>JAUPFZ010000003.1:6255000-7505000 GCA_036937285.1 Euphydryas editha
ATTTAAGTTTAAGGCTTACAATTTAGTAGCATTGGTGGTTATAAAATTAATTTTTTTAAATGTATTCACACGGTACAATTTGCAAAACATTTTTAAATATTTTTTTTTGTCTCCGAAAGTAACGTCGTATTTAAATTAATTTTTACCTTATGACATTTCTTACAGCTTAAAAATAAAAATTCAAACCAATTCAGTATGACGAAAATAGACACGAGTGATCCTTTCATTCATTTTTGCATTGGGTGATATCAATTATTATGTTTTTACGTAGGTATCGTGGTAGGTATATTAAATTAAAATACAGATGCAAAATTCAATTGTCATAAATTATAAACATTTATAACTATGAATATTATTACAATAATAAGCTTATGCATATCTTAAATTTAAAAAAAATATACGTACTTTGAAGTTTAATTATTAAAAACAAATTAGTACAATAAACTAAAGGTTGTATTGTATGAATTAAATATCTGATTACAATAAAGATATCAAGTATCAACATATGATTTGATAAAAGGAAATAAAACTTTCATGATTAATAGATATTATAATGTATTAGAAAAAAAAAAAAAAAAAAACGATTAAATACATTATTACGCTGACGTACAAAAAAACTATTACAGCTAACACAAAAAAAAGATTTAATTTAATTTACCTTTTTGTGGACGAAAAATTAAAGAATATTGTATTGTCACGTAATCTTATTTAACGGCAATTTTCGAATATATAAGGGAGGATAAATAAAACCTTTGCCTGTCGTTATCTTCAATCTGGCTTAAAGTTTTATTGTGTGTAGGTCACAAAACCGGCCTTCTCGTAATGTTCCGTGGCGCGTACTAAGTGAATAAAAAAATCCTCGTCCCTAATTTGTAAATTCAACCCTATGATATATGACGAGATAAAACTGTAATAATAATATGTCTAAGAATATTTATAATGTATGATATTTTTTTATAAATACAATTTTAATTTTATAATAGTTATAAAGACAATATTTGGTTTTGGAATATAAACGAAGTGTGCAAAAAAAATCGAATTTTTAAAATATTAAAATAATAGCTGAGACGGGTCGTTTTGGACTTTGTGTGAATTTAAAATTGAAGTATTAAGTTATCGTTTATCTGTCTGTAATATATAATACGTATTATGATATAATCTATGAATTAAAAGCACTAAACTGGTAAAATTAGCTATCCTGTGGTACGTAAAAAATTGGTGTATAAATAAATAAAATATTAACATCTAAAGTACTTTTAACTGAAAACTTTAATCGTGTCACTTTTTATTTCGTTTTAATTCCTAGAACAGGTCCAATTCATTTTGTAGCCTTCGTATTGTCTCGTTTCATAGTTCTGTCAGTATAACAGAAAGGGTCTGTTCAACGCAGGTAATGTTCGCTTTTCGAGTTTTTATCTCAATACGTTGTAGCCAGCATAGACCGCTATCTATCTTTGTCAACGACAAAACCATATGCTCTTTCTTCTTGTTTAAAAATTAGAATAATAATAATAATACGAGTAGTCAATGAGACCTCGTCCTTCTGACGTCAACAAATTCTAAACATTAGAAAGCCGTCAAAAGTTAAATTGCTCCTATTCTTCTCAATGCAACAAAATTTCTAAAGATACATTTGCATAAACAAACGTTTATTTAAGGTGACTTAAAACAAGCACGGCAGATGATAATTTATAAGAAATTAACATATTTCGTATATTTTATCGTAATTTGTTAAAAGTATCAAGTGGAACTTCAGATCTCGGGTTTCGATCGTTGAAGCGGGGAGCAATTTATTTTAAATGTCATTTATTAACATTCTATTGACCAATCCAATAAACACGACGCCCAAAATGTTTTTCCTCACACTCTCGAACACGAAATAATCTTTTATTTTATTACAATTTTAATCTTCGATTTGCGATATTATATGACGTGTTAAGGCTTATAAAGAATTCATAGTTAAATTGTATAAATAAATTAATAATAAGTGAATTTCTCTATAAATTTATAATTCAATTGATTTAAAAAATATTAATAGGTACAAGTAGGTAAAATTGTTTACTCAAGAAGCATTAAGCGTTTTTTGATAGGATCCCTTTGTGTCTTTGTATCAAAGTCCAGAGCAGCTAAAATGTTGTGTCACTTTCTCTAATCATTTTAACTACACAAAATCTACCGGTAATTGTAAATTTATTGTCGTAAGTATTGTTTGTATTGGACTACGCTGTTGGACTTTCACGAATATGAAATCAAGCTGAGGATTTTGGTCTTAATATTTAAGTAGTAGTGATACTAGAATTCTATTGATATAAGCGAAATGTATACCATATCTTAAGACATTTAAGTAATTTATTATATTGTCCTCGAGATTTTTGTTCCTACCTTCATCTTCAGTTAGTGTAGAAAAATTATAAGTTGCTGTAGTTTGTAGTAGAACCGGCGGTGCTATTGTGCGTATTAATTATAACTTGTTATGTGCCTATAAAAGAGTTCGCTAATTTATTACATTACTTCTTTTAGAAAGGCATTATTCATAATATTGTTATTAAATAATTTAAGACTCGTTATAATACGAATTAGAAATGTATAAACAATTGTAGGCAGGAGACTAAACATCATTGTTTCTGGGGATTGTAACGAGCACGTTACCAATATAATGTTTCAAAACAATAACCTTCGTAACAAATGCTAGGTTTAAGATGTTGAGAGTATTATTATATATTGTGTCACAAGGGATGAAAGTACTACTTTCTGTTCTGCGGTGGCAAACATGCAGCAAAGGATGTAGTACTTTCGTCCCGTGTTACACATATTTTTTTTCCTACCTCCGCCGAAAGTTCGATTTTTGTCCCTGTAAAGCGGGGAATATTATTATGTAGTTATGCTATGTTTAAAAATAGATTATTGGAGACCTTAAGCAAATCACTTTTGTATTTTTGTTTATTATAAAGTGTTAATAACAAATAACAATGTAGGTACGAAAACTTGAGAAAAAGTAAAATTAGATTCTTTTTTATCGCTATTAATTAATAATACAATATCTCTAATCACGTCCTATAAGATAATGGAAATGATTTTACAAAAAATGTCGACACAGCATCTGGTACACGTGTGTAAGGAGATATTTACCTGAAGTTTTGAGTGTCTGTGGTTAATAAAAAATAGAGATTGTAACGTGATACTCGAACAAGGTATAGAGTTTCGTCTGAACATACCTTTTTTAGGTGATTACCCAAATTTTATTATAAAACTGATTAGAAACGATAACCTATGTAAAGTATTGATTTGTCCGATATAAAAAGAGTAGGCATGAGACCGATATATCAAAACGTAACTAATATCGGTTACGCGTACCCATATCATATCATATCGATATACCAAAACGCATAACCGTTTTCACATAACCAACGAAAACTTGAGGGCGAACACGAAACCGAAACTAAAAACTAAAAACCGAAGAACGGTGACGAGCGCGCAAACGCTAATGCCTAGTTCGCACTACGCCAGTATTTTAGTCGAGTGTCGAATTATTTAGTAGCTAAACGTGTCTGAACACCAAAAATTTAGTCGAGTAGGTTAGTAAGTTGTTAAGTCGAGTCGATCCATTTCATTCTATTTTTATCGGGCGAGTAGCACCTCCCACCACGCGTCCGCGCTTTCTGGATCACCGACTAAACAAGTACGAACGTGTCGAATTAGTCGAGTTTATTATTTCATTCGTTGCCGCAACAATGTCGTTTCGCTGGAGCGAAGAAACAACTTTAAAATTTGTTTCCAAATATGTAGAACATGAATGCTTTGTGGAATATTAAGTCCCCGCATTATAAAAACAAACAAATGAATTACATCATACTTCATACACCAGGATTTGGTAAATATGAAATTAAATTGAAAATAAAAATCATCAGGTTAGTGCATAATTTTATAATTATATTTCAAATGCATATTTATTTAACAATAAAGCATATTTATTACTATGTTACAATAAGATCTTAATTATTATTACTTATATTGTTTTTGGAAGTATCTATTCATACGATTATCGTACGAATATTTCTTTTTTGTTATTCATACGATTATTGGAAGATAAGTTTTTATTCGTACGATCTATTTTATATTAATTAAAAAATATTAATTCATTGTTTTTTGGTAGATGGTTTGTATGTGACCACATAATAATTATTTCCTATATGTGGTATTGACCTCTCAGTGCAATTAATGGCACATATCAATAATTGTTAAATTGTTAATTGTTATAAGTGTTATAACATATAAAAGATATTTATTTATTCAAAATAATTCACTACATGTCTCGTTTGTTTATTGGGAATTACATTAAAATATTATATACTTGAAAATTGTGTAGGTATACTCAACAATTACTTATAAAAAATGAAATAACTAAGAAGTATAGAAGTTCAATTTGTATTTTATTTAATTATATAGTTCTGGAAACATATTTATTTATTAAAAATAATTCACTACATGTCTTGTTTGTTTATTGAGAATTACATTTATAGGTACTTGAAAATTGTGTATGCTAAACAAAATTAATTATAAAAAATGAAATAGCTAAGAAGTATAGAAGTTTAATTTGTATTTTATTTAATTATATAGTTCTGGAAAGATATTTATTTATTAAAAATAATTCAGTACAAGTCTTGTTTATTGAGAATTATATTTATACTTGAAAATTGTGTATGCTCAATAATTAATTATAAAAAATGAAATAAATAAGAAGTATAGAAGTTTAGGTTGTATTATATTTAATTTAGTTTTTAAATTATTCTAATCTTTTACAACATTAGACATTTATGAATAATAATCATAATCATACTTAACGAGATCCAATCTTTTTTAGATCAACCTACTCGCAGAAGTTAAAAAATTAAAGGACACAAAAAATTCAGTCGCTGGGGCTGACATCAGGTTTCCATCCATCCATCCAGGTTTCCACCTGGCCATATAAAGAATAATGAAACGTAGAGTAATGTTACAATTAAATCATAGTTAATTTTAACAGCAATGAAGAATGCTAATGTTGCTAATCAGAGTGATAGGAACAAAACACATAACAAAAGTTATAACTAAAAATGTTGTAAACAATTTTTTTTATTTATTATTATTATTATATTATTATATATCTTACTAAATAAATTTTTCATAATAAATATGTTATAGTTATTTAATCTTATTTATAATTTGATAAATTCCATCAATGATTAATAGATTGCTTTACAAACTTCCTTTAAACTACATCCAGTAGCAAGAAAGTATAGAACTGCTTGTAATTTTGTAATTGCAGGAATCGCATTTTTTAAAAGGTTATCTTTACTCTAAATTTTGAGAGTGTATTTTCATTAACAGAAAATTCACATAAATTTTGATGTTCTTAAACTATCGAAGTATTTTTTGGGATCTTCCAATGCTAATTCCTTGATTAGACAATTAGTAGCTCCTAGTTTATCTCGTCTATCGATCTATTTTCGTACCCATAGCTTCTTTTTATTAATTACACGACTTTACGACGTTACGATTAGCTTAATCAATTTATTCACTTTATTGCGTTGCAGCATGTTCATCTTGCACAGCACCACTCACTTATGTACTGTACTCGACCGTAATCCGAACGATTTTTGGGCAGTAGCGCGTAGTTTAGCCACTAAATAACAAGCCACTCGTCTAAAATACTGGCGTAGTGCGAACTAGGCATAAGAGCGACGCGACAGCTAAAACCATATTATCTGCATCTCTTTCTTATAACGGTAACTTCATACTGAATAAAAGAGATGAGGCGAATATGGTTTTCTGTGTTCAACTGTGTACATCGCAAAATATAACTACGTGTTTAAGCAATAAAGTCGAGTCTTTACTCTTTTATGGTTAAATGATTATGTATTTAGTTTCCGTAATAAAATAGTGTGTGTATTTAAGAAAAAGTTTGTGAAACGAATCATTTTTAGTTTTATTGAAGTATGCCTTATAATAATTATTATATTAAAATATTAAAAATTATAATAATACTATAATATTATTATAATATTTAATATTTTATAACCATAAGACGTAGTTTTTCAAAACATTTGATATTAAACTTGTTATAGTTTATATTTAAACTGTTTTTACCCGACTGCGACAGAAGAAGGGTTATGTTTTTCGAGTGTATGTATGTATACCTATGTGTGTATGTGTGTATGTGTGTAAGTGTGTATGTGTGTATGTGTGTATGTGTGTATCTGTGTATCTGTGTATCTGTGTATCTGTGTATCTGTGTATGTCTGTATGTCTGTATGTCTGTATGTCTGTATGTCTGTATGTCTGTATGTCTGTATGTCTGTATGTCTGTATGTCTGTATGTCTGTATGTTAGTATGTCTGTGTGTCTGTGTGTCTGTGTGTCTGTGTGTCTGTGTGTCTGTGTGTCTGTGTGTCTGTGTGTCTGTGTGTCTGTATGTCTGTATGTCTGTATGTCTATATCTCTGTATGTCTGTATGTCTGTATATCTGTATGTATGTCTGTATGTCTGTATGTTAGTATGTCTGTATGTCTGTGTGTCTGTGTGTCTGTGTGTCTGTGTGTCTGTATGTCTGTATGTCTGTATGTCTATATCTCTGTATGTCTGTATGTCTGTATATCTGTATGTATGTCTGTATGTCTGTATGTGTGTATGTATGTATGTCCATTTCTTTGGCACGCCCTACAGCCCAAACCAAGGTATCAAATGAAAGCTAGTAAATTGTTTTATTCTTTTTAGTTTATAATAAGAGTATTTTACGCAGTCGGGTTTTTTGATTTTTTTAATTAAGCATACTTGTAATCTTTGTGTACAACCGTTTGTTTCGGTTTGTGTTTACGTTACGCACCTGATATTACTCTGATATCGATATCTGAAAACGGTTTTCAATATCGATATGGAAACTTAATATCGGTTACGTAGCCGTTTGATCTAAAAACCGAAAACGCCCATGTCTAAAAAAGAGTAAAAAGCCTTTATATTATATATTAGGAAATCTGCTATGATATTCTTTCTTATACATAAAGACATTTGGTACAGTAAAATTGAAATTAAATAATGTTAAAACTTCGTCACGTTTCCGGTGAGCTTATCTAAAAACGTTATCAAAAGACAGATCTTTGATTTTTTTCTACCGACCTATGCCAACATTTATCACCGTTTGTCACTCTACGTGTAAATCGTCCTGTCCCGTGGCTTATCTTTTGCTTTTTTATTATTATTAAGAAATCTTTTTCATTTTCGGTATAGAATTGAAGGTAGATATAAAAACTGTTCAAAACGGACATTGTTATTTTAATAAATACTATTAATGCCGTATTCAGTGCGCCATTCGGATCGCCTCCCCTACTAAACCAACTCGTCTCTCAGAGAATTAACAATGAAATATTTCAATAAACATCTAGCGACGGCGCTATATAAATACTGGTTCACGTCCTTCTCGAAAATATTCTTTATGTAAATAATGTTGACACTCGGGATTATTTGGAACGTGCTCTAAATGAATTTAATTACACGGCTGTTTCGTATGGTGTTTTAAATCCACTCGGGTGAAATGTATCATCCATGGCAGGTGCGGTTTAGCCAAAACACGATCCTTATACGCGATGAGAATAATATCAATTTCGCTCTTACGATCTGGCTTATTTTAATTCGCAACAGAATTCGTTTTGTTAGCGTTTTGTTGCATAATGTTGTAACAATCTGCCGTTAAGCTGGAGCCACTTAAGGACTTACAGATGCAGCGGCAGAAATAGAATTAAGCGTGCTTTTGAGCTCGCTGTGGGCGATAAAGGATTATTATGCCCGTTACATGAATATGCAAGTCGTTATGTTCAATTACATAGAGTGCTAGCTCAATTATGTAGTTATATTTTCAGGCAATTTTCACACTATTCATGCAAATTAAAAGCTATCATTATTTACTACCATTGTCTAAATACTAATTACCTAACAAGTTTACCACGGTTAATCAAATACAGTATGATCTCGTGTTTTAATATCGCAATGTCGCATATATAACATTAATCTATCCAATAAAATACGTGAGTGGCGAACAAATTGAAGGTTTATATGTAATCGTATATGGAGTATCGTAAATTGCATTCGGTTTCATGTTTTTTTCTAGTAAAATGAACGCTCTCGTCGGTACTCGATAAGCAATCATCCCTCGATTTGGAGCGGGGTTTATTAAAGCGATAATAATTGGGTGTGTGTACTGTTTATTTTCATTTCTGTTTATGCTGACATGCTTTTGTACAAGTTTTATTTCTCAATATATAAATACTATGTGGTTAAATATTATTATTTTTTAATTAATAATTATGTTAACGGCGTATAATGCTTAGTGTTTTATGTCGAATTGAAGTTATACAAATTATATCTGCATTAAGATATTATAATGAAGTATAACATAAAATTCTTATGCAAGATAGCTTTAATATATTTTGCAGTAACTCTCCGTTCATATTAGGTAGTCAAGACAGAGATTGTCGTTGAAGAAACTTGTCATACAAGACTTTCTAGTTCCTATTTCCCGGAACCTCATAGGTATAGTAGGCGATTGCTTTTATGGAAGCAATTATATTTCTGATGAAGATTACCGATGAAGATTTGTAATTTATAAGAACAAGTATGCTTAATTTAAAAAAAATCAAAAAACCCGACTGCGTAAAATACTCTTATTATAAACTAAAAAGAATAAAACAATTTACTAGCTTTCATGTGATACCCATATTGCTACAGTAAGAAAAAAAAATTGAACTCCCCCCCCTCATTCCGCCATTTCCGGGCGCCATTTTGATAATTTATAGGCTATGTCACTACTACAATTTAGACAAATCCAACGACACCTCATATGTCAAAAACCGTCCAGCCGTTTGGGCTGTAGAGCGTGCCAAAGAAATGGACATACATACATACATACATACATACACTCGAAAAACATAACCCTCCTTCTGTCGCAGTCGGGTAAAAATGTGAATTCATTTGTTTTGAGGGTTACATACACATCCACAGGCCTGTATTTTTTTTTACGACTGTATTGCTCCCGCCTATGAGTCATACCGTAATGTGGAAAAGCCTAATATATATATATATATATATATATATATATATATTATTATTCACCAAAAAAGTTAAAATTATTCTGTAGTTCTCGAGTTTAGCGCATTCAAAGAAAAAAATTAATTACATATTTCGCTTAAACTAAGCATCTAATAAAATCATAAATGAGTTGATTGGGTCAGTCACTGTTTGTATGGAGTATAATATATTCCCCTATTGAATTGAAATCTAGTAACAAAAAATAATAAGAAAAATAAATTTTAGCATTTACTAATGTTAATGTTTAGCATTTGCTAAAATTTAATAATGGTTAAACTGCACTGTTAGCGAGTAATGTTATAAATAGTTTATATATACATTGTAATATGTATAATATATACATTGTGAAATAATTGCTTTTTTTTACGTAGAATAGTTTTCCAGATAAGGTAAGATAAGTATTTAATATTATTATTATAAGATAATTCTTTAAAATTATAGATATAATTAAGCGCATCTCGACAAATAAAACTAACACAAGCATTGACAAACCCATATCCAGGTCAAACCGTTCAGCTGAATAAATAGATCTTTATAAATAACGCGAAAGCCACCGTCCAGAGACGGCCAATTTGTTTACAAAGCTAGCTTACCTTCGGCCGTAGAATTTTAAATTATTTTCAACACTAATTGGTTTTTAAGCTACTTTATTCAGAACATTGTTTATTATCCGAGGTAACTTATTGTCTTTTGATTATGAAATTTTGTATTTATTTTTATGTAATATTTATTAATTTGCTAATAAAATATTTCAAGTGATCTTAATTTAAAATACTTTGTTTATTCGGTTTACTTTTTTATTTTTTGTCGTGCAACAAATAATTTTATATAATATATTCATATATACATCAAATGTTGGCGCCAATGTATAGTAGTAGACGTTTTAAAAATAGTTTTCACGTGATCGATAGTTGGGCTCATATAAAATAACGAGTACGAGGGTCTTCACTCAATCACGACAACAGTTTCGTGTTAGATGGTCCTGTGCGGCAATTTGCTCGAGAATGGATAGAGACGTCAACGCGACAAAAAGCTTCGATCGATCAGCGACGCGGCGCGCACGCATACGGCATAATATGTCACGTTTTTGTGTTCGAATGTAAACGCGAAGATGTGGGAGTAATGACCGATGAATTTCTAGAGAAATATCTGTGATGTGCTTAGGTACAATGTTTCTAATGTATTTTTAACCGACTTCAAAAAAAGGAGGAGATTCTCAATTCGACTGTATTTTTTTTGTAACGAAATTTTATGATTACTTTAAGTTCAAAATTTAATATGTGACTAATAAAAAGAAATTGTTTTAAGTATTCTGCATGTCGATTTGAACATTATAAAGGTTACAGCATTTACTGGGAATAGGTCAGACAAAACCCTACTCTACCAAACTGACGCTGACGGGCCGTCACGCCGTGTCCGTCAGCTGCCACCGGTGACGAGTCAGTTAGAATCCAGTATTCGTAGCATAAAATCTGACAGCCCCCAACAATGATCGATGGGTTTTCAAAGAGAAATTTAACCGTAACTAAAATAGATATTCGTCATTACTTACTTATAGCTTTTATTGTTTTAAGATTTGGTTTGAGTGGAACGATGTTACAAGCGAGAGCTGTCTATACCAATAAATGAAATCTCACGGTCATGACTAACCGTCGTTATAATAATCCATGAAGTGGTTTTGTCTCTGCGTGACACCGCACCAAGTATAATAATATTTGAACTCCTGTTGTGATGGCACACGTCTGGTATTTTATTTACTGTCACTGTTTATTCAAAGCTCAAAATGTCCCATTAGGGATGATGCTGTGACTAAATTGCTGAGGTATAATTGAATAGGCGGACGGCGCTGCCACGCGACCCCAACGTAGAACGGCAAATAAATGTATATTTTTATGTGTACTAAAACCTATGCGTATTATTAAATAATTCAAAGCACTTATTCACCAGAGATATGATACTAATATTAACGTCATAACCGCATAATGTTTTCACACTCCCCTGCATTATCTAAATTGTTAAATGCACTTAGAAGTTCTGAATGGAAATTTTATAGCTTCATTTCGTTTCTTCTTGTTATTGATTATATATGTGTTTAAAAATAATTATTACTTGTTAAAGTTTTGAAAATTAAATGCAATAAAGTATTATGTGAGTGTAAGAGGAGACCACACACGAGCCTACATACTCCCCCTACGCAAATATACGAGGCGTGCGCTTTAACCACGCTTATGGATACCTCCTACTACCGATGCTTATGTGAGTATTCACTTAACACTTGTGGGCTTAATCAGTATTATACACGGTCTACCGCCATCAAAATTCCCTTTTTCTCTCTTATTAACATCTCGATAACCTTAAGTACTTTAATGGATCTAAGTAGGCGCTTTGTTTAGACATCTCATCCAATCGCCTAATAAATCCTAACTAGTTTTACTCGAAAATGCGTTAATTCACGCTTATAAAGTTTAATAAAAAAGTAGTAGTACTTAAATGAAAAACTAAACAGCAATATTTAGATATAAATAGCCCCAACAGAAAAAAAGTTAACAATCGATTTATTTTCAACTTAAATTCAAATATTGTCATTATTAGGACCATGAAATATGGTACGTTTTTTATCGACCCAACGCGACAATTCAATGTTTAGGGGACAAGGGCTAAAATAAACAAACACGATACACAATCGGGAAAATAAAATATGCCGGCACAATGTCCGGGCGAAACAGCACGTCATAATAAGGTAGTGGCTTTTGTGCCATTGGCCATAAATTATACGATCCTTTGAAGAGAATGGCGTATCATAAATAATGTCTCAAAATTTGAACGTTCTTTGGAGGGATTTTTGATTCCCGCAGAGAGAATTCTAAAGACAGAACAAATTAATCAACGAGATTCAAGTTAAACTGTTGCCAAAAGAGCTATACTATAAATGTTTTGTAAATAAAAATCTTCTAAAGTTCTGGTATAAAGAAAACAATGATATGAATTGTTTTAAAATATATTTTACGTACGTAAGGTACAAATAGTTTAGTAAGAAAAGGGGAAATTGAAAAAATATATCACCTTAAATGGTACTATAAGTACAAGTTTAAATTTAATAACGTTTCGGTTAAAATTGAAACCCACGTCGTAGTAAAATGTTGAACTGCAGTATCCATTTTTATGGTTTCTTAAGAAAGCAATTAAAGTTGAGCATTATGATAGTATTGAAGAATTTAACGTTTTCGACGTTGTTAGTTGTTACGTCTGAAGTAATGGTTCATTGCACCCCTGAATAAACAAGCCTATTCGAAGTTAAATTTGCTTGCACCGGATATGGCTGCCACTTGAACGAATCCATCATTTAAATCTTTCAATAAAGACTTGCTCGATCTAACTTATAGTCTGAATACAGCGAATAAAGAAACATTTACTACTACTACTAAATCACAGCGTTATGAGCTTCTAAATAATAACGTTTTATTGGCCACGTCGCAGACGGAGAGTTGAATGCCTACTGACCTACGGTTTATTGTTGATGTACAAGTATGGAAGATTTATGAGTTTCCCTTAAGTTTATTACTGACGTAGCGTCGTAAAATGAATTTAAAAATTCTTATTACTCTTTTCTTAAATATAAAAATACGTGCGTTATTACTATAGTTTTATTTTGTCTTTAATGCATAATATCTTTATAACACGAAGACCACCTAAAAGCGTGAATTCAGTAAAAAAAATGTAAAAAAAATATTTTGTTGCTAGCATGTGACGCGATTCACCGTAAATTAATTGTAGGTCTATGAAAACATTTAAAGCGAATTCGCATGTCTCTCAGCGTGAAGTAGAAATGTGTCAAGTCAGTACGGGTGACTTTTATACCTCCTGGGGCGTCTTCAACTGCCATGTGTACCCGCATGCTTCCTAATTTAAATTTGAAAAGAAAATAAATATAATGATCTATATAAAAGGATTTTAAAAGCAAATTATAATAACGAATAAAATATTAAATGAATTAGATTTAACTTTTAAATTAATTCAGATACAAATAGGGGTTGTTGAAAATTTGTCTGACGTCGATATTGACTTATTTCAAGTCGTCTCTGAACAAACATCGACACATACTATTTGAGGCATCTTCTCGAGCGTCGAACAGTAGAATTTGTTGAATAAGAAAATATACTTTTGGGAAACAGTCGTACAGTACAAATATTGGTTGAATCCGTTCTGAGGTGAGCGTCGACTAATATTTGAACATACTTGTACTACCGAGGATATTATTACTAAAGATGATCACCCAAAATTTGAATGTTACTTGAATTACATAAGTACATAATATACATATACATAGTTACATAATAATATGTGAGCAGGTGGCATGTGGTGATTTCGGCATATACTATTGGCTGTCTCGTGTTTGTTCTGATGATTTTATGGCCATACTGTGCATTTTTTTTTGTAACTATAATGACTTTTAATTTTAAAAGAGTACAGAGATTTTTGTTCCTCTAGCTTTATCCTTCTCGACAAACACTAGGGACATTAGGTTATTTGTTATAATATAAAATAAAGTTGATGATATAATAGAAAGGTGATGTCTACCGAGACACCAGAGATTAGTTTAGTTAATTAAATATGTTAATTAACTTACGGTAGCTGGATATAACATTTGGTACATTACCTAAGTTTCTAATGTACCTTATGTTAAAATGTAGCCATTTTAAAATTGTATGTTGATTTTGCTATCAGGACTTAGTTATTTCAAATGTAGAATTTTGTTGACATTCGTCAAGTGTATGTAATCACCTTGTAGCGAAATAAATATTTTCATTTAATTAATTTTAATTTCATTTCAATTACCTATACTTATGCTTTAAATAAATATATCCGTTCTGAAAACGAGTCATAATGAACAACGTTTCCTCGATTTGTAATGTCGCTACATTTCGTTTTCCCGTGATTGGCTCAAGCTTTATTTCTGGCTCAGTTAACATAGCTACGGTCCGCACACCAATAGCTTTAATGGGTAGCTCCGTTTATTTAACCGCTCGTAACTCGATTTGTAACGACCGAGTGTGGATTTTTGGACATGCTACCGTTTACATTATATTGTTTTGGAGAACATACACATTTTATCGTAATGATTATCGACGACAGCGATTAATTTATTTCTATACCCACCATGAATTCACGTAATAAAGTAGTCCTAGAATTTGTCTATAAATGTTCTCCTTCTTTATAACACCAATATCCAAATATTTGTTACATGCATACCAAATGCAATCTGTCTTACGGGATCGTGATCAGAGCGAAATACCCTGGTGTGTGGCAAAGTCACGTTTTACCTGAACAAAAGAAAAGGTCATGAAGTTAATGCAAATAATGTGCCATACGTCGAGACATTGAAATAATATTTGCAGCTGCGGTTTTATGTGCATCACTGACATTTATTAGTTAAACTTGTGATGGTGTGGTATTTCTTGTTGCATTAAAATAATATCGTTAACTTTTTGGTAATCATGTCATAGTGACTTTGTATTTTTCTTACAGTCTTCTATTTTCCACTTCGTTAAAATTCAACGTTTTTTTTGGTGTTTTATTGGTAACGGCTCGGTTTCTTATTGTACTTTTTTTTTGTTTTTGTATCAGTCTCTTATTTATTTTTCGAAAGCTAGTGTGGAACTGGTCGCAGTGACTGAGTATAGTTTGCATCGCGTGACAATGCGATTTTTTATTCAGCTTCGGTGGCGTTGTCGTGACTTACAAGTAGGGAAAGAAGTAAAAAACCGTTTGTCGTGTGTCGTGCCTTGCGGACTTTATCTAAATCCTTTAAGTCTAACCTTTTCTTAATTATTAAAACGAGTCAAAGATATTCGTTGTGTTTTAAGGCTTCCTATAATAGGCGGACGTTGTTTGTTTTAAAATATACATTAATTATTATCAAAAGATGAAACTCCGAAGATACAGCGTTCTTAATTCTGATTTATAGTCTTCACATGCTGTTATTATGATGTAGTAGTTACGTCTATTATAATAGCCGCCAGCCGGATCCCTCTTAAAATTTTTGGTATGTAAGTCATAATTTCAATTAACTCATTCTTTTAGGAAATAAAAGCTTTGTTGCATTACAATAAAGATAAGGAACGTCGCAGAAATCTTGAGTTTATAACAAGCTATTGTACATATATCTACCATCTTATATGGTAACGGCTAAAATAAATTACTCGTTGCAGATGTTTCATTTGTGATATGACTACAACGTGATTCTGGTTAAGAGAAATTATAGTAAGTTATTTTATGGAAAATAAGATTGGTGTTTGGTTAAGTCAGAGATGGCTTAGACTGATTGAAGGCAATTCAAATTCGAGAGCTTACCCGAAGACGCTTGTACGGATAATACGAGCAATCTATCTCGCGGTAGTCGTCTCTCCATGATGGATCGGTGATGGGCTCACGACTCGTTCCGTTGTTGTTTTGCTTTATTGATAATACACGTTCAGACGCCTGTTCAATCCTATTAGAACCTTGTTATCCTCATTTTTTTTTATATGGTTATAATAATGCTTTATTTTTTGTGGCAAATAATAATTTAGTAGCTTTTTATAGCTACTAGAATATAAAAACAGGTACGTAACTAAAATGTTACGAGTTTTGCTCAAAATCATATTATCTGTAATTTATGTACTTTCAATCGAAATGGAAAAATATTTCAACTCCGTGAAGTTTATCCTTGATTTAATCGAGAGTCGTTAACAACATGCACGTTCAGTCGGTATTTGGGACTTGACGATAACATACTACTTCGTGCGTAGGCTTCGAATGTAGAAGATATAATCACATACAATGTCACAGTATTATAGGGTGTCTTTTCCAGCTTTCACCGACGCGTCAGCGACTAACCAATAGGCGTTGTTGTGACAGCCTCCCACGATAAACTCGATGTTTATGCGCGCGCGCCGCCCGCCATGTTTGTTTTATCTGGATCCACTGTTCGTTCGTGTTAATAAATGTCTTGTATTAAAAAAAATATATCTTATCGTCCTTTTTTATTCATCGAATGTTTTATTTAGACATCGATTATTAATAATAATGGATCCTTCAGGGTCGTAAGATCAAAATTAGAGATTCTCCTACGTGTAGGCAGTTTTTACGTTTGTTTGTTTTTTATGGACGTCAGTTGTGTGGGTCGTTTTATTGGTTTTTTGAACAGGAGACGCGTCGGTTTGTGTCGGTGTTTTATATTCAAAACAGATGCTAACCTATGACGATGACTGGAAATTAATTTAATTTGTTTTTATTACTTATTCGTTTTAAATTATTCTCATGTTTAAACGTTCCCACAAAAATTTATTACTTATAACATTGCCACGGGACTTTGAATAGAAACCTAAGGGCACCGACTTTTAAGTAGGTACTTTCTTATGAATGTGTAAATAAATGTTATCTATTTTTTTTGTGTTTACTGTGCTTTTAATTTTTACAAGGCACCTGTTAACAGAATACATTCGGTTCTGGTCTACTAAACGCGTATTACGGGTTGTTAGTGCAGCGCGTCGAATCGTCTAGTTTGGGAACATCAACGGATACGCATTGTGCTTCATTCCATCACGGAAATTAGTTGAAAAGCGTGTAATTATATAATCACCTATCACTGAAATAAATCCTCAATTCATCCACGAACATCGATAACTTCTGAACTCATTTCGATCAGAACGGTGTAAAAATATTTAAATTCAAAGTTTATTGTTATACGATGCAGACTTTTGATATGGTACGGTTAGAGGTTCGTTCTAAATAAAATCGTTAATATATTTACCATTCGTGATATTATGAAAGCGGTAACGTAGCGCGAGCTCGGCGGGCGTAGCCTCGAGCACAGTCGTTTTCTTACTTCTTTTGCCCATTGTTTACTTTACGGGCGATGTTAAATTTTTATGATTTTCATTATAACTGATGGCGGTGTAAATTATTTTCTGAACGCCTGCCAACTCGATAATTCTCGGTTGTGCCTGCGATTCCTTGCGAATGCTCTTTTATTTATGATACAGGCCGTTTGGGCGTTCGATTTCATGATTAATATTAGGTTGCGTTTCGTTGCTCTGACTCATGTATTTGATACATAAATACGAGCTACTTTAATGAAGTTTGACTTATTTTGTTTTTTTTTTTTACATTTGAGGAAATTTTGAACAGTAAAACAGTAATAAAATTACAATTAATTCTGAATATAAATATGTGTCTGATATGTATTACATTATTATCTTAGAATAAGACTATTTTTATTCAACAGACAGAGGGTGGGCGTTAACTAGACATAAACAGCAGGTTAAGCTTCGGCGTCAACGTCGAGAGCATTTAAGAGCTCTTTCAGAACTGCTTTCTTAGAGAGATTAAAAAAATTTAAAAAACTTTTTTCATTTTTAAAATAAAATCTTTGTGTAATATTTTTTGAAGTCTCAATGGTAAGTCAATACGTTTCTCGACATTATACACCAGAATCCTTCTCAAAGAGTAATTTTAGAGCTTTTTATCACGTTCTCTTCTGATCCGTATAACCCTTCTAAGTTCTAAATCAAACATCTAACTTGTGCTTCTGTGGATTTCGATGGCGGTATAAATCTGTCGCATAATGTGTGCTGAGATAACATTTACTCAACGTTATTTGTCAAGCGTGTTCGTGTTTTGTTATTGGACACCTCCATTCGACTCGGTTTCTATTTGAATTACTGAAAAGCCAGCCACGACTGTTTTCAGAAATGCTTCAGTACATGACCAGGAACTTTAAGACTATTACTCTAACGCACGTTCTTAGTAGTGCTTAAGTTATGTGCATTTCTTAGAATAATAACTGGTGCAAACAATATAACTTGTGTGTTCTTATATACAATAGATATACAATAAATATTTGCTTATTCTCCAATAATAGTCGGTTTATATATTTTGTGATAATATTCACCTAATCTGATTCTTTAAAAAAAAATACTATTTATTAAGATGTTTAGTATCTAATATTTGGTAGACCAAAAAAAAAAAAAAATCATTGACAATATTGTTATAGCTTTCCTTTTTTTTTTGTCGCAGGGGAATCCATTTATGGATGATATCCAGGATGCCCGGGTCGGCAGTCCTAGACCTATGTCGGACTCGGCACTTTGGGAGTGCAATAGGGTCATTCCATGTCAAACCAACAAGGCACTCAACCTGACCATTTCAGATTTGGCTGAAACTTGGTTTATTTATACTCTCTGACATCTTGAACACAAATATAATTTTCAAATTTTTTTATCTCTGATTTCCCGGATCTTGAGTCCCGGATCTGCAGGCAACAGGATCCCTCCAGCGACAGGCTGGCCTCGGCGAAAAGGCCAGACTTCTTCTCCATGGAGGATTATAGCTTACCTGTGTTATATAATAACGATAACTTTCTTTGTGACATCTATAATTCTATAACAACTATATCTTATTCTGAACTACAGTTTAACGTACAATATTGTATTAAAATCTATTTACGACATATCTAATAAACATCGGTAGCCGGTCGGATAATATACCAAATACGTCTTATCGATTGTTGATAAACGGGTCGAAAATAAATCTCGTATCGTAATAAAAATGTTTCTTAGATAACAAGTCGTTTTACATGAAGGGCTACCGTGCGATAACCTCGCCAGGATCTCTTTAATCCGAACTGTCACTGATAAACTGATACCGTGTCTGCTTAGTGCACGTGGGTCGACTTCATAATTGGGATTTAACAAGACAGCAATTCGTGTTCAGGGTGTCTAGTTAATCTACCGTTTGAAAGCGAGTCACGAAAACTTTTTTCGTTCGTGAACCGTGGAGTGAAATAGATGTTTTTTTTTTGTTTGTTTCGAAATTTCGAAAAAAAAAAGGTTCTTTAATTCGAAGCACCATTCGTTTAACTACTGTTTGAATTTAAATACGATTAACAGATAAAATTAGGTTTAACACCTTTGTTTAACATCTACATTGGTCTAAATTGCATATTTAAAAGCAAATTATTTCAAGTAGGTAATTAAACGTATAATTTAAACAACATCACACAAAATGACCAAACATGCATTTAAAATGAAGACTATATTAATCCAACACTGCATTGCGCCATAATAATTAATTTAGCTTCATTGAATCGTGTTGATAAACATAAACGATCACGTTGACACCTCCAGCGAGACGGGAACATAATTCCAGCCGACTTAATTTTCAGCGTCATGTCGTATATTTCAATACTCCTGCACTTGATTTCGCGTCTTCGTAATTTGACTCTTAAGAACTTATCAATGAAACTGTTAAATTAGACTTTAATACGTTTGATATAAAATTTAATTTGCAATAACGTGTAATCGTTCAGGCTCGGACGTATCGAGTCGATCCTTAATGTTATTCATAAACATAACAATTAATGCGATACGAGTTTGTTTTGATAGGTTCGTTCGCTCTATAAAATTTGAGTTTAACATCACAGTTCCTGTAATGTTTATCCATTCGCGATGCGATTCAGCGACAGGTGGATTATGTTTGCTTATAAAGAAACACTTGCCCGAGATATAAATCCATCGTCGAGGCACTTGATGCGCGGAGCATCGTAAACAGTTCTTGTTTGTTTTATTATCGTACATTTTGTTTCGTTAGTGCAGATAACGCATTTAGTTGGAGTTTTGGTAATTATCCGTTATTTGTTTTGTTCGGATAATTTACGGATAAATATGATTATGTACATCGATGCTGTTGAACTGATCTTAACCTTAAACCATTACAATGTATACCTACATTTACCGTCGTCGTTAATTAATTATAAAATAAGCTGTCGTTTTTCGTTTCGGTGCACATAATTAGAAATTAAACGAACTTACCAAGTGAAGTTCCAATTTCAATTGTACGAACTGCATAGTCTCGAAATGATAATATTGACCTGTAGTAACCGCATCCGCCAGCCCTTAATGTCACGTGTATTCAGAGCTAAAAAACCCCGAACTCAAACCCTACCTCAACTCCTAGTATCGCCATCTATCGATAAACGTCATTTAGTTCAGAGGTCCAGGATCCGGGAAGCATAATACTTAGTGGCTTGATTATTTTACCCAATTATTTACATAGGGGCATTTCTTATTGTAGATAAGAATGGGTGGGAGGGTTATATTATCATTTCGAGACTATGCAGTTCGTACAATTGAAATTGGAACTTCACTTGGTAAGTTCGTTTAATTTCTAATTGTACTTCACTGCATAGTCTCTTCAATGATAATATTGACCTGTAGATGTTTAGAGATGGTAAAATAACAAGCATGTAATACAAGTAATCAATTTTAATTTTTTGAGAATTCAATAATAAGCTTCAATACTATAATATTTCATTTAAATATAAGTTATGAGCCTATTTATTTATATTATTATGTAAAATAATGTTTAGTGAATTAAACAGTAGTCTCTATTCTAATACTGCCGTGTACTTAATGCTGGTTTAATATAACAGAAAAATCATTGGCAGCAATTATCTCTCTATTATAGAATTGAGCAAACACTCTAGATGTACTGCTCCATCCAGCTGTTCGTCTAATAGTCTCTATATTGACCCCCATACGCTTAGCCGCAGAAGTAGCGGCGTGTCGCGTGCTATGCGCCGAAAAAATAGATATATCTATGCCGCTGTTTTCTAAAGTATTTTTAATCCAACGGCTAAGTGTCTGAGAGCTAACATAATTGTGTGGCTTTTTATATGCAATAAACAATTTTTCACATTTTCGAATGTTACTAGTCTTATCTATGTAATTTAACAAGGTAGTGGCCGGACAAACATTAGGATTATTATTAAAAAATGGTAGCACCAGACTGGGTTGAACACTGCCAACCTTTGAAGTTTTTATATGATCGGGTATTTTAATATATATTTTATCAGAAAGAGTTTGAATATATGATAGTTTTATTAACGAAAATGTCTGAACCCTATGAGCAGTGACAATGGCCAAAAGTGTAATTAACTTCTTTGATATATCCTCTAAAGTGAGCAGACTATTTTTCCCTTTATTAGATAAAAAATTTAGTACAATGGACACATCCCAGGTGATATCATACTTGGGATGTGGAGGGCGAAGCCTAAAAATTCCTTTTAAAAAACGTGCTATTCTATCATCATTACTTATTTTTGGACCTAAAATAAGGGCTAATGCCGATTTACAACAATTAATAGAGCTGTAAACGGCACCCTTTTCATACAATTTTGTCAAAAAACATAAAACATGTGGAACTGACGCTTCTAAATAATTAATATTTAAGTTAAGGCAATAATCAAACCAGTATTTTAGATATGTGTTGTACTGCTTCATAGTGTTCTCAGACAAGGACGCCAGCATTATATTCTTTGTTGCTTCTGAGACTCCTCGTCGAGAAAACGCTTCCCTGACAAGCGCGCGGCAACCAGGGTAAGGCGTTGGCAAAATAGAGGCCTGCTGGAATAGGATTTAAACAATTTCGTATTAGGACCAAAATACAATGCTTTGGAAATTATTAGTTTTTTAAATATAGGATACCAAGGCTGTGTGGGCCAGTCTGGTACTACTACAATACCCTCCGATTGTTCAGATATAATTTTTTGTAGTACTTTTGTTATTAAAACAAAAGGGGGGAATGCATAAAAATAATAAGGTGTCCATGACATGGTAAAAGCGTCAATTTTAAATGCATCTGGATCGCTTTTCCATGATACATACAAGTCACATTTTTTGTTGGCATGGCTCGCAAATAAATCTATTTGGGGATCACCGAAATTGAAAACTATTTTATAAAAATATTTATCACTTAATTCACACTCAATGTCAGAATGTAACTTTCTGGATTCAGCATCAGCAATCACATTTTGAGAAGATTTTATGTATGAAGCAAAGACAAACAAATTCTTGCTTTCACAATACTCCCAAATATTTCTTGTGACCGAGTTTAAGTGAGGGTATTGAATACCACCCATTCGGTTAATGTATGAAATAGCTGTAGTGTTGTCAATACGTAGTAATATCTCACAGTTTTGAACATTACTCGTGAAGGTTTTGAGTGCCCGGAAGGCTGCATTTAATTCTAAGTAATTGATGTGCTGAAGTCTATCAAGCTCATTCCACAACCCTGCAGCTGTTTCTTTACCACATGAACATCCCCAACCAGTCAGTGATGAGTCTGAAAATATTTCAATAGCATAATTACCACGTTTTATAATGCTTACTGATGTTCCTATATGAGACAACCACCACATAAAATCAGGTTTTAATTTATCTGACAAGGGCATGGTTTTTTCATAGTTATTTTGAAATTTATTTAGATATAAGTATTTTTGTCGCTCTAATTCCTTGGTGTGCAAAAAACCATAATCAATAGCAGGACAAGCTGAAACAAGTAGACCTGTTACTTGTGCAAGTTCCCTAATCTTGCAATACTTAAGACTAATAAATTTCTTTAGAGTATTCTCAATACTTAATCTTTTTTCTTGTGGTAGAGTAATAATAAATTTCTTTGAATCGAATAAGAAGCCAAGGAACTTAATAGTGGTATTGGGTACTATAGAACTTTTTTCATAGTTTATAATGAAACCTAAATGAGTAAGCAATTTTATGGTTTCTTGCACATTACTATGACATTCCGAAAACGAACGGCCATAGCACCAAATATCATCCAAATAAATAACTGACACAAAACCTCTTGATCTCAGATGTTGTATGACAGGTTTTAAAAGTTTTGTGAATACATATGGTCCCGTGCTTAGTCCAAAAGGGAATACTGAAAATTCAAAGATTCTTTCTTTCCAATAAAAGCGTAAATACTTCCTATGGCTATAATGAATCGGCAATAAGAAATATGCATCTTTGAGATCAATGGTGCTCATGTAGCAACCTGGTGTCATTAATTTAGTTACAGTGCGAGTATCCTCTAATTTAAAATGTTCAGTGCTTATGAACTTATTGAGTTGTTTCAGGTTTAGTATAAATCTATTGCCACCATTGGGCTTGGGAACAGTAAAGATTTTTGACAAATATTGTCCCTCACATGGTTCACAATGAACAATAGCACCCATAGTGAGAAGTTTTCCTACACCTTCGCCTATTTTAAGACCTTCGCAGATCGAAAAAGATTCATTTTTAGGTACCATATACTGGATTGGTGTCTGGGTAAATGGAATTTTGTAACCACTAATCCAGCTCAATATTCTAGAGTCAGATGTAATCTGTACCCATTGATGTTTATAATAAATTAGTCTACCACAATACGGCTGACTAACCTGGGTCAATTGCGATTGTTCGTTGATCTCGGAGGTGCTCTGGACTGCATTTTCTGTAGTGCAGGTAACTGCGCTCGAGGTTTCTTGTTCTGGTAATATCGCTGTGGCCCGGTGTGGAGTCTCTGGCCTCTGTATTGATTCATCACCGGGCCCTTGTAGTTTAAAGGCTTTCGCTGTGTCTGTTGCTGTGATTTCTTTGATTTATTTAAACTAATTTCTTGACCAGATTTTTTAATGGCTTTTGAAGCTTTCAGCTTCTCTGCAAAACTTTCCCCAAACAACCATTGGTCGATTTCTGTATCTTTTACAGAATCCCGAGTAGTTTGCTCTAACCCTTGTAATATAAAATTTCTTCTCATATTAGACTCCTGGTTTTGGTGGTCACACAGTAGGCGAGCAGCGTCACTTACATAGTTTATAACTGATATATTTTCTTTTCCATTTTTGGATAGCTGCTCGAACGCCATAGCAAGCGCTGTAAGTGCCGAGCCTATTTGGCTTTGCTTGCTAGCAATTGCCTTGTCTCTTTTGACTGCTGCCTCAGAGACAGCTGCTTGGGCTTCTAAATTTAACTTGGGGGCATCTATTGTTTTGCAATTCTCGGGAGGAAGGTACTTTTTCATGATTTCTTTTTTCTTTTCTTTTAGTAAACCATTCTTGATGGCATTCGTCCATCTCAGTGCCAGCTCTTTATGGATGGGAGGCCTATAAGATAGTTCGTCCGGAGCATCGCCCAGTATATTGATGATTTCCTCATCAAGGACGTCCTCTGTATAAATATAAAATAATTGGATGAATAAATTTATTCACCGGTAGACTACTTAATAGTAGTGAGTGATCTAATGTCTACTAAATAGTAGAATTTATATTGTGGATAAAAATGCTTATTTTTGAAAAAATAAAAGGACCCATTAAGTTTAGGTTATATAATTAATTTCCTACTAAGTAGGAAAATACAATACAACTTAACAAGCAATCAATCATTGCCAATTAGTTACATACTTCAATTCTCAATAGTGCCTACTTTTAAAGTATAACTGTGTTATGTGGGTGAATACCCATGCTTGAAAAGGATGAATATCCAGTAAGTTTTGTTAGTTTTGAACTAACAGTAAAGCCAGATCGCCTAAATAGGTGACAAGCTAATAGAATGATTTAGCGTCATATACTGACATAACCTAAAGATATCGAGGTTAGTGAATAGAATCAGAAATAAAACTCAATCAGTAAATACCTGTGTTTTCTTCGTTAATTTCCACCATTACATTATTTTCCTCATTATGATGAGATGACGGGGAAGTTTCGGCGGCATCATCGTCTAAAAGGATACTCTGTTGCGTGGGCGCCGGCGATGGCGTCCATTGCCTCGAGCGCAATTTTTCCATCTTTTGCTCATATTTCTTGATTTTTCTTTGTACTCTTTCCTCACTTGACTCCCTCTTACGTTTTTTACGTCCCGACATACTATTTTATTTGAAAATATTAATATTTCACCAAATTAATTCGTAAGAACACGCGACGCGGGCTGCACGAAAAACGATAATGACGTTTATCGATAGATGGCGATACTAGGAGTTGAGGTAGGGTTTGAGTTCGGGGTTTTTTAGCTCTGAATACACGTGACATTAAGGGCTGGCGGATGCGGTTACTACAGGTCAATATTATCATTGAAGAGACTATGCAGTGAAGTACAATTAAGAGTTGCGTTCAATGAACATCTGTGTTCGGCGCGCAAAAAATCGGGAAAGATTTAAACTGTCAAACTAATTCGATGGGATTAGTCGGGCGACGGGAACGCGGGTAAAAAGGAGCATCAATCAACACGCAGCTCGGAGATAATTTTAAACTATACGACAACAAACGAAGGTTTCCCTTGAATGCTCTTCACTGCCGGTGCCGTTCGATCGATATTAACATGTTTCTAATTATGTTGTCAATGTACACGGTACACGGCGTTTGATTCGAAAAGTTCATTGTAGAGATAAAAGAAATTATCCTTGACTAATTTATCCGCTCGGTTGGATCCGGTATCACAGTGCAAGGTGATTATATAGATAAATTGCTCCTTTTCATTTGCATCACTTGATTATTTCTATTTTTATTTCACATCAAGGAAGACTGTCTCATTTTTATTATTAAAACAGAACCTTTCATTAACTTCCTATCCAGTTTTACTTTTATAACTAATCGAATATGCCATCTAGTTACTATGTAACAATTTCATTAAATATGAGATAATTACAACGTGAATTCGAAACAATTACATCCCCACAATATTCTGTTCATGTTTAGTTCATCAAAATACGAGTTCGTAAAGTAACAGTTAAATTGTGCAATTTACTCGGGAGTATATTTGTAATTTCATTGCTGTAATTAATAGGGAGGCGCGTAATGGCATGTAGCGACGGTGAGGGATGGTGATCATTACATGTATTACCCTCCTCAAGATTTTCCTCTTTTCTACACTAAATACATCACTTAGGTATAGGAAAATGTTATTCGTATCGAGATTAGGTATCACATTCTTCAATTATCGAACATTTAATGAAAAGACACACACACACAGATATATATAAATTTTCGAAATTGTAAACATATTACTAATTTACAATTTAATTGATATACACATTTATTAATAGTAGATAATATAATAATGTCATAAATTTCGTTACTATAAATATAAATCATTGTAGTAAATGTTGCAATCATATGACGGTAGTTATTAATTATAATTTAATATAATTACAATAACTTACACGAGTCTTATCGAGTCGGACGTCAATATTACAATAAAAAGGTCAGATCACATAATAAGCCTCGACATAATTGTAAAATAAGTCGAAAAAATAATCTTATATTCAATTTCTGAAAAGTAATGGCATAAATAGTCATCTATAAACCCCACTATAGTTTTTAACTTTTATTTTTTTTGTTATTTTAACCGTAGAAATCTGTATTGTATTTCTATTTAAAAAAAAATGAAAAATCACTGACTGATTTATTCATCATCACCGACATGAAATTTGGCATAGATTCTTTTACCATGTAAACTCCCATAACTACTCTTAAATGGTTGAATTAGAGCATAAATTGGGCATGGAACCTACTTTTTTTGTTATAATAAGTTAATTTGTAGAAATTAATTAAATATACGTTACTATTAGAACAAATTGTACTGTAATATTTCAATACTTCTCATAATTTAGTAGTTTTTTTTTATGACTACAAGTTTATATTCGCTCTTTTATCTTGTTGGGTTTTTAAAGAATAGTATAATAGTAATTTAAAAACGAAAAGCTTAAAAATGAAATTCTAAATTTTTAGATATCTTTTATATCATAACCCTATCTTAACTCTAAAAACAACTTATTTTTTATATTCAAATCTTACCACGTTTACCATTTCCATTGATTAAACTCGAAATTACAAATTAATATTCTAAAAAAAAATATTGACAAAATTTAGTGTAGAATACTTGTTTTGCACCCGTTCAAATTTCATTTCATTTTACTTATGCCATTTCTAAAGAGCTCTGTGGCTGGTTTTTGTGCGGAGTGAATCTTGTTAGAGACAAAAACAGATCCTATTACCATGTTTCCGGGACACTTATTTTCAATGTTTTACTTACACACTTGACTACACTGCGTTTAGATAAATATCCTGAACGGTTCAATTGAGTCAACGAATTACTTCACAAATCGATGAAACGTGGCTTCTTTTTCTCTCATCGGGCTAATGTTCCATTATTATGAAATTGATGAACAAAATTCTATTTAAGTGGAAGCGTGAGTAGCTAAAAGTTCACATTAAATTTGTTTTGTGAGGTTAATGTATGTTAAAAAGTAAACCGAGCCAGTCGTTCAGGAGGTCGATGAGGAAGGCCTACGTTTAGCTGTGGACATCCAATGGCTGATATGATGAAAAAATAAATTAAATAGAGACTCTAACGGTCGCAGGTTCAGTTCAAATTTTAAATAAGAAATAATGATTGTGAGACGAAATTCTAAGTATAATTTGCAATAACTTAATTTACTTCAAATCTAACGTTTGCTATCATTGAGTTACTATTACTTAATAGTTCAATGTTTGCTATCTAATCTTTTCCTAGTATTACAGTTAAAGCTCATGTAACGTAATATCTGTATAATGTGCTGTTAAACAACGCATCATTTCTCCAAAATTAGACGCCAGACTATTTGGCAAGTGTTGTTCGCACTTCGAAATCTAGATGAAATTGGAATCTTGCCTGTGGAAAGTACAGCGTTATGCAAATGTGTGATAATAAAAGAAATTCCGCTTTTATTTCTTGTGTAAGTGTTATAAAAGTTATTTTTGATAATAACTGCAAAACGCTTTAACGCTGTTGTTATGAATACTGTGTTTGTTTTTCGTGTTAAATTGCACGATTTCTGTTTACTCGAGGTTTTTGTGTCGTGTACTTTTTTATTGTATTTTAATGTATAATAGGTGTTCTGAGATGAATTTTATTAAGTATCCTTTACTGCGAAGTATACTTACTGCTTTAAAAAAACATTTTTTCTAATAAAAAAATGTATCCTAGCTATAATGTAGCTGAACTTTTTGATTTAAAGTTGGTGTAAAAATTGTGACTTCGGTCTCTTTGTAGTATTCATTAATGATAATTTATAGTTGTGAAAAAATATTTATTTAAATATGCGACTATTTTAGATACAATAGGTACAGATCGAATAACTAATTAAAGTATGCAATGCCGTCTGAGCCATTTTATACAAAATATAACACAGAAATACTTGAAAAAAATTTACGTCTATAATTTCCTCAGCATCCCGATGTCGTTGACCCTGTGTAAACAATTTGTTAATTCAACGTTCTGTTCGACGCCTTAGGACATTAAGGCGATGTGTTCCGGTATCGGCCAATAAAACTGTCGCCATTGCGACATGTAGCGGCTAAATACACATTTTTATGCATTCTCGAAGATTTTTACGGGACACGAAACGCTATTCTTAGCACGTTACGTACATTTTATGATAATCATTATCATTCGCTTATTGGATGTGGTAGGGCTGTAAAATCTTAAACATTTTGTTTAGCGGTTTCCCGTCGCACTCGAGCCGTTGGGTTATTGTGTATTCTCAGTCTTATCGTGGAATATCTGACGCGTATAATGCAGTAGTGCGGAAGAAATAATAAGCGGCACCATTTTTCGTCCCTCCACGAACCCTCGGCGGACTGAAGTGCATAACTTCGCACACCTTTATTTACCGTCACCTCTGCACTTTGTTTTATTTCTTGAACGCCTCGTCCGCATAATTCCACAGTAATGCCTTCGCTATGCCCTAAAATCCATCCATGGCCTCAGCAAAGGGGACGCTTTCTTTACGAAATATCAGCCGCTTTTGTGCGTCGCTCTATTTTGTTCATTCTTTATAAACGCTTTTTTTCACGAATGTAATGAATGCTTTATTCGTAGGTGCGAATGCTTGAATGGCGAAGATTTCACGCGGACTTAATATCCTGAACACAATGGGCCACTGCTATAGAATATTTTATTATGAGTTCCGTTTTAGCTATTTCGAGCGAAAGAGGCGATAAGCAGTAGAAGTGGTTGTGTTAAAAATTACGATAATTTGTTTAAAGTAAAAAATAGGCGCCATCGGAGGCAGTCTGTGTTATCTCTGGTTATTTGTCGTATCAAGTGTTTCGTTTCTTTTTACCGCCGCCGCATCAAAGGTGCCGCATACAGTAGCGAGCTCCTGAAACCGCTTCCATCAGAACCATCTACATATGTAAAATCAAAAGATGGATTATATTTTAAGTTCACCATTAAATTTTTTAAACTGATTTAGATTTAGATTTCAAAGAATTTATTATCAAGTTCGAGTTACCAATTTGTTGCGACATTACGGCATCAGATAAAGATTATTCCGAGGATTCGTAACCGGTTGAGTTTGATATAAACTGTGGTACTAGTATTAATTATCAATGTTTGCATCTTAGTCAACTCAATAATAAGCTTTACCCAAATCGAGTTAAATGTACGTGTTAATTTAATCATGGAACCAATTTGTCCATGCTATGTAATCTCCGTGTTGACCGAACGTTTTGCATATCAACTAACTCATGTGATCATGTAAAAACTATGACTCGTAAACGCCTAATCGCCCTTATCGTGTAGGTACGGAATAAACAAATAACTATTAACGGTGTTTAAATTATAATTTGGCTATTTCATTTGCATGTGCCGCGACGACGCCAACGATCCCAAATTCTACAAACTTGTTTGGAGAGGGCACACATAATTTATTATTATAATGTTTAATAATGTGCCATAACCGGAGGAGCGACGATCCTTAGTCCAAAATAATAAACAGAACCGGTCACAATATTTAGATTGTTAATTTTTTAGAGTATATGGATAATAATGTTATTATGTCACAATTTCATATTTAGAATTTATTATCGTTTATTAATACTTTCCACGAAAACATTTCGATAACAACCGGTATTAGTTTTGATGTGTTAATATCAACCACTAATCTTGAATGGTGTTTGTTTTACATATTTTTGCTATATAATATGTTTTAGCTATATAATAAATAATAACGACGAACATTAAAGCGCAGTAGGTTCGTCGTACATAAGTCAAAAATATCATTTCCTAAAATTTTAATGATGTAACACGACCCGAGTAGAAATTTTTTCGTGATCCTTAGAAGGACCGGACCGGGCATGCCCGATCTGGACCAGATAAGGTATGTAACGCAGATGATTGGTCTGGACCTGATCAGGAAAACCTTATCGGGTCCAGATTAGGAATTCCTGATCGGGTCCACACTAGGAATTCCTGATCGGGTCCCGATAGGGTTTTCCTGATCAGGTCCAGACAAATCATCTGCGTTACATACCTTATCTGGTCCAGATCGGGCATGCCCGGTCCGGTCCTTCTAAGGAACACGCCAAATTTTCGATCGGGTCCGGATGAGATTTTCCTGATCAGGTCCAAATCATGTGCGTTACATACCTTGCCTGATCCAAATCGAGTATGCCCAGTCCGGTGCTTTTCAAAAATATGATATAGTCTATATGTACTGTGAATGTATAGTATAATATATTATGTATGTAGTATGTATATATATGTAAATATGAATGTATTGTATATATATAAATATATATGTATGTATATATATATATATATATATATATATATATATATATATATATATATATATATATATATATATATATATATATATATATATGTATATACTATTAATATATGGTATATATTATGTATGCACTATGAATGTATAGTATATATTATGTATGTATGTGTGAAGTATGTATGTATGTAAAAATGAATGTTTTAAAAAGTCTTGAAAAAATTGTTAAATAACAAAAAAAAATCTGAATTGATATTATAAATATTATGTTAAGTACTTAACATATTATTATATCTATATCTAACTATATATGATGTTTAAGTCGCGAGTGAATAGATTACTTCTAGGTAACCGTGCTCCATCCTAGACCGCATTTTCACTTAACATCAGGTGAAATAATGGTCCAACGCAAGCCTATCCTAATATAAAAAAAAAAAATTATATTTATTTCCATTTATTTTTTCAAATGAATTGTTTATTTTTGTTTTTATTTTAAATATCAATTATTTTTATATTATTAATTAATTATTATTATTATTAAATAAATAAACATTATTTATTAACTACTTACTTTTTTTTTTGATTAGTAAAATTAATATCTTACACAGTAAAAAAAAAGTAAATAAAATAAAAGCGATTAGTTGCTTTTATTTATCTTCATTAGATGGTTCTTTTTTGATCTTGTCTACCCTATAGCCATCCCAATCTTTAGCATGATTCAATACTGAAGACAATGCTTGATGCAATTTATTATTTGGTTATTTTGGAATTTCTGTCTTATTGCAGATAAAATACAAAATTCAAATTAATTTTGTACATAATTAAATAAGTAATAATAAAAAGAAATAATAATTATTATATATAAAATAATAACATACTATAATTAAGAATTAAAGAAATTAGGTATTAATGATATTAGTAATAATCCTGCACTATATAATGATTAACATACTTTTTATAGAAGTGAAATAAGTAGTATCTTTGAAAACTTTTCTTTTGAAGTTGATTTAACTGCTACATATAAGTGCCACATCTCTTGCAATAATTATGTATAAGCATGAATAATATCAAGAGAAAAGTATAAACGTTTATTCTGGAAAAGAAAATATATTATAATTATTATCTGTATGATTATATAATTATTATGATGATCATTTTATCAAATATGACAATTTCAGTATTGTCTGATGTAGCAACATATTTGATGTTTCATATATTTATTTATAAGAATATTTTTAATATTTGAAATAAAATGACAGTAGCATAACTTAATTAATTGTATAAAAATAAATTTATATCAATTAATATCCCTTGTCAAACAATTTCATTAGTAAAAAATTTATTAGAAATTAATCAACAATATTTACATTTTAAATAATAAATATTACCTGCAATTTCAGTGGGTTCGTCGGATAACTCTAAAGCTGTTTGGCTAAATATATTATCTATTTTTAATCGATCCTTTGATAATGCTTTTAATTTATAAGTTTTTTCAACAGCAGATGTTTTTGCTTTAGCAGACTGCTAATTATCAGTAGAGTAAGCATAGGATTCTTTTTCCAATCTTATTAATTTTTCCTCTGCCTCTTCCATTGTTTCTGATAAAATTAATTGTTATTATGAATTACTTTCTTATTATTCTGACAATAAGATATCAATTCCCATAAATCTATAATTCAAATAACAATAAATTACCTGCTGTGCCACGTATTTGAACATGAAACGTTGGCCATGTCGGATCAGGCTCTTCACAATGTTTCACCATCGTTTGTAATAATTTACAATACTTAGCACTTTTTAACAATGATTCAGGCATATATTTACATCCGGTACCACCATATTCTTTGTAATGATCTAATCAAGAACTTGGTACTATATCAATTTCTTTATTGGATGAATCATTTACAAATAAAACTAATGCATACTTATAAGTCATCTGAAAAAAAACGGATTATTGAAATATAAAATGATTTTAAAAAATATCAAAGAATTGTAATGTATTTTTTCAATGATTTTTTACTAACCTTGAATATTTTACGTAATTAAACTTAAAAACGAAACTTTACACACAACACATAATTTTTTTTAGTAATAAATAGCTAATGAAACTATGTTTTATGTTAACGAAACTATAGTCTTTTCGTCCACAAGTTCGTATTTTATACACAATACACACCGAGTAAATGTCTAGATATAAGTTTATACTTATAGTACTTGATACACTTTTTTTTTTGTTTAACACAATATATTAATTATTTTTAAACTACTGTTAAGATGATTCAGTTTTTGTATTTAACTTATTTAATCTTCACATTATTTACATTAATATACTAATCGACATACAATTTTTAAGTACCTAATATAAAAAATATAATTAGTGATACATTCAGTAAATGCTTTTTTATGATATAAGAGTCTTTATCACTTCCAACTTCCAAGATTACACTGATTTACGGACGTCTTCTTTCAACGAAGAACACTGTTATTCACTGTGAACAAGTTTCGACATGTTGCTTCGCGAATCGTGACGTCACGCGCTCACGTTGACACATTATTTTCGCGTAAGAAATGCATATCTTTTTCCAAGTAAAGTTTAAAACAAACATATTCGTGTGTTATTTTTATTTACAGGATTTGGTAATGAATTATTTCATAAAACATTTATTGCAACATTATATTACTGTTAATCGTTTGACACTACAAAATCTACAAATTGACGAATATTACTGTAAAGTAATATTACAGTCTACAATATCGGTTGGATTTCATCCGTATAATATCGTATATTATATTGCCGTTAGGTTTTTAACATCGTATTACAACAAAAAATACTATAATGAATTATTATTGTCAACAATATCGTTGCACACACACGAATAATAATATGGTAATGATACGTTGCATACTATACTTTAGCCCTTTAATTTTAGTAACATTATTTTTGTCATTAACTCAATTTTGTTAAACTTTTACAAATATGTAATCAGTATTAGATATATTATTAAAAATTAGCATTGTTTTGACGTATAAATGTCTATCTTATGATCTACCAGTGCTGAGATATACGCATAAAATAGTTTTTTATTTTTCCTGTAAAATTTAGATCAATCGATTACCATATTTTTCGGTGGCGGGAGCGAAATACGTGTAATTTTTTGATTTCGCTCCGAATTAATTCATTGTTGTTTTGTAAGGTTTACATAGATATATACATATACATAAATACATATATACATAATAATATAATTATTTACGTAATAAGAACAGCGTTTTTTATTTACAATTTACAATTACACTTCAGAGACTGTTTTTCATTACTTTGATGTAAAATATGTACAATAATAATCTACATTTATGTAACATTTTTTTTCAATATATATATATATATATATATATATATTTTACATCAGGCTATCCTTATCTGGACCAAGCCTGGTCCTGATCCAGTATGCCTTACCATACTTGATTACATTTAACATCAGGCTATCCTTATCTGGACCAGACCTGGTCCTGATCCAGTATGCCTTATCATACTTTATTATATTTTACATCAGGCTATCCTTATCTGGACCAGATCTGGTCCTGATAGGGCTTGCTGGATCGGGCATGCCTCGTTCTATCCTGATCGGGTCCAGATACATGATCTGGTTGAGCCCGATGTTTTTTCTACTCGGGGATAGGATCATAACGAGGCATGCTCGTGGTATGACTTGAACGACTTCACAGAAATCATACACTCGTATCAGTTAACATTTTAGGTAGAAGTAACAGGTACAGTCGTTTAAGAGTATGAATTTGTAACTCGACCACATACTTAATTATGGAAGATTTAACAAGAAAGTCAAACAGTTTTGTGGAACATAACCGTTTAAATATTTGTATATTTTGATGATAAATCACAAGTAGGTATAGTTAGGAGTCGTCTGCGGTAGATTACCATATCTTTGTAGTTACGTACTTCTCCTCGAACATGAATTAAAAAGGTTTTTTAGGTTCCCATGATTCGTGGACAGGTGGCGGTAGTCGGCATCTTTGTGCTTTGATGTCGCCGCCATAAAACGCGTGCGATCTGATCTTTTTGTAAGTTTTTTTTAACGTTATTGATGGGTATTGGTTTAATGCCGGTTGTACTTGAATAGATTCGGTTTCGATTTACGGTCAATTTTTTGTACACGCATCGTTGGAGAACATTTTGCATTTTATAATCGGGGTTTAGTTTCATTATTTATTCAACCTCATTTCCTGTATGGCTGAGGAAATAATTTCTATTTACAATTAATTTTTACCCTGAGGAATTTCTTAGATGCGTATCCGTAAAACCGTAACTTGGTATTTGCCCAGTCGTGGGATATATTCTATTATTTTCTAGAAAGTAATTTATAAATTAATTTTTGATTAAAGATAAAAAAAAACTGTCTTCTATAATCTTTACAAAGTTTAGTACTTTTTACAAAAATTAATTTTTGGTTACTAATTTCTAAATTCAGAATCAAATTTGATATATTTGATATAACTTGAATCGAATATGGGGGCCATTTCTGGAGTGAACCCTTTCGAAAAAAATTTTTTTTTCGAAAGTTTTTAACAATTGATAAAGATAAAAAATACAGACGAATATAGAACCTATTCCGTTTCTGAAGTCGTTGAAAAAAATTATAAATCTTTGTTGTCAGGATTAACAGCGGAACTTTTCTACGTGCGAGATGGACAAATCAACTTCTACGCCTTGAACTTTGTAGTCCCCGTGCCGGCGACCATCGGAGAACTACACTTCACTTGGCAGAGCCTTACCAGAAGACCGGTGAGAATAAATTTTATCAAAATTTCACTATTACCAATAATAAATATCTTTTCATATAGTAAAGAATATGAATGGTCGTATTAAACCGCAATAAACCGTAAAAGTCTAGTAAATTTCTTATCTGAATACAAAGTAATATATCAGACAATCACTTTACACCATTTATAGATAAATATCTATTAAGCCTCATTCTAAACTCATACAGTATGAGTATCCACAAGTTACGTGACGGAATAGCAAACTGTATTTTAACACACGCTTAAACCGCAAGAAGTTACGATAGCTATTAACCCCAAACAATAGATTGTATAATGTATATATGGCTAATGGCAACAGTGAGCTAACGGTAGAGGAATTTGTAATATATTACTTGGTATTTCAATAGTAACGAGTCAAATCGACGGCGCCTATTTTCCATTTAACAATGGCTAGCAAGCACAGTAAAGGCGTTAGCGGTTAGAGGGATCTTATATAATATAATCACTCTTGTTACAATGAATATTGTTATTGTAAATGTAGTTTTTGACCGCAGTTTAATGTCGTTAATTATTTGCAATTTTGTATATCTGATTTCCTTTATCAGCACATAATAAGTTTAATCAAAACAACGATTTCATAATTATGAAGAAAACTTATACGCGCCGATTTTACTCATGTTTATAGTTAGAGAGTAGGTTTTGCTAATTAATATTAATGTTTTCGTGCTCGTTTTTCTCGACTGACTCGTAGAAGTTTCACATTTTATTAACCAGAAGCTCGGTGTACCTACTTGGTCTAATTAAGTTAGGGATTTTTTTCAAACTCGCCTTTAGTCGCCATGTTTGTTCGCTAACACCGCTATTCTTATGATAATTTTAGACCTTATTTGAATATTAGATAAGCTTGAATAAGTTCCGATAAGACTAACTTGTTCGTGTTGAAATAGTACCGGGTACTATAATTGTTGGAACTTTCGTCATTTGCATTTTATAGCATCAAATGTTTTTATTCGTTTATTCGCAATAAAAAACGAATATCGTTAATATCGAAATACTCAAAACTCCGATCCGTTGATAAAAACCTTGTTAGTAGGTATCAGCGAGATTTGTGCGTACAATTGACAACTTTTCATAACAATATAAGTAGTTGCGAATACATTTGAATTTCAAATATCAATTTGTTTACAAAATGAAATAAATTTTATATAGTTATTTTTTATGTAAAAAACGCACGCCTCCGATGCAAATGTTGTTTGAGCGACAGACGGGCAGTTCGTTTGCACTGCATCGATATACAAATAATATGTGCATTTATTTACTTCACCCGATACGAAATAAAACATAGTGAAGGTTTAAGGGATCAAATCTCACATCCGTTGCGAGACGAAGTCAGCTCAAGGTTAATATCGATTTGAAGAATAACATAAGCTTACCAACGAACAATAATGAATGATCATAAAATTGAAATTATTCTGTGATCATCGACTTTTTTTATAAAATGTATTCACCTTTCACAAAATGTATTAATATGGTACCTTGAATATTTGTTCAAATTCATTTCAGTTTATAAGCTTAGCGGTATAATTTCTTCTTAAATTATTTTATTATTATTATATACAATAAATTTAATAGGTTAGCTGTTATACTTGGATAACCAAAGAATGTCGAATCTATATATTAAGTATATAATAATTTCAATTCAAAATAAGTACCTACTTAACATTTTAAAACGTTCTGATACTCAGTAAAATAATTGATTTAGCCATATTTGTTCAAAATCGTTAGTATACAATTACGTACGTAGTATGTAAGTTAGATTGGCAAAAGTAAATATTTTTATTCTTGGTAAATGTAAATCGATACGTAGACCACCTGTATCTAGTATTGAATTTTCTAGATCTCGGCTCGTAGACATTCGTATGTACATAAGATAAACGACAACTACTCGAATAATCGAATTACTTACAATTATGGTATTTTGATTTGCCGTATTGTACAGAATGAAGCGCTTGATCATTACGGGTTCCGATTAATATTAAATCAAAAATTAATTAAAATAATTAATATTAAAGAGATTTGAGTGTTACTAAAAGCCACAATTCCATCGTAATTCAGTACGCCCATTCCGAACGGCGATCTAAGATAATTGTATTCGGCCAGCTCTTTGTTAAAAGTCGGCCTCTTTGACCAGTCAGCAAATGTTTATTAAACGGTTACTCGCTGCAATGAGCGGTTACCATTGTCTATGCGCGCCGACTGCCGACTACTGCTGACTGCCGAGTGATAATGTTTAATTAGAGACCACGGTGTCGCACCTACGTTTACGAGCCTTCTTATGCCCGATGAAGGCAAAGGGCCCGCGGCAGAACTGTTTGTATATTTGTTTTACCATTCATATGCCGCTCTATGATTAGGTAGATCGTAATGATGGTGTTGAGAACTACATGCATTTCGTTACGCGGTAAAACGAGTGTTTTTTTTTCTCTAACGATGTTTGTTTTTGTGATAATAAGGTATATTTCGTAATAAACGGGCGGTTGTATCTGTTGTTTAAATTTCCATAGAAGATGTGGTGACATGAATCTTATGTCGATGGAAAATTGAGATTGTTATAGGCTTTGTATACGATCCGACCGTGATCGAACGGCGGCGGGTCAGCGACATTTGATCCGCTGACATGACCGTGGGTCGCATCTCGTTTAGGTTTGCCCGTCCGTCAATCGCAGTGATACAGTTATAGCATGATATTTTGGGCCGTTAGGTATGCACGATCGTTTATTGTCGCCATTTAGGGTAAACATGTCGTCATATTTGGTTAAGTTTCTGTGTTATTTTTGATGTACTCATACGGATGCATAAAATTTTAGTATGGTATACAATAGTTACTTAGATGTGTTATAGATTTAATAACTCTGACATTTTTATTTTAAAATGGTATTTTAATCCTTTTTTCTCTTTGTTGCAGCTACCGTACATATTACACGTTGATGTGGGAAAAAACGAAGACGTTCTACACACTCCAACGCTTAATATTTCAAGTGTGGGATTCGTACCGACAGAACCACAAACGTGGCGAGTAGATTTACCATGTACGGGCACAGTTTCCGCCGAAGTGCCTGTCACAATATCCCTTAACGTCTCTACCGGTTCCTCCTCGACCGCTTTGCTTTTCCGAAGACGAAAAGTATGTCTTAAAGAAGCACCCAAACCAGCTGTAAGGGTTGACAGTGTGCCTTATGCGGCAACCTCTGCTGATATTTTCTACGCTGCCGCAGGATGCGCTGGTGGTGCGCTTCTTATTGCTGCTGTTGCCGCTGCAGCATGTAGGGTACGAGCGAGAAAGCTTCGTAGAGCGCGAAGCGAAGAACAAGACGGTCATGCATTTTTACCTGATTCGTCTTGCAAGTCTGCTGCTAGCTACACTAGCTATCGGCGTCCTACTTCCTTACCAGCCGTCGCAGCAGAAGAGCGTGCGAGGGACTTACAACAAAGAATAGCAGAATTAACAATTCAGAGGTGTCGAGTAAGATTGCGCTCAGTGGCGATGGAAGGAACTTTTGGCAGAGTATATAAAGGAACGTATGCGGATGAAGACGGCAGAGAACAGGAAGTTCTAGTGAAGACCGCATCCGAACATGCGTCTCAAATTCAGGTAACAAATAAGAATGCAAATATTACGTTTTAAATTCTTTTTATTACTTATAAAAATATATCAACTAACTATTATATATTTTGTTCGTAGCTGTCTCTTCTTCTTCAAGAAGGCTGCATGCTTTATGGACTTCGCCACGAGCGAGTCTTGTCTGTGCTCGGGGTCAGCATCGAAGACCAAACTGCACCATTCCTTCTCTACCCCTGGAGTGTTGGATGCAGAAACTTAAAACAATTCTTGTTAGCTTGTAGAGGAGTGAATTTTGGTGTCGCAGCTAATGGACCTCCTCCACCGCCACTAACAACACAACACGTCGTAAGAATGGCGCTACATGCTTTAGATGGTTTGGCGTATTTACATTCGCAGCACGTACTCCATAAAGATATCGCAGCAAGAAATTGCATGTGAGTATAAAGTCATTAATTTTTATTTTATCGATTGTATCGCAACGTGAAGCTAAATCAAGTTTTTAACGACCGATATTTATGTTTATATTCGTATCCCTCTACATGGATTAATATACTTGACGCTTGAATCACAGTATAATTATATTAATATACTGTGCTTAAATTCTGATATGAAAAAATATCGAGTAGGTATTTAACAATCGATTTTTTTAATTACATTGCTTGTAAGATTTGGGACGAAAACAATAAAATAAAATAAACCGAATTCAATTTATTTAAATATAATTTATTCGTTACTAAAGAAACGTCTCTAAATAACGAGTCCTAAACATATTTTTTGTACCGATACCGATATCAGTATCCGATGTCTACCAAGATCGACGTCTTAGATTGAAATGGTGAAGGTATAAAGGTTTTAATATAAATATTTTGTTACCAGTGTGGATGAGAATCTCCGAGTGATGATCGCAGATAACGCGTTGTCACGCGACCTTTTCCCCGGCGATTATCATTGCTTGGGCGACAACGAGAATAGGCCGATAAAATGGTTGGCTTTAGAAGCTCTATCGAAGAAACAGTTTAGTCCCTCAGCGGATATTTGGGCTCTCGGTGTTTTGCTATGGGAACTGACAACGTTGGCTCATCAGCCCTATGCTGAAGTAGATCCTTTCGAAGTAGCCGCTTATCTGCGTGACGGTTACCGGTTGCAGCAGCCAGCGAATTGTCCTGATGAATTGTGAGTATTATTTTATTAAACTTCTGATTAAACCATCTAGGTAACTCATAATATTAATAGGATTTTAATGCAACATACTTACACATTAATTATTACAAATGATCAATAATTATTTGAGAGTAATGTTTTATTTAGTATTTTAATTTTTAATCATAATATGTAATAATCTTCGTTAGTATCGGAGTATTAAAAGCAACACTAGTAAAGATTAAAGGGAAATAAAAAACGAGTTTTTTTTTAAATCGTGCGGATCGTTATCGTTTACATAAATAATGCATGTATATGCATATATTAAAAGCCACTATGCAATAGTTTCTAATAAAATGAGACTAAACGAGGGAATTCTAAAAACTTTCCGAGAGTATTAAAAATGTACCAGGCACTATAATATTGAAATTTGTCATCGTTTTGTCTTACGTTTTACTACTAAAACACGACTGACGAACTGGACAAGAACTAAACATTTTTAGAAATTCTACAAAAGACGATAACGTGGCTAATTTAATTAGTTTAATATTTAAAGTGACGACCGTTCTGGTGTAGTGGTGCGTAGTTGTCTCAAAACCGCGGGTTCGATTCCCGCTTGGGACATATTTGTATTTGTACAAATATTTGTTGTTTCCGGTCTGGCTGTATGTCCTTGTGGGTAAAGCCGTTGGTTCCGGTTGTTGTCATAGACACCTGATAATGACCGTTACCCATGGTAGGGAAATTATCCGCCAACCCGCAGTGGAACATCGTGGTGGATAAAGCTCCAACCCTTCTTCTATATGGAGAAGAGGCCTTCGCTCAGCAGTGGGTGATTTACAGGCTGATACAGTACAGTGCAGTAATATTTAAAGTAATTTAGGCCTGATGAATACATTATCTTATGTTAATATATTTTCGTTCCTAGATTCGCCGTGATGGCTTACTGCTGGGCAATGTCACCAGACGACCGGCCGACGCTGCCGCAGCTACAGATATTCCTCCGAGACTTTCACACGCAGTTGACGAGATTCGTCTAAGACATTCCCGACAAACAGACAATCCAAAGACGACAATAATTTAGTGAAATAGTGAAAAAAAATAGTGGACGAACGAGGCCTTAATAGGTAACCTTCGTGACATCCTGATTTAAATATACGGTGACGAGTATTGAAATGAAGCGCGGAGATGAAAGAGACTGATTTTATAGTGATTATTGAATTGTAAATTATACGTGTTTTATGTCGTCGTCGCATATTTTTATTTCTATTTCTTAAAAAAATTCCACTAACAATAAAAGTCGAAGCTTTCACAATATGCAATATTTTTTTTGCCGCGGAAAAATAAATCATGTTTACGATCGGTTATCTGTGTCAGTTTCTTAAAACTTTTGAAAGAAATATTACATAATGTTTCTGAGTTTTTGAAATAAAATTAAAAATATGTGATGATTTATGTGTACTGTAATTATTATTTCAAACCTCACTACTGCCATATTAGTGTAAAAGAGTATGTAAATATTGTTAGTTAAAACATTTTAAATACGTATATTGAATGTGCCTCGGATTTTATGAAAGATTTAAAAATTTTATTATTGTTCCGTTAAAGTATTAAAATTTTCGATTAAGACTGGATTTTGTATCGATTTAATTGTAAAAAAATGATATTAAATGTGTATTAAATAATATTGTATCGCAATAAATTACTCTTCCTTCAAAGAAAGTGTTTTCTCTTTATGTAGGGGCTGATAAAATTAATATAAATTAGCATCAGATAAAAGCTTAAAGAAATGTTAAATTAAAATTTTCTATTATTTTAATAGTATCTAATTTTCAATTTTCCTTGTGATAAAAAAAAAATAAACTTTATCTTAATTGCCATTGGTATTAGAGTTGTGCCAAACGAGATTATTTTGTGCCAATTTGAATTCTATCTGCTCATTACATTATTATCAGTCAAAAGCTTAGTCAATATTTAAGCTTAAAAAAATGTATCTATATTTTACAAACAATTGATTTATTATAAATTGCATCGAATCATTTAATATACAAACTACTTTGATTATAATTCGTTCGATAAGTAAATCGAATCGAATTTTCAAAATAGGTTATAATTTCTAATGACTAAGCTATATATTTATTTTAATTTTATATTGAAAATATCAGTGTTTCATAAAAGTATAATATCTATTGTATTTTGTTGATTTTAACAAAAGTGAAACCAACGTGAAGGTCTAATATTATTTTGTATTTTGTTATGTATGACATTACATTGATTATATTCAAAGATCGCAAATAATGAAGCATTATTGATTTTGTTTTCATTACTAAAAATATTTTGTTCAGATTATGACTATTATCTGTGTAAGCGTAATTGGCAGCAATAAATGGCGCCCATTTTGTTCGTGATGTTGGTTTAAAATTTAAAATAGTATATTTACTTTTTAAGCACAATTAAGTATTGACGTAATAATAAAATTCAGTCACGAGTCACGAGTGATTTTTATATAAATAATAAGCAATATTACTACCGATTAATTTTATAAATATAAACATAGACAAAATTATATAGCTGACTAACGATTTTGTAAATAGAAAAGTTAAAATATAAGTATATCAAAAAATAATCATCGTGATATATTTGAACGAGTACGTCTTTTTCAGACTGATACGTTTATATATATTATTATTATTAATCTGTACTCAGAATTCATTTGTGGAAAAAGCTGGAAGGTTTCGTTGATTTTGTACTGTAAAATAAGCAGTCGCGAACATTCCAATCATTGATCTATAATAAACCCTTCCAATGCTGGGTGTAGGTCTCTCCTATGATTGACACAATTTGTTATTTAACCCACCCGTGTTTTAGACCCCGTTCAGATGACAAGCGCTTAACGCGCGTTATGATAACGCGCGCTTACAACTACACATGCCGTACGTACGGCCGTACACATGCTAACGCGCGTTAAACGCGCGTTAGCATGTGTACGGCCTGAATAAAATGTATGTAGTTGTAAGCGCGCGTTATCATAACGCGTGTTAAGCGCTTGTCATCTGAACGGGGTCTTAATGGATATACTTATGTCTCGATATCTTTTAAAGTTTTCTTAATAGATTTTCCTTCACTGCCAAAATCTTTAAGGTCAAATTAGGACTAGCCCGAAATTGTAACCCATGTATCGCTTGTTCTATTTACTCTTTGTCGGTTGCGAAACAAATTCGTCGATCAACTTATTAATTTTGTCTGTGAACCACTTAATATGATGTAAGCGTTTAGTTCTGTATTTTGTAAAATATTTGAGTATCTGATATAAAAATTTGTAAATTTGTAAATATTATACAAACTACATGTCAATATACGAGTGAATATATTATGTTGTTTTATTTATTCCTTTATTTTTAAATTTCTTTAAATTTAACACAAAAAGGCCAATAATTATAACAAAAATTAATACGGAATGTATACAAAAAACTAGTCACGTAAGAGTGAAGCTCGGACGAGAGAGAGAGAGAGAGAGAGAGAAAGGATTTGTCATAATAGTGTAATGAAACTACAAAACAAATATTAATTTTAACTAAAAAATAGAGTATGGAAATAAAAATGAATAAGTACTAATATTAGCCAAAAAAAGTTGTATTGTGAAATACTTTTTTTTTTTTTCGTTTAAATTATCTATTGCGGTAATTCCATAAAAATATGGTAATGGTGGTATGGAAATTTACGATACGAAGTGAATCAAGATTCTTGCTGCTTATAGTTGTTACTTTATGAAATTTCTGTTATTGCCATTTATATCATTTGCTTTAAAAAATAAATATTTAAAAATAACTTCAAAAAAATATGTCGTCAGTACATTACATAATCAGTAAACAATCGAAACGAAACATGTATTTAATTTACAATTTTTCAGTTTTTTTATTCATTAAAAAATAACATGGTATAATTTTAATACGTAAATATAGTTATATGTATAACGCCTTAGGTATGTCATTAGAATTCCACCTTTATTTTGATTATGTATATAAATCACATGTTTCACATAATATATGTTTGTATATTTTTATAGCAGCAATATTGTTAACCCATTAGGCCATTAACCGCCAAAATAAAAACAGCAATGATATTTTGTATATAAATCAAATAAACATCAATATACGAAAAAAGTAGAAAAAAATAATTCTTCTACCTTTCATGGGGTGTACTCGATTGGGTACAGCGGCGTATTATTCGCTATGAGTGCGACTGCAGCGCCAGACAAAATATGAACTACAGGAGGCTGTCATAAAATGTTTTTATACGTATGGCAATAGCAAGGAAAATAAAAATAAATAAATATTATAAATAATAGTAAAAAGAAAAAGTTATAAAAAATATGTGAGATTTTTGTAGTGATTGCCGTTTTGTTTTTTAACTAAACGAATCAACAACAAGTAAGTATAATGATAAAAAATAATAAAGAATGCAGTAAACATTCAGGTTAAGTTATTTGATATTTATATCAAAGTCAAAAAGTGATACTAAGAAAAAAATTAAACTTAAGAAAAAATAATTAAATAGTTATATCAATGGAATATATTAATATTTATTTAATTAATGTATTTTTTTTTAGTAACTTTTTTTTTTTAGTTTATTATAAATTAGATTTTTTTCATTACAGAATCATAACAAAATTATTAACTTTTACTAAACTTAAAAATTTTGAAAAAGTTTTCAATTCTATAATACTAAAGTTAGCTGACGTTATTTTTTTTTTTTTTTTTTTTTTTTGTTTTGATGATTGTTATGATGATCTTGTAATGATTTTTTCGATAAAAATAATTATTAAAATTTTTGGATGTCGGCTAACTTAATTTTCATTTAAATTTTCCGAATTATTGTTATTGATAAAGTTAAGGTTATGGTAGTACTTACTTCAGCCTTTTAACTGCAGCTATCCACTGATTCCGTTGATTTCTTTTCCATTGAGCAGTCGGAAATTTATAAAACTTGCACTCACTTTTTCTGCTGGTATTCTTACAATTTACAACACAACAACTTTAGTGTCTCATTTTTCTTTAATTTATTTAAATTAAAACAAAATAAATACTCTCACGTGTACTTGCTTACAATTTTAGGAATAATAGCCCCCCGTAGTACCGAAAGTGACCACTGCGAACGCTTCAGTCGATTTAATTTCCCCTACCATGGCTTCACTCACAGCGAATAGGTGAAAATTTTCGAAAGATTGTTTTTCTACACATAATGTTTTAAGACACTTTTTTGCATTGTCAACGAACTTGCGTGACACAACACATCTTAACGGTTTTTCGAGCTTTTTAAGATAATGTCCTATACCTACCGTCTTGAGACAAGCCTGGGACCAGTGAAGACTAAGGTCGAGTCTTGTGTTACGTTTTCTGGCATTAGTAGTAGTAACATCTTGACTACTCTGGATACTAAAGGATCAGTAGAGGCTTCCACGTCTTTTCCACAATAAAAATCAAAATTATAGCAGTATCCCGTAGAGCTTGCTGCAACGCAGTTTTTGTAGCCGAAACGCACCGGTTTTCCTCGAATAAACTGTTTAGAAGGATGATGGCCAAAGTACTTTACCATTAATTCATCAATTGAAATATTTTTAAAAGTAATATATAATAAAAGTTATAATATTTTGTAAAGGTAGTTACAAGTTTTTAGTTTCACGACATGAAAATAGATTTTTAGGATATAACCGGACGGAACAATAATTGAAAGTTATAAGTATTACTTTTTTATATAATGAAATAATTATCATAAAAAAATAATTGTCATAAAAAAAAAACCAATTATGAGTATTTTTATAAACAAAAATATGTGAATACCAGGCCCCGACGAGATTCGAACTCGTGATCTCCTGTTTACTAGACAGGCGCTTTAACCAACTAAGCCACGGCGCCGTTGACTCGATTTTTAAAATTAACAATCATATGGATATGACTGCTTACTGTCAGTTATAAATTTTGACAACAAGGTGATTGTTGTGACATGTAGAATTGTGTAGAATTAAATAGGTAGTTTAATAAAAAAAATCATTCACAACGTTAACCTTTCCACGTGACAATGGCGAAATTATCCGTGCTATGAATGTAGAGAACCGTAACTAAAGTTCCATTTGTGATTTTTCGACTTTTTAAGAATTCTAACAATAACCCAACCTAAATCATGTCCTTTGTTGACCAATTATGTACCGTTAATTTTACGATTTGCAATTGATAGTATGTAAAGAATGATAACTACATTCGGAGATATTCTACATACTCATAAAACTTTAACATCGTAACACAAAGTACGAATCATATCATACATTTTTCGAATTCAAAGTTTAGATATATGCAGGCCTTTTTTTGTCACTTCTTTTTTGGGGGCACGCTAATTCTCGAAAGAAAGAAATTTTTTGTATCCCCTCCCCAATCCTTGCTATGTTTTTATGGCAATGTTTCGATATTTTCACGGGCACTGCGTGCCCCCTCGTGCCCCCCCAAAAACGCCCTGGATATATGTGTCGGTAAACTGAACTAAACTGAATTGAAACAGCCTGTAAAGGCCCTATTGCTGATCAGCAAGTTTCTCCTCTATAAAGGACCCACAGACCCACAAGGATAAACATACAGACTGAACTGAATTGAACTAAATCAGCCTGTAGATAATCCACTGCTGGGCAAAGGCCTCTTCTCCACATAGAAGAAGGGTTGGAGCTTAATCCACCACGCCGCTCCAGTGCGGGTTGGCGGATAATTTCTCTACCATGAGGAACGGTCGCTTTCAGATGTCTATGATAACAACCGGGACCGAAGGCTTTACGTGCTCTCCGAGACACGGTGGGGAGACCAAAAACACACAGACTAGGAGCAAATATTTGAATACATTCAAATATCTGCTGCAAGCGGGAATCGAACCCGTATTAATGCCAGTTTTGCACTACAAATCCAGAACGGTTATTTGCACTAAATAAATTTCAAATATTTTAAGTTTAGTATGTACTTATTGCAAAATTAAAAAGAATAAGTATCATTATTAGAAAAGTGTTTGTAAAACATAAATAACGCTAATTGTAAGTTTAATTTATTGCTGAACATTGGCAACGCAAAATGACCATTGATATTAATTCGAAACCAAAAAAGCAACTATAATTTAAATTATCCTTTGATAATTACTGTAGTAAAAACTAGGTATTTATTAAAGACTTTAGATTATTACGTCTGCTTATCTTATCTTTTTGATTAATATTCATTTGACGTGCTAACTGGAATCAAATACCAACGAATTTTTTTATTTTATTTTAATCTATACGAGTATATCGGTGAATTTTTTTGCTGTTTTCAAAACAATGAGCATTCTCCTGGCGTTAAACATTTCATTGTTTCTTCTGCAAAAGTAAAGTCGTTTAATATTATATTTATAAACAAGGTAATTAAAAACAAGTTTCGGTAACTATTATAGCAGTCGTGCAATGTGTATTATATTTGTATGTGTAAGATATATATTGTGTCGACGCAAGTATTTTTGCACACTAATACGATTTATAAAACTTCAAAGCTCATTTCGTCAACTGTCATTAAAAGAAGTTTTAAAACAAATCATACGTACGTCGTCCAATCTTTGTGATCGGATATTTGTAGCTCAGCTAAAAACATAGAAAATTAATTACACTTTTTGTACTCCGACCTGCTTGCCATAAAAAAAGAGAATAAAAACGAACCAAGAGTAGAATATTAAGGGATACCCACTAACGAAGTATGTATATTGTATAATAATAGTTTCCGTATGGTGTACTGAGAATTCTAAACGTAACGAGTTGACATTTCGAGAATATTTTTTTTGAAATATTCAACAACTCGTGCAATCTGCATGTATGTAGATCGGTAATATAATTTTTTTTCAGTAGCTATATAACAACACTTAATGTCTTACAAAAGATCATCATAGCGAAGCCAAAAAATTCAAACAAAGAGATCAGTTTAAGGTTTTGGTGTCTGTTTTAGAAAGTTTTAGTAATTCTATTACAAACCAATTTATATATTTTTAGTTTTAATAATCATTCTAAATATAGAACTAGAAAGTAGTTCAATAAGTACTATCTATATATAATAACATATCAAATTATATTATTCTAATAATTTTTAATTGCTGTTTGTTGTTTAAAAAATGTATGATTTTAGAATTTTCAGATAAATTATAATTATTAGCACCTTTTAGTCATTTAGCCTTCTTTATGCACGCGTTCCAAGCCTGAGCCTTTGTCTCCCAAGTCCTCTCTTAACATGGGAAGCCACTGAAATTGCGTTCCACAAAACTGCCTGTCTCTGTTCCCACGCGATCAGCCTGAATCCAGCAAGTTTTTTTGCTATCATTACTACTAATTCCAACGAGTTCAATAGGAGTAGGAATGTCGATTATGGCAATAGCTCCTTTAATGATTTCATTAAGGTAATCGTGGCGGGAAAACCTTCCTTTACTACAGGAAAGGCCATGTAGGTCAAAATAATCAACTACTTTATATACAATATATTATTACAAATTTAATAACATCTATTCCATATAGCTTATATCTTATTCTATGCTTAAAACTATGTATTACAGGTCCAATTCCTTACATTGAAGGTATTGAAAAAATTATTTGTAGGGCTCTATATACTCTATAGATGGCAATTTTTTTTATTTTTGCCTTTTGTCTGTCTCTTGGCATTATTCTAAAACTACTTAATGAGCTTTTATTTAAGCTCATTAAGTAGTTTAGTAACTTCGTGATTTCAGTTCAATCTACGAGTTAGGACATTGGATACTTCTTATACCGAAATTCAACACGATTACCTTGGGAGAGAGGACGAAACAAAAAAATGTGTATTTAGTTTATCTAAAAAGAAAGAAAATATTTTATTGCGTATCCTGTAAATATTTCATGATCTTTGATTTGTTATTTAAAAAATAATAGAAATCATAACCCTTACTGCTAAGTCCAAAATAAGTTAAAATCCAGAATGTAATGTAATGTCCAGAAACCTTAAAATTTTAGAACGGCTCATCTTAAGTCGATTTACATACTATATATCTCAGATTAAACAAACTAATATATACAATTAATGGATTATAATAGCGAACGAAGTCGTAGCTACAGCTTGTTTTTAATAATTACTTACACAATTTAAATATGGGTTATTACATCACAAGGTCGATTTTTCTGTCCATTCAATATAAAAATAGCTTTTGAAATAGACTATCTATTCATTCACTACGCGCGTCATTAGGAACTGGTTCTTATGAGCTACGAGTATATGTCATTTTGTTTACTAGCGGTAGAATTTATTCGTGTGGAGTTTATGTTGAAATTACAGATATATATATGTATAAATTATAGGAATCGGCCGAAAACAATTTAGGTAGGGATACCAATCTTTATGTAATATGTATTTTTATTTGGCATAATTTTAAGAATCTTATTTTTGTAAAAATTCTTGTGGCAGTCGTGGCCGAGCGGTTAAGGCGTCTGACTAGAAATCAGATTCCCTCTGGGAGCGTAGGTTCGAATCCTACCGACTGCGGAATTTTTTTTATTTTCAATTTCATTTTATGTCACACATATCACATATATAACTATTATCGAGACGTTTATATTCTCAAATATCGTTTTATGGTAGTCGTAACCCACTCGTAGATAAAAGGAGAATTTTATTGCTCGTATGGCCAATATTTGAGTACGCCATTTCAATGCCCTATCATTTGATGTATTCCCATAAAAATCGTTTCATAGAGTACTTAGAAACGAGAGAAAACGCACAATATTTATCGATACTTAAATTTTATAACTTTAATTACGATGGCGCTATTATATCATGTTTAATTAAAATGTTTTGTGTGATAGTCGTTAATTTAAAGAAGCGTGTTCAATATCTCTTCCGTTTTATTATTATATTATACTAATATAATAAAAAACGGAAGAGTTTTTTTCTGTTATTTTAAACGCAATAATCTCTGGATAAACTGAACAGATTTAAAATATTAATTTGGTTGTAAAAATGTTTATCGATGAAGGTTTAACACATTACGTACGATAATGAGAAGTTAATATTTAATAAACGTCAGTGTCAATATTTAATAAATTTCTGTGCGTTAATCTTTAAGTACAAAATCTAAGAAATATACAAAAAAATACTTAAATCATACAAATTACGAAAAAAAAAGATAAAGGAATAATAAATTATTAATGCTTAAAGCCGATACAAATTATATGTGTATATACCATACCTATATGATATACATATGTATCATTTATTTAATTTTTCAGATATTATTTTAATTGACAAATAAGATTTCATGATGTTACTGAAATAAAAAGAACTGTATTATTATGAAAGTTGTAGTGTCAGAAGTTGAATAGAGCATTTCGTAGCATTATATATTCATGAATAATGAAACAGAATACAAGTTTTTGGCTGCTATAATTTCAAAAAGAAAAAATATCTATAAATTAATTATACTCTGTGAACATATAAGGCCGGCAGTTTTTGCTGAAAAATATCGCCGAAAAATTGGGGCATTTCAAATAAAAAAACCTTGCAAAGTGTACCGTTGACCTTAAATATGTGGTTCCGTAGCAAAATATTTTTGTTGTTTTTATTTCAACATTTATACTGAATAATTTTTGAAAGTTCTACCCTTAAAGGATGAAATAGGAGATGAAATTTGTATGAAATCTTTTAAAAGTTGGCAGAGGAAGAAGAAAGACCTGTTAAAAGAGGAAAGTTAAAGATTTTTAAAGTCGGAAGTACAAAACTTCATTTTTGGGCTTTTGATTAGAAATAAATAAAAACATTGTTTAGCGTTTTTGAGAATTCTGTTATCATGAGGCAGAGCATTTGATTATTATAAATGAACAAATACGCAATACGCATTTTTTGATATTCCTACTTAAAAAAACTAAAATGGTGAATGAAATTAGAAATGATACTTTTTATTGCGACGTTAGATGGGAAATAACAAAACAAGTGACAGACTTGTTCACATTATTGGATCTTTGGCCCAGGGGTAAAATAATACATAACAGTTTGTACGGAAATTCTGTTATTTTTTAAACTAAAAAATAGAAAGATTATCATTTAGAGATTTAAATAAATAACTCGAAGTTTAGTTTATTTATTAATTTCTCCTTTAAGCAAGTAAAATAAAATAATAGGTAAATTTTACTGCTTAGGTTATGGCAATTTCATATGTATATATGATCAACTTTATCGTTAGCTAAAACACAGGAAATAGCTAGTCTATATAGAAGACAAAGTAACTGTACAAAAAAAAGTAACTGTAGTTACAACTTCGGTAACATTTAATATATATATAATTAAAAGTCTAGATCGGATTTTTTCGCGTTTATTTGTTTATAAAACTTTACAGTTTAACGATTTTTCAATTTTTCCATGATCATGGATCAGTTTTTAAACAAATAAACACGAAAAAATCCGATCTAGACTTTTAATTACATGAGTAAAATTCGCATAAATATAAGAGTGTATTATTATCATATATATATATATATATATATATATATATATATATATATATATATATATATATATATATATATATATTTAAATTATTATTTTGGTTTTAACACACAAAGAAACAAAGATGTATTTTATGGATAGGCTATGAAGGTAACAATGGTACACTTTTTCCATGCATATTCCGTATAGTCCTGGTTTTCTGGAAAAAATTGCTATTTAGCGATAAGACTGCCTTTGTACGTGTTTAAATACTGTGTTATATTTGTGTGTATAAAATGGTGTACAATAAAGGATAAATAAATAAATAAAGACGCAATATTATTAAGCCGCATATTACGGTTAAGCGGATGATAGGTACCTATAAAAAAGTATATCGCAACATTATGGTGACGCATACCTAAATCCCTCACAAAAAAGGGTCCAATCCCCTATTTGTTTGTACACAATTAATTATCAGGAGTAATTAGCGGTAAAGTGCCACGTTTTATTATTATACCTGTTTATGTCCGGTAACAAATAACGCTTAATGGGTGATCAATTCGACTGCTTTAGTTGCCAACCAATTGCGTTATGCGTTTCTATTTATCGGAAAAATTAATTATAGCCCCGTCCTTTTACCCTCGGTAATTGTTTTATTTACTCGCTTTTATGGAAAAATTGTTTTTTACTGCTAGTGCTTTTGCAAAAAATGTTGCTTGTTTTCTGTCTATTTTCAATGAAATCTTGTACTTTAATGAAATTTTATATTGATAATGGATAAGCCATAATAATCATTAAATATTTTTCTGTGTTTTTCTATATTAAAAATAATACAACATAATGAATATTATGTACCATCAGTTTCCCGGAGTTTTGCTCGCATAAAAGTTATCAGTCTCTATTTATATATTATTATAGTCTCTATTTATATATATTATTATTATAAAATATAATTTGGTGGAATTTCTTCAAAAATGAACTAGTTTTCATTCAAACTTTTAAATCCTACTTCACTCCCTTAGCGGTAGGATGTTCGAAAATCATTCTTCATTGAATGACTAGGATGTGTCATTACAATATATTAGGATTACAGGATCATTATCCTGCTTGGCAAATTTTTGACATCTGACTTCAATAGTACGCCCGGAGATGAAGAATAAGTTGTCAGGAATCGGTATTATATTAGTATAAGTAGACTAACTTTAGTCGTCGCCCGCGAAAAATCTTAAAGCCTTAAAACGGACTTTAACTTAAAACGCCTCATTATATTTTTATACCTTTAATCTAAAAATAATAATTATTAAAAGTTGTAAAACTTTGGGAAATATAGAATTTTATAACTGTAGCTGTAAATACGTGTAGTAATTAAGCTATAAAAATATTTGGTTCAATATTCTCATTATTGCGCGATCTCATTATTCCGCGAAAATGGAATAAAAAAAACAAACTTACTTTCGATTTTATATATATTTATATTCGATTTAAATATTACTTCAACGAATATTTGTTTACCTCTGATTAAGCTTGTTACAGATCTATATTTAAGTAGAAATTTATAATTACAAAAGTATAATTTTTATTACTTAAAAAAAAAAAAACAATTTGATATACATAATTATTTGTAGTTTATACATAAGATACAAATTATCTCTATTATAATTGTTTCAGAATAGTGTTGTTAAATTATATGTTAAATATAGCCATTAATTACATGACGGAGCACATTTCGCGATCGCGATAAGCGCTCGTGGCACTCGAAATTTCTCTACGTTGCGGAGAAAATGGAGAAATTCAGAACGGTGGCAATGAAGTTTTAGTTATGTGCTCTAGGGTAGTAATTGCTGATCGGATTCTTTGTGGGGAGATACGGCATGTGCGGGGCAACAGCAACAAAATGAGAATTTTGGTAGGATTAAGCGCCTTAGTTATTTTGCTGAGAGATTTAATTATCACGAAAATAATGATTTGAGTTTTACTCTTACTTACTTTACTTAGATACATGTTTAGTGTGTAAGCATACTCTTTGTTTAGGGTAGAAAGTAGTATTATATTATATATAGGTAAAATAATATACTTATGACCTGTAGTTAAAGGGACTATTCCTAACTACTACTGGACATCTATCACAAAATGAATATTATAAAATTATGCAATTTTCAAAACAAAGTAGTCAGTAAAATCTCAAAAGTGAGAGAATTTGTTAAAGGCACGCAAGCACGCAAACACAATCAGTATAGGCCTTAATAGATACTTAATAGCATCTTAATCTTATAGTACCTAGTAGTAATCTTTCTTTAATATCCATATATAATAAAACTGAAGATATTGTTTTTTCGTTAGTTTATTCGTCTAAATGGCGACACTTTGAGGATTTATTAGACATATTTAAATGAGTTCAACTCGCAGTTAGCCAGTATATTATATATACTCGTATAATATTGTAAAATACAAATGAATATACCAACTTTATAACACCTAAAATACACATTTCTTGTATGAAGAAATCCTTGAATTTTTACATTACATGATTTTTTTATTTAACAACAATCGCAAACTTACAAGCACAATTGTTTAACATAATTCATATCATCAATTCACAAAATGCCAAAAACATAATTACATCCAATTGTTTTTGAGAAAATCGGTAACGACAGATGGAAAAACAGGCGCACAACTGATGTTATAATATCCTTTGTAATTTTTTTTAAGAATTCCTAATATGTAATATAACTATATCTTTTTTGTCGTTGTACGAGTGGTAGGAGTTGATCAGTTAGCAAAAATGTCAACCCAATTAATGGTTACCGAATTTAAACGCTCGAAATATAATTATAATATTATTTTTGAAATTAAATTCCTTCAGAAGTGCGTTTTAATTACTTTTAAAACAACATTAACACACAATGATCAAAATTTAATCTTCTCGAGATTTAGAATGAATGGAATTGATTTCGGTAGCAGTGCGGGACGCATGTAGCCCCAAGGGACAGACGGATAGACTGCACCGGCAAACAAAACAAATGAATTGGAATTAAATTGTCGCCGGTAATCCCATTTGGGAAGACTGGAAAGGAGTTTACTTGATTATTTTGCGGAGACATTTATTAGATTTTATTCCTAAACGTAAATTTCAAATTCTATCCAAAATTGCTTAAGCATGAAATGCATCAAAGTCCAAACCTACTGTTTAGAGAATTATTGTTATGAATCTTTTTGAATATAATTATCTATTTCATAACACGAAACATATAATAAGAAAGAAAGAAAAAAGAAAAGATATAACTTTTTAAATAAAGTGATCAGTCAACCCGCAGTGGAGCAGCGTGGCGGATTAGGCGCTAAGCCTTCTCCTGCAAGGAGTTAAAGCTTTTGCCCAACAGTGGAAGATTTAAACACTGTTTCAGTTCTGTTCCGCTCAAAACAAAGAAAATTTAAAATTGTGTCAAGTACAAAGCCTTGATTCAGAAAGTAAGCACAAAATGCATTGCATTGAGTGATAAAAAAAAAATAGTTGTACGAGGTATTCAAGATTCGGTATGAATAAAATAGGTAAACAAGAAATTAAGAACTCGACTTGTGAACGGTTAAATTTCTCGACGAGAAGTTTTAAAACGATAAATTATAAAGTTGAACGTTCGGCGAGAAAAACAATGAGGAAAATTAAGTATGGAATCGTATAAAATTCTTTTACTTTAACGGTACGGGGAGGGGATGAGGATTGTGGGGGGTGACGTTACATAATCTGTCGTCACGGATGATTGATGTCAGGCTTGTACTTTACATGATACGGTAAAACGTTGGAGATATACTTTGGGACAACATATTACAAGAATAGCTCAGGATATGGGAATCGTTTAAATATATATTTTGTAGTCGTTATGAAAAATGTAATAATATCCCTAATATCCATTTTTTTTGTATGTTCATATTAAATATTTTGTTAGGTTTGTCACAATTATGGAATCATTTTGTAAGGTAATAACAATAACTTAACATATAAATAGATAAATTATAAAATTATCTATTTATATGTTAAGTAGTATATGTAATATAATATTTATCGACTGAGATTTAGTTTCTTGTTCGAGTATATTAAAAACTGCGAACTACTTAACATACTAAAAAGTAAAACGTGATATGACCGTTTCAGTTAGTTATACGTTTCAAAATGTTATTATTAAAACTTTACCTTAGACAGTTCCTTGTGAAGTCGATATTGTATTGTTAGTCGATATCTGGAAGACAGTTTTCTTTCTCCTCAATTCAATAAGTTGCTGTTGTCTTTATGTGTTTTAACCGCGAATAACGACCTTACTATTGAATGAATACTACGAGGCTACGAGCATATATGTACTACGAGTTATGACAATGGGTACTCTTTATTCCGAAATTCGACATGATTCTCTTGAGAGAAGGAATGACATACAAAATCTGTACTTTAATTTTAATTCATTCACACATAGTCCGATTTAATTTATTCTTTTTATTAAGTTCAAATAAATTGAAACCCGGAATGTACAGAAACCTTTGAACGTACGGCCCATGTTAAGTTAGCGCACATACGAGTATATATTATTATCTTAAAAAATCATTTAATGAAATGGCTTGGTGAAAAATTGAGGGTAACTAAGTAATACTACTTAAGGGACATAATCTATGCTTAATACTCGTATTTGTGATATTGGCGTATTGATTATACTGTTACTTTTGAACGCCTTAATTTTGGTATTTACTGGTCCCATTTTAAAAATTAGTTTTTCGTAAGAAAGTCTGTTTATCGGTAAAGGTAAAATATAAGTGTTTATCTGAAAAAATTATCGATAATTTTATTATCGATAATTATCGTATTGTATTATCGATAGTTATCGAATGAACACTTATCGATAATTATCGGATAAAAAGTTATCGATAGTTGGGGACAGTTATCGATAATTATCGGATAAAAATTATCGATAGTTGACGATAGTTATCGATAATTATCGGTAGAATTTTGAGACGAAAAAAAAAAAAAAGCTCATCCAGCCTTCCGTATGGACATTTCCTCCGTACCCTATCCGAATACCTACAAAAAAAAAAAGGTCATCCGGCCTTCCGTGTGGACGTTATCCTCCGTACCGTATCCGAATACCTAAAAAAAAAAAAAACTCATCCGGCCTTCCATGTGGACGTTATCCTCCGTACCGTATCCGAATACCTAAAAAAAAAAAAAAACTCATCCGGCCTTCCGTGTGGACGTTATCCTCCGTACTCTATCCGAATACCTAAAAAAAAAAGGTCATCCGGCCTTCCGTGTGGACGTTATCCTCCATACCCTTAAAAAAAACAGGTCATCCGTCGTTCCATAATTATCAATACTTATCAGATCCAAAAACAATTATCGAATACCACAATATTATCGATAATTATCGGATCGCAACAAATTATCGATAATTATCGAATGAAAACTTATCGATACTTATCGATAATTATCGAGTAAAAAATTATCGATAATTATCGAATCAAATTTATCGAAAAACACTTATCGATAATTATCGAATGAAAAATTATCGAGTAATTACGAATTATCGATAATTATCGCACACTCCTAATATAAGTTATTAATCATCACTCTTCGATTAACAGAAGAGGGAAAAGTAAATAAATCCGAAAGAAACCGCGCTGGTTGCCTAGGATTTTGTAATCTACAAAATAAAACCCGACGTGTTAAAAGTTTTTAAAAATGTTGAAGAAAATTATATTTTAATATCAACTGTTTCCGGCGATGATGACTAAAATAAACATTGGGATCTATATAAAAACTATTTGCACAATTGTAAACGATATTTTGAATTAAGATGAGTCTTCAGTCGCGACGCTGTGATGGATTGCGCCAGCATCAGGTGCGGCAATCAATCATTCTTGGTTTTAATCAATTTATCCAGCCATCTATAAAATTGTATGAGATTTATTATTTCTTGTTCCTCTCGTGGCTAAGCGATACTCTAAAATGTTAATTCATATGATGGATCGTCGTAAGCGATACACACTAATGCATTTGAAAGTTAGGTAAAGTTTATAGAGACGATGGTTTAATTACGGTACTGTGCTGTAACCGACGAATGTTTAACTGCTGAACAAAAACCTCATTTCATACTAAGAAGAAGGGTGGGAACTTAATCTGCCATACTGCTCTACTACTAATATACTTAATAAATTTTGACTATTTACATTATATTTTACATATATTTACACTTAATATTTATATACTAAATATTTAAATTTAAAGAATTGCGATTTTACAATAATTTAATTTAATTTTTATAAAATTGGTGAATCTTTCAACTGCTGCTAATTTCGTACGTATTCATAAAATACAATTTACTTTTAAAATAACGTCTATTGACTACTAATAATAAAGCGATTTCTTAATAATCAAAATCTTCATCGTAATACTCGTCGAATATTTGTCACAAACGGTAAAAATGTTGAATATTTATTATATTCAAAATTTAAAAGATACATGTATATTAAAAAAAATAAAAAGTTTAAAATTAAACCGTACAAAAATCAATAAACTTTGTTTTGCAAAAAATAAATTTAAGTCCGTTAAAAACTTTTTTTTTTATATTTTGCATGAATTATTTTTACTAACCCTAAAAGGAGACAGATGGTTTTCGAGTCTGTACATTTGTTTTGGTTGGCTCTATATCAACTTAGTTTTAATGACTTATTGATTTTAAAATATTATTAAGAAGGATTTGTCGACGTACTCTATTATTTAATAACTATTACGCATACGAACTAATGTTATTAATATAACCTTTTATCTTGTAAAATTACGGTAACAGCAACTTTTTTAGGCATCCATTATCACTACATTTGCTCGAATATAAAGGTGACACTTCATTTTCTTTCACCCAGCCCTTTTGTAAGGATCCCTCTAAGTTTGCATAATAAATGTTCGCTTCTCTGCTCTTCATGCCCCTCTGAATATTCGCCGGATTAAGGAAAGGGTTATTGGAAAGCTTTACACACAATTCCGATGTTTTCAAAAGGTAAGCAATCTTGTATTCAAGTCGACGATTCAGTTTCGATATCGGATTTTATTGTGCTTCTTTCATACAATAATACAATAAGTATATATCAATGTTATTTATTATATATTATTATGAAAATTTGTAACTTGAATATTGATAAGGATTTTTTATAGAAAATATCAACATGTTGAACCTTCAAATTCTCACCTGAAGCCTAACTAAAATATGATTTAAATTGTATTCAAATAAAACTGTCCTGCTGGACAAAGGGATCTACACCTATATGGGAAAGCGCCTAAGCTTAATCCGCCAAGATTAAGCTTGTCAGGTGATGACAACTGGGACCGACGACACAAGTAGTTACAATACAGTATAAAAACCTTGTGAAAAAATATTGCTACAATAAGTCTTTTCGGTGACGTCATATTTGATTAAATAATTGAGTATGACTTCATACATGAGTATGACTTCTAATTTTTTATCCTTTGTAACACATAGGTTAGATAGAAATGATACGGTTCTTGTTGGGAGTAGCGGCCATTTTCTATTCTCTGGCCTCGTTAACCTAAATACATAGCGAACTCGGGCACGGTAAATATTCTTGTAATCACGGTGAGTCGACAAAGCTTTTTGTACGAATGAAATTTTTATGCAGCTTAAATCTCTTAATGAATTCTAGTCTTTTCTAAACTTGGTATAAATATAATATACATATATGTATATTGAATATATTCTTTTGTTTTAATTTGTATTGTTGTTACTCTGAGTATAACAATGTATAGGACTTATTTTGTAATAAAAATTTATTGCTTTTTTATGAAGACCAAACTATAAACAGCCTTAATGAAAGTATTTTCATATATTGGTTAAAAAAAGAAACTAACAGTTTAATCTTTTTTTAATAGGTACTCATTTGACACTATTTAAAATAATATTACGTCATGCATTGTTACATTTGTTTTATTTACAAACAAACGCGATTTATATTCCCGTTTCGTTTTTTTCTGTAAATAAAAATTCACTAAGGTATTGTACGCATGTTTTGTTCTGAAAATGTATATCTTAATACTATAAAATATCACATTCGTAGTATGCACGTCATGAGAAACTCGGCTTTGATTTCGAAGTTAATTTCATGTGCTTAGCGACTGCATGGTTTGCTGCGACGCGTAATTTCCTGAATCTTGCAAGTCTGCAAGCTGACACTTAAGCTTGTACGTTATGTGCAAGGAAAAGTATCTTATATGTACGAACATAAGCAAAGTGTAACAGCCTTGTCTGTACTTTTTTGTTGTTAAACAGTTTGAACTATACGACGACTTTTATAGTTTGACCAGAGTTTTAAAAACTAAAGAGTTTTATTAAGCGAAGCTCTACTATGGTCTTTGTTTACGGATTGATATTAAGATCCCATTTGTTATTCCTGACTAGAAGACACAGCTCCGCAATATTTGTGTTTATGAAAGCTCGTCAACTGAACGTTGATACTGCTCGATTAGTATATTTTAGTTATTTCTGTACTTTCATTTCTTACGGTTTGTTACTATCTGGTACCGCTTGATATTGAGACTGTTTTTATTCTACAAAAAAAGAGCTTTTCGCGGAATTTATGATCATGGAGCTCGAATCTCCATTCGGGTTGTTTTTAAATGGATATACTTACGATTCTTTGACAGAAAAAGTCATAACATAGTATAAACATGAGAAGGAACGATAAAATTGTAACGCCAAGATTTTGACTTCGTAGAGTAAACGTACCCTTTATGGGCCAAGGTTAGGGTTTCGGTCCCGGGTTCCCGATCCCGGCAATTTCTGGGAAAATATCCATTCCCGATCTCGGGAAATATCGATCGGGCATACCGGGATTGAAAAAGAGATCTTAAAATTTAAGAAATGGCTTATAATTGAATCGATACCATATTATTGAGTGTTTTGAAGTAGTGATGATGAGTAAGATGAGCTTTCAAGATATTTTAACAGTATTTTTAATACGTTTTGTATTAAAGACACGTACATTGTGTCAGAGATTTCCATATCCGTCTGTTGATCCGCCTATACGCTTCAGCGTCACCAGAAGACTGCAGATTTAACAAGCGTAGCCCTTTTTAGAAATATTCCCTGTTTAACTGAAAATTCCGAAATTTCAGACAATATTTGACTTTATCAGAATTTCTCAGCATTTTTCAGAGTTTTTTTTATTAATGACAAGACTTTCCGAGTATTTTAGAGAGTGGTGGCGCTGTGCAGCGCTCTGCTGAGCTGTGCTTTCCTTCGCTCCGCTGTGCTGCGCTCCGCTGCTCTGTGCTGCGCTCTGATGCGAACTGCTGCACTGTGCTGCGCTGTACTGCGCGGTACTGCACTGTATGTACAATGTACATTACATTACATGCAATCGCCATCGCCATCGCCATTACCATCGCCGCCGCCATCGCCATCGCCATCACCATTACCATTAACATTGTATAAAATGACAATTCCAAAGTTCTTTGATATGAAGCCTTCTTGGATAAAAATATTTTTTAATTGATTGATTGATCCAAGTTATATTAATTCAATTAATTACATTTTTTTTCGATAAATTAACATTTATTTGCACTCGTTAATTCAAATATTTTAGTACTTAATTTATACAGATTAATTACAAGTAACAATGTGTTTACAACTTATATACATGTGTGATATTTAAGATCCTTCAATCTGAGTTATTGTTTTTCATTTACAGGCCGTTCGTGCCTCTCTATCGCTTGTTCCGCGCTCTCGCTCGCGACACGTGACACTTCTTTGTGCGTGCAGCTGGCATTCATCGATTTACTCGTTATTTTATCGTAGACAAAACTACGTTTATTTTATCGTAGAAAAAAGAAAATAAAAGCTACATGTAAGGAAACATTTAAACTTGAAATCGTTAAAATAATAAACTAGCAAAGTAAATAAAGATTTTTGTAAAGGAAGTCTCAACACACCCAACATTTCACCGGTCGTTTTAAAATATAAACAAAACAATTTAATTAATCAGTCACTCCCTTTAGTTCATTAGCTTTCACTAAAAGTAAATATACCATCAACGTTCCACCGGAAGCGTCACTTTGCTTTGGACGGAACTAGGGCTGCCAGCTGTCCGGAATTTAACTAGATTTTTCCTACTTTGGGATGTCCTGGAGGCATTAGAAAAAGAACTTGAGAAATGTTTTGGCAAAAATTGACTTCTGTTCTGTCAGAGATTACGAGTATGATATGAAGAAAAAATGTAAAATAGCTAAAATTATGATTTTTAAGCCATTTTATGTTGGTAAAAGTCAGAGGTCTTAAAAGTTAGAAGAATATATATTTCTTTATTTTATTAATATATAATATACTTAGTATAATATATTTCTCGACATAAATTGAATTATTTAAGTTGATTCTATAAATTGTTTGATCTTGTAACATTGTTTTGGTTATACAAATAAATTTAAATAAGTCTTGAAAATCACCGAGGAAGTTCTCAAGGGTTAAATGGCGTTAAATAGCGAATAATTGTATAACAAGGCTCGCTTATCGGCTTCATGAGTACCTACCAAATTAAACGCTATTTTGCGGTCTTAACTCCGTTGCCTTTGCATTTCATTAATAAAGTATTTAAAATTTTATTATTATGCTTCTTTCTTTTTCATTATTTTGATTATTATTCAAAGTTTGCTTTAAAAATATACAAATATTCATGGGCGTAGCGAGAATGTTCTTAAGGGCGTGGCAAGCGAAAGAAAACCAAGAACCTATATGGTAGAAAAATGTTTATTAATTAAAGGTAATGATCGTCCAACCTAAAATCTGTAGACGTAATCACGGCGAAGCGATTGTGATGCAATGTGACGTTGCTTTTTTCTTATAATATGTAGTTTTAATTCGTACACCTTGCAAGTGAGGCGGGGTGTGGATTCAGCCCTGTTTGTACCTCGCTACGCTCATGCAAATATTAAAAATACACAAATTTTTCTTAAGACTGAAACGCTGTTTAATGTTGAATTTAATTAATAGATTTGTAAGCATATAAGGAAACAACTCATATTGACGATGGGTTGTCTAGTGGTCACAGTAACTGAATGTTGTGTTAGCGGTCGCAGGTTTGATCCCCTCTTATAGTAAATGTGTTTATACGAATTTTATGCGATGCAAAAGTTATAAATATTAATAAATATTAATGGTACCAAGACTAAATAGAGTGAAACCGCGGTAGAAGTGTAGTAATTATTATTTACATTAAAAGAAAGCATAATTCATAATAACATTAATTGAAACCATGATACCACTTAACTGGGTGACCGCTAACTGGAGAACAACTTACGACTTATGATAGTAAATTGGTGTCAGAAATGCCACTGGTATGATTAGGTCAGTGACCTGGGATTGTGTTTAAGAGTAATGAGCTCGCAATTAGTTTAATCACCTTCGGCGTCTGGCTTGTTAGATACTACAGTTTTTTTAACCAACTTCCACAAAAAGATAATATTTTCAGGCGATTAGCATATCTTCGAGGTAATTGTTGCAATTTTGGTGTTTCAGTTTGCGTATCATATGTTGAGATGATGATTACTGGAGATGTGTGATAGAACTTCTTATACTGGGGCCACACTAGCGGGAAATGCCGTTGACTGTGGCGTTGAACGTAGGTGTGGCCACGACTCATCGCTATAATTTGACAACGGCATTGACATTGCCGTTGGACGTTGGGCGTTAGTTGCGGCCACACTAGCGGGAAGTGCCGTTTACTATGGCGATGAACGTAGGTGTAGCCACGACTCACCGGGAAATGCCGTTTACTATGGCGATGAACGTAGGTGTGGCCACGACTCATCGCGATAATTTTACAACGGCATTCACATTGCCGTTGGACGTTGGGCGATAGTTCAAGTGGCGGTACATCAAAGAGATAACCGCGAGAGTTAAGGGGTCTGGCCACCCTGGCGGAACAAAAAATGCACTGTTTTTTTAATTAAATTAATAAATTCGAAACTATGGGCCGGAATATTTTTATTTTTTTACTCAATATCACAAAAGGGCTTCAAAAATAACATTGTAAAATTTTATTTGAAAATATTAAAAAATAAGTGTGTAATAATATAAATTAAGATGCCTGTAACTTGGCCAATTTTCAGTGTTTCGATACGCAACAGGTCTTAAAATGTCCGTTACAGTTCAGGGCTTATTAAAAAAAAAAAAAAAAAAAAAAAAAATAAACCAGGGTGGCCAGACCCCTTAATACGTTGAAGCGGCCACACAGCACACTACGAACATATGTCATTGTGCACCGTGAGCGCGACGGAATCGCACGTGTTTATTTTCGATAAATACATACTATGACTATGGAATGGAGTAACGAAAAAGTAATTACGTTTACGGATTCGAGTTTCAAAATTTATAAGAATCGTGCGTCACAAAATGATGCTTAGCGACGAATAACGGAATTATTACCTTTTAAAACAACCAACAACTTTAACTTTCGGTGAAATAAAGATAATAAAAGATCGAAAAATTATGTAAAAGCCACATTAATTACTTTAATATATTCTTTATTGCACTTAAAAATTGAACAGTAATATAATCACATGTATCATTAATATTATTCCAATTGCCTGAAATATATAATATATAAATAAATGAAAGACACAGGTAAATACAGAGTATGTTGTTTTATTTTGTAAAGTATAAAAATGTTGTTTCAATTTAATTGAATAGATAATAGTAATAATAGATATAATAACTCTTAATAAAAAAAGTTTGTCTGTAAAGTCGGTTTACGGACGATAAATAATTTTTACGTGTTGACGTCATAAGAAAACATTGATGATAAATTACATACTTTTATGAACGGAATTGAATTATTTGTTATCACTGAATTATCATTATTTTGTATTTCATATATTTATTATATATTATTATTGTTATGCCATCTGCCCATCTGCAAATGCAATATTACTGTCAATCTCAGGTTGTCTGGCAAAACAACAACTGCTTCACTCCACCCGTTCAATAATATTTATAGATATACATAATTAATACTTATTATTATATGTTTCTTATTTAATCTCAGATAGCCGGGAAGTTGATGGCATGCATATGTTCATGATGACTGACCCTATGGCACAGTTTACAGTGACCCTGTTTTCTGTTCCAAGGGTTGTGGGTTCGATTCCCGCCCCGAGTCTGGGTGTAATGTATGTGTATTCATATATGTATTATTTATATGTATATTTATTTTAAAAAAATGTATATCAGTCGGCTGTTACCTAAAACACAGGCATTAGGTTGCCTACCTTACAGACGACCGTGTGTGTGTGTGTTAAACATATTTATTTATTTATTATTTATACAAAAAAAATTACACTCATCAAACACAGAGTTGCGCCGTCAACGTCTATCTTGCTTGAAATTCAAATAACATTAGCGCCAATTTTATCGCCAAGAATGGGCGTTGACGTTGAACTTTCAAGTGTAGCCACTCACTTCATCGCGCTAAAATTATCGGAATGTCTACCGCGATGATAGGCATTGACGTTTCCCGCTAGTGTAGCCCCAGGGTTAAAGGTTGCTATTTAAGGTTGTCGCTGCTACAAATTGGTACTATGCAGAATTATTCTACTTAGGTACCTTTTCATGCTAAAAGTATGAAGTATTTTAAAAAATTATTAAAAATCGACTTCAAAAAGATTTGCTCACTTTAAATTTTAAAAATACATTTTGTTTATACTTAGTAGCATATAAGTAGATTCTTAACCTAATTTAAGTTAACAATTTTAGATAAGTAGGTATTCCTAAATCTGAAGTATGCAAATTTAATTTTTTTTTGTCAAAAAATGTCAACTCCTATCATCCAAACTTTTGTCACTAAATACTCGTAAAAGATAGTCTAAAATCTAAACGTTCTTATTTAAGATATTGTCTGTCAGTTTAATTTTTATTTGATTCTTTATCATAGATTGTTCTCGTCGTAGTTTACAGACGATTGATTTAAATTCTTTAATATTTATTTATTGGAGAGAAGCATCTTTGACATCAAGAACATCGATAAAGCCAACAGTAAAAAATCAGACACAAAACGTTTGAAGTGGAAATGGGCAGGACACAGCGCCCGTTCTTCTGAAGAAAGATGGCCTAAACGAGTAACAAAATGGATAGGTCCGGGAGGCAAAAGACAAAGCTGCGACCAAAAACTCGCTGGATAGACGACATATACAATTGGCAGGAAGAGATTTGATGGAAATAGCTAACGACAGGAAAAAATGGGGGCAATTGGAGGAGGTCTATACCCGAAAGGGGCCATGACATATATATCGATCTGAGACAACTACTTACTAAACATAGATTTTTTTTAAAATATTGGGCATTCCATGACAACTCATCCTACCAATGGATTTAGCATCTCCGATTTTGCTGAAATTGGGACACTTTTTTGTACCCCTAGAAAAGGGTTTTTATGATTTTTTCAATTTTTCTTATTCAGCCAATCGGGATATGAATTCTTTAAGATTTCGAGGATTTTTTTTAAAATAGCCATTACTTAATGGAACATTGTCCAATTTGGGTCTTTTTTTTAATTCGGTTTTTTTGATGAACTTATTATAATTATATTATAACGTTTTTTGATGATTGTCAAAGCCGCACTCCAAGAGTTCGAATCGGAGGTCCTTCAGCATTCGCCGTATAGGTACTCCGGACCTTGCATCGACGAATTACCATCTTTGGTGTAAACTTTATAATCAAATAACATATTTTTTAAATGATTATTTTTGTCCACATGTTTCTTGGGCGCGCATTACGCCAAAGTTACTGAATGAATTTAAACGAAACTTGGCACGATTTGAGTTGACACTACGAGCTAGGAGACGGGATCTTTTTTATGTCCAAATTTGGGACGAGAGATATATAACCTTCTGGAAGATATCCAAACATCTTGAAAACCAGAATAAACAGGAACCTTTAAACGTACGGCAGATCTTAAGCTGGAGTTCATACTTTATTTTGTAGGCTTAATGTAAGGGATAGCAATCGCGAACGAAGTCGCGCGAAGTGTTACTTTTAGTATAAAATTAGCTATTTCCAGTAGTTTGAACCATGTTGACATTTATGGCTTATTAGCTGTCAAATATTAAAAAGAAGGTTTTAGCGAAGCTAGCTTATGTACTTTACCTAATAGGCTGTTGAAAGGGATGGCGTCGAAAACGAAGCCGCTGGTTCAACTAGTATACAATATAGTTTAATCTGGACGCAGTCACTGAAATAAAGATTCGCGTGAGAAAATAATTGAACCACGTTGATGTTTAAAATACGTAAATAACAATACACCATGCTAATGTGATAATTTATTTCTCTTAACTTATGTGTTAAAAGAAATTAATGACATTATAATTTATAAATCTGATTAATTTTATATTATTTCACAACAAAATCAGTATCAGCTATTGTTTTTTTTTGAAAACAAATCGCAAAATAGATGATACGTAAACTCCCACAAAATTTTATTAATGAAATAAAATTTTTGCTACGGCCTTCTCTGCGATTAGGATGCATCCCGCGTCGCGAGTATCGAGCGACCTACAACCAACATAAGCCCCCGCCTTCCGACTATTGCCATCGCTCTACTGAGTATTACCAAATATTGTATATGTACCAAAAATTATATATACATATATACAATTAATGAATTAGTATTTATGACATTTACTATAAAGTGAAGTTATAATTTTCAATAATGATTAATAAAAGTTTGTAGAGCAAGAGAGAGTATTGGCAATATTCCCCATATTGGCATTTATTCTGATGTCTTCATTACACTGGTTGGTATACAGTTGTTCGTACCACTATGGCTTTAGTCGCCTTTTAGACACATCTTCAATAAGGAGGTTGGGACTATTTTTCTCTGCCGATCACCGCACGGAAATTAAATTCTACTAATATTATAGATGCGAAAATATGCATTGATTTCTGTTAGTCTCACATAAAAGCTACTGTAGTAATTGCTAAACATGGTACGCAGATAGCTGGAGATCCAAATAACATATAGATTACTTTTTATCCTGACATTCATATAACATCTGAAGATAGGCGGGTAAAACCGCGAGGCACACATAACTATCTTTACGAACAAGAGTCAATACAACATTGGATACAGTTAAATCATTTTGTTCTTATTAACAAGGAACTCGCTTTCTAGGTAAATGTAGCTTTCTAACTATGAGAAATTAAAATCTGTTAAGTAATTTCAGAGTAATTGCAAATAAATAGACTTACTGTCTTTTGGATAATATACATACATATATATATATATAATTATGTTAAGTTTATCTAGAGATGTTGCTTGTGTTTTGATATACGAGTATATTAAATACTTAACTATACATATTTATAAACATTTTAATTCACACTACCAATGTATCTATTCATATCTAAACACACGTAGGCAGCAATGTACTTATCACTTCGGTAATGCAATTTGTCTATTAAATTGGATATCGATGTTTTAATTAATATATGCAGCGACTCGTCAGTAGATTCATGTATATTCAAATTGAAGAACGGTTGCAGCGGATTTGATTAAATTCATATTATAAAACTGAGTTTACTATGAACGCCTAAGTAATTCGATTTGTGATGGATAACTTAAAATCAAAATAATGTAAATTTTTGTAAATATTAGAAATACGTGGTGATAAATTGATGGATCATTGGATCAATGGATTGATAATTGTTTATTTGTTATTAATCTTATACATTAATACTATTCAATTACTTGTGATGATATACCATGAAGTTTTATTTGCACAAAAGTAATTTTTTAGTCTAATATTACCACTAGGAATTCTGTAAGATAGAAAAATTATATAATGATGTCTATATACTGCGTTCTTTCGATAACAATTTACTATTACGAAAAACTGTCTTTTGCATGAAATAAACATTATTCTATCACAAAAGCCGTAAAAAACTTTAGTATTTTTTTAACATAGTTGCATATTGTTACGCGTTGTATCAACGCACAGCCTGCTGCAAATATGCAATGCACGATACAGAACAGAAAATCTGTTTCCACTTAATCACGACGGTAGACGTGAACTGTAAATGAGAACAAAAATATGTGTTCAGTTTTTTTTTTTAATCTAGTCAGGTTTTACACGTGTCAAATAAAGATAATAATATATGTTAGCTTTGTTTATAAATTATAATATAATCTTTCTGTATAATCAGATATTAGAGAAATGAATAACAGGACCAATTGATTTAAATATTAGCGCGTGTAATGATTAGCTATTATAAATAATATATATATATATATATATATATATATATATATATATATATATATATATATATAATAGATAAGCATATATAGCTTAGCTATATATGCTTCTAATAAAGTCCATCCCACAGTCAACATTAAATTATTTTTCTAACAGCTTAGACTTTTTAAAATCTATTTTCTTTTTTAAGCTTGCATTGAGCATTTGAATTCTGAGAATGTGGACCTTTTTTTTTTTTACTGAATTAATAATTATAGATTGATTGATGACATCACTATCAGTACCATTGATGAATTAAACTATTTGTCGTATGACAATGAAACTGTTATATTTATCGTTACAATGGGGTTCGTTACAGCACCTCACTAGATTTACCAGGAACGCAGAACGCACGCGGACGCAGAACAATACGTGTTAGCGCTATCGTAGCAAAAATATTTATTTTATTTCGCTACTCAACGCCCACTGCGAAACATTAAAATATGTTTTCTTCGCGAGAATGGACGCGTAGGCGCTATCATACGTATGCTATTTTATTTCAATTCAGGGACATTATTTTTAGTTTTATTTTTTATAATATACTTTTAAAATATAAGTAAATCATACAAGTTTAAAAGATAAATTAAATATTTAATAATAAATGTATACAGTTACACAGATATCTTAATATATTTTATTCTAGTTTAAATAAACATCCATGATTTTTGAGATAGCTTTCATTTTTTTTTTGTTTTCGATTACTAAAAGAAGTTAAATATATTTAATTGTTTTTACTCTATAGCAATAGAATATACTTATTTACAAGAGGTCAATTTCGCTTTGTATAATATATTTTTTTATAAATTATTTTACTTAGATCAAATAAAAATATTTCCTAGTGTGTTCAACCTATATATAACGGGTAACTTAATTACAGTTGGAAACATTCAACGTAATCAATTCTACTCATGGGCCCGCGGACGCGTAATTCTAACTAAATTTATTTAAGCGGAGAGACTCATAATTTGATTTTAACACGATAAAAGACCTTGCCTCCAACTAAATTCACTGTAAATAATATGAACCCAGCTTTGTTTGCGCCCGTAATGTGATTCGAGCCCATCCGATTGCAATTTGTAATAATTTTAATGCAAAAGTAATGCTCGCGGAGCACGCATTGTATTAAACCTACCCTCAGTTACTCTATTGTAGTCGAGTGTTACAATAATTGCAATTTTATTTATTGGCACTCTGCGGGAGACAATCTACATGTACATGTCGGTCACATGTTCGTTTCGAATAAGTTTAGTCTGTTAAATAAATTAAGTCACACGTTAAAATACCGTGAGACGCGAATTAAAAATATATACCACATGTTATAAACATTATTTATGTCGGTATAATTGTCTCTGTAACGGTTCTGAAATAGTCTGGCGTGGCGAGCGCGTTTTAAATCATATTAATTGCTTCAGGATACGAAACAAATTCACGGCTAGTTTGTTTTAAATACAGATGGAATTATCTCTTTAAATTATAGCTAAAATATAGTTTTGTAGATATGTGATCATGTAATATGTGCCTAATGTATATCTAGTGTGTGTAGTGTAACAGTCTGTAAAATAGTCTGTACTAGGTAAAGCCTTCTTCTCTTAAGAAAAAGAGAAGGTTCTAGCTGGTTTCGTCGCGTACTCCACTGCGGTTTTTCAAATTCACACGTCTAAGAATAGGCGAATGGAGGCTTACTATAATTGTTTCAAAGTTTGCAACTTGAAAATTCAGAGAAGTTAGCTAGCTTTGAAATCGCGATATTAAGATCGGTCAAAGTCCAAAATTTATGTACTCATAGACATCTAAACTTGAACAGTTATATAAAATAATTGCCGTTTCAGATTTTACAACCGGCATTCGACGTTCTTAAAATTGCTAATAAACAGTTAAAGTATAGTGATATAAGTGATATTCTAGTACGATTATTGTAGTGTCTTTTGTTATTTCCTTAACCTCTTATACCAGGACATAACGATAGAGTAAGTTGTTGTTAGATCGCAGAATGGTTGTGAGTGGGTGGTATATCCCCGATCTCACAGCCAACGTTATCAAATATATTTTTATAACGACAGTGAATCTTTGTAAGCAGCATTTATCGTCCATTGGCACGATTTTACTCACACGAAACGGTTTAACGCCTCGACTATGAATATCAATTTTATTTCTACGCTGAAATTTCAATTTAAATTTAAAATCATTTATTGATCATTCGCCAAATTTGTAATTTAATTTGAGTCCAACCCTCGCAGCTCAAATCAGTTACATATATAATATTTTTCGTTAGATCATCAACGATTGAAATGGCTTCGTGTCAAATTCGATCTTTTCAATGCGCGTTAATCCTCTATTAATGTGAATGGCTTTGTCGGGGTCGCCATATGTCTTCTTACAACCCTGCCCGACAAAGAACTAGCTGTCGTCAGAGGTTTAATACACAATAGTGGATTTTACTACATTTGATGACGTATTTAATATCACAGGGACCGTGATTCTTTGTTACGAAATTCGATTGGTGTGAAATCAGAGAAATAAGGTTTATTTTTTCTAACGTGAGCGGGAACAATGTTCCAATCTAAGTACTCATTTGTGAAATATGATTCTTACAATTCATATTTTATCGATTTGCATTGATTACAATAGTATTGATTTTTTTGGTGCGATTTGCATTGATACTGATTTGACAAAAGCAAAAATGTGTTCGTTGGTTTTTTTATTAGGTAAGTACAGGGTTATATGTTAAAATTAAGCTGTAAAAAGTAAACCATAGTTGTAACGTTCGGGTTGTAAAGCAAAGAAAATATATGTTTAGTATTATGAGTATAAAGGTGATGACTTTTCGAATCTTAGATTCTATCATTTGGCTTTGGCCTTTATTCATGAAGGATGTAAAAAAAATTGTAATTCTTCTAAGTATGAAAGGCTTTTTTTATAAGACCGCATCAGCACGAGGTCGTAAAATAAAGGTCGGAGTTTTATTGACATTGCACTATATCTTGTGAATTACCCTAAATATGTCAGCGTTTTTCGTAAAGATCTAATATCTGCCTATAAAATTCTCTAACTTTTTGCGCATATATATATATATATATATTCTTGTTATTGCAATATTTTTATTATAATTGTATTGAGGCTTGAGATTAAAAACAAATACAATTTTTTTACGAACTAAAACCTTTGTTACTATACTACAAGAAAAACGAGAACACTGTTTTATTATATCTGCAGAAATTAATATTTTTTGTATTTGTATAAAACCTTTGTTGTGTTTAATGGATTTATTTTATACAGTACGAAGTCTGAAAGTACTCAAATATTATTCATAGCATGAATAAGGAAATACCTTTTCTTTAGGAAGTTTTGGTTTATCTCGCTTTCAGTTCTGTACATCCATCGTTTCATGTATTCCTCTCATCACACCCATCATACCCTCGCCTGTTTAGCATATATATTCTATCCTGTCTCTGCCAAACATGTGACGTGACTCTGTTTTAATTTTATAAATTTTTTAAAGTATTACATATGAGAGATTTCGCGTGATATTTGGAGAAAAGTTTCAGTAAAAAAAATTATGCTTAAATTCAATAAAATTTCACGAGAAAAAGAACATGTTGCAGATTTACAAAGAATGAAGGGAATGATGGAAAGAAGGTTATAGATTGAAATTAATTTTGTGTTCTTATAAAACTAAACCTCATTAAAATCACACATCTTCATAAGAGTCACACATACGCAATAAAAAACTGAAAATATTCTGCTTACAAAAGTAATACGCTAGGCCAAATATGACCTTCAGTGCCTTCGCCTGGTTATTATTACATAAATCTGTCACAGACGAGAGTTAAAAGCAATATTTAGTCTGTCAAATTTTTGCAATTTTTTTATTCGTGTATAGGAATCATAGCCAAGTCTCGTGCCGACTTTTGCAGTGTGATTACAATCTTCATTTTTATAAATTCCGTTGAAATAAACTATAGTTTTATATCATATTGTACGTTGCGGAAATGATGTTTTTCTATGTTCTAGTTTTTCTTACTTGAAGAGGCGCATGCTTCAGCTGTAAGTCGCGGAGACATAAGTTTTCTCTCGAGAGATTGTATATGGCTTAAAATAACTTGGACATGTAAAAATGTATTTAATTTAAAAATATTAAAAATTGTGCCTTAAAGAAGTGCATTTAACATTTGAAATGTGAGTAGTATTTATCTAACTTGTACAAAAATGCTATAGAAAGAAGTTTGAGTAATGTTAACAGGGTATTAATATATAATTTTATTTCTTTATCCTTAATTTCGTTATTTATAGGGCTATGAGATGAGGCAAAAAATTTCGGCACGGAAGGTTCCCCACTAAATCATGAGCAGGGGTCTTTAATTGTGAAAAATAATATTTTCCTCGAAAGCCTCGTAAGCGACCCAAAATTTAGCTGTGAAAGGAATTTTTAATACATTTAATGAACTAGGGGGAAGCTTACGGGTCCTTTGTTGATTAATTCGGTAATAATTTTCTACTTTAAACATAATTTTTTTAAGATTCATGTTTTTTTTCTTCAATTTTTGTGAAGAGTTATTAAGACTATTGTGCTTAAAAGTAACTTGAAGACAAATACTACAATGGACTTGGCTTTTCTAACTAAAATTAAAATAGTTTTAATGACGATATTTTTTGTAGTCCTTATATTGTATTAATGCAAATATATGTAAAAGTCTCATGGTTAAATAAATGTTTCTGCTGTTAAGGAGATATATTAAATAGTAATCCGCCACGCACACACCGCGCCGCCACGCCGCCTGTGCAGATTTTTGACAGACTTATCTCGGAAAGTCTCCTAAGACGTTTTTGTTTTTCTCTCGTTATTTTTGTTCAATGTCAAGCACAAGATGAATTTTAAAATAATTTAATATTTGTAAGCTGAGTAAACCTAGCCTGACATTTAAGTGTCCACATGTTCCATTTACTAGGTTATTTTGGCTTCATTACAATAGTAGTAATTTGTTTTATATGATAGAGTTTTTTTATTCTTATAATAATAGGCACTATTTGGACGGCCGGCTGGTCGAGTGGTCAGGCAACTGGACACTTTACGCAGCGGTCGCGGGTTCGAATCCCGCCAGGTGCAGATAATCTGTATGACGAATATAGATGTCTGCACCGGGTCATGGATGTGTATTTATGTATATATGTATTTATATCTTAAATTTATTTCCGTTCCTAGTACCTGTAACACAAGTTCTTACGAACTTAGCACGGGGCTAGGTTAACGTGGTGTGATTGTTGGTTAATATTTATTTATTTATTTTTCTGTTACACAACCAATGAAAAAAAGATAAGTAAAAAAACCCTATAGTCATAAAAATTTATATTTTAAGAGCAACAGTGGGGTTTGGTAATAAAAGGAATGATGATAAATAAAAAAATAAATAATAATTTTTTTTTCTCAATTTCCAATTTTTGCACACCTACAAACTTTCGCTCCTGTACGTCCTAAAGTTGGCTGGTAGAGAAAGCTTTTAGCATTAAGCACGCCTTTTGTACAATTTAATTTTGTGTTGTGGGATAAAGTATTAATAAATAAATAATAATTTACACGTTCAATAATGTTGTCTGTAGTCTTAGATGATGAGAAACCTGTGTTACATGTTTTTAAAGTAACTTTTAAGTCTGTTCGTTGTATGTACATTCCGGCCTCAGTTAATATGAATTTGAAACGTAGGTTTTTCCAGCTACATTTAAAAATATTACAAAAAAAAAACCGAGATCAAAGAAGTTGATTTTAAAACAAATAAAATTCGAAGTTGAAAATATAATTTTCATCCCTCATTTTTGCATTATTGGTGTTTTTTTCTTCATATTTAATTGGGATCAAACGAATACTATACCGTCTCAAATAAAAACCAACGGAAAAAAGTATAAGTAAATTGAGCACCTCCTTTTATGAAGTTGGTTAAAACAACACTGCTACAAAAATTTACTCTTGTACTAAGTAATTGTAAAGTTAAACTGTCAAAATGTTTTTACTCTAAGTTTTTTACGGTTTAAGATTAAATATGTATACTTACCAGATTAATATAATATATTGATTCCTACTTATTTTTTAACATTCTTATTTGTAAGATCGTCCAAAATTATTATAGAAGCATAACGTTTCGTATAATTTCTGTCTTATCGAGTTAAACATAATCATTCATAAAACATTGAAGTACGTATCTAGTCTTGTATCTCTTCAGGCATTTAAAAATACAAACGAATTTGAACTTTAACTCTTGGGAATAGGTGTCTATTGATGGAAGATGGTGTTCTTGCTTGAAACGCCGTATGGTGCCAAACTCACAACGGGTGGTACGTCGCGTCGTATTTGAATATGTTTTGTTTTAAAGTTTAAATCAAGTATGTTCTCAGAATGAGTGCCTATATGACAGCGGACGTATAAATTTGATTTTGTTAATGTACTATTTCTCATTTTAATAACAGGCTAGACGTTGCTTATTTTTAATAAATTATATAAATATTTACATATTAATGATAATTTTATGCACGGCATCTTTGTTCCTAATCTAAATTTAATACTCGAATATATAAAAAAACAAAATTAATTACGTATAACAGAAATAAAAAAAAATCAGCATATTTTTTAGACACGTAAATTATTTTTTATTTATTTATGGAAAACTAATATTTCTTCTAAATCATAAATAAACCATTGTAGAACGAATGTCCTTTGGAATTCGATTAGGTATATAAACGAATTTTATCAAAGAATTTCTATTCTTAGTATGCCACAGATCATTGAGAAATAGCTTGTGTACAATTTCTTGTTTTGTTGGTTTCAAAAAAAAAAATAATAATAATAATAAAGAAAAAACAAAAATAGAAATTATCGTAATATCGTTAAAGGTACCAAATTTTTTTAAGTATTTAAAAAAAATACTTTTTTGGGTAAAGAAAAAAAAAACAAACGAGGAAAAATTGTTTGAGTCATGTTTTTTATTGAATAAAAATGAAACTGCTTTCAAATACATCTTTGTCTCGATCTAATTCATAACTGGTTTGTTTAAGAACTGAACTATATCAGCCTGTAAACAACCCACTGCTGGACAAAGACCTCTTCTCCATATAGAAGAAGGGTTTGTTTAAGAGCTTCCTCGTAATATTCGTAGAATTTTCTGTCCGAACCGGTTGTTGTGCTTATTATCGAAAATTACTTAAAAGTCATTTAAATAAAAATTTCAATTTTGTTTGATTTTCCTTAGCCACTTTCCTTTATCACCTATCAAATAAAAATATTCATATGAACATTTATACTAATAAGTGACTACATAATATTAAATATTACAATACAAAGCTGTATTCATTTTAACTACCGTCAGACTAGAAGTATGAGTAAGTAAATACTTACTGGTTTTTTCCCACATACTTTATTTCCAAAGTAAACATTAAGAAAAGAAAATTTCTATTGTTTTCACTATTTCAAGTAGCTTTATATTTTCCGGTACGTTATATTGTTCGAGCAAATGTTTTAGTTTAAGATTAAGTTAACGAGGCCAGGGTACTGACTAACCGCAGATGTATTGGCCAGTAAAATTCCCTTCCGCAAACCGACTCACACATTATTACACGTATACAATATTTATGTGTGTGCCGTGAGATTGTATTGTAGACGAGTGAAAAGATCTTTATGTACAAATGTATACAAATGTTTGATCCCGTTCAGGTGTTAAGTTATTGCTAGTATAGTTTTATATAATTTATTTATATTCCTTTTATAAGTGAACTGCGTATTTATTATTTATAAAAACGTTATATAAAGAATGGATATATGATTGGACCTTGCAAGCGATGTTGCAAAAACGTTTCTAATAATTAATAAGTAACTATAGTTGCCACCCAACAGTATAGTAGCTGTCTAAAACCACAAAATAAGTATAATAGACTTCATATATAAGGTTATTCAAATAAGGTATTACATATTTTTAATCTTTTCTTTGCCGTTTTTGAAGTACCGGTTAGTAGTTATTGCAATTTTCATTTCACTTTATTTTGTTACATATTTGTTTAGGATACAGGAATTTACACGTTTCGTCGAACAGGTATTTGTCGTACTATGTATGCATCCCTTGTTTGCTTCAGGAATTCATCATATTTACTCTCAACTCCGCAGTTATTTCTTAGAATCATATTACTTATAAGAGGAAGAACACGACGACAGATGGTCAAATGCCACAATAATTATTCTTCTAGTTCTTTACTGTAAATTTTTAATGGTTGCGACTTTTCATTTAAACTATACAAATATATAAATAATAATGTATAAATCTATAACAAAAATATTAGGTGTTTTAAAATCATAATAGTCATTTTAATATGAATTAATCGATAAAGTAATACTTTATATTTACGATGAAAATAAACAAGTCCATTTCTTTTAAAAATACTTAGAAAATTCTTTTAAGGTATTCTATAATTGACACAGAAGCAACAACTGTAATTTTTTATATTTTTTTTTTGTCTTTCTATTCGTCTGTATCTTGGTCGTTCTTGGTAACGTCATCAACTACTGAGTGGAATAATTTTAAAAAATATTTTTTAATTAGGTAAATACGGGCTCTTAATGGCTAATTACCTTTTTTATAAACTATGCAGATTATATATTTTTAAGATTATTATCCACGTGCATAAAGCTCCGATGCTGACGGTTTTAATTTATTTTTCTTGTTCTACACACGAGGTTTAACACTGGTTACTTTTTAGAAAAGAGGAAATGAAAGTTAACACGCGTAATCGCGAGCGAACTCGCGGGCACAGCTTGTAGTTATTAAGTATGGATAGATATTTTTAACGATTTCAGGCAAAGTATTAAGGTACTCTTACGCCGAGTTGCACGAAACAATTTTTAAATTTAAGTGTTTGTTAAACTAATTTAATCACAAGAATCGTGATTATCTGTTGCACGAAACCTACATCTGATTAAGTTAACAAAAAAAATTATTTTAATTAAAGACCTATCTAACGGATGACTAATTCCAACAGCTTTAAATTAATCATGAGATCAACTAATTTTAAGATTAATTGCAACTTAACTACGGAAAGTTAGCGACGGTTTCGTGCAACTCGCCGTTAGCTACTTATTTACATAATGGACTTATTGGTTTGCGTTCTATATATTTTGGTTTGCGCAGGATTAAAATTTTAGAATATTTTATGAGAGAACTCTTTTGGTTATTTAAAAAAAAATCAGGAATATTATTGTGGTAGGTACATAATCTCTTGCCATAAACTATCTTAACGATGAACGCTCGTGGCTGGATCGTGACGTGACGACAGACACGATTAGTTTGACGTGCTCCAGTCAACTCATTTTTCAACTTTAAGAAGGCAGTTAACCTTAGGTTATAATCTTAACGCAATGAAAAATTGTTATAATTTGTTATAACTTTAAATAATATTATTTTGCCATGATTACTAGTTTATTTCTAAACTAACTTTACTAACGGTTTTTCGTCTATTAAATTTTTATCAATATCTATCAATATAGATAATAATACAATTATTACAATAGACCATAAATGCCCCAATAAACAGCCTCCATTCCTTATAAAGAAAAGCTTAATCTCAGATTTGCTCCCGAGACTAGTATCTTTCTAGGCCACATCGGTTCTATTTCATCAATTACGCACTGAGGTTTGGTTAATTATAAATACGGCATTTCCTCGAGTAAGTAGCTACCTTATCGTACGCGAACAGACACCGAACATGTCGTTGTCGACAGTCGATCTGTCCGTCAGCGCGGCAATCTGGCGACCTGTAAATGTGTCTACGCTCGCGTTACAGCTTCCGAAGCTATTTACATTTGCTCTGCCTCTTTACTTTCGCCACCGCCATCTTTTTTTTTGACATCTGCGTCAAACTATTTCCTTTTTTTTAAATTATCTTAGTCACATTATATATAAGTATTTCTTAGTAATTTTGCGTCGGAAATAATTTACGGAAACACTATCAACAAACACTAAATCAACATGCAAATGTTATGCTTTTCCTGTGTAAAGGGAATTGTACAAAAAAAAAATACCAAAAAGTTATTTTGTTTTTAAAAAGGGAAAGCGAACGAATAAATAAATATATTTAGTTTATATATTTGTAAAAAAAATATTATTTACGAGTACGTTATAAATTTTTAACGTTATAATTTTTTTTTTTTGTCAAGGTTAGCTATCTACTCATCCCAAACCCGTCCATCTCAAATCCCTAAGTGAATTAACGATGAAAGTCGGTGACCCAGCAGGAAAATTGGGTTCCAAGAAACATTAGTTCCATCATGTGATATATTACGCTATTTCCTTTTACAGGAATTGGGTTACTGTATCCTTAATGGTAATACTATTCGATACCTTCGTATCTTGTGTACTGTTATGAATATATTTCTGATAACATTAAACAAAGGAAAATCGAAATAAGGCGGAACCGTGCGTGAATTATATTAAGCATCCGAATTTTAGTTGATTGAGGTACCTGCTTACGCATATTTATTTCGTTTAGCGAAATGTATTTTTTTTAAAACCTAAAAGTTATTTGTCAAATAAATTAGTATACCTATTATATGCATTAGGGTCAATAATATTATGTATCAAAATAACCAAGTGCAAACTAAGTAAAGTAGTCGGGTAGTCCGGAAACACACACAACACAATCATAAACTCCCAGACAATGGCAAACATCTGTATGACATATACAATCATTTGCTATCTGCGGGGATCGTACCCAGGACCGCAAGCGCATCGCGAAAGCTAATTTCTGTGACCATTCCGCCAACGCCTCGTCAATTTTCACATTTACAAAATTTAATAAAAATTACTTTGCTAACTCTCCTTTTCTTCATTCAATTGCGGTATCATCGAAATGCTATTAAAATAATATCGCGGTTTCTTTGCGTATTTTCCGTCCTACGATTCAGCTTTAAATTAACTTGAAAACTTTTTTAATTCCCAAATCCTACTTTCTATTAAAAAACTTGGACACAGATTTTATAAGTCAAGAAGAGCTTTTAAAGTGATTTAAACTATTTCAGATATGCATTTATGTATAAGTTTATCAATGCTTTTTCAAGGTCTTTGGTTAGTTAGTTCAGAAATTTCATACATTTTGAAATCCAGAATATACAGAAACATACTTTATTTTATAGGGTTATTGAAAGGTATAGTAATCGCGTACGAAGTCACGCTTCATCATTATCATCACATCAGCCATTAAATGTCCATTGCTGAACGTAGTTAAGTAAAATTAAAACCCCATCGACCTCCTGAGCGACCGGTTCGAGGCAACCTCCATCAAACGGCTTCTGGCGACTCTCCTTAAGTGGTCTGTCCATCTCATGGACGGCCGCCCGTCGCTACGCTTGCCGGTACGTGGTCTCAACTCGAGAATCTTTCTGCTCCATCGGCCGTATAACCCTCTCCATTGCACGCTGTGTGACTTGGAGCTTGTTTAAAAGGCCCATAGTCAGCGACCACGTCTTAGATATAGATATACGCTATAAGTCGCGCTTAGGCGTAGTTTTTACCGTGTGGACAGTTATGGCTGCTTAGCGGTCTATAAAGATTTTTTTAAATTGGCACAGAAGTTTCAAGGTTTATCACTTCTAAATAAATAGTTATTTCTTTCTTTTTTTTAGTATAGTAAACAGAGTATGATTCTAAGAGAAATTATCTTTATAAAGTGGTATTAGATTAACCTCACGAGTCAAGAATTGATGACATCGGCCTGGGTTTAAAACTAGAATATTAAGTAGACCTTGATAAAATCTAGGAAAATTGTTTACTCCTAGAAGGGTCTGGGGTTAACCACGGTAATGAAAGCTATGTACATGATCAGACTCAATAAATACTTATAATATACGATAAATGATCAAAAATATTTTTGTATTCTTTTAATGTACGAACGGCTTCTCTGTAAAATGCATGTAGATGTGTATGTGTTAGTGTTACATTATGTAGTATGTATAAAAAAAGTAGAAAGAAAGTACACAAATGTATTTTTTTATAAAATATGTAAAATAGATAGTTATTTTTTATATTATTGATAAAATGGGATGTGCTTGCTACCTGTCTAGTTTGAAAACATTTTCCAACACTAGAGTCATGTTTTCTAAGGTATAATATTATAGTTATAAAAGTTCATGTTTTATTTATTTATTTATAATAATATTAATTAATCTTTCAAATATCAAAAAATCAATGCAGGAGAAACCGCGAGCTTCATCTAATACATTTTATACACAATTACAACTCTAATAGAACTGTTTAATCAAGTTAAAGATACTAACTTATCCAGCTATAATCGTTGGAGATATCTCAACTGCTGTGACGTCTTATCGTACCGGGAAGATATTCGCAATGGCATGATAAAATTGAAATCTCCCCCGAATAGCGCAATCTAGGAAATATGAGGGGTTCGTATCGTTATAGTGCCTGCTGCCGGCTACCCGACAAATAGCTGGATTATGCTAAACTCTCGTATCTACAGACCTTTACATTTATTGAACCATGTATATTAAATTATATTGTATATAAGAGTTTAAGAATATTTGAATATTATGAAAAAGTTTTCCTTTTTTTTTTGTTATTAAAAATAGCATGCTATCAATCAATAAATAAACTGTAGTTTTATTATGTTAGCAAAGAATTCGACTGCAAAAAATTAAATGATTGGTTTTTTTTCTTGTTTTGAAAGTTAATTTTATTCTAAGAAAGTAATATAACTTTTCACGTTTAAAAACAAATTGTAAAATGTACGGAGTTAAAAAGCACTTTGTATTAATTAAAGCGTATTTTAGGTTTCATCTTCGTAATTTACATTTTCAGAGTTTTCAGACGTCCTTTAAAAAAGGAAATATAATAAAAACAGTGCAGGCATCTTAATATTATTAATAGCCATATAAATAAAAATAATAATGATATTAAATTAATTAATTCAAAACTTTCAACTCAACGTAACCCTTCTTAGTTCTCGTAAATGTAATTACATGGATGTGGGTATCACATTTGTTTACTAGTTAACCATTGTTTATTATAGCGATAGGCGTTGTCTACACATGTATACATAAATCAAACTATTTAAACCATTTTCCCCTTCCGTTAGAGTCACGGAACCGTATACCATATCCGTTTTGACACCAGTGTAATTGTCGTGGGAGTTCCTAGTCATGATTACGATCTAAAACTGAATAAATTATTGTTGCGCTCTCTCTCTTTCTCCTTAAAATTTCTGGGCACACAGAGCTAGACAGATATACATAAATAAGTGTTTTTGTATTGAGAGCTTTGTAAAGTATTATTGATGGGACAGAAATTGATCGGTCAAACTAGGAAGTTGAAGTGGAGAGTTATTTCTGGTGTCGATTTGGATGAGTCGACTTTTAATAAACTTTTATTATTAATTATTGTTTAGATATTCTTAAAGGACAAATATTTTAAAACCATTAGAAATTTTCCTGATTGAAAATGTTTTTCCAATTGTTTTGGTTAAACTTTAAGAAAAATTGGTCGCATTTTGAATCCCATTAATTGCTGTCTGTTGCCATAACTTCAAAATACTGTAAAGAAAACTTCAAAACTCTGAAAAATTTTTTTTTAAAAAATTTGCCATTCTTAATATTTGTTATATGTAAGAACCACTTGAAAATAATTAAAATACAATCAACCATATCCGTTTATTACGTAGCTCTCGGATGTTTGATACAATGATTAACAACAATTTATAGTGTCAGAATCCAATGCCGCTCATAATCGCAGGAGAATGGTCCGTAAATAATTGCGTTATTGATGATCATGCGCATATAAAACACGTGCTAAAAGCTATACTATTAACACGTTGTTTTTTTTATTGATAATCATTTAAGCTTTATTTATGACTTTAATTCATAAGTGAGTTCAATATGGTGTAAGATTTAGAACTGTTTAAGATTTGTGTGTGTGTGTGTATGTGTTTTTATTTTGTTTAATTTGTCATGATTGATGCGTTATTGTGATAACTCGTATTATACTTAATCATAGCTCAGTAGATGTGAATTTTGTATGGTAGTAAGCTTCTTATATTCTCTTCTTCTCTTCTTCTTCGTCTGATCATATAAGAGAAAAATATTATAGTATAATTTTATTTTTTATTAATTGTAGAAATTTTTTTAATCAAGGGAATAAATTACTCAAATTAATAATTTGACTACACTTATCAAACCAAGGAGTAGTTATTATATACTTACATATAATTGTTGTACCTAAATGTCAGTAGAAGTTAATAAAGCAAAAATTTTACGTGGAAAATTAAACAAAGAAAACCTATTATTGCACACTGTTACTGCTATTATTAATTATGTAAAGTTAATAAACAACCTTCTTTTGACCTCTATTTCGATTGAAATCATTTGACGTTTCTATTGTTAATTGTATATTATGTCATTTATAAAAAATAAAAAAAACAGAACGTAACAGATAATTAGATAAGCGTCTAAATTGTTATGACGCGAGTACACTTCACGCCAATTACACGCGATTCAACATAATGATTGGAGTTGGGATTCGGCTTCGATATGCCGCGCCGCCGCCGAAACGTGTTTGGAATTTCGTAGCAGTAGGTACTACGCCTTGCTTTCTATCTTATTATTGTAAAACTATAATCATTAGGGTTTCGTAACCAAATAGCTAAAAAACGGAACCCTTATGGATTCGTCATGTCTGTCTGTCTGTCTGTCCGTCCGTAAGTCACGGCCACTTTATTCCGAAACTATAATAACTATATATATATATACTGTCGAAACTTGGTAATTAGATATATTCTGTGAACCGCATTAAGATTTTCACACAAAAATAGAAAAAAAAACAACAAATTTCGGGGGTTCCCCATACTTAAAAATTTTTTTCATCAGAACTGAAACTTAAAATTTTTTTTTCATCGAACCCATACGTGTATATATCTTATATATCCATATCTATGGATAGGTCTTCAACAATGATATTGAGGTTTCTAATATCATTTTTTTCTATACTGAATAGTTTGGGCGAGAGACACTTCCAAAGTGGTAAAATGTGTTCCCCCTGTAACTTCTAATACTCGATTAGTTAAAAACTGGACGTAGGTACTTAAAATTATTTTTATTTTATTATTATTTATTTTATTTATAATACAGCGTTTTTGTTTATACTACGATAAGACGGTTAATATTATGTATGATATGATAATAATCGGCGTATACTTTTATGATGTTGAGGAGAGTAAACATAGATATATGCTGATAATATATAGGTATTTATCTAAATTGTGTATGATAAAGCTATGAAGCTTTTAATTGCAATAATGACATAAATATAGTTGTTTTACTAAGTAGAGTGTAATGTTAATTGGAAAAATAATAAGTACTTTTCAAACAGTTATATTAATAAAACTATTTTAATAATAAATATAAGTAACGATAACTATCAGGTGTCTATGATAACAACGGGGACCGATGGTTTTTCGTGCTCTCCGAGGCAAGGTGGGGCGACCAATGATCTTAGAAGAAAAAGATCTTTTTCTTCTAAGATCATTGGGGGTGACCACAAAGACATATCTACACCTCGACCGGAAAGGAAAGGATAATATAATTTAAGAGGAAAGGATACCGGTTCTTTCTCCATACAAACGTAGTCGACTGTTCCCTCCCTGGATAATGACACTAGATCAAATATTTCTGTAACATAAAATCTTTAACTGCCATGACCCTATGTCTCGTCGTTTTTTTTTAATATTCTTATTATCATAGGGAGTAGGAGTCTTCAAAAACTTGACTGAGACTTGAAAATGGAAATGTATAATATATTGCCTAATATTTTATACATTTTCAGACACTTATTTAAAAAAAAGCGAGTACATAGGGGCATAGCTGAAGGTTTTTTTAGTTACATAAAGAAAATAAAAAAAATTGCATCTTTTGGGGAGGAAATAGTCGACTACGAAATGCTGTTTTGGTCAATAATAATTATCTACCTAAAACGGTCTGATTTGCAATTGTCCCTTTCTTGCTGTTTGTGGATAGATCTGGGGGAGCGAGACATGAACATTTTATTCAAATACCTATTTTTCAAAAGTCTCTCAGGTACCCTTTCCTCTTAATATATGCTATTTAGTATTCTTAAGTTATTTTATTCTATGATGTGTAAATTTTTAGTAGCAAGAATTAACTAGTGTGAGCTATAAATTAACTGTGACAAAAATTGTTACGCCGTATTTGATGCACTAATGAAGATTTGTGTTAAAATCAAATGTAGGTATATTTCTTTAAGATATCTAATAATATGTGGTTAAAAAATAACACAATATTTATTATGATCTAAAAGTAATTAAAGTAACCGAAGTTGCAAACGCGAGCTTTTGTGGATATTGTTTTCATTCCATTAAAATAATTTATCTTCACGATTATGAGCATTACGAAACGTAAACAAACATAAGAATATTAACAGTATATTAGCATAAAATATTTCTAAAACAAACTAAACATTTTGTATTAATGCAGGAGTCTGTGTATGTTTTGTGTTTTAATAATTATGTAACATCGCCAAACTACGTTGTAATGCATCGGTTGGAGAAGTCGTTCTAAGTCTCAAGGACCATGCATTCAGTTTTAAGCGCAAATAGGGGCCTTAGCTATTAAATAGAGCACAGCATGCTCTTGTGACGTCGTTTGTTTGTATTTGTTATGTTATTTTATGCAGATTTTTTTTCCACCACTTAAAACTATAGGATCTAGTGTAATTATATACCGTTTTCCGGCCTTAGTTGCGTGGTCAGCGCAACGAAAACATTGTGATATTTTCAAGGGTTGTTGTCTTATCCTCTTTAAAAATATCATACTGAACTCAAAGAATTACTTTTAAATATTCATAAAATGTATTTCCATTTTATGAATAACAAATATTCTGAATTCATACCGCTATATGAAACTTGGCAGCTAGTTTTAAGCGCTCTAAACTTTTCCGCATTAGCAAACTATTCAAAACATCTGCAACGAACGTGGTCGAGATTAAAAAGGTTTGTCGTAAAGACCATTTAAATTTAAAGCTATATAGATTAAAGGCGATCTGTCACGAACATTACGCATTCGCACTTCTCTATAGAAGGTAATCCTGCACTTGAAATATGTTTGGGGTGCTGAGAATCGAACGCGGGACATCCAATTCAGTGTGTAGAAAGATTAACGCGTTTTCAAGGGGCTGAACTAAATGAGGTATGGTGCAATTATTCGAAATATAATTTTTATTTTGAGTCAAAAAAATGTTATCTTAAACTTTTTTTAGACAAAGCGTTATCATTTTTGTTTTACCTAATTAGCAATCTGTATACGAATATCCAACAACATATTAAAGACTCTTATCTCATTTAGGAGAATCGTGAAATATCAGATCTTAGTACATGGTGTATATGTTTAGTATTTGCATAGTTTATTATAAACAATAGTTAAGATACGTAGATGCAACGAAATTTTTTATAGTATATCATACTAAAATCGTTACTGTCACGGTTGTAACAGCTCGCAAAACTTTAATATAGGATGATGTTCAGTCCCCACAGACTGGGTTACGAAAATTAGACCCAGGAGAGCTTACTGCATCCGACGGTACGAACTGCATATGTGCATGGAATTGAACCGCGTTAAACGCGCTTAAGCAATCAGCTTTAACTTTAAAAAAGTAATATAGGTATTATTTTAGAATTTAAACAATACTGTGTTCATATCTATTTACATTAAACACTAAGCACCTAGCTTACAAAATCTTGATTCTGAAATCAACCCAGTATTTTTTAATTAATTTATTACATTTTTAAATTATTTGGGATGCAAATGATTCAAAATGTTTCTTCAAATATATGAGGAACTGATTTTCAAAAGGGTATCTTTTCATTTTTTAGTTTTTTTCAATACAAGTAAAAAACTGTTTACTTTAAACTATAAATTTTTTTATCAATTTTTTTTTATTCTCATGCATAGTGCTCGTGGTGATAAAGGCGTAATTTAATTTTCATGAAAAAAACTTCATAATTCTCAGTGTTGTAATTAGTTGACATTAGAAAAAGTGCCCTTTTGATCCGAATTTATAAAAAAGTACCCTTTTGATCCAAAGTGATAAAAAAAGTACTTAAATTAATTAATGAATTTTAATTAAGTAATGAATTTTTATCTTAGAAAATTGATATTATCGGTAATAAAGTTATATTGATATTGATTTTAATAATATTAAATAATTCAAAATCAAAATAAAAACACATAAATAACATAATAATAAGAGAAAATACATAAATAATATTTGTATAATTTAATAATAATAATAATTATTATTATAATTATAATTATAATAATAAATTCTGAATTATTTATCAAAATTTACAAAAAGATCTCCTTTTGATCCGAAACGTAAATGTTATTATTTTTTTTATATCGAAAAAAATTTTAATTAATGAAATTTGATGAAAAATATCACTAGAACTTGAGGTTTCCTACCAGATTTAAAAAAAAAAAAATTGATAATTTATCAAAAGATACCCTTTTGAAACTCAGCTCCTCATATATGAAAAAAAGCTAGGATATTTATACTCTTGAGTTAATGTAACTGTCAAGTATTAAAATTCGATGCAGATAAAAACACGGCGGACGTCTACTAATAAATAAAATCAACACTTGGCTCGTCCATGCTTAAAGTCGTCCACATTAATACCGAGAGCGCTTGCAATGAAGTTATCAAGATATTCGGGTCCCTCACCATGGGGGTCCGAACAAAAAACTAACACGTCGCAAAATTGCGTTACGTTTGCTAGGGGAGGTCTGCAAATAGTGAATAATGTATAACTGTCTTATTCATACTGTTAAAAGTTTAAACTCCCTCTATTGACTGAACAATCGTTGGGAGCAATGATAAATGCGCAAACCAGTTAAATTCTATTGTATCTAAAATACTATGCGTTATATCCACACGTTTGTAAATAAAATGATGTAGATTATATTTGAGTTTCTACTTTTGAAAATCATAAAAAGGGTAAAGCATAATTTAGACGACAGTCCTGGAGTGACGACTGTCAAGTTTACGGGTTCGATTTCCTCTCGGAGTGGATATTTATATTTGTACAAATATTTCTTTCTTGTCTGGGTGTCTGTTCTTGCCCATGTAAAGCCATCTCATTTGGTCTCAAAAACATATTATGACCGTTAATCGTGGTAGGAAAATTAACAATCTTACTAACAACGCGGTAATGCAGCAACGTTATGTTGGACTCTATAAATATTCTTATGTACGAGAAGTGGCCCTTGCCCAGCCGTGGGACCGTTACAAGATATTGAATGAAATTGCCAACCCACTTGCCAAGCGTGGTGAGTATTGGCCCCTCCCCCCTCCAGAGATGATTTGAGAGGTCTACGTTCAGCAGTGGACATCCAATGGGTGATGTGATGGTAGTATATATTTCTACGTAAATATCTACCTCTCAGAAATGTACTATATTGTCTACACAAGTCAGTAGTCTTGTCTTTTATAATATTGTGTCTGTTTTCTCCCTCTGTCAAGGGTAGAGTAGCAATAAGAACTAAAATATGTTAAACATCATTTAACTTATACCGTAACTGAAAGAATTTTATTTCTTTGGTGTAAAAAATATTATGTCATCATATGACTTGGTAGAACATTATTGCCTGATATGTCCATAGTCCATACAACCACGATATTACGTGCTCCAATTTAACACGGTTAATGAATAATCCGCCTTTTGTCTGCATTCAATGTACTTACCACTATATCATTTTTGATTATAAAGTCATTTTTTAATTAACGATTTTAAAATTTCTTAGTTGTGGTTTTTACATACAAAATAGAAGAAAGTGTCGTTGAGTAATCTTTGATCGATTCCATGGCCTTAATTAAATCTGATTTGTCCCGTTTTGTGTCCTTGTTATTTAATAAAGACTATGCTATATGTGGTGCTTATCACACAGATGATGAGCGCGGTTGCTTTGAGAGCAAGGTGACGGATGAAGTGAAATGAGTAATGTAAGTACCGGTTGTTGATTCCAGAATAATGAGCGGCTTAAGTTTTTTTTTAAATTTACAATTAAACAAATAGTACATTCACGGATAGTACATATCTCTTTCTTTATTTCGTATCTAAAGTTAGTTTAACGATGGATCTATTATATCGGGGCTTAGTATGAGTATATAGCAATGGTTACCCATAATCTACACCTTTATTACATCAAACTTTCTTAAGTCTCCTTCCAATATTTTTTACGCGTCTACTGCCTAAGCATAATATTTTTATTCTAAATCAGTTCTAATTCATAAAATCAATTAAATTATTAATTTTAAAAACGAAAACAATTTGTTAAACAATGAATCCAATTAACTAGTAATTTCAGTAGTTTTTAATGTTTGGCATTATTTAATTTTGAATAGATCACCTAATATTATTTTATGTTTGTAGGTACTAACGCAACTGTATTAGTTATCTCATATAAATTAATTTACTAAAACTATCTGAACTCTCTCCATTGCTCTTACTGAAAAACAAACAATCTTTTCTCCTTACAATGAACGTTGCGCCAATTCGCTTCATTGTTTTTTATTTTTTAAATACAACGTTGTTATTCTCGTTTGAAATTATGTTTGTGTAACACTCGTTATAATTGTGAATTTTAAGAAGTACTGCATAATATTTATACAGTGGACGTGAAACTGACTGAATTTTATAATAGCGAGGACCTTTTGTTTTATATTTTAAAATTAAAACGGTGTGTGCATCTCATGTAAAACTTCGTGTCTAGGGTTACCATCTCATTTGTATTCAGCTGTTGCACTTAGTCCGCATGCTTTACAACTTCATGTGCATTGCCATTTTATATAATACTAGACTAGCTATCTCTCGGGTTCCGTCAACTTTACGTACCTAGCACGAACTTATTAGATTAGTCTTGTTACTGTTAGGTTTCTAAAGTTTCAGTCGTTTGACTTTAAAGTCTATAATAACCCTCAATAAACAGACTGACGCTAAAACTATCATAGATTAGAGTATTCAAATAAATCAATTTTTCGCTTTAGAATTTTATAATTAGGTAAAACACCACGATTTTGACTTTGATTCTTAATTCTTTTTTCGTGGATTGGAAATATCGGAAATATTTGAGACTTGGCTTACAAAATCTCTCTAAAAGAGACTAAGAAGATGTAATGAATAACAAAGTCTCTAATTAAGAGAAAGGATTAAATCTGCCACTCTGGATTTCAGATTGATAGATATACATGACGTGTTCTGTCTATATCCATGTATTCTTATCTTATTGTTAGTTGTATCTGTATATATGTACATGTGTTCTTAGAAACTATGAAAGTTAAAATGTATTTTTAAATGTATCTATTAAATATTTAGAACAAATTTAGGATTTGAAAACTGGGTAGTCATAGATTAGAATCCACAACCATTTCCTTAATTGCGGTTTTTAGTCTACTGCACTAAGCCTAGTGTATAGACCACTCTCATTTTAATTTTAAGGGAAAAAGAGGTTTTGTTGGATATTAGTTATAATACATTTTAAGGATATAATTCTGATAATACGTTGATGTATTATGCACGTTTTTCATATCTGACGATATCGAGGTCCAACTTTTTGACAAAAACAGTTACTGAAAATGGATAGTTAAATAAATCCTAAATGGCTGGAGTGATTATTAAATATAGGAAAGAAATCATCGAATTAAACTTCATGAGCATATATTTCTTTTCATGAATTAAAATCATTATTATCGTTAAGCACGCGAATATAAATTAAAAAATAAATTATTAATAGCAATGGCGGCTTTAAATAGTTTTCTACATCATAAGAATAGTTTTTCCGTGTGCGCTTGAAGACTTTCATTTTGATTCGTCTGTTTTAAGGACTGAGAAAAACAGGTTGTTTTTGTCATCAGTGACGACTTCTGCTCCAAATATTTCTCATTAGCCAAGAAAACGAAGATGGATTCCTATTGATATTGTGTCTCCTACTCGTTCACTTTTTAGTAAAGTGATCTAATTAGATATAGCAATATAGTTGTGTTATTTCTGATGCCACTTGAAGTAGAAAATAAATTCTATGTTATTCAATTATACCCAAGTTAAGAAGGAGAAAATTCTCAATTACTTCAACTGTTATTTTCATTTTACTTTATGTCATGTACATAATATACATATATCCGACATGTTATGGTAAGCTATTTTTTACAAGGTGATTATGAGCTTTTTTTTACAAGGTGATTGTAAGCTTTTTTTGTATATATCTTAAGGGGGTATTCATATTAATTTTGCGAAATAGAAATCCACTCTTAAATAAATTTGATTCGTTTGGGAAATATTTTTAAGTATGTTATTTAATCTACAAAATTTACATTTTTAATAGTAATTTTAAAGTATAAGTAACTTTAAATTATAATAAAATATACATAATTATATTTGAATGCTATATTTAATGCGAACTTAGTAGGTACTATTATATTACCTAGTTTACTATCACATTTTCGAATGTAACAAAAAAATTTTTTAATGATTTGTAAAAATTAAATAAGAAATTACTTTTTGTATTAGATATGTTTGAGGCGTTGTCTATTATTCTTTTTATGTGAATTTTTTTGGACATATTTTATTATACATCATTCATTTCATATACATATATACATCGTTCAAAAATTATTGATATAATTTGATGCATAATATGTACGCTAATATTAAAAGGTAATTTATTTTATTATCCTAAACTTTCTAATCACACTCGTTCAATTCCGAGATAAGAGAATAAATTTAAATATAATTCGAAAAATCACGGAATATAAACGAAACGAAATAAATCACGGAATAATCTACTCTAATTTTTTTAGTAATAACTGCTAGGATAGTTTACGTAGATCCAAAAGACGGTCGCAGGTTTTAGTCCTAGCTTTTTTTGCTGAGTTTTTAAATACTAAAACTGCTTGAAACTTAACAGTACCTACTTGGCGGTAGAAAAATAACATGGGAAAACCTGCATTATATCAGAGTAGAAAATTCTGATTTTAATTGAAGTCTTTCTTCGTAGTAGAAGCAGAAATCTTTGCGGTGTACTGAGACGTTTCATAAACTTTTACAAGTATGAAATAATGAATTAAATCCTAAACAAAATAAAATGAGGATTCACTCATTATCTTTTAATGTCATACTTTAATTAACTGCTTTTACATTTTATTTCATAAACCAAATAAAATCATGAAATATGAAAATATTGTTGTTAGTACTCGTAATATTTGCTCAAATGTTATATTACACTAACTGTATATTATATTACAGGTATATACATTTAACTGTAGCACTCCAATTTCATTTTAAAGTATGCATGTCTAATTCAATGCAATGCCGAAGTTAAACAAATTGTTTTGTATTTCAAATAGTAATCCAATGACGGTTTTTTATTCGCAACATTTGGAATAATATTTATTTATGTATTAAAGTCAGTAACAAAACAAATTTTTGAAGATGTAGAAAATGCAATATAGCACGTATAAATCTGCTTTACAAGTACCATAAGATTTAAATGCGAAAAATAAAACAAAGTGTATAAAACTTTCTCTATCAAACGCAAACGATCACAGTTTGAATTTGATGATAACAAATAAATTTTTAACATTATTTATTTATGTTGTTCTTGGGAATAACTTTGAATTCTAAACTCCAGTGGAACTCATTTATTATTCCTTGTGGGACAGGAAAGATTCAGTTCCACAGTGTTCGCGATTGAGGCAATACACCGACGTTTATACAGCTTGTGAAAAATATATGTTTATAAAGATTTTTTAACTGATATCTATGTACTCTTACCTCTTAATTCTAATAAAAGTCATATAATTTTGTTCAATGGCTTAAGCTAAACTTACCGTAAATTTGACGTGTAACGTTGAAGGATAGCTGATACAAACATAATTATTGTATTAAGCAATATTGTATTATAAATTTTAAAAGAATATCTGCTGAGTTTCTTGCAGGTTTTATTTGAAAAAATATTCTGAAGGTATCTTCACGTAGTACTTCAATGAGAGATTAATAAAATGATGTTTTAAAAGTGATTATATATAAAACCACTGAAATTAATAATATTTCGAGTTTGAGATTAATATTAACAATTTTAATATTTCAAACAAGTATACTTCATTCAAAAAATCAAAAAAATACACAGTCGGGTGACTGTGTAAAATACTCTTATTATAAACTAAAAAGAATAAAACAATTTACTAGCTTTCATTTGATACCCATATTGCTACAGTAAGAAGAAAAATCAACCCCCCCCCCCCCCCCGCCTCATTCCGCCATTTGCGGGCGCCATTTTGAAAATTTATATAGCCTATGTCACTATTACAATTTAGACAAATCCAACGACACCTCATATGTCAAAAACCGTCCAGCCGTTTGGGCTGTAGGGCGTGCCAAAGAAATGGACATACATACATACATACATACATACATACATACATACATACATACATACATACATACATACATACATACATACATACATACATACACTCGAAAAACATAACCCTCCTTCTGTCGCTGTCGGGTAAATATAATGCAGCTGCATGCATATCTTGAAATACGAGTATATTCAAATGAATTTTTTCGCTTTTGTTAAATATTTTTCTGTTATAAAATAATATGAAATATTTTCGACGCTGTGTAGATTAAAAAAAAAAGAACTTTAAAATAGTAAATACTACTGAAATTAATCTTCTTCAAATTTAATTAATTAAAAATATTTTGCATATGAAAATACACAGGATAAACGAATTATAGTATTAAAATCTGAAAAAGTAAATTAAAATTTTCTCTTATATTTTACGCTATTTATGGTACCTTATATGCTTATGTTGCCATAAATTACATTCGTTCGTTCAATGCTCGAGTACCTAATATAAAAAGTCATTTTAACTTTTGTTTTCAATTAATTTCAGCTGAATGCTTTTTCCTAAGCACTAGATTATGAACTCATTCATTTCCTCTTTGAAACGTGAAGAAAAAGTTTGTAGGTAACAAAGGCTGATAGCTATGGAGGCATTTGAACTCGTTTTAATCAATGAAGTTCAGAAGCAATAGGTTCCCACAAAGGAAATAATTGAGTCGGGGATGGCTGAAGCCGCTAAAATATTGACTTAAGTTATGAGAGATATTTTTTCAAAACGATTTATAGAAATCTTAATTATTCTTTTTTTATTTTAAAATATTTGTTTAAGAACGATCGTATAATTATCTTTTGATTGACTTTTTTACTTATCTAATCAAATTAAATCAAAATAAATAAAAAGTATGAGGTTTTTTTAACAAGCACATTTTCGAGTGAGCATAAGCTAAATAATAATAACGGCATGAAGTTTTTTTTAACAAGTTTCATATTTTGTGTAGCATGAGCTAAATAATAATAACGTCAACGCAATGACAGAGTTTTAGTCAAATTTATTTATATTTAAATATATAGCAAAGAGCGCCTATTAATGCTCTTACATATCAATAATAAATATTACCAATGCTCTACATTCATCTGCTCTAGTGGAATATAATCCTACGTTGGAGGAGCAGAAACATATACAGAACAATAACACCTAAAAGACGGTAAACATCTGTATGTTATAAACTAATTTTGACAGGAGCGAGACTTAAGACCATTCAACAGATAGTTACCTACTATTGTTACTGCGTCTGTTTATATTATGTCAAAAGCGTGTTGTGTTAGCTCTCTTCAGTTTTTCACTTAAACAGCAGATCTCGTTTGATTGCGCTTCGTTATTGAATTGTGGCAGTCATGAGACAGCAATCTGCAATAGGTTCTCCCATTGAATCCTGGATATATTGCCTTTTCTGTCAATAATAGCTCTATGATCGATGGAATAATATTTAGTGATACAGAACTAGGCTTACATTGCTTATAAAACATAATTTTGTTTCCATATATTCTTTGCAATTAAGTCTATTAATATATTATTTTATTGCAATTTTATGCAATTTCCTAAATTAATAACAAAGTTCATTATAATAAATATTATTATATTTGAATAATTTGTAACGAACAAAGGAGCAGCTTAAAAAGCCATGCAGACAGTCATCCTACTGTTTGCATGGCTTTTTAAATAACATTAAATATTAAAAATAGTAATACCAGTATTTATTAAATTGTAAATGTAATCTATATTTATTAAATATCTCCTTAAAATCGTATCAAATCGTATACAAACTATATTTAAATAATGTTATATAATTTGTCAAGAAATTAGTAAAGTTGTCGTGTGTTTGATGTAGGTTAAGTAAACAGTAACTTTCAAGGCTTTTAGTAAGTTAAGGGGGACGGAAGAAGCGGTGACTAGGGAAATATAAAGTTGAGATGACGTTTTCATTTTATAGAATTTTGTATGACTTACCGCCTGTGGTTTCGCCCGCATAACATGCTTATAATAAATTCAATGCACAAATGTATTTTAGTTTTAAAGCTAAGAGGGCTGGGTTATAAGAAATATTCCTTGGGAACAGCCCGCATTGCTTGAGAGGTTGCACTAATATTATGAACATAATAAACGATATAAAAATTATTATTTATATTTATTTTTTTGAACGTAAAAAAGATACTTTGAAGAAATTAGAATTTATTAAAAGTGATTAAAGAATGTATTACGGAGATTTAAATTTTGTAAATTCATGACATTTTATGGTTTTACCATAGATTTTTTACGTTTTACAATCGATAAATCTTTTCTGATTATTTTTTACATAATTTAATTTAAAACTATAACGAAACAAAAGAATTGTTTACTTATAATTTAAAGATAAAATTTATACTGCTTTAGAAATATTTTTTAAGGCTCGTGAGGTATGTAAGTATAAATAATAATAAGCTAAAAGCTTTTAGGATGAGAGCAAAACTGAATACACGGTACAACAACTTAATACGTATGTGTAAGTGCTTAATCGCGAGTAATATTAATACCTCGAGATTGCCTTGACAAAGTTCAGTAAAGCGAAAACAGCAAACTCGTTAAAACCGTTTCATCACAAAATCCACTTAAAGCGAAGGAAAACAGACATCTTGATGAAAGTTAAGAAAAACTTGTCTGACGGTTGTAAAATTTCATAAAATAAAAAGGAAAGCCGTCCAGGGAAATGATCTCGTCTCTGCCGACAAACTTGAATTAGATCGTCCGACATTCATAAACGTGATCGTAATATTTCGCCCAGTCCACTTGGTTTGTTGAAGTTTTATTTACTTATTTGTCGGATCGTTGGATTGAGTTTTGATTTAAATTTGGTTTGAAGAGTATTCTAAATTTAATTTATAATTTCAATTTTTTTTTTTTATATACTAAACTTTTCAGTAAAATGTTACGATTGATTTAAAGTATAGCTGCGTATGTATAAGCAAGGTGTAATAAAGTTAACCAACTTTAGAGTTTGTTACCAAAACTAGCTAACTGTAACTAAACAATGTCGAGACCACAACCGCAAAAATTATCAACTCTGTCATTTGTTCTACTAGTTCTTGTCGTGATGAAACTCATAGTAAAAACTTTTTCCTTTTTAAATAATAAATTAACGGATTATATTATATGATATTTAGAGTGGAGAAATTAATATAGAAATTATAAATATAATTCGTAATGAGGAACAATAAAGATTTTAAACTATTTTGGACAGTTGCTAAGTAATTTTTAAATCATGAAAATAACTTTGTCAGAATCTTAATTTTAACTTCATTAGATGTGATAAAACTAAACCGACTACTAAACAATTCTTCTGGTTATACCGATAATTTCAATAACTGGTAAATTCATTGACACTTATGACTACTACTGCGGTTTTAAAAATAATCTCAATTAATACACGTTCTAATTTTCACATTCAAAGAATTTTCTAAATCAGAACAATATATCCTGAAGGAAGCGTCTACTTATACAATTATCGGAAGATTAATTGTTTTTTATGGAAGTGTCTATTAGTACGATTATCGGATGATTAATTATTTTTAGAAAATGTTTTTTCATACAATTATCGTAAGAATTTTTTTATTTATTTATGCGATTATCGAAAGATATTTTTTTTATTCGTACGATCTATTTTATATTGATTAAAAATAATAATTCAATTTTTAATTAAAATTTTTGTAGGTTGTTACTTTTTTTTAATTGTTAGTTTTCTGAGTTTTTTTTTATTGATAGGTTGTTAGGTTTTTTTTTAAATATAAATATAAAAAATATTAATTAATTCATTTATTTTTAACGTTATTTAATAATAATTTATTCATACGATTATCTCGATCGAAATTACTATTTTAAACACAAATAGGCTATTATAATATAGCACCTATATTAGTATCGAATAGACCGTAATGGGAACTATAGTAATACTTTGTTATATCTTGAATTTAAAACTTATGTCTATATCATCCCCTCAAATGTCAATAATCACTTCGTGATCCTATCGGATGTAATACAAAGCGTCGTTTCTGTCCCTACCTCACTTGCTACGGTAGGGATGCGTGGTCACGTACTAGTATGAAAATAATGACGTGCTCCTTGTTATAAAATGCTCTTTTCCGATAAAATAGTTTTGACAAATCAATTCTCTTTTGAGAAATATCTTATTAGGTAACTTACTGCCTAAATATTTGTTTTAATAATCATTTTTCTCGATCTTTCTATATGTATAAACTCTGAAAATTAAATATGTTTGATAATAAGTGAAATCTATACTTAAATTATAAAGATGATGAGTTCGTTTGCTGGTTCCAACGTGCTAATCAAGGAGAGTATCGGATTCATTGCAAAAATTCTCTATTGAGTAATTTCTTGATTAAGTAACCTGATTATTGAGCATTATCAGAGGTTACAAAGTTATAACAGTAAGTAACTGAAAAAAAATATGTCAAGTATCAAATTTTTAATCTATACTATATAATATTATAAAGCTGAAGAGTTTGTTTGTTTGTTTGTTTGTTTGTTTGTTTGTTTGTTTGAACGCGCTAATCTCAAGAACTACTGGTTCGAATAGAAAAATTCTTTTTGTGTTGTACAACCCATTTACCGAGGAAGGCTATAGGCTATATAACATCACGCTGCGACCGATAGGGGCTGAGCAATAATAAGAAATGTTACAAAAACAGGAAAAAATAATCTTTTTTGAGAGCTTCCGTTGCGTCATTTATTTCTCTTCTCGAGATATTTTTTAACTATAGTTCCACTTTCAAAGAAAATATAACATCACTCTTTTACTGAGAATTTCCGAAAAATAACAAAAGCTCAATAATACGTTGAATGACCCAGGAATCGAACCTGAGACCCCTTGCTCGGTAGTAACGCTTGCGACCACTCGATCAACAAGGCGGGTACCTACTCTTAAAGTAATTGTTTAAAAATATTTAAGAACGTTTTTCCCTCAAATTAACGCGGGTGAAACCGCGGGGCATAGCTAGTTTTAAATATTTAGGTATCAGGTACATAGTTAACCTCTTGTTAGTGTCGATTGCATTAATTTATTGGACTTATCACTTTCGCATCAACATCAGCTTAACACAATTAACATCATCACACCATTTGATTTTATCATTTGATTTTATTATCATGTTATGATAGCTTGTTTTTGTTTATTGTTATAGCCAGTACTAGCAGCATTTTTGGAAAGACCTTTTTTTTATTACCGTACATACCAACCAGTACATAGCTATTGAACAATAACGAGTATCCCATTTCCTTTAGGGTTAATTAAACCGGTTGTTGATAAAGTTTATCTCGCACATAAATTACTGATAGGCTATCTGAAACAGGGCCTGGTTAACCTCAACTAATAAACTACAACTTTTGATTTCACAGGTGTCGAATAGAAATATCTCACACGAAGTCGAGTTTGACAATGAAACAGAAGAAAATTGGTTGCTGTAAAGTCGGTTTACGGACGATAATTTTACGTGATAACGTGATATGAAAACATTGAAAAAAATTGCATACTTTTATAAATTGAATTGAATTATTATCACTGAGTTTGAGTTATCATTGTTTTGTATAATACAAAGAATGAGTTAATTCAATTAATTACAATTTTTTTTCGATAAATTAACATTTATTTGTACTCGTTAATTCAAATATTTTATTACTTAAATTATACGGATTAATTACAAATAACAATGTGCTGTTAACAATTTATTTACAACTTATATGTAAACATGTTTGATATTTAAGATCCTCCAATCTGCGTTATTGTTTTTCATTTACAAGCCGAACGCTTAGGCCGATCGTGCCTCTCTATCGTTTGTTCCGCGCTCTTGTTCGCGACACGTGACACTTCTTCCTGCGTGCAGCCAGCATTCATGGTTCCTGCCGGTGCAGATAATTTGAGAGCACGTAAAAGCAATGATTGAACGATAACGAAATAAGAATGAAGTGAAAAAATAAAATGAAGTTGTATAAGAAAAGGATATTTTACACATTAGGTTTGGTTTTTTGGCAACATGTATAGCATCAACGAACTTTCATATTACTTTCACAATTCTAAATAACCGTATGAGGCAATCATCTCCAACTAAGTTTGAGGGTCTTTCCGTAGTCCGACGACTACGTATCCAGAAAAACCTGCAGCTTATAACTTATCAAATAAAATCGCTTCGTGAGTTCTTACAGTAAACTTAATTTATTGCTCCGCTCCTTTGATTAGCGTGATTTTTTTGTATTCCTATTATTTTTCTCGTTACTGAAACTTACTTTTTAAACGGTCTTTCTTAGGTACAAACAAATTTATCAGCTTCATTATTAACTTAGACAACTTTCGCTTTGATTAAATTCTCCGTTTATTAAAAAATAATTAGCATTTCTTCGAAGGGGAAATGACTAATGGCAACAAGTCATCCCAGCCTCCAGCCAGTTACGGATTACGAGGTGATAATGAGAAAGGCGACCGACCCCTGAGCCCCTGACCCGGTTACGTTGTCTCACTCAGGGACATCTCATTACCGCCACCGACGGCTTCGTATCGACAGCCCTCAATAAGTGTCCGGCATAAATTGTTAGGGTTTCATTTCTATGTTCTTTGTAAAGTACTGGTCGCAGAAGTTAGCTTTTTTTTTAGTTTGGTTATATTTTGTACATCTTTTGAAAAATCGACTGCAGCAACGAACAGTATCGAAACTACAAATCACATACTTTACAGTAGAGCAGTTTAAAGTTGTATTTTGATCTCTGAAGAAAACTAAAAATGATGTTAAAAAGTATTGACAATTCAGGTACATTCATACCATAATTGTCAATACTTTTTAACATCATTTTTAGTTTTCTTCAGAGATCAAAATACAACTTTAAACTGCTCTACTGTAAAGTATGTGATTTGTAGTTTCGATACTGTTCGTTGCTGCAGTCGAAATTATGAATTGTGTAATTTGACTCAAAACTTTCGTTTAGAGTTCATTACGACACAATAATCTCTAAAGCAAGATGAATGATGAGATTTATATATATATAGAATTTCAAAACCATTTAAACATACTCGTAGTATGTTTACTTTGTATACTAGCTTGGTAAAAAGTTTTCTTGAATACAGTAGCGTAGTATGGTCACCGTTTTATGCAAATCGTATTAATAGCGATACAGAAGCGGTTTCTGCGAAGCCTTGCTTCAAAACTGGGGTTAGGCCGAACGTTGTTAAATTATTCGGATAGGCTAGAGCGTTTTAATTTGGAGACACTATACGTGAGACTTCAGGTTAGTGACCTTATAATGTTATACAAATTGGTTAATTCTAAAGGTCCAAATTGGTAGGTTCAACTACGACAGAGATGTTAATCGTCGAATCCAGCTAGGATTCGACGATTAACGTAACGAGGCGTTCAGGAAGTTAAAAAACGTCTTTTCATCCGTCATACCTCAGTGCCTGAAGTCGAAAGTCTTCGACCAAAGTGTGTTACCAGTGATGACATACGGATCTGAGACGTGGTCTCTGACTATGGGCCTTTTAAACAAGCTCCAAGTCGCACAGCGTGCAATGGAGAGGGCTATGCTTGGTATTTCTTTGCAAGATTGAATCAGAAATGATGAGATTCGAAGACGAACGAAGGTTGCCGACATAGCCGAGAGGATTTGCAAACTCAAGTGGCAGTGGGCAGAGCACATAGCTCATAGAATTCACGGCCGATGGAAACACTCTCGCAACCATCTCAAGACATAAATTCGAAATTTTTTAATAAAAAAAATTATCAGTACATTTTTCACCTGACTGTACTTCAATGTGCGTACTAAACACGAGCTTGGAAAACACATGAGTGATCCCGTATCGAAGGTTACAATAATGAGAAGCAATAACGATCCCCAATAATGAGGGTGCCTCCACATTAGCAGCACGTGATGCCGCATGCCTGATTGGTCTCCGAACCTATATACGTGAACATTTATTACTTTTGTTAAATGAAATTCTAAATGTTTATTTTGGATGTTAATATTCATAGGTTGTAGGTTCTTTAGATTGTATTTTTGTTAATACTGATAAAAAAATTGTTGAAATTGTAGCTATTATGGCTAATATTAAATGCCCTAGCCATTGCATTGCACTCGATCTCAGACTACTTTCTCAACTGGTATCTCCAGAACTAGGTATTGTGGTAATCCATTTATTGTAAGAACATGCAGAATTTATCATAAGTGGTATCGTGACATTGCCTCGTTCAGCAATGGGTTCAAGGAATGCGCTCGCCTGTTGAGAAAGCATTAATTAGTAACTTTTGGTACTTATTCTTTAGTTTTACCAGTGGTGGCTTAGAAATTTTTTTAAAAGCGTTTAGCTATAATTATGTAGTAATTATATGGTGTATGTTTTCCAATAAATATAATTTATTAGACGTAATTGTGTAACAATAATGTTAACATACTAGTTTATTACATTTAAATTTTTATAATTAAGTATTAGTTTACAATTTATACAATTATTTGCAATGATCATGTGATATATGTATGTTTGAAACATTTATAGTCCAAGAATTACTGTGTGTTTGGCAACTTTGGCTTTTATACAGGACATATGAGTCAATTCTCAATGATTGAGTAAAGTATTGATAGTTTTAAAAAGATTAACTGTTGAATTTCTTGCCAGTTTTTTCAGCAGAATCCGTATCGTTGGTAGCTTTGCAGTAACTAAAATAAATTAATTAATGAATAACAAATAATTTATGTAATGGTGATAAAAAAGTGTTTTACGTTATTCAAAAGTAATCGAATAAAAATATATTGCTTTTTTTTGGATTGATTACTGATAAATTTTATCATTAAAAGTTAAGTGAGAGATTAGTTATTTAAGAAGTCGCTGGTTTAATTAACTCTCTAGTAGTAGAAAGTAATAGAAATAAAAAATTAAAATAAAAAAATTAGTAAATAACCCATTGGTTGTGTGTGTGTGTGGTAATTCTTATAGTATATTAGTCACTGAAGGACCTCTAGTCTGTCAACAAATGTGTATTGTGATTATCTTATCATTGATGGATTATTTGTGAATTGCGTTCATATTGATTTTGAGTTTAATAAAGTCTGATATTTGTCTCGCTTTAATTTTTTTTGCTTAAATTTAATTACCACTTTCTCGTATCTATGGGCAGAGATTCATATAAAAAAATCGTGTATTTAATTATATACCGTTTAATACAGTGGTTCCCAACCTTTTTAGGTGCGCGCCCTACTTTTGAGATTTTGAAATCGAAAATGCCCCCCTAGCCCATGCAAAGACATAAAATGCCCCCCTAGCCCATACAAAAATTTAAAATTTCCTTAGTAAGAGGGGGTAATTTTAACTGAAAAAATTCGAAAATGCCCCCCTCATATACCAAATTGCCCCCCAGTGGGGCGTACGCCCCACGTTGGGAATCACTGGTTTAATACTATGAGTTAAAATTATAACACTATGAGCATAACGTCTATACCTACGACATCTAATTAAAATAATAATAATGTTTTGCTTGTGTTCTGATTCATTTCCAACTCTATTAAATATTTTAATGATTTTTTGTTTACCCCAACTGGTTAAGAGAGTTACGCATCCTTATGGGAGCATTCGTGTCTTTCTGTGTGTTTTGCATGATGTTTTGATCTAATTATATATTTAAAATCAGGGTGGAAACTAGACTAAGTTACTTGCTTAGTATTTTAATTTTGATTTTTTTGATTCATAATGATATTTAGAAAGCTACTTACTCACCTTTACTTCCGAAACTATTAAAGCTAAAGCTTTAAAAATATATAGGAAATAACTTCTTATTAATTGTAGAAGGACATGTAAGATATATTGTTTAAAATAGCATAAATATTCAAATATTGTTTACACGTTTACAAAGTTACATATTATGTAGTTTGAATTGTAGAAAATAGTTTTTTCAACTCAAATATTAGGTTTTTTTTTGTAATTATGTGTCAAAATAACAATTAACAACGTTAATAAAAAAGTTAAAATAACTAATATACACGTTATGCTGACGTCTGTAACTAGCATATATTTATAACTATAATATGTCTTCAGCCGTTCCACTTCGGTCACGGAACATTAAATACAACAGAAAACAAAGGAAGAATAAACATTTATTTATCCAAAAGGTTATTCATATCAATTATTCATTTCATAGCCATCGTGCTTGAGTCGCAGACGCATACGTCTTGTTAGCGTCAATATTATTTATCCCGACGACAATGACTGGGATAAGTGCGGAGTCAGAGTAAATCAACTATTTGCATGCGCCGATGTCGGGGCAGACACGAAGTGGGGCTCAGTTTATTTCGCTATACAGAGTGCTCTCAAGATCAGATCGAAGACTAAAGACTAAATATCCCTCTCGGTTTCAACCGTGTATTCTTCCGATATTCTCGGTGTAGATTGCTACATATAGCTTTCTTATAGTAAGAGTTGTATTAATCTGTTCAATAAATTTTAAATTCATTTTTTTAAGACGTTATAAAATTCAAACAAACAAACTACTAAACTATATAATACAACAAAAAATCAACAACATAACACTAATCACCGAATGACGAATAATACTGTCTATTATTCGGTATTCGACGAATAACAAACAAATGTCGAGTAATGCCGAATACCGAATAATAGTGAGTATACGCGGCATCTTTACAACCCAGACTTGGGGCGGAAATCCAACCCACAATCAAAAAACCAAAAATATGGTTTTAAAAAGTATTTAGAAAGTATTTGTCAATTTTTTAATAATATTTTTAGTTAGATAATAAAACGAGTTAATATAATAATTTCATTAATTAAAATGTCTTCCGCTGTGAATACACGCGCGCACGCACGGCATCTCGTTAAGGACAGGCGCCGGCGCAAGACAAATGGCACTTCATTATTAACACGCGCGAAATGCAATAAGAATTGTTCCTTTTGCAGTTTATACAATATCATTATAAAATTAGGTCTTTCAACGTCAACTGCTTAAGCAGAACAAGATTATTGTTGCAACTGTCCATCATGTATTTAAGTTTTAAATGTATTAAAATAAATAAAGTGTAAAATTATTTCCGGTTATGTGACAAAAAAAGGATTAACAGCTTTATGGCCTCTTTGAGGATGGGTGTGGAGACACGAGGACAAACACCCACACACAGGAAAGGATTTTTTTATAAAATGTTCCTTTCCAGATATGGTATTTATCCTTTTCCTTCAAAATAAATACCTGTTTCTAGTGAGAATCGAACTTGCAACGTCAATATTGCCGGCATTTTTGTCACCACTTCACTAAAACTATTATTTTTTAAATTTGTATCCAAATGTCAGATACGGAGGCAAAAATTTCAGTTACTTTAGTCACAGACTAAATAAAAATTATCTGAAATTCTGTAATAAGCAATATATTTCACTTTCTACATTCTGATTAAAAAGTACCTACCTACCGACTTTCGAAGAATTTTAGTCGAAAAGTTAAAAAACAAATCGTAATAGGTATATCTTTTGGTACATAAGATATAAGAATCGTTGAAGGTTTTCATGTACAAAGTAATTCATAAATAACAATTTTTCAAAATAAATGCTTAGATAAACCACATTTTCTTAAAATAATCTCAAATCATATTTTGCATTTCAAAGTTCTTAAGCATTTCGGAGTAAGGAAATAAGGAAAGTAATTAAGTATATTTCAGTAAATAGCGAAAACATTTCAGAATAAGTATGCTCAAGTTTCTAATTATGGGTATTACAGCGACCAAGCACATGTCGCGCATGTATTTCAGTTCCAACGTCATTTGTAGTCAGAGAGCTAAACTTCCTTTAAATAAAGACACGTAAAATTCAAGAATAATGAAAATGAATTGGAACACAAATTGGAACACAACCGACAATCTACTTCATAGGAATAATTAATTTTTAATTAAAATTTAATGAAAACTTTTGCTTGAAAATAGACTATTAATGAGTCTACCTCGAACACAGGGAAATAATATTACCTTTTAAAAATTCGAGAGGATTTATTTTTAGGACACTTTCTTCTAAAATTTTGTAGAAGAACCTGACAAACATTTGTATTATATGCGTGATAGGCCTTAGCCTTATCTGATATGATCATACTGATGAAAACTAGTGATAAGATGAACCAACGTAATTTGTAATTTATGAATTAAGCGTTTTGACTCTTTGCGTATTAGGAGGCAGTTTACAATACGCCCCGCTGAACATTTTAATTGCGAGGCATTTAACTGAATTCGTATTTAAATGGTACACATCCATTTATCAAAATGAAGCAGACATTAAGGCCCCGAACTGTTCAAACGTTATAATTTTATCATAATTTTATTTCGAGTTTATTAAGCATCTGTCATGATACGTTACAAGCTTGTGATTTGATATAATAATTTATTTAATTTATGTTCCATACGAAAATGGTAAAAAACGGTTTTGGTTATATTTAGGGTTGCCAAGTTGCTAAACCTAATAGCCGGACAAACCAGCCAGTTTGACCGGACATTTTGGTAAAAAGGCCGGACACTCTACATTATTAAGAATTTGGTGTCTCAGTATTTATTTATTTATTTATACTTTATTGCACAACACAAAATTGAATGGTACAAAAGGCGGGCTTAATGCTAAAAGCATTCTCTACCAGCCAACCTTAGGACGTACAAGAGCGAAAGTTTGTAGGTGTGCAAAAATTGAAAATTGAGAAAATATATTTAGTTTGAAAGGCAAAAAAAAAAAAAATATATATATATATAAATACATATTATACATAAACAGTATTAATAGATACGACAATTTTTTTTAATGTAATACCAAGCTTTTTTGATTATTAGATACATGCCATAAATCTTGTTAAATTCTAATGAAATATAAATAAAATCGAATGCCAAATCAGTCTAAGTACCTACTTTATTATTAATCAGTCAAATAAAGTCATTAGTCAAAATTAAATAGTGGATAAATATTTATGAACATTTTCAAATTCTCGTTTGCTTGTTTGCGAAATTTAAAAAGCCTTACAAAAGTCCTATACCGTTATATTTTGGCCGGACACTCAATCAAAAAGCCTATGTCCGGCTTTATCCGGACGCCTGGCAACGCTAGTTGTATTTAATTTAATTTTCGGTAAATTAGTTTTCTTTTTACATTATTAAAAAAATTAAATTAAAAAAGTCTTTCTATTAATTCTTTAAACATTATATATATTAAACATATTTTTTTTTTCAAATCTATGCGTTTTTGTACTCAAATGATAACAGCATGCGTACATATGAGTAAAATGTAAGAAGTGGGCTTTATGTGGATATGTGGTTTATATAAAGTAGCGAGTGAGAAATCGAATCCACTGCTATGTGGCCGACAGCGACGTGCATCACATTTACGAGTCCATTTTTCAGGATCAACTTACAGATATAAGGCTGGACTTCATCAAAGAGAGATTAGCGTGTTATTTAAGTCGTATTTTAAGAGATTCCTTCCACAAATATTAACTTAAAATAATCTTTATACAGCTTAAAATATATGTTTACAAAAATTTTGAGTAAAAAATTTATTTTAGTTCATAGAATTTCATTTTTCAGCGACAAAATATTAAAGGCTTGTATACTGGTTATATAACCTCTCAGTTATTTAGGTCTTATTTGTTTGTAGTATACTAAATTTTAGTTAATTAACGATTATATGCAATATTCTAAAAACGCCTGGCTCCTTCACAAATAAATATGTATATCTATATCTTCTTTAAATCTAACTTATCTGTGGTTGCCGATTTTTGTTATAAATTTTAAGCTATACTATTTTAATATATAAAAAACTTATCGTTATTAATTACGGAATATAAACTTTATCAACTTTTTGTTTTTGTCCAACATTACTAATTATTTGATATTCTGTTGTAGATAATATTTTATATTAATATAATGTGTTTTGGTATATTATATGAGTCAGTATTTTAAAATATAAGCAGTAAAAAAAAAGAATAAATCGCTTCTCATCACGCTATAACCTCACCCTAAAATCGTACATCATAAACTAGAGAACGACGCGGCGTGCGCGGTTAGATTTACTGATAAGCAAAAGGGTCACAAAGTACAAACGACCCTCCATAAATTTGTATCTACTTATTGGGTAACGAAATAGGAGGAGAAGATGAGTTGTTCTTTTGATTGATAGCTGTTTTAAGTGTAAGGAAATGTAACTGTGACTATATCACCAAGAGTAATATTACCAGATACGTTGTAAAAATATTCGTTTAGTGATGTCCGTCGACAACCGTTCTGGCGGTCGCGGGTTCGATTCCCGCTCGAAGTAGACATTTGTATTCATACAAATATTTGTTTCGTGCCGCGGATAGAACGTAAAGCCGTCGGTCCCGGTTGTTTAACGGAAGTAGCTGATAGCGATCATACTCATTGGAGGATTTATCCTCTAACCCACAGTGGAGAGGCGTGGTGGATTAAGCTCCAACACTTCTCCTATATGGAGAAGAGGACTTTGCTTAGCAGTGGGACGTATGCAGGCTTATTCAGATGTCTTTCAGGAACATGTAAAGAGAATGACTCTTTGTTTTGAGGTCTTTGTTTTACTTAGCTTAATGGAAATAAAGAAGAGAGATCGAATAGTTATCTATTACGCTTTTAATTGAACTTTGGTAAACATTTTAATCCAATTATAATTGACATGTTACATAAAAGTTCAGGTATCAGAGATTTTCTTTAAATTTTTTGATTAAGCATTTTGTAGCGATAATAATGAACAATTTAAATATAGTTAAATCGGGACTAATATATTAAATATTCTAATATATAAATAAAAATAAAACATTCTTCCGATAGGAACATGACGAGGCAGTATGTATGAAGTAATCATATTCTTATTTAAATTTTTTTAAAGAGCGTTTTGAATATATTATGTGACGTTAAAGCCGTACTCCCAAATCAATAAAATTGAGATGCGTGGGATCAGACTAAGTATTGTATGCATGAATGATACGATAGAGGTATGTAATAAAATGATAGTAAACAAACAGTCTTGTCGCTTTTTGAATAGATTTACAGACCATGTTAATGAGAACGTGATTTTTTTTAATTATTCGATATGTCGCTGAGGGCGGATTCCGGGACATATTTGAAAATGATATATATAAATAAATCGTCGTCTAAATTAACTTATACTTTCGGAAAAATACTTAATAAAATAAACTCATTTCATTTAACCTTCTAAATAATATTTTAAGACTATTTAAAAATCACATTAGTGTCTTTTTTAATTATGTAGTCTGTTTGTAAATAATTTATTTTATTGTGTTATTATTAGAAATTATTTTTCGTAAGGGTTAATATGTTCGACTTATTTTGTATCGTAACATCTTCTTAAAATTATCTTATATTATATCATATCAGCTTATTAAAAAAGGTCATTATTTGTACACAAAAATTCTCTCATTTTGTAATTATAAGTGTATAATATGTCAATATAAGATTTTATATGGTAATAGCGCTTAAATCACTTTTTAAAGTGAATTTTATTGAAATCATCTATAAGCTACACTATTTTCGAATTAATATCGTTTTTAACATAAGTATATTAGAGATTTTTTTCTCACATAATTTGGTTTTGGGTATAAAATATAACCGTTTAACGGCGAGTTGCACGAAACCGTCGCTAACTTTCCGTTAGTTAAGTTGCAATTAATCTTAAAATTAGTTGATCTTATGATTAATTAAAAGCTGTTGGAATTAATCATCCGTTAGATAGGTCTTTAATTAAACTAAATTTTTTTGTTAACTTAATCATATTATGTAGGTTTCGTGCAACAGATAATCACGATTCTTGTGATTAAATTAGTTTAATAAACACTTAAATTTAAAGTTTGTTTCGTGCAACTCGGCGTATGTCTGCAAATTTCTTAATGATCGAGTATGTCAACTTAAAACATCCAAAATACGGATTTTAAAAGGATTTATTTCTATCTTTTCATAATTTTTATAATTTTCGCTGCATAGTCATACTAATACACGTTTTATGAATTAATATTCAAGCGTCTTCCTACTACGGCTATAACGATATACTCGTAGATACAGTCTTACAATTAGTTATATGGTTCCGTATAATTTGGGGACAGAATTCAAAAAAACTATGAACTTTTACGATGTAAACCTACCCACCTTCTGCCATATTACGGTTCTTGTGACTAAATAATGCCAATGATTCACGAAGACACTTCTTCGAATTCACGGACACCTAATTTGTCAAAATCACTTAAAGGAAATCCATTTCTTCAACGTTTGAGTTCGTTCATTCGAAATATATATTACAATTATTCGATTCGATTAATAAAAGTGTGTATAATAATTTACGCACTATCTACGTTTTTATATTTACGACTTTAGAAGATATTTTTTTTCTAATAAGTTTTTAAGCAGACACTAGTTATTTGTATTCTTTACGTTTCATTTCTAATGTTTTATTATTGTATCATTTATAATAATTATTATTTATTGTTTTTGAGGATAGGTTTGCGCAGTTGTTCCTGTATTTGGGTATTATGCTAGCACTTATGAAGAAAATTTCTAGAAATCATTAACAATTTTGTATTTCTATTACGTCTGATTCTCGACACCCGACACAGGATTTCATACTTCTGAGAGTAAGCTGCTAATTTATTTATTACGACAAAAATTGAAAAACTTCGTAGGAAAAACTATGCGAAACGTCGATTTCTTATAGACGTATTTTTAATTTTCTGGCGTTTAAGACTATTCAAAAAATGTAAGAAAAAAAGAATATAAATAAATGCAAAACAAATAGCAGTTGCTAACTAAATAAAGGCTAGATTAGATTGCTCAATTTTAATAATATAATCAATTATCCGATGTCCAGAGTCATGCAAGGGTTGGACGGATGTGTCTCATACATTATTCAAGAACCCTTGCAGGATAATCGTTTTTATGTTTACCATCGGTCATTTTTACGGACATTTGGACCTTTTACTGTTTATCATAAGTTTTTGATGTTTTTTTCTTGTGAAAGGCATTTTATCAATTAATAATTTATCATTTATTAAAAATGGTTCGTATTTTCGTAAATTAAATAGATGAATGGTTTATGTGCAATATGTTGCATTATTTTATCATTCTTCGTGCTGTTATTATTATAGAAGACATAATATGAATAAATAAATAAATAAATAAATGATGATATGGATTTTTTTTAAATATCTGTATGAAATTACTGTTTTAGAAGAATTAATATATATTGCAATAATTCGATTTCGATTATAATTTGATTCGATTTTTATGTTTTTATTCAATACAATAATTATACAATAATTCAATTTATATAATATAATTTTTAATCAATAATTAATGATTATTATGTTTTAGCTTAATCATTGTCAACCTACAAAACTCAGTATTGTTTTTTAGTCAAATAAGCTATTGTAGATGCGAACATCTGATATAAGATTGAAGGGTGACTTTGGAACTTGTATTGAAAGTTGAATGTACATATGGAATATTAAAATGAAGTTTCATATAGTAGTTGCCCACAGCTTTGTTCGCTCAGAGTTAGATCATATATTCATTAGTATTAAATTAAGTTATACAAATCCCATTGTTATTTTATTTCACTCCACGCTAAGCAAAAAAAAAATCGTTCGTTTATAGTTTTTTATTTTCTATTAAGACCTAAATAATAACGATTATATATTTTTTACTAAATTAAAAAAAACGACAGGGTTCCCGTATACAATTTTATATGTTATTTCTCTAGCTTTTATATTAATTAAGGGTGGAATTTCTAAAAACACTGGAATACGTAGATACTGTTCCTTCATAATTTCAACTCAATCTGATGATGAAATCAAAAGTTTGACAATAGTAACTAGTATTTAAATAATATTTCATTATTACTCATTAAGAATACTTAGTGTCTATTGTTTTATTTAAATTTTATTCCATTAATGTCCAACTAGTTTTGCTACTGGGTAATTTGTATGTAGATTGGAAATCGTAAATTTCAAATGTTAATTAAAACACACACTTGCTTTTGATGGACTTGCCTATAGAAATAATTAAGAAATAAATACATATAATATACACATACGAATATTAAGGTTTAGCTAAGTTAGTATTTAAGAAAAAAGTCGTGTATCCCTTTTGTAAGTTTTTAATAATATATACGTTTACACAAATACGTAAAAGTGTATAAATAATATAAAAATTAAACAAGTATAAAACAAAAACAATATATATATATATATATATATATATATATATATATATATATATATATATATATATATATATATATATATATATATATATATATATATATATATATATATATATATATATATATATATATTGTGTTATATATATATATAAAGAAAAATTTTAAATATTATAATATTTTCTTTTACATAGGTCCAGAATTATTACACATGGAAATCGAAATATGTACTAAATTAACATTTTCAATGTATGTAGAGTATTATTTTACCAAAAAAAACTCGTTTCTTAAAAACACATCTCTCTGTTACGGAAAAGGATATGGGAGTTCATAAGTATGTCTCGGAATTAATTCCTATCCTTTTATATTTCTTAATGACTTTTATCTTTCATCGGAATCAAAAACAGTACCTATCGAGATTTTTATCGTGATATTGAACAAGATCCACGTGCCAATTAATGCCGTATAATACACTAAATTTACCCGTGACTTTTCTTGTATAATAGTCTGAAAAAAATGTTGTGTTGTGGGTCCTAAAGCACACAAAACACGAACAAAAACGCTCGAACCACGACAAACATCTGTCTGGCCAGTATATTTGTCACGAGCAGGAATCGAAACCACGACGATTAGCGCTATACCCAGTAGCTGTGACCACTGAGTTAACTCGTCGTCAAATTAAAAATAAAATGAATATTATACAGTAAAAATAAATATTATTAGACTCAAAATCATTAGATACTATCGTAATTTATTTAATAGTTAGTCAAATTGTAAAACAATGTAAATGTTGACAATTTCAAAGTACAGTAAAAATTTATACATATGTATGTACAAAGAGAAATTGTATCGGAGTTTATGGGCTATTTAACATGATTAATTGTCCATTGAATGCACTAACGTTTTAATATAATTATATTTATTTACAAAACAATAGGTAAAAATAATATTATATTCATGTGTAGTGATCGTACATTAATGGTATGGGCTACCTCTTGAATTTTAATTATGATCCGGAATAAATTCCATCCATTCTTATTTAAATAAATAATATAATATAAAACTTATGAAATAATAGAAAAATATTTAAATTCAAACTATTGTCTTTTATTACGATAGCTTTTGACTAGAAATTAAATAATTAAATTCATTATTAAAATTTTCAAGGAAAATAGAATGTATGAAAAAAATAAACAATAGAAAATATTATTGTAAATGAATAAAGGAATATTGTATTTAATTTGTTAATTAGTAACTCTATTTGAATAAAATATATATTAATAGTGGTAATAAATAAAAGTAATTAGATTAACTCGGAAAAAACCTTTTTTCTAAAATTAACCACTGCAACATATATTGCTTAAAGTAAATTTAGTAATCCTGGTATCGTAAATTTTGAGAATCCTCTTACAGTTTCCAAATCACAAATTCCATGGGATCATCAGGGCGAAATTAATCAAAGGGTAGATAGCCCTTGTCTAATCCAAGACGCGCCCCCAAACCCTTAAATTGTATTGTCAAACCAACACATGGTCGTTAGCGAAATAGCTTTTCTAATCGCCATGTGTTGCACTACCGTAAACCAACGTACAAATCTAACGTCATAGAGTAAAGATTTAAGTTTAACCTTCAGAGAATTTAGACCAGTATGCCAATATTAGTATAGGTAGGTTTCCTTAAATACGAGTGACAAGATTTGTATTAGGTATATGAGCATTGTATGATTCTGAAGTGGACCGCTTGGGGTATTATTACTATTTCTGTGGGACCGCTACTATCACGTAATTAAGTACCCAGTCCTGATGCTCAGCCAACCGTATGGGGACAGTTGCCTGAAATAGTTGAGAAGTTTAATAAAGTTTGAATAAATTTTGCAATATCAACTTTATTCTCGTAGGTGTAAAGTATAATGTACATTGGAAATGATAAAAGGATTTCGAGTGGCACAGTAGGCAATTGGGGTAATGGGAGTCCATATAAATTAGAGTTTTCTTTGGGTACAAATTAAGTATTCAGATGTAAGTAGTTAGCAGGCAATGTCCAGTAAAGTAGCTACCCTTGAAAGCCAAGTTTTAATTAAAATGCTCGGATTGTTAACGGTGTCCTGTGTAATTTCAGAAAACAAAAATTGAAATGTTTATTTCAATAAATTACAAGTAAATACAAGTTTACAATGATATTGTTTTTCTTTTTTTTTCTTTTTAATAAATATTTATCGGTTTACTTCCGGTTTCACTTTCATTGAGTTCCAACTTTTAGTAGATTAGTTGAAATTTGTAGGTGAATAGCCTGGTGTTTATATCATTTAATTTTTATTGCTTTCTTGTTATATCTATAATCTAAAAGTACATAAAACAAAGTCATAAACAAAATCTTAGATATTAATCTTACAAAAAATATAAATAATTAAAATAAAAAAATGCATCCCAATATTTAGACACATTTTTCGTATTAGACTTCGTATCTATCTAATAATAATAATATAGGTGATTAACAAATTAACAACTGTAATTAAATACCTCTTCCTTGGTGCGGATCACGAGCTCTGATATTTTATTTTTGCTGTCCCTATTTTTCCGTTTATTTAGGACAGAGGGAGGCAGGGTGGTATAATAAAAATAAATAGTTATGACATGAAAGCATAATCTGAATAACGTTTGTATTAAGACATTCTTCTTGTTTGTGTTATCTTTATAGTTAAACCTAATTTAAAATTGAAATAAAAAAGTTTTTATTTTGTGTAATATATACGTTAGAATTTTTAAAAACGAATAATTGACATACGAAGTCTTGAGACTAATAAACGGATTCTACAGTCTAATAGCTGTGTTTATATCATTTAATTTTTATTGCTTTCTTGTTATATCTATAATCTAAAAGTACATAAAAGGGTTATGTTTTTCGAGAGTATTTATGTATGTATAATTGTTTGAGTCGCTCTGCGGCCTGAACGGCTCGATGGATTTTAGATTGAAAGGTGTAGTTAGATATTCGTATTTACTGTGAGAGTGACACTGGGTATATCAAAATGAAAATAAAAACAAATTGGCGGAGTTTTGGCGCCAAATTAATTTCATTTCCAAATTATGCAGAAACGCAGTCGGGTTTTTTAGTTTTTTTAATTAACTTACTTGTATTGGTTCTAACACATCTCTTAGATCATCTGCTGCTGTCTATAGCTAATGTTGTTGCCAAAATCAACAAAAGATAAACATAATTTATTATAACACGTATTTACAGAATTAATAAATACTTTCAGTAAAGAACTGGGTATTTAGTTATTATTTGTGAAGCTCAAACCCCGTGTGTTATATCGACGTGCAATGACTTAGGTCGCAATGTTCAAGCTTAAGCGCTTTCGTCTCGGTTTCTCGGACTACATCTCTGTATAAACAGTGTACAAGCTTTAGTCGAAATCTCTTTTAGAACGCTTCTACATAATTATGGAAGCAACATCACGATTGAAACTAAAGGCAATTAGTGAAAGAGACGAGAGAGAGAGAGAGTGTTTTGTGGATACCATAAAAATTGTGAATGTAAAGGCATTGTCTTAAACACGAGACATTTATATTAAAGGATATGATTTAAGACCACACTAAAAGGTACATATAACAAGATACCTCATAAAAATAACAGTTTTTATAAAGAAGAAACTATATTTACGTGTACTCAAACTTCATAGTAGTAAGTTCTTGATTATTTTTCACGCTTAAACTGCTGAACCGATTAGTAATTATTGGAAACAGAAAATGAAATAAACGTATGTTTGAAAGCATTTATATTGCGGGTACATGTAAAAAAATGTTAATCGGGTCGATATGAAATGATCTCTTCTACAAATCGATGTAAATCGTTTGATAGTAAATAGTAACGTAATGATTATTTTGAATAGCGAATTCTTTAATATTATCCAGAACACAGATGATTTAAAACGCCACATCCATCCCGATCTGAAAACAAATATCGAAAAAAGAATGGCTGTGTCAAGTTTAGCACCGACAAACAAAATTTTTAGAAAGATCAACGAACAATTCATGTTGCATGTGAAAGGCATTGAAGTAATATGTAATAAACGTATGTTTGAAAGCATTTATATTGCGGGTACATGTAAAAAAATGTTAATCGGGTCAATATGAGACTACTCTTCTACAAATCGATGTAAATCGTTTGATAGTAAATAGTAACGTAATGATTATTTTGAATAACGAATTCTTGAATATTATCCAGAACACAGATGATTTAAAACGCCACATCCATCCCGATCTGAAAACAAATATCGAAAAAAGAATGGCTGTGTCAAGCTTAGCACCGACAAACAAAATTTTTAGAAAGATCAACGAACAATTCATGTTGCATGTGAAAGGTAATGTTGGCTAGTCTGTCCGGAGATAATGTCATGGACCCTGAGCAAGAAACCTCGTAATCTATAAATTTTTTCAACTTTGTCGGTCAAATTGTCGGGCTTGTGTGACTTGTGTCCCTATAAGTTGAGCTTGTTTGGTGTCGGTGGTGTCTCGAGAATGCAAAATCTTTATATGAAGGCCGGGAGTTAGTTTACGAAAATTTGTTGATTAAATTATTACTTACAGTTAAAAATAATTTCATTAGATTCTATTAATTGACCTTTTTAGTAACATTTTAAAGCAACGAACCTTTTCACATTCAAATTACTGATCAGATTGTTTAAATAGTATTAAGATTGACGAAACTTCGAAGAAAAAATAGACTCAAAGTACTACTTTTACGCAGACAAAGTAGTCAAAAAGTATTAACTATAAAATATTACTTCGAGAAAATTGTCCTTTTGACTTTAGAGCACTTGCATTAAATATATCTTTTACACTCAATAATAACGACCGTTCTGGTGTAGTGGTGCGAGTAGTCGTCTCGACGCCCCGCGCCGACGTTCGCGGGTTCTATTTCCGCTCGGGATAAATATTTGTATTTGTACAAATATTTGTTTCCAGTCTGTGTGTATGTCTTTGTGGGTCTCCCCACCGTGCCTTGGCGACCAAGTAAAGTCGTCGGCCTGGTTGTTATCATAGACACCTGATAACGATCGTTACCCATAGTAGGGACATTATCCGCCAACCCACAGTGGAGCAGCGTGGTGGATTAAGCTCTAACCCTTCATCTATATGGAGAAGAGGCTTTCGCTCAGCAATGGGTGGTTTACAGGCTGATACAGAATAGAAGCATGCTAGTTACATATTATATAAGAAAAATACTGGCGCGTCGCATGTTTGTACAAATGTACAATAAAGTACATACTCAAAAAAAAATACTAAACATTATTTGTATATGCATAGTCATATGACTTAAATATAGCAAAATGAGAAAAGTGAAACTAGTTTTCTAAATTGATTCACTTAATTGTGTTAAGCGGAACATTTCAATATACACAAATTTGTTTTCAGGATAATCGTCTCGAAGCCTGGTACCCAAACTTCGTGATCGTTAGTTTTATTTGTTAATTTGTTATGAAACCCCACTTGTACTGATTCGCCCAACGCTTTACGGTTATGGGATTCGAGGACTAAAAGTTTTCTCGTTAAGCTAAATTCGGTTCGTTTGCTTCAGAGGGATTTTACTTACAATTTCGAAAATAACGTTTTGGACAAAGGCTTAAGAGGTGCCCGAATTGAATCGAATGTCAAGTATGTATATTTAATATATAGTTGTAAAAAGTAAAGCCAGTTTGTGTCAATTCTAACATGGGCTTAAAATAATTTTCACAAAAAGCCACTAAACACGGTTAATTGAGTTTATCCCAATTTGTAGTCATTACGGAACTTGGCCTTTTAGAATTAATTAGATCCTGAATTTCAAACTACAAACAATTATTCGGGTTTAGAATTCTGTTTTGTGACATTAAGATTTAAATATATATTTTTTAATTTACAGATTGTAAAATTTCTGACGTTTTTTTTTTTAAATTTCATCAGTCAAGAAACTATGAGAAAAAACAAATTTGCTAATAATCGATTCCCATTATTGCACAAAGTTCGGTCTCTCACTTTATTGAATTCGACATGCCGCAACAAGATAAATACTGCAAATAAATTATCTGTTTCCAATAAAATAACATCCTCACTACGCTTCGTGTAACACTGAATAAAATTACGCAAACAAATTTGAACTGTATGTCTTATATAAAGAAGATTGATTTTTCATCGTTCTTTGAGACGTACTGCCACGTGGCATGAGCAAGTTCGCGCGCTGGTATATTTTTCAAAACCTATCCTCCTCGCTTAATCGAGCGCGGGTAAACATGGCATTTTTACCGCTCACGAAAAATATCGATAGGGTAAGTCGCATTGTGTTAGATCGGCGAAATGGGGTTCCCACGAGTATGTTTTCGTAGACTGGAACCATTAATCATGCATTGAGTGCCAGCACAATGAGCCTAATGGTGGGTTTTGTCGCGAATAAACCTCTGATGGGTCTATACATTCGTAAACGTACGGTAGCAAGGTGAACGAACAATGAGATGGAGGTTTTTGTCTCAGATATTTCGTCATTAATCATATTTCTTGTACTCTTAGAAAACGTAATAAATGATAAGCATGATTGAAATGGCAATCGCCTCCTCCGGCTACTTCCTCGTTTATTGATAATGATGTAAAATGAAAAGCTACTTTCTACATTTATAAATGTATAATTTACGTTATTGATAGCTCTCATAGAATACATTTTATAACCATTTGCCCGATAAGGAACTATTATTTATTATGTAACGTTTAAAAGAGAATGCGACCTTGTTCCCTCTGTTGTAAGGTTCTTCGTTTTCAAGTTAAATAAATATGGTAAAGGCATAACGGATAGATTAAAAATGGTCTGCGACGATCAATCAAATGACATAGACGGCGATACGAAACGATATTCTTATTTGCATAACGATCACTTTGAAAAAATATTAAAGATATTTATTGCTTGTTGAATATGCAATTTTTGATCATTTTAATAATTTCAAACAATTGACATTTCGATAAATGTTATTCAATCGATTCAAACCAACGATCTTAATAAATTTAATTCATTTAGTAAGAATCAAAATATCAACCAAAATTTATTACGATTCCAAAACAACAACGATAACAATTTAAATGTTGTCTACATTCAAATAACAAAAAATAAAACAATTTTACATAGATCCTATTTTGTAAATATTTTAAAATAAACTTATCATCTTAAAATGTGCAGAATAAGTAACGAAACAGCAACGAGTTACCCTTTCGTTATAAGCTCAGAAATTCAATAACAGCCAATCAATTTACGTAGAAGCTTGCTCCTCTGCCTTCCTTGTCATTTCACAGCTTGTTTCTATCTAAAAGATTGATCGAACGTCATGAACCAACTCATATTGTAGCTCATTTTAATATTAGACCCTGACAAGCACATACTCATGCTCTCGGATTGCAACTTTATAAAAGATGTGCAAAGTTATGTTTATAACGTCTGTTATTAAGCAACAATCTGGCGGTTTCATTTAAGAAAATATTGCTTTTCTGGAGAAAATTTGAATTATATAATAACATTTTAACAATATACTTGTATATTATATCTTTAACAGTTATAATCTTTTCTAGCTATCATCATGGTAAATGGTATAGATATAATACCTTACAATTGTGTTTGTATGGTGGTGCTTTGTATATTTTGACAGAAGCAATGATGAACTATATAAATATTAGATTGTAGTACTAGGTTGGCTTCTACCAGAAGAAAGATAAAAAAAATCAAGTTAATGTTTGAATGTAACAGACGCTGGACCGATGGTCTGTGCAAGGTCACCGGCGAAAGCTGGATGAGGATTGCGGACAAACGGGATATTTGTCCAGTGATGTACAAGATACCCTATACAAAGTATCTGGAATACAAAATACAAGATACTTTAAAATCAAGTATTTCAGATACCAGATACAAATACCTTTCTGGAATGGTATCTGAAATACTAGATACAAAATACGTATCTTCCAAATACTTTTTAAAGATACAAATTCTTTTGAAGAAAATAACATTTTATTGAATGTAAGTTTAATTTTTTTACGTGAATTATTTACAAATACCTACATCGCGTTGATCGCGTAAAAGTGAGAAGATAAAATATTATATTATTAAGGTTTTAATTGAGACTTAAGTAAAACCAGTTCTTCAAACATTTTATCACTCATTTTTCTTCGATGAGGCCTGATAATCATACCTCAAAAAGAGAAGAGTCGCTCCACAGGAGCAGAACTTGGCAAACAGGTGTTATATTTGAAAAATATTTTTCTTATTGTAGAGTAAGCATTTAAACTCTTTAAGTTGGTATCTTTATTGTTAAGGTATTGCAGTGTTTTTAAGTTAGCGGTGTTGCCAGTAGACCCTGTGTTTTCGCCACTTGCAATAGAGGAATCAGAATCCTCTTAAAACATTTAAAATTAATGTCACCATAGAAACTTAACCCAGTCATTTTAGGTTTTAACTGCGGAAAAATTCCTTGTGAGCTGATTTTTTGTATATACCTTTATTACGGCGTTATAATGAAGATGTGAAAAATCGACATTGATATCGTGCCGGCTAAAAAAGTTATAAAGGTCAAAAGGTCACGGTCAGTTTTTCGCAAATATCACGCTACCTATTACTTGGAGGTTAATATAGATCATTATAAAATTGTTTGTCGTAAAATTATCTACAAAAAATGCCTCTTGCATTTTTCTGTAAAATTAACCGTTTTTGGAGTAGAGCGCGTAGAAAGCGACTACATGCACTTTTCCTCACTACCTACCTCGAGAAGAATGCAAAGTTCGTTTTTTTTTACATGGTTTTTCCCCGTATGGAATAATCCATGATATCAAATAATAGATTTTTTTTAAGAGTGAATATTTTTTTATTTGAATGATAAAAAGTATGAAATAATATATAGTATATAATTTTTTATGTCAATAATTGTCGATATCTTCAGTTTTTTATATCATTAACAGTTGCTGACAAAACGTCGAGTGGTCTTATTCCTATATTTAAATCGAAATCTTTATTATTTTCATCATTGGTTGATCAACTGTTGAAGAGCATGAAACTAATAAAATAAAGTCTTTAACACTCAAGAAATATTTTTCAACTGACTCAGTATAATTGTCAGAGTTTACCAAATATTTTATAAAAGTTTTTGTGTTAAAACTCCAATTAAAAATCAATAGAGTTTACGCCTTGGTGTATGGTATACAAAACCGTATGTGAGTACATTCTAGTCGTTTTCTCAGCGCTCTACTCCAAAACGGTTAATTTTACAGAAAAATGCATGAAACATTTTTTGTAGATAATTTTATGACGAATAACTTTTATAATGACCTCGATTGACCTCCGAGCAATAGGTCGCGAGATATATGCAACAAAACTGACTTTCGTGACCTTTTGACTTTTGTAACTTTTTAGCCGGCACGATATCAACGTCGATTTTTCACATCTTCATTACAACGCCGTAATAAAAGTGTATACAAAAATTCAGCTCACTTAGAATTTATCCGCAGATTGGGGCTTAAAATCACTGGATTAATTGGATTATGTCGTATTTTGTGAATGAATGCATAGAATAATTATTACTAAAAGTATTTTACCAAAAAAAGTATTTACAAAATACTAACATACCAAACAAAAGGAATTTAGATACAAGATACAAAATACATTTTAAAAAAGTATTTTAGATACAAGATGAAAATACGTATTTTGTATCTTGTATCTGTATTTCAGATACTTGTATCTTAAATAAGTCACATCTCTGTTAATTTGTCACGAACTTAGGATGGTCTATGTTCAGCAGTGGACTGCGATAGACTAAAGTGAGGCGAAGGGATAATCTATATGTCTATTATGATTAAAAATTATATATATTACCTCTTTTTCTTTGAAGTAAGCAAAAAAAAAAGTGTTTACTAGAAATATAGCCATGTTGAACGAAACATGGTACATATTACCAGCGATTATAAATGATTGATGATTTTGATAATATGGCTATCGAATTATAACAATAATTTTGTGTTTGTTTACTTGTGTGCGGTCATATCGCGTCGGAGCAGGCGTTCAATGTAACACAGCCTAATTGATCGGTTGGTCAACGTTTTACAAAATATATTTTTCTATCTGTAAGAAGACTTTTTAGACTTTGGACCTTGTAATCAAATACGTAAGGCTCAATAAAATCACGGAAAGGTTTACTTTAAGCAATATATAAATTTGTTAATGTACCCCGTACAATGTTACACGCGTCTCTTTGAGAAACTGCTGACAAAATATGGGACTGTACTACTTAGAAAACAAAGTTTATTATACTGTGATTATCAAGTTTCACGGTACGATGTCAATGTTCTTATTTATATTCAAATGAAGCTTATACAAACTATTAAATCAAACATATCCGTCTTCTGTTTGTACGATAAAAATAATTAGGTATTAGCTTTCCACGCCTGGCGTAGCTATCCGTAATTATAGATTCCGAACTGTTTGTTGAAACAATAAAACATTTATCATAAAAAACACGTTAAACTTAGAAGGTACAAGAAAAATAAACATGTTTTTTATAACTAGCTACCTGTGGCTTCATCTAAGTGGAATTTATTAAATCGTCATAGTCGTAGAATAGTGACGGATCTTACAAATTTAAAACTTTACAGGGCAGACACTTCAAACAACTATGTTGTTGTTGTTGTATGTTTTGTTGGTGTTTCGTCATAGTCGTAGAATAGCGACGGATCCCACAAATTCAAAACCACACAGGGCAGCCATTTCAAATATACAACAACAACAACATAACTGTTTGAAACGTCTGCCCTGCAAAGTTTCAAATCTGCAAGATCCGTCACTATTCTACGACTATGACGAAATGTGACCGTTAGTTAAATTTGATTAACGACTTCATGGTTTTGATTTTTTTTTGAGCCGATTGTTCACTCTTATTCAAAAGTAAAAGCAACCTAAGATATAAGCCGATAAAAATCAAGTAAATTTAAAATTTATTTAAAAAAGTTCATTTTACACTCCTGAAATAAACTTGAATTAACGATAATACAGATAGAAATAACTAGAAATAACAGATTAGTAAATAGTGTCGGTCGGTTTTCAGGAAATATTAGGATTTTTGCCTATGGGTCGGTCCAGTCTAGTCAAATTTAAATGTTTTATTATTTTATATTACTTATATGGTCATAGCGACACCAAAATTGATAAATGATAATCTAAAAATAGAAATTTAAGAATTATTAAGACTCCTGCGTACTTTGATTTATTATAATATTATTATAGCATCTTGTTACTGAAGCTATGCTCTCTTATTAACTAAAATGCTAAGTTTTACCCAAAAAAGAAATCAAGGTATATATATCATGCTTAGTTTCATTTCATTTATTGAGATGAATCTGAGAGACTACTAGGTACTACTCATATCCCGAAGATCCCGTTATGTCATCTGTGACTTGTAAGAGTGGCTTTTCGATACCATGATCTATATTCCAATTTAAAATAAAAAAATATACCACCGAATCTAACGGCTGGATAGCGTTCAGATAAGTCTGCGATATCTTCTCGCTTAAAATCTCTTATTGTTAGTGAAAATGCAAGAAGTTAAAAATGTTAAATCATTTATTAAAACCTTATGTTTATTATAAACACTATTTATATTTATATTTATATTATTATATATACTTCTCTAATAAGATTTTTTAATGATAATTAATAGCTTTCATGACTGCAGAGTTAAGATAGTATTTAACAATGCTTATAAGTAGGTTCTTGACAGTTTATTTATTACTCTAATGGAGAGATTGTGTACGGACGTCAGCCAGCTGTAATGCACGTTATATGTATTATTTTTAGTTTGATTTTGTTATCTTTTTGTGAAAAAGCTCAGATTCTCTTGAATTTACTTTAGAATACTTTATTTCAAACATTTTTTTGTTACTTTATATTTTAAAACACGTATTATTATAACTTATAAGCAATAAAAAATAATATAGATTCTTGAAATTTTGCAATGACATAAAATCTCATTCAATTATTATATCAGTTTTCCTGTAAACATACATCTATTCATTTATAAAGGAGTGAATTTCTTGGATTTTATTGTGACACCTCATCTATTCATTATCGGTTTTTACTTTTTTTCATTGACATCGTGACCATCGAAGTGTAAAGGGTTTTTTTTTAAATAATAAAACCAAGAGTTCGGTTATTTGTCGAGAGTCGGCGGGCCAGTCTAAACATGTCCGTCTGTCTGCTGATGTATTTGTTTGTTCGGTTTGATTTGTTTATACAGTTGTACTGCGGTTCGACTTAATAATAGTTTAATAATAGATTTGTCGTCGCTTTTATTTTTACATTTTTAAAATTTCCTTTCACGTATTTTGTTCTCCTTTAGTTTATAAATTATGAATTAATATTTAATTATTCTCTTATTTGTTGTTTTAATTTACGACTTTGTTTTGTTTTTAGATTGTGTGTAGTGTATATGTTATTGATTTAGTACATTAAAAATTGTCTTTAATATTGGATATACTTTTAATTCCATTGAATACCAGCCAAAGTTATCTATAGACTATACGTTAGTAATTGCTTGTTGTATGGATAATTTCGGGGGTAACGATGGTAAAATTATTATAGGTACTCTTTTTCTTGGTAACTTTTTACTGTTATAAAAAGCTCTTAAAAGTTTTAATTACCAGTTAGCGACCTCGAGTGGATAAATTGCTGCCATTGTATATTCATGAAACCGTAGCTAAGGTGGAGTTAGGTTATTTTGTAGCAAAATGGCGTGTCATGTGAGTCTGTCAGGGTGCGCGACAGTTTACCCGCTTGTTTGTCGGCTATGTTGTTTTTTGTTACGCTTTGATGCAGTGTAATATAAATATAGATACTTCTTACGTCAAATAATTAAAAAAAATAGTTCTAAATTTGTTTCTTGTAATATTTTTGACAGAGCAATTACGTGAAATACACATTTTTATAATATAAAAATTGGTTGTCTGTAAAGTCGGTTTACAGACGATATTTTTACTTGATAGCGTCATAAGAAAACATTGATGAAAAATTGCATACTTTTATGAATTGAACGTCCCACTGCTGGGCAAAGGCCTCTTCTCCATATAGGAGAAGGGTTGGAGCTTAATCCACCACGCTGCTCCATTGTGGGTTGGCGGATAATTTTTCCGCTTATGAGTAGCGATTGCTATCAGCTATCTATGATAACAACAGGGACCGACGGCTTTACATGCTCTCCGATGCACGGTGAGGCCACCTACAAGGACATACACCAAGACCAGAAACAAATATTTGTACTAATAAAATCGAATCGAACCCGCACCCATGTAAGGTGACTACTCGCACCGCTACACCAGAATCTATAATTAATTGTCTCTATTTGCAATTTCAAGCAGTATGAATGATGGATTAAGCTCTGATAATTCTTCACGTAAACAAGATGATTTTAATATATTAGTACGTCTATATTATTTTACATATTATGTAAGTAATATTGAAAACTTAATAGTTTCACAAATGAAAGAGTCAATTTTGATTTTTTATTCTATTTTTTTTAATATAATGTATTGGAATGGAGGTAAAGTGCTTTTTAACATCAATGTTTATGTAGTTTTAGAGGTATAAAACCTCTGCAATTTTAAACTATTTTATTTTTAAAATTTAATGGACCTTGTGTTCTCAACGACCAACCGAACTAACCAATCTCTATTGTATCTGCTCCTCTTCTACGTGACATTGGCAAAATAATCTATGCTAGGCTGGCAAAACTGAAATTGAATTGCAGTGTTTTTTAAAGGGCTTTGAAAGTTTCTGTCCGTGTTTAATCTGTATCACAATATTTTTCGCCACGTCATAGGGCGGATGTTTAGTGACGACTCGATATTTGATTGTCATGATGTCACAACTATCATTCCGGGATACAAAATATGTTATACGATCATTTATTTCACACAAAAATATACTTTATTTCAAATAACATTATGGCTAAAATCTTTTGGATATTATTTGCGTGTGTAATTGAGTTCGCTAATTAAATAATAGGTTTCATTAATTATAAATTAATGACATTACGCCTAGTCATTTATATAGATTAAATAAATTTTGATAAGCTCCTTTAAAGTTCATTGTAATAATAGAATGAAACGTAACAAATGGAAAGGTAAAAAACATTTTTACGCGAAATGTCAGTCGTTAGGCCATTGTGCGTCCCCTCGTTTTGTATGAATATAGTTTATTGTTAGCGCTCGTACTAATATTTATTTTATTTATTTAGACATATTTTGTTTATTTTACTCGTCTCTGCGATACTTTTGTCCGTTTTCACGTTATTTTACTATCGAACGCAGTATTTATTATTCGAAGTATTATTATTTATATTATATTTGCAGTATTATTCGAACGCAGTATTTATTACTCGAAGTATTTATTGTCTGGGAAAAATAATAATATGATGACGTACGGTGTTAAAGTTAATTCGTCGTTCCTATTCGTCGTAAGATATAAGTCTTACAGTCAATAAATCCTTTCAGTACTTAAGCAGGCTTTGTAACGATATCATATTTTTTCATCCTTATTTTTTATACCCAGAATAAAAAGTAAAAAACTATACGATGGCACAGTAGATTCCGAGATTAACGCGTTTAGACAGACGAATAGACTATTTGTGGATAGGACTTCTCTGAAATGTTAATGTACCTATTTAATTTTTTTATAACGCAGTTCATATACCTTTTGTATATACAATATAAAGTACTATTCAAAATTAATAACTTAAATAAATTTATTATACTTTAGAATATTCCTTGTACGTCAATAAAATCAATAATATTAATCGAAAAAAAAGATGTACAAACGTGGTAAAGATGCAAAACGTCTTAACATTAGAAGAGCGATTTTTCCACACAACATCATCTATATTTTTAACTAGCTGTGCTCCGCGGTTTCACCCGCGTTAATTTGGGGGATAAAACGTACTTAAATATTTTTAAACAATTACTCTAAGAGTAGATACCCGCCTCGTTGGTCGAGTGGTCGCAAGCGTTACTGCCGAGCAAGGTGTCTCAGGTTTGATTCCTGGGTCGTTCTACGTATTATTGAGTTTTATTATTATTATTTTTTTCGCGAATTCTTAGTAAAAGAGTGATGTTATAATTACTTTAAAAGTGGAATCATAGTTAAAAAATGTCTCGAGAAGAGAAATTATAAAGGACGCAACGGAAGCTCTCAAAAAAAGATTAGCTTTTCCCCGTTTTTGTAACATTTCTTATTATTGCTCAGCTTCTATTGGTTATAGCGTGATGTTATATAGCCTAAAGCCTTCCTCAGTAAATGGGCTATCCAACGCAAAAAGAATTTTTCTATTCGAACCAGTAGTTCCTGAGATTAGCGCGTTCAAACAAACAAACAAACTCTTCAGCTTTATTATATTAGTATAGATGTTAAATGTAAGTTTGTTTGTTACGTTTTTACGCGAAAAATACTTGACCGATCATCATGAAACTTTGTACACGTATTCTTGGAGGTATAAGAAGTAACATAGGATACTTTTTATAATATATATATATATATATATATATATATATATATATATATATATATATATATATATATGTCGTCTAGTTTACATATAAAAGTAAATTATTTCTCAATAACTAAGTTTATACACAAATAAACGATTTAATTATAACAGCGAATAAAATAAAAATAAAAAACAGATATGATCGAGCCTATAATTTCGATAGTATAGAAATGTTTACTCACTTGCATTCCATGGGACATCGTAATGAGAGCCTTGGGAGTAAAGAGAAATGAAAGAAAATTGCCTTGTAAAACGATGCTATAGTAATTACAGGAACAGGTCAAACGTAATGTAGTCATGGCACGTAGCAAACTATAATTTTTTAAACATACAATGATACTTGAAATTGGGATGTACATATATTTATGTACCTACCTACATAATAAGCTTCTGGTTTTTGATGTAATATGAAAGAAACACTTCACGTTTATTAATTTAAAACGAGTTCATTGTTGTCTTTAGCTATAATCGTATCTAAATATTAAATATTTTATTTGTTAGGGGGTATCCATTAATTGAGACAATTTTGACGATTTTAGACGCCCCCTCCCTCTTAGTGAGATTTTGTGAGATGCTGCTCTACCCCCTCCCATCTCCTTTTCAAATGCGTATTTGTAATGTAAATGAGTTAATCTGTGCTCAATTACATTATAGGTTTATTTTTTAAAAACATTTCTTACATTATCTTATTTTTTATTTAAGATTATTTAAGATTTTTATAGACGGAAAAAAAATTACGTGATATTTGCCGACACCACCTTCTCCCCCGACGCGAGATTGAGTGAGATTTCGCTCGACCCCCTTCTCCTCCTAAACGCCTCAGACTCTTACTAGCTACATACAGTACATACTACATGAATATCCCGGGGACGAAATTTCAAGGAGGCGGCGCGGCTGGCCGAGGTCGGACTCGACCTCGTGATCAGCCGCATAGAGAGTTTAGGGCTTCGTGTCAGGATTGACAAGACCGAAGCCCTGCTCTTCCGCGGGACCGGCCGCAAGGGACCTCCACCGGGGGCTACCCTTCAGATCGGAGAGGGGAGAGTCAGGATGAGCCCGCAAATGAAATATCTCGGGCTCATCCTGGACGGAGGGTGGACCTTCGGCCTACATTTCGCGATGGTGGGACCGAAGGTCGTGAAGGCGGCGAGTGCGCTGAGCAGACTCCTCCCGAACCTCGGAGGACCCAGCGCCGCCTGCAGGCAGCTGTACTCCGGAGTCTGCCGGAGTATGGCGACGTACGGTGCCCCGGTTTGGGCGGATCGCCTCACCGCGAAAAATAAGGCGGCGCTTCGTGCTGCGCAGCGAACAATCGCGGTGAGGGTGATTCGGGGGTACCGTACGGTATCGTGGGCTGCAGCTACTGCTCTAGCCGGCGACCCCCCGTGGGAGCTCGTGGCGGAGGTTCTTGCCGAGACCTACTCATACGTCTCGGGTAGGAGGGCTCTTGGTGAGAACCCTACGTTGGACGGGATCCTGCGGGTGCGTCGGATAGGGCAGGAAGCGCTTATGCGGAGGTGGGGGGAGGACCTGGCGGGGCAGCCGTACGGCACACGCGTAACGGCTGCCATTCGCCCGGTCCTTGAGCGGTGGATGCGTCGAAAACGCAAGCCCCTCACTTTCCGTCTGACGCAGGTTCTCACCGGGCACGGTTGCTTTGGTGACTACCTGTGCCGGACGGCCCAGAGGGAGCCGACGACTGAATGTCACGATTGTGGCGCGGCGGTGGACTCCGCCCAGCACACCCTCGAGGTGTGCCCGAGATGGGTGGCGCTGCGTCAAAGTCTGACGTCGGTCGTCGGAGGGGACTTGTCGCTTCCGAGCATTATCATCGCGATGCTCGGTGACGACGAGTCCTGGAAGGCGATGGTTTCCTTCTGCGAGACAGTAATGTCCCAGAAGGAGGCCGACGAGCGGGTGAGAGAGGAGGCCGCCGACGTGGCCTCCATCCGCGGGCGACGAATGGGGGTGCGTAAGAGGCGCTACTTAATGCGCCTCCAGTAACGCCCCTGTGCCCGTGTCGGGCCGGGATGGGAACCCGGTCCTGCTAGATACGGCGTCGTCGGGACTGTTCAGAGGTGAGCCGGACAGTCCCCATGGAGGAGAAGTCTGGCCTTTTCGCCGAGGCCAGCCTGTCGCTGGAGGGATCCTGTTGCCTGCAGATCCGGGACCCTCCAATTAAAGCGGCTGAAGGCTCCCGCAGGGGTTTAGTACGGTATTGCACTCCCAAAGTGCCGAGTCCGACATAGGTCTAGGACTGCCGACCCGGGCATCCTGGATATCATCCGTAAATGGATTCCCCTGCGACAAAAAAAAAAAAAAAAAAAAAAAAATACTACATGAATATAATATTATTAGTGCTTGAATAAGATCGGTATAACATTTTAAGTTACGTAAACATTACTTAGAAAATACTCTTTTGACTTTTTCAATTTAACCTTTTTTTTATTACTAAAGCTGAGTATTTAGCTACTTTACTTGAATGCACTAATACTATTAAATATAGCTTAGGACAAAACGTTTGAACAATGTTTTGACAAGTCCGTTTTGAAATATTATTTTTGTCTTACAAAGCCCAATACACGCTATATTTTTGTATTTACATATTAGCAAAATTACTTAAGATTTAACATATTTTTAAATTACCAACATCCGACTCAAAGCGGCAATGTTAAAGATCCACCCCTACTTCAATTTAGGAAGCGACGCACCATCGCGGATGTTTGATGCTTAATATATTCTTATTATGCCATATTTTTCCTTTCTTCCCTAAATTGTGATTTAAATTTACGATTACGGGTGAAATGCTCATTTTATAATAGGAGGGCTTCAGTTTCTTGGTATAAAGGTTGTTCTTAATATATTTAGAAAGTAGGTAAGGAAGGGATGCTTTGTTGGCTAAATTATTTAGTGCGTAGCTAAAATGTGTTATTTAACTAAAAAATAGCAGTAATTATTTTTTATTAATATCGTTTTGTTAGTTACTTCAAATATGACATATAGATATCATAATAAAATATTGTAAATTTTAAAGTTTTTTTAAGCCAATATTACAATTAAGAAACGCATAAAATCGATATCTATATGTATGTGTTGCGTTATAGCTAAGATAATTTGAAATGTTTTTCAGCTAAGTAGATGTAAAATGAAGTCTCTCAATAATTTTGACGAAAATAAGTTTTTCAGATAGACACAATCATTGATCCTCAATTTTCGTTACAGTTTAAAAAATGTAAATCGAAATGTGTTTTTTTTTTCATTTCTCTCTTATTCTTAGTATAATATTTATTTATTTAGTTATTTATTTATTTGTTAATTATTCACTATGGTACACAAAACAGAATACAATCAATACATTTTTACATAATACAAAACTCAGATGACTATGTCAGTATATTATTTGGCCGTAACGTGCGGTTGTTGTCATATTTCTTATGAGAATAATCGCGAAAAGCATCTATTCCGTGTAACATAAACATAAATAAACATCAGGTGGTTTTATAATACCATAGATTAATATCATAACTCAAACGTAAGACTGCAACTCGGAAGCAACAGTTTAAACTATGAAGTGCTGGAGCAATCTCTACAAATCTCTACAACTATGTTTCTGCATATTACATCACGATATGCGATGTTCAATCTTATTTCTTAAAGAATAGAGTTTATAAACAAATTGTGAGGAATACTTAATGGCAGTGAAGAGTTTTGGCGCAGGTGGCTAAGAGGAACTACTGGTAAAGTGTTCCGTCTTCCTGAACAGGTTAATTGTTCAAAGTTCGACTTTGAAAATTTGGTGGTGTAATACACTATAATATATAATACAATGCGGATATGATGCGGCTCTAAATAAAATGTTAGTATAATAACTAATGACATACTCTACGATTTATTATCGGAAGAGACGAAGAAATGATTTTAAAATTTACGTATAACTAATAATATTTTCTTTCAAACAGCCGAGATGACGTGTATTAGAAGACGTAGATTTTAAGAAACTAAGCCGTTTAAATTGTCCCAGCTCTCTGTGATCTCTGAAATAAAATAAATAAGATTGAATGGATCAACGAGGCTTAGTTTGACTATACGCCCACTTTACGCACACAAGCACAGCTACTTTTGTGTTAGTAAATTAACATTAAAATTACCTAAACTTGACGTTACCGTCTAGGTGTAAACGTTTTTAAATGACTGAAATTACTGAGTTTTTTTAAGTGCTAAAGTTTTTAAAACTAATCTCTTGTAAGTATGAAGGACGTCCTAAGGCTTGACCTCTGAGGCAATTCTAAAACGTAATCTTAGAAAGTTTTCACTATCCCTAATTTACGCTCTCCAATGTATATTTTATTCAATAAATAATTCACATTTTTCTACGAAATAACGAAATAGGTACTTATTTACATAACACAAAATATTACAAAATGTTAAATATTGATTATAAAACATCACCTCTGTATTTTTAAAACAAATATTTACCGTATCGCATAATTGACATAACCAACAACGGAGTTAATTGAAAGCAATTTCGAAAATACGGCACTCAAACACTTAATAAACATTCGTTTAAAATATTTTAACGTCGCTCAGCCGTCATGCCGAATGATGAAACTCGAATTTGAAGTGGCGTGGACCTTATACTATGGTGACCAGGAAATATAACCGGACACGTATTCGTAAATGGACTCAATAATCTATTTATCAATATCTCTGCTTACTAGAAATAGAATTTTGACAGAATCTCTATACGAACTATGTCTAAAATATATAAAGTACATAGTGTAGGTAAGTAAAATATAAAACGACGAAATTGGCTGATAGAGATAGCAGTTGATCGTAATTAATATATTCGCTTGAATGTGGATAGATTAAGCTTTGACAAAAATGATGAAATCATAATTAAGTTAGATGTAAAAGCTTGGATTAAAGAAAAAGTAATATTTGTCAATAGACAAGTTTATTATGTTTTATAGGCGTTATCTTATGTTAGTACCTATGTAAGTATGCAATAATACTTGTTAATAAACTATACAAATTTAAATTTGACTGCAAATATTTAGTCTGTTTCTATTTTATTTAACAGATTTTTTAGTTTTTTTTTGTTTGTTTTGATTTCTGAAATTGTCGTTACGTTGTCACTAAACTTACCACAAAGGCTTTCACTTTTATTTTGTTCTGTACGTCTACCATGAGTTTTTGTTACAAGCGCACATGACATAACTACAGTAGTAAACGTAGAAACGCAATAGTAATGACAGTATCCGCGAGAGCCGCTGCTCAACTTTCCATACAAATTGTCTACTACACTCGCTAGCGTGTATCGTGAACTATCGTCTCTGGAAACTCATGGTAGACGTACTGAATATATTAGCCTAAGTACACTATTGCCTATTTTATACATTAGGGCCATGTCTTATAGCTAATCTTTGACTTTACATTACGGGCAATTGGAGAGACCTCCACTAGCTATTCAAATTTTATCTAGCATATTAGTTACTGATAGGCTTTATCAACAGGAAACAATGCAGGCCCTTAGGGCATGTTTGCCTCAACTAATAAACCATTTTTTTTACTCACAGGAATATGTGACGTATCAAGTGGAGTTTATTGGTGAAAAAGAGAAATATATCATCTGTCCTTCATGCACATACTACTAAACTTAGATCAATTATTAATCTAAGCTACTAAATTTATAATATACTGATGCTTTTTTTTTAAACAGTAACTGTTGTGTTTCTGGTTGATTTTTCTCAGCAGAATCTACATTCTGAATCTGTGGTAGCTATATATTAACTACAGTTAATTAATTTAAAATATTATTTACTGTGTAAAATGACGTTTCAAAAAATGATTATGAAGGCTAGGATATTCTTGGACGTTATAATATCTATATTATATATGTATAATTACCATTATAATATTTATGTTAACTTTTTCAGCAACCAGTAACACAGACCCTATAAAAGTTAACATTTGAATTATTAAAAATTAAATTTTCGAACAATTCCTACCTATATTATATTTATAATATAAAAAATAAGTGAAATGTAAATTTCTTTGTTACGCTTTCACGCGAAAACTACTTAACCGATCATCATGAAACTTTAAACTTTTTTTTTAGAAGTAATATAGGATACTTTTTTTTTATTTGGTCGCGATAACCGACATCTCTCCGATACTCTTTTTCGTAAAATAAAAATATTGAAATAAACCTAAAATTTAATAATTTTATTTACTTTAAATTGATAATCTATTACTTCGAAATCGGTTAAAAAGTCTCCTTCGTTCACTAAGCGTGGTCACGCTGATTCCCATTCGTTTGACATGAGGTGATTACTGCGTTTGTTTATTTTGTTACCTATTATTATATTTTATCTAAACACAATCGTGATTACCAAACGGACGTGTACGACGTCCGTCGGTTCGCCTTATGTTTTGTTTTTGCTTTTATACTTTTTGTATATTGGATCAAGACCTCTTGACGAATGGAGTATTTTTGGACGCTATATTGTAGCGTGTAGCGTGTGGAATTATTAATTTTATTTACATTGTTGATTAATTAATGTGTAAAATGAAAGGGATAATTTTTCTTCATATATCTTATTAAATTTGTACGCCATTGAAAGTAAACATTTTAAAACTATATATCTTATTAGTAAGAAAAGTGAAAAGGGGTGTTCAAGTATTAAGTAACGCAAATTTTGATGTTTTTTAATTTTTCCCTCCTATGTAACGCGCCGTAATGTTTTTCTATACACCCTCAAACGTTACGTAAAACCCAATTTAACATTTTTACTTAAAAACCTGCGCAAAGTACCTCTAAAATAACTTTGTTATAATAAAACAAAAGACAATCAGACATAATGTAATAAACAGTTGCTTAAGTTTAAAATATGTTAAAAGGGGCTCAAATTTGTTACACTTCTAATACTTGAAAGGCCAAAATGAATTTATTTTAAATCCGACTTTTCAAAAGCATTTCAATAATGTATTTCGAGAAATAAAAGAAACCAAGAATAAGATTCGTATTTTACTTCAAAATGTTATTTCAGAAACAAATACCACGAATGTGTCTCGAAAATATACGATACGAGGTAAAATCTTGACATTTCATGTTTCTGAAATGAAGACTTGATAGCGATATGACCGACTCAATAAGCAGGAAATATACCCGTTTCAGAAATGGAAATGGAAATTGGTTTTTATGGGGTCGAATCTACTATTACCTTCGTATTACAAAGGTGTATCATTGAGTTTTATTATAGTCGTTTTGACAGTTTTGGTATTCTACTAACTCAATAAGACGTAAAACGTATAACTAGATGAAAGTCTAATACACACCCTTTTTAAACCGGTTAATTATTATATGCCATTGTTACTCGAATGTAATAGTAGAATTGCCCGGATGCAGGATTTAATACTAATTAATATTTAAAAAAAATATCATGACATATTATTAGTAAATATATTCATAAAATTTGTTTTTAATGTAACAGTTTGTAAATACCATTGGGCCTCTTCTTCTGTGATATAGAATGTTTGTTCCATCACGCTGATCAGATGTGAATTGGTGCATATACATTTATCAGAATTTTTTCCACAAGAAATAGGTTCACCTTACCATATTTTCATCACCGAACCTGAGATGAATTCTAAAAAAATTTGTTATTCATTTATTGTACTGAAGAATAAATTCTTTAGTATAATTGTAACAACATGTTTATAACGATTATGGTGTAAATATAAATTCATACGAATTTTACTGTACACCATAGACCATAGTCTAGTCGACACTACATAACATTAATACGTTTTGTTGTCGACATATAATAATGTGCCCTGTTAAAAGTAAGTATTTACATAAAATTTTATATTTTACAGTTACAATTCTTACTTATATAAACAGTCATTTATGTTAAACAAAAACTGATATATGAAGAGAACACAAACATTAACCAAAAGTGGATAAGTTAAAAATATTTCTGTTATTCTGATGCTTGTCAACTTGTTCGCCATCCGAGGATAGATAGACCGAGGACCGTCTAATTATGCATTTGCTGTAAAACTGTTTTGATTGTGTGCCTATTGGATGACCCGATAGAATATTACTAAAATGACAGTAAGTATAATTAATTAATATAGAATTCATTATAATTGAAAAATATCCTGAGACAAGTAGACAGTAGGGGATAAACCTTATGTTCAGTTATATTGTTCTTGAAAACTTAGCGGGTAGTCACTGATTTGAAGCCTTGAGTAACTAGTACCGTATCGATCTTTGTGTGATATCTACTGGGCCATCGTGAATATAATAAAATGGTAGGAAAGTCAAAACTGAACATTGAATATTTTTTTTAAAGTATAGTGTGTATAGTGAACCTTTATTTCTTCAACGCATTCTGTAACAACGTGTAATCAATCTAATAGCGTTCACGCAGACGACGTCGCGGGCAGCAGCTATTTCTCAATATCAATTCTAGTAAATAACGTTTACTTTTTTATATTAGACAAAAAAAGATCACTTTCTTTTATCACGCTTTACATAATTGTAATGTATAAATGTATTATCAATATCCAACTTGGACGAGTGACAGACTTACACTACACTACACACTCTCTTGGTTGAGAGACAAACTTACATCGACAATAAGTGCAGAATACTAAACTTTTTTAATTAAATACTCATATCAAGGGAGTCGATTATATCTTGTAGGCATTTATACGGATTTAGCGTAGTTCTAAAATGAATCTATACTTAGAAGTAGCACTGGGAACAACACAGAAAAGAAAGAATATCAAAAATATTTGAATTTATTATATTAAGTTGTGAAGAGAAAAGGAGATTTAATGAAATTGGAAAATTTATCACAGCCTTACGTACTATGGACATTAAAGAAATAAATCAATTAAAAAAATCCTTTATTCAAACGTCCGAGCATTTCAAATGTTCAAACTTGAAACTGGATCATCGCCAGCTTAAATAAATGCATTTTTCCATTTTCACTAAGAACTATTGATTAGTAGCGAACTATGTATAAGAAACTTTTATCTCGATTGTTCTACAAGCAACTCTACTCATTCCTTAGTAAAAAGTTTTAAGAAAATACGGAAAAGATTTATTTTTTTTCTTTAACGGCTAAAGTAGGTACTATACTTAAACAAAAATTTATATTATTATTTTGGCTTTTTACTTACATTACTTCGGTAATAAATAGTAGGTATGTACTGCTTTTTAAACAAAAATTGCGTAATAATTAGATATATTATTTAATTTCGTTTACTCATATATATAAAAAAAACTCTAAATTTCCTACACCAATAAACTAACTTGGCTTGTTAACGAATCAATGAATAACATAAAAATAGAGACAACATATAAATTTCAGTGAATCTTGAAAACTTAAATTTACAATACGGTAGCAATATCCCGGAATAGAGCCGCCAGCTGCAGCTCTGTTCTTTCCATCAACGCACTCTGCTGATTGCGACTCGCGTGCCATTTGCATTTCACAATCGATGGTGGAATCTCTCACAAAAAATGTTGTCCATTTTTTACCTCTCTCTCGTCCGCTTTTTTGTTTCAAATACCTCTAGTGTTTTAAAAGATGACGTCTACGTAAGACGTTCTTGCATGTCTGAATATTATTTTGTACAGGATTACATTAATGAGAAAATTAGGACGATTATATTATTTAGATATGTAATGCCATCAGTAAGATTACTGTGCATTGACTTGATGATAATTTTGACAATATTGAAAATGTACCTACATACTTGGTTCTTTGCATTGAAATGTATTTATAACAGTTTCTTGTAAGGTTTTCTCTATAGCTTTATGACATTTACATTTTTTTTAAATATGATGGATTTTTTAGGAAAAGGTTACTCTAATAATAGAAACGCTTTAAAATGTTAGTTAACATTGATTTAGAGTAGAAATTATTATTTTAGCTTGTGTTTCTTGCTCGCTGTTGTAGGGGGTTTGTTTCAATTTTATTTAAAATTAGCTGTGACCCGCGAATTCACCCGCGTATATCTTAAAGAAATGAAAACGCACGCTCATTATTAGACAGTTCAGTCTCCTCAATGTTTCGTTCTCGTTCGGTAGCTGCATTCAAGTGCGTCCAAATAACACGTTATAACAAAAGTTTATCTTCATAAAATTGTCTTGATGATGAAGTAACTTTCGCTCGTAAGGATTAATATGCCTGCCTAATAATAATGCTCAAAAATTAGTTTTTACGTCCAATAAATTATTTGACCCAAATATATCTTTCTATTATAAATACCTTTTAAAAATATATAGTGTCGTGGATTTTTTTAGGTCTGCAAAAAAATTAATATCTTTTTAGTACCTACACTTGCTACACTTGCGTATTAGTCATTACCTCAGCGCACGTAGATAAAGCAATTCGATAGCACTTTTTCTTCCGACTTACTTTACAAATATCAATATTTAAGGCTAACCAAGAACTTTAGTGTAATACTAGATAGCTTCTAGCCTTCGTCGTGAACGTGACTGTCATATACAAAATGATGGTAGTTCCAGAGATAAGCGTGTTCAAACAAACAAACAAACTCTTCAGCTTTACTATATTAGTATAGTATAGTTTGTACTTGTAATCTTCCATCTTGTTTATGTCATCCTCTTGTGCCGCTTGTGTTTGTCAGTTCACCAGACAGATCTAAAAAGTTTCTTTTCATTTTGTTTGTTTCACATCACCGAACACTATCAATGAGTTTTTAGAAGTAAACGAATAAACAATGCTGGTAAAATATGGTCGAATGGCAGCAGATAGTACTGAATTCTTTGCATCAACTTACACTGATTGCAAGTCGTGTACTGTGACTCAGAGAAATGAGGACGATTTTACAGATAAAGTGAGGACTACGAGAATGTAGCGATAGTCGTTAAGTATTTTTGGAGGTATGAACCGACTCACAGTCGCAAAGATATTAGGCAGGTACAATTATTCGAAATAATTTAACTTTTTTTTTTCATAAATTGAATTGTGGTTATAACTTGTGAAAATGTTCTTTGTTCTTTTATTTGTTTTCAATATCTTACATTTTAAAGTTATTTAGTTCATATTCGTTCGATCATTTAGAAATAATTTATTTTTCACGTGATGTGTGGAAGTAATAGTCTCAGAAACTGGATTCTGCAAACACATCGCGTGTTTAAATTCCGCCCTAATGATATTTTTTGTATGGGTCATACAGATTACCGACAGTTCTCATGTCTTGGGCGTTTATTCATTTGTTGTAGTTTTTGTTTCTTTCTAAACTCCTGACGAAGAATCTAACTTTACTGAGGAAGTTGATATTGAGAAGAAGAAATTGAGAAGAAAAAAGGGGAAAACCTAGTTATCTAATCGAAAGTTTTTAAATTCCTAGCCGTGGTAACTGGTAAACCTTTTTGTAGGAAGAATAATCCTATAAATTTTAGAAATATATTTAAAAGTATAATAAAAATATCTGTATAATCGAAACAATGAATTTCGTTTTGTATTTCTGTTGGTATAAGATTGTAACATATTTTATTTTCAACTGTACAGATCTGGCAGAGCGATGTGAACCAGCGCAGCATCTTAATAATTTGAGAGCGACGCTGTATTGCGACTAAATAAACACATGCTACTTACCTGCACTCATAAATATCTGAACTTTATTCTAGATATTTAGATACATTCTATCTCGCTTTACATTTATGATTAGTTACTTTAATATTTTTTTTTTAAAACTAATTTACAAAAAAGATATCGTTAGGCATTTGTTATCAAATTTTCAACATTTTATTTTTTAGTAATTGCTGAATATTTTAATACATGAGCTTTTGGTAATCATTTATGATTACTAAAAGCTCATGTTGAAGCTCCAGTTTCAGGATCAATAATTTTAGCTGCAATTATATTAAAGTTTATTTATGTGTCTAATATTATGTTTGTCGGATTTAATTGATAGTCAATTATAAAGTTACTTCATTAAGGCATGTGACTTTTTTATTTTTTCTATTTAGTAAAATAAACATTAAATGAAACCTATAAATTCCATAGAGTAGGAGATTTATTTTTTAATTTTATTGGACTTCATATTATCATTATCTTTTTCGGAAATCCTATTAAAAAATAACATTTCTTTTACGTCGTGCTTGACATTTTTCAACCTACCCTAATTACCAAAATTGTGCCTCTCTATGAGATCATAACCAAACTATATACAGTTTGTTTACATCTCCCCGAGGCTGGAATAAAGTCACATCGGGCCTTTGAGTCCTTTGGAACGAATGCAGAGCAATATGCACTTGTCAACAACTCTGTTCTTACCGTTCTTAAAACCGACTAGAACGTCACAGCGCTAAGTTGCCAGAGGCTTTGATGTCATCGTTTTGTTCAAATAATGCACCTGACTAACGTCTACAAGCGTATCTGTACTTATGTACCGTGATACAGTATCATATACTATATTGTAGATAAGAACTACATATGTATCGACTAGACGTCCTTCGCTGAAACTTCGCCTTATAATAAAGTAGGTATTGAAAAAATTGTTTAAGTCTTAAGTTTATTTTTCTTGCATCCATTTAAATCGTAGTGAGAAGCTTTATTAATTAGGTTGGTAAGGTTAAGGTTAAGACTATATAATTTTTTTTTCAAATTCACGACGATTCACGACTGCATTAACTGGAACTGACTAACTGTTACGCGAGTACTATTTTTGGGGTTAGACAAAGTATTTAGCTCTTTTTATATAATAAATATATCTGAATTCAAAGCTTATGGTATCTGTAGGAAAATTTTACAAAGATTTCCCTCGTGACATTGTCGAAATAATCTGCACTTTTTTGGCGCTAGTGACGTCATCAAACAAAATGTTGATGCGAAATTCGTGAAAATGTAAACCAATTATCACTTGACTAATTGAATGTCCTGTGTATATGTATGTCCGGCAACCTACAGTGGCGCAGCGTGGTGAATTAAGCTCAAACTCTCGTAGTACAATAAAATAATTAATTAATTTGCCAAGCAGGGAGACGGTTGTTGTTGTTTATTCATTTATTTTGTATTATATTATTTTGTATATATTTATTTGTATTTCGTTTAGTTATTTAAATGAGTACCGAGACTTTTTTCCTCCGGCTCTTTTTCCTCTCGGCCAACACTAGGGATATTAGATTAAGTTATTTATTGTAACATTTAATAAAGCCGATGATATAATATAATAGTAATAATATGTTTACCGAGACATTAACTTGTAATAATTTGACGTAATTGTTTTATATGATTTTTTTTGACATTCGTTAAGTGTTTAAAATCACCTTATGACGAAATAAATATTTTCATTTCATTTCGTTGTACACTAATCAAAGGGTAATTTTTTATTTTGTTGTTTGTCTCGACTTTTTACTACATTATGTAAATGTATTTAAGCTTTTGAGGGTAGAATAAACTTATAGTTTCGGAATAGTTTTTATAAGCAATCCTTATTTATTAAATTACTTAGAAAATTAAAATATATGAATGTAGTTAAATAATTAATACTATTAAATTAATATATTCAATAAGATGTTAAAAAATACCAATAAAATTAATTATAACTCACCATGAAATTGCGACAATTTTATAACGCACTTCAAACGTAGCGGTTTTTTTAAGGTGTCGTAAACTCGCACATTGTGCGGGGAAGAGCCTTTCTACGCCTCTCTTCCCTGTTCTATAACTTTACGGCTTTTTAGGCCATATGCCGTTTTCAGAAACTTTGATAGCAAAACCAAAGCAAAACATTTTAAAAAGGTTTTTAAGACTTCTGGCTTTACAAAAGCACACTTAATCTTGTTAACTAAGTATTATACGTTACGTATAATAATAAGTTTTCTTTCTCATTTTAATTGGTTTCGAAAATTAAAAATATTTGTATTAATTTTTATACAAAAACTACCAATTGATACCCTAGGAACTTGCAAATTCCATAAAGCTCGGGATAGCTGATTCTAAATTGTTCATATTCCTTCGAGCTAAAACTACAAAAGGTAATTCGGAAGTGGGGCTCCTCTTTCAATCGGGTTGAAAAAAAATTTAAACGTTTTTTTATGAATAATAAACATAAGAGAAAGCAATAATAAGATGGCGTACGACCAAAAAAAAAAAAAAATAAATAAATAAATAAATAAAATAAATAAATATATATTTTTTTATTGATTGGTTGTTGGTTTTTTTTAAGCGTTAATTCTAGTTTTAACAAAGGCATTTAGCAAGAACTAGTTCTAACTAGAATAAAAAAAAAATTAAAAAAAGAAGTTGATTTTAGTAGAAGCCCCACTTCCGAATAATTACCCTACAAAAGAAAGACGTGTTTGAGAAATGCATTTATCATTTTATCATATATTTTTCGGTAGAATTTTAGTAGTCGTAATGTAGGATTTGTTTGCAGTTTATAACATACAATAAAAATATATAAAAACGAACTATTATCCAAATATAATTACATAATTTCACATATATGTTAATAGCCCGGCTAGCTCAGTCGGTAGAGCATGAGACTCTTAATCTCAGGGTCGTGGGTTCGAGCCCCACGTTGGGCGCATACACTTTTTGTCTATTTTTATAGGTGCTTTTTATATTGATCTTTTTTTGTAAATAAACAGCTTGATTAGATTATTGTGGGCTGGTAGGTAATTGGATTTATAAATTTTTTTATATTTTAAATTTTTCAATGTAACGCCATCTAGCGTGTTGTTTAAAAATTACATTATACGTCTAATGTGTTATAGCTACGTACCAGATAAATCTGAACGTAGTACTTTATATCCAGCAGAGATGGCGTAAGTTTCGTATAATAACTAAAATTTGAAGTAGTTTTTTTTTTTGTAAACTAAAAAAAGCAGTTTTCGGAACAAAAGTCAAAAGTACTACCTTTTCATATTCATACTATATTATTTTTTGAGTATATATGGTACACAATTGTATACAAATCTATATAACAAAGTGTAATATTTTATTTATTTTTTATTTATTTCATAACTAAAATTTACATTATATTTATAAAGTACACAAGATAATTATGGACCACGCAGAGGCACGAAATATTTAGGTAAAGAGGAAGCGCTTTGTTAGGTAAATATAATTATTTACATTACTTTTAATATAATATCATGATATTTAATATAATATCATCTATATCATAGTAACATTAATTAATTAATAGCTTAATATATAATTAAATATAGATTAATATATTCTTATATAACAAGATATTATACAAAGGGCGGCATTATCGCTGAAAAGCGATATCTTCCAGGCAACCTAGGGGCAGAGGAAATGGTCTTGTGTCGGCATAGGTGTACAAATATAATATTACCCCTATAAAAATATAAGATTATATACGCATAATGCATATTATATACACATGCATACATGTAATTTTGATTAATGTAATATATATACAAATGTGTAACGTTCCTAAGTTTAAAGTCTCATTTTTGCCATACTTTATAGACAAAAATGTTTGCAATATTTATGGCAGCAATGATGTGTATATTTTATTTAAAAAAATGTATTTTTTAATTATTCATAGCGTTTTCTTAATCACTCTTAACAATCGTTCCACATTTTAAAGAAAGTCACCTTAAATTTGAAAAGTTGTGAAAAATAATAAATAGTAGGTACCTAATAGTAATTTTAGGTGTATTTGAGTAAAATAAAAACCTTACCAACCGTTCTTCTTAGTAACGCACGTATTAGCTTCAATGCTGGCAGTCGCGGATTCGATTCCCGCTAGGAGCAGATAATATTTATATTTGTGCAAATACTTGTTCCCAATCTTGGTGTATGTTCTTTTGAACCTTCACACCGTGTCTCGGAAAGCACATAAATCCGTCGGTTACGGTTGTAACCTGATAACAATAATTACTCATACTCAAGGTAAGGGAATTTATTTACCAACCTGCAGTTGAGCAGCGTGGTGGATTAAGCTCTACCCTTTTCCTGTATAGATAAAAGACTTTTGCCCACTAGTGGGACGTTTACAGGCTGATTCAGTTCAGTTAAAAATTTTTATAATTAATTATGTGATGTTTGTTATTGTGGGAACACTTTTAATATAGATTTTATATATAATAGTGTAGTACTTGTACAAAGAAAACTAACTACTTCAAAGATTACTTTAACTTTGTTAAGACAGTACATCTACCTCTATTATTATTATTATTTCTTTATAATAATTGTTATGCCGGAATAATCTATTTTGTTTTTATACCTTCGCAAGTGATATCATGTAATTTAGTATGATCAGATTGAGGTGAATCACCTTTGTGACCATTTTAGTTCTTTCTTAGTTATATTTTGTGGTAACGATTAACTTGTATTTATAGAACGAACCAATAAGAATTTTATATAAAAATATAAAGTATAATTATATTTTGATATAAAATATAAGGTATATATCGTATATATATATACGATTGAAATAGGTTTTTTAAAATTTATTTATTTATTACACTTTATTGAACACCACTCATAAAAGAATAATACAAGTTAAACAAACGCAACAAGTATCAAGAAAAAGAGAATGATGACAACTGGTGGTCTTATCGCTTTATCCATAAATTACGTGAGATGTTTAGGGGGGAAGGGGGTCGAGCGAAATCTCACAGAATCTCACGTGGGGGGAGGTTGGTCTCGGCAAATATCTAAGGTCTAAGCTTTCGTCCTTTTAGCCTTCTTTTATTGCAAATAGGTAAAGGTAAAGTTTTGGTTGGAGGTTGGACACACATTTTACCACTTTGGAAGTGTCTCTCGCCCAAATTATTCAGTTTAGAAAAAAATAATATTAGAAACCTTCATATCATTTTTGAAGACCACCCGTACCCGTACCCGTGATTACCCACACGTATGGGTTTGATGAAAAATTTTGTTAAGTTTTAGGTCTAAGTATGGGGAACCCCCAAAATTTATTGAATTTTTCTATTTTTGTGTAAAAATCTTAATGCGGTTCACAGAATACATCTACTTACCAAGTTTCAACAGTATATATACTTTCGGATAAAAGTGGCTGTGACATACGGACGGACAGACAGACAGACATGACGAATCTATAAAGGTTCCGTTTTTGCCATTTGGCTACGGAACCCTAAAAATTAGATACAATTTAGAGCCAATATCCATGGAAAGTTTGCTAAAATGGTTAAAATATTGTTTTAATATTCAAATTCTATACAAATAAATTGAACAAACAGCTCAGTTTTTTAAACCGAGAATAAAGTTGTACTTTTAGCAGTTTTATTGTTCGTAATTTAGTATCATTAAAGAAGTTATTATTTTTAATGTCAATTCGACATTTGTGTATGAATTTCAAGGGGCTTACCTCAATTCTACCTATAAGTAGGAAAAGTATTTTTTTAGGGCTTTGGAACCCACGTCATACAAAGAATTTGAATCTAGGGGTTTTTTTTTTTTTTTAATAATTTATGTCCACGGGCTCATTTTGCCCATGCCTTTTTTATTCCAATTTGTTTTGTTTACTTGGTATAATAGTAGCTGCTTACAATTTTACATTAGTGGTAACTTAATTCTTGAATCTAGGGTTAATAGCCGTTGGTTTCTGGTGTGAAATAGTCAAAACGTTGTTTCAATATTCGAAGCCAATATGTTATAATATATATAAACGGGACAAACAACTCGCCAATGTTATGTAGACGAATATGGCTGGGACAGAACATAAATGGATGATGATCCTCGTTACAGTGTTTTTGCAAAACATGACAATGTTAATAATAATTATTAATAATGTTATAATATAAAGTATTTTTCTTGTATCGTAGGTAATTGCTGTACTTCCTTTGCGACATCATTTAGAGTAATTTGTGTTGTTTATATAAAACGCAAGGAGCACGCAAATCAAGGTTTGTGTTGTTTCAGATTTTCTTACAATATGTTCAAATTACAACATTTATGTATTGTGATTTTAGGTAAGAATATAAGATTTTATTGAGTTATCTATTGTACAGCTGTTTCTAGTTATCACGATAAGGTACCTTTGTTTTTGTTATAACTAATGAATAATAATACATATTGTGTATATCAATCAAATAAAATAGGTTTAACTGGAGTAACACAACAAATAACATCCAAGGTAGACTTTGGAGAAGAAGAATCGACAGCGGTTTTGAAAGATCCTCAAAACGATGAAGATGTTGAAGTGAAACACACAATCGTTGTTTCGACGAAGCTAAAAAATAACAACAGAAGAGCTTTACATACAGACGGTAAGATTGCTTTGTTTGATATTTACTATTATCGTAGCTCATGCTAATACATGGAGCCTGAATGAGAATTTTTCAAAGAACCTGAACTTTCACTGAACCATCTAAAAACTCTTTCTCGAGATAGGATTGGCTCTCCTAATTCTGATTGTAATCGATGAAGGCTAAGTTTTGCAGTTAAACCAAATTTAAAATCATAAAATATCATACGCAATAACATTTGTTCGCGGTTAAGCTCCACCGTTGCAAAGAAAAACGCGGGTACCGTCGTAGTTAAATCGTGGTTAAATGGTGGAACATTATTTTTTTTTAAACCAGCAATCTGGCTATTTGCGTTCTAGTTTTAAATAAATTTGCTTTTTTAAAATATATAATACATCTGCATTCCATTTTTAAATTACGAGCATCTCAAAACTTATCGAGTGACCTACGAGTACGTACAGGCCAATGGAGAATATAGTGTTACTCCTATAAAATAAAAACACTTAATTTATTTAACATTGAGAAGCGTTTGAGAATTTTTGTAAATTGAATTAAATATTTTATAGTTAAGATTTAAGATCTAGACAAGCGAGCGCAAAGAACTTGTTTCCATACTTGTAGTATTTTCAATTTCAATGGAAATAGTGACAGTCTTATGTATGTACATGTTTTAGATAAAGCGGGTGTTCTTACATACAAATTTGGTAATAAAAATGCTAATGACGAAGACAATGATGAGGTTCCCATAGTTAAAGCATTTAAATCGGTTGAAACAACACAGATAAGAACGCCTGATACTCGATTTAAGTCCACAAACTACGCTGACCCGGGATTTGTTCAAAATAGAAATTCAAGGGACGAATTCGATATATATCCAATTTTGGCTTCAAATCCTATGCAATGGAAACCTTCATCCTTCTTCAACAACATTAACTGGTGGAATCAAGAAAATACTAACTTCGATAGAAGAAATAGGCCTGATTATCAAAAATTTCACAGAAGGGTTAGTGACGATGGCGTTAGAGAATTCTATTGCAGAAAATGTAGAGAAATGAACGGCCTAAGAGATTGTATCCAACCAAAAAGTAATTCTTGGTTACGTGAAAATTCAACGCCAAAGATTAAAATTGACGGTAAAATAGCTAAATTAAATTGAATGTGTATAACTTATGTTTTATTTTATAAGGAGAAAAAAATGTTGATGATGTTATCTTCGTAACCTTGGCATGTTCTAAAGGTTGCATCGTAGTAATGAGTAATATGATGATCACGATTTCATAATAAACCTGAATGAAATTGGTGATTTTATGGAAATAAAAATTTATTCTATATTAGTTACGCACTAAAAATACTAATGCGTTGTCTCAATGTTTTCCGGATATACAAACCTATTAAATAAACTTTTCGATTCTCGATCTTGTAGCAATTTACAACTATGTGCGTCAATTAATTGTATGAGATGAGACCTTAAAAGCATATAATATTTCTTTTTCTATGGAACTAGTCAGCAAACCTGATGTTAATTAATCAACGTGACTTATAATAATCATACTTATTCTTTGTTCTGAAACTTCTATGTTTAACTTGTATGTTTAAAACTGAAGATAAACAAATATTGTATTTTTAGTTTTTATCATTGGGCTGTAAATTTCATTCTGTAATTTTTATCGTTCTTTACGTAAATAAAACAATATTTATTTAAGCGCCAAATTATTTATTAAATATATTATTAGATACTATATATAACAGAAAATTAATAATTAAAACACAAATTCATAATAACATAGTAACGTTGAAATCTAATCACAGCCTTATCGACACATGTTGTTTTGGATACACATAGATAAAATTATAATAAATCAATTTCTTTTATAAATACAATACTGGATAATAGGCGCTATTAAAACCGTTAGTAGGTATAATTAATTGTGAACCTTGTACTTGGTAATCTTTCCGTTTTCATTTACTATGGTCTCCGCACCTCTGTAACCCATGACTTTTCCGTCAACATTGGAAGACGAAGCATAGGAGGAACTGGAAACGCTGACAAAATTAGGATCTCCATCACCACCACCAGATCGGCTTGTAACATCTACATTCCGCATACCCTAAAAAAAATTAAATGTTAATATTCTTCTAACCGATCGACTAAGCCTTACTTTTCTTTTGTTGGTTCATATATATTTCTCTAAATTCCGTGATTACAGATAATTTTTCACGGCCGTAATAAATTTATCTTCACAGAATCTGACCCAGCCAAACTATTTAAAAAATCATTTTGTCTTAAAAATATGTTTAATTGTTGATCCATTATAATATTCATATAAAATATTCAGACTTTCCCACGAATACGAAAATCACTATAGACAGAAAAATAAATTGAAATAGAATTTAATTAGGATTCTAGTTTTTACTACTTATTAGGTCCTAAAAATTCAATTAGTAATTACAAATAAACAATAAATAATTAATTTATGAGTGCTTACTCATATTATACAAGGTACTATTCATTTGAAAATTCAATTGCACAATTTTTTTTTTAAACACGACGATATTTTAAAAAGGATGTTATGAGTCGAACATTTTTACTGTGACGTACACTGTTGAACCTGAGTTAATTACGAAAGTTTTACATGGCAACATAAAAACAATGGGCCTTTGGCCGTGTTCCGAAATATACTGCGAGCACCGAGCACTGTGAGGTATGAACTGAATGACGTTTCCTTTCAGTATACTGCGAAGCCGTTCCTTTTTAGTATGCTATACTGTGCTATAGTGGTTACTGTTTAAAACGGAACGCAGTCCAGTATACTATCGTCCTCATTTTTCGACATCGTTTTCAAATGAAAATATTTATCATGTACGAGTTTTTTATTCAACAAGAAAAAATATTATTTGAATAATGTTGACATTTATGAATAACAATATAAATGAATAATAATAACAATCATTCACGCTGTTATATTTTTTGATCACCTGATCACAGTACTGAGAACACCTTACCTCGAAAGCGCTTATATTCACATTACAAAAATGGTGACAGTACTGAGCAGTGCTCGCAGTTTATATCGGAACACGGCCAAACTCATTCAACCACATGCTACTGCCACAGTCTAACTAACTCTGTTTCTGTACACTGTGCTACTGCGATCATTAGTTTGACATTTAATTGACAGATTTTTCATATTTATCTTTGATTAAAAAACTCTACGTGACATTGGCGGAATCAACAGTGCCCAACTGGCACAACTGAAAGCCACTAACCCAATCAATCTATCAATTTGATTAAAAATATATTTAGTTTTGAGTAAGTTTTACAAGCCCTTGAAATGAAGGTTACAAATCTTTACAATTTATTCTTTGTCTAGAGTTAGGTACCACTCTTTTGATTTACCTATAAAAAAGTTTCAAAATACATTACATATTATATTATTGTCCTTAAGTATCAAACGTAGTTAATGCTCTATGTCTAGAAGTGATTTGTGGGATACAACACCAAGGTTTATTTATTTCGCGCGATTTTTTATATTCCGCTTTCGTGTGTCAGATTAGTTCCGGAGTTTCTAAATATGTAGGTATAATTGCAAAAAAAAAAGGATATGAAATCGATTTTAATTCATAAAAGCAACTAAGATACTATTTATTATCCAATATTATAATATTAACTTCTGATGTGAGATTTGTTTGTTTGGTACAATTTTAGCCTGCGATGGTGCGCCATAACTATTTATAAAATTATTCACGTTTAAAAATGACCTAACTCAATAATGACGTAATATGTACTTAGCTCGACTTGACTCAAGCACATAGCTATGAATCTTAATGATTTTTTTTGCTTTCAATAGTGAAATAAGTGATCGTTCTAAAAGACTTTTGTGTCTCATTTTACAATAAAATAATTATGTCATAAGCTTAGTATGTAAATTTTGTAAAGGATCAACATTAAATTCAACAGTTACTCTTTAAAAAGTATAATATAATATAATATACACAATTTTAATCCTCGTTCAAATAAATGTAATCTAACGATCTTTAGGATTAAGATAATCTAGCACAGAATAATATGCTAAAACTCTTCGCCTTTTCAATGTAGGTAGAAAGTCAATCTATTATTTTAGCATTTTAAAATCACCTTTTTATGATACTTAAATTTGTTTATGATAACGAGACATTTAGAAATGGATCCTGACCAAACAACAGTTTCTTGTGGAAAATTAATAATAATAATTTTAATTAAAAATTACTTAGAATAGCTACGAGAATTACCAATATTATTAAATTATGTAATGTAATAACTTACAGCACTAGCAGGGTTAATAGCAGCCACTTGGTGCCTGTAACCTGGTCCAGCCGCGGCACTAGCGAAAGCGGACTGATAGGGACTGTTGTCCATGTTGGGAATGAAACTTCCTGGTCCAAATGGGTCCGAACCAAAATATGGGAACCTAAAGAAATTATAATTATAACCACCGCGGTTATATGTTACGTCGTAAGCTTTACGAGCCGCGTGTGATGCTAATCTCTGACTCTCTATGTCAGACCCAAAAACCCTGGAAACATAATAAATGATTCAAACAACACCCCAAACATGTTAGTTACAAATGATAAAAATGTGAAAGCGGTAGAATGTTTGTTAGTAAATAATAATAAAAAAATGCATTTTTATGTATTGTTTTGTTATGCACCCAAATATATATAAGTATAAACATATATGAAACACAGTAAAATAGGATATATAAGGCCCAAAGTAAAAATGAATACAATTAGTTTTAAGACACCATTTAAACAATTATAAAAAAAAATGAAAAAACCAAATCAGCCTCTAGTTTACAGCCAACAGCTAATACAGACCAAACTTGACAACTGAACAAACAATGATGAAAAAACAAACTTGACAACTGAACAAACAATAATGAAAAACACACTTAAATATTTAATAATTTCAAAATAATTTGAGTTTTTTTTTTAAATTAAAATGATCACTATTTAAATTTTAACATTTTTACCTTTGCCTTAAAGACCTTCTTAGGTGTCGTAATCTCGGTCTCGAAATATAGCTATAAATGATAATGTCATTATTACAACAAAAAAGTATACAAGTATAATTCTACACGTAAATATTAATATTATTTTAAAAGTAAATTCATTTCGCCAAATCCTCTGCGAGAATTTGAACAGGAAATTATTTCAAATTTTTTATACCATGTTATTTCGAATCCTAATTTTAACAAACTACTTAAAGTGTAAATTAAAATTATCTAATCTACTTTTAGTTTTTTTTATCGTTTGATGCTGAATTTAATTGTTCCTAACACGAAAATACACTTAAAATTTTTCAAGATGGTTTGACGACCAGATTTGAAACTGTAGGGAAAAGACTCATAGAAAAGAAAAAAAAATACGAAAAATACTCATAGGAGTTTTGAGGCTGATTTGGATCAAACCAAACAAGATAAAAATTTGATTCGATTTTTAATAAGTCTAGTTCGATAATCAAAGTAATTAATGTACGTTTGGGCTGAAAATTAAATCTCTGTTTGCTTAACTAAATAAATAAAACATATATAGCAGGAAGAAAGATAAATATTTGACTTTCCATCACCATCCTTCACCGTAAGCTCGAACTCAGTTAACCGTTTCTTACTGCTGAAGTATATTGTCGTAGTTCCTAAAGAAATCTGGCATGAAAAAGTCGATGTCGTTGAAAGGTGCTCCGAAGGGATCACCGTATGGTGTGAATGTATCCTTTGGGTCGAATGTTCCACCGTACCTATTGCCCGCTGTATCCTGATAACTGTACACGCCTACGCCTTGGGAGACTGGGTAAGCTGTAATGAAAGGAAAGTTCCTTTAACACAACGTTTATCACTTTTTATCTTAGGTGCTGATTAAGAACAAGACGTAATACTATGTACGTTTGAGAATTATTTTCCGAAATTGACATAAATATATACACAATTACCAATTAAGAAAAAAATAAAAAACTAGGAATTTATGATTTGATTCTAACATAAAAGTTAAAAGTCGTTAAAATATTTACTGGAAATAAAGTATACTATTACTATTAGGGATATTAAAAAAAAAAGAAAAAAATCTAAATAAGTATGTATAATACACATAATTATGTACCTAAATAAGGATATTAAAAACAAGCTATTACAATACTTCATTAGATATTAAATAATGATTTAAAAGAATCTCCAATCATATTACGTGAATTAAGTGAATCATAATTGATGTTAATGAAGGCATTCCGTTGCTTCATGTTGAAAAACTTGAGTGGAAAACCCTTATTAGTTATTATACACACATAAGATTAATTGAAGTGAATGAGTTTCGAATACATTACATTTATATTATTTTTCTTACAAATTATATGATAATTATTGAACAAAGATTGCATTCATTTAAGGAAAATTTATGGAAAAATTACGTACTAAATAACTACATCCTTATTTGAATAATCAAAATGTATTGGAATTGTTTAGGAGTATTTTACTACTATTGTTATACCTTACATATTAGTTATTACCATATATTATGGCAAAACGCCATTGTTTATTTTAGTACCGTAAATAATACTAATAGTATCTTTTTTCTATATTAATGTTAAAAAATAACAAACTGCATTATTTATGACCGTAAAACTTAAGATCTGCGATTAAAATAATATGCTTATGATTAATAATAATGAAATAAATATATGCGAATCAAAGTCTTAACAATTTTTTACACTTTAAGTTTTGATTATTAAAAAATGTGTAAGTATTCACCGTATGTAGTTCTGTACCGAAGAACAGTTCTTAATACACTGGAAACAATTGATTAAACTTGACAAGTTCGGTGTTAAGCGTGACTAATGAAACTGTGGCAATGATATAACTGCGCAATAATGTGTAACAGGCTGTATTTTTTATGTTTTCATTCTGTATTTACACATTAAATTTTAGATACTTACTTGTTATTTATATGTTGTTTTTTGATAAAGAATGTTTAAAGTTTTAGGATACAGTATCCTGTCATCATAGTAGTAGATGTTGCATTCTCTTATTGGTTTTTAGTCATATTCGGAGTACTTGTGTCCCCATGTTGTCTATTTCTAAAGTTTACTTATAAAAAGTATTTCAAAGTTTGTACACTTACATACATGTATGATTTTTATACAATATTTTTAAAAGAACGTTATATTTACTACTAAAATAACTGATTTGCCTAAAGTTTGCACATTGTAAGTAATCAAATAAATATAGGTACTGTTATTATACATCGTGCTTAAAAAAGAAATGTCATCCTTAATTTCATTGTCGTAGAATAGTGACGGATATTATAAATTTAAAACTTTACAGGGCAGCCATTTCAAATAATTACGTTGTTGTTGTATATTTGAAATGGCTACCCTGTTAAGTTTTAAATTTGTAAGATCCGTTACTATTCTACGACTATGACGATTGTTTTAACAGTGTAGGTATTTTTGTTCGTGCAAAATGTATTACGAAAGTTCTCTCATTCATCTTCATTTCATATCACTTTAAGCTGATACTACATCGGTCAAAACAATTGAATATCACTTTGGCTCACTACAATAAGCTATGTTCTATCACAGTAACAAGGTTGATACAATAGATGTATTCATACAAAATACATGTAAATTGCTAGCATATAAATAATACTTAATAACTGACTACAGATAGTATACTCATTATGGCCGGACATAAACCTGCTTGAATATGCAATTCATTTTATTTTCTTACAAAAAATATTAGAATTAAAAATGAATACAAATGTTAATATGATCAATATAGTGTTACCTATTTTCTAATCAATTTACATTTTTGGATAACTCAAAAATACTGTTCTTACGATATATTATAATTAATTATTAGGATCGACACATTTTTGTCTACCTTTATTATTATTGATATTTATTCATCTAATTTTTTATTATTATTTATTTGTATAAAGTAATGCGAGTGCAGTAATTGAGTTAAGCCTAAAGAAAAAAAAAAAAAAAGCTCTAAAGCCAATAGGAATGGTTCATTTTGGACAGAGAATCGGGATTGTGAATGGGGAAATGTTTTCAGCTTTTTTGTTATCAATTCTCTAATAATTATTTGTAACGTATGCATTGTAAATGCGTATAATTGTAATTTTTATTTGAAATTATAATCAACGATGATAGAAACAGAATAAAAAATACGTTACATTGTATGTAATAGCCGATCTTCGCGGAGTCTTCCATGTTTAGTTTCGGTATTTGTTACATTGGATGACATTTGTGATTACTGCTCCACTAATTCAAGTAGCGTTATGTTTTAGTCTTTTCTCGTTAAACGGAATTTTACCGGTGGGAGGGATGCGCTACCGGTGGGAGGGATGCGCTACCGGTGGGAGGGATGCGCTACCGGTGGGAGGGATGCGCTGTGCCGCGCTCCCGGCTGCATGGTTACCACCATCTTGCTTGTTTCTCCCGTGAAACAGCTTTGCTGTGTTTCGGAGAGAAGGGCAAGACAGGCAGTTTAATTACTGGCACCGAGACTTTAACACCTTATGTCACTGGATAGGCAACACATAAATGAGTTGGCTGGGCTAGTTCCAGGTAAACTAGTTTATGTCCATGGGCGACGTTAACCACTTACCATCAGGTGGAACATCTGCCAGTTTGCCTATTCACTCAACATAAAAAAAAAAAACGCGAAAAGAGTTGTTAAGATCTGATAAATTGATCCTGTGATAAGCTTGTTCAAACAAACAGTCTACTTCACTGCACTGTAACAGTTAAAGAGCACTTTCACTAATAACGAGAAGCATCAGCGCGAGCTTTATCGGTTATGTTGCTTCACAAAGAATAGGTGATATATTTTTCGACGATCGTTCTGATGAAATGTTGCGAGTAGTCGCCTCAATGCTGCACGCTGGCGGTCGTGGGTTCGATCCCGCTCAGGACAGATATTTGTATTTGTATAAATATTTGTTTCCGGTCTGGGTGTATGTCCTTGTGGGTCTCTGCACCGTGCCTCGGAGAGCACGTAAAACCGTTGGTCCTGGTTGTTATCCTGGACACCTGATAGCGATCGTTACTCATGGTAGGGAAATTATCAGCCAACCCGCAGTGGAGCAGCGTGGTGGATTATTAAGCTCCCAACCCTTCGCTCAGCAGTGGGTGGTTTACAGGCTGATACAGTAGGTATATATGTTTTTACGCGAACTTTTGCTTTAACGTCGAGAACAAGATGAATTTTGAAACAAATGTAGCATTTAAAATTCAATGATACTAGTCGAAATTTAAATCTATCGATTAAGGCTTATGGAATGTACCTCTCACTCATATGTATTGGCTCACTCCTATTATCACGGCTGTAATAAGTAAAGAAATAAACTGTCTAGCGTTATATGTGTTTGACACACTCTTCTCTATGTACTAAGTGTGAAATAATACGAATTATTTTGGCACATTTAATGCCATTAATCCAAACAATTGAATGGATAAATTAATGAATATTCGACGAAAAGAAAAAATAACGTACACACACACACACACACACGCGTATGTAATATATAAATCTTGTTTTAATTATTTTATTTTATTGAATCGTTCATTTTGTTAATACAAAGTTTTTAATACATCTAATTTATGAGTGTGTTTTGACAAATTAATATTATTTATATGTGTTGGTGACCGTTACACTCATTCATTGTCTTGCCGTTCAAACTACTATGTAATTAACTTCTATACTTAATTATAAGGCTTCGTGTTATGATTAAAACTAATACCGGATGTGAGCTGTCTGCGATCTTGATAAGAACTGCTCTTTGCGAAAAAAGTCAATGATAATGAAAAAATATATACCAATATTATAAAAGATTAATATGTATGTCTGAATACCAGATAGGTAATAAGATACTTGTTCTATAAAACTAGATATTCCACGCGGTTTTGCTCATATTAAGTTTTGTACCTGTCAGATTAGCTAATATTTTTACGCATAGTTTTAAACGTTCCTAATCAAACTTCCGTAAAAACATTTATTTAATTAAACTACTAACACCTGACATTAGAGCTTGCATACAAAGAAAATGTCAAAAAAGCAACATCTTTTTATACTGTATCCAGGATTGTAACACGAATGTAAATAATTAGTATATCGAGTTTTAATAGTATTCATTAAAATTTCTACAATCCGGACATGTTCTAGTAGGAAGAACCCGGGGAAGCCTTCACGGATGGCAGCCATAAATAACTATACTTGTACGTGATATAATTATTTTTCCCTCCAAAGGAACACAAATGAACAAAAGTATTCTTAGCTTAGATTGCTTAAAAGTACGTAGTTCTACTTGATACGTGCTGCTGTTATGAAGATTAGAGATAAAAACTACACAAATAATACACAATGTAACGTGAAATCTATATTTATCTTGAACCTTTTAAATGGTTAAATTTTTTACTGTTATTTCAATCGATGGCTTAATTACTGTATACAATATATTATAAATATATCTATAATTTAATGAAACGGCTTAAAAAATGGCCAAAGCTGGGTAAAAACTGAGTAAAGATTTGGGTATGAAGGTTGCCTGTTTGTTTTCCTGAACATCCTTTTCTGTGCTTACTAATTACGTCCTACACGTAGTGATATTTTATATTTGTAATTAATTAATTAATCTTATTTTTGTAATTAATATTATGTTCATGTTACAAATATCTCGTGGCGTGCAAAAGTTTTTTAAGCGTACTCAGAAACCGTAAAAAATAAGAATAAATTTAAATTTTGTTTCTTAATTTTTTTTTTACTTGTCGAACTTGTACATTTTGTTTGCTTATTTGTGATGTATTGATGAGTAAAGTTTAATTAAAGTTCAAAGCAGTATTAAGCTATAATATGTGCAAAATATTTGCTGTATTTGTACAAATATGTTCCTGGCCTAAATATTTTTACTTGTGGGTTTTCCTTCGAGTGACTTGGAGTATTGTTCTCTTATATTTACGCGAATTTTACTCATTTAATTAAAAGTCTAAATCGGATTTTATCGTGTTTATTTGTTTTAAAACTTTACAGTTTAACGATTTTTAATTAAATTAAATTATTTCGCGACGTTTCGGACCCTTTACAGCGTCAGGACCCGTTACAGTCCCCAGAGATCATGGACGGTGTAAAGGGTCCGAAACGTCGGGAAATAATTTAATTTAATTAAAAATCGTTAAATGTAAAGTTTTAAAACAAATAAACGCGATAAAATCCGATTTAGACTTTTAATTAAATGACTTGGAGTATGTTAAGTTGTTGATTCCGATACTAACCATAAATATTAGATAACATTCGTTACTCTAATTAGCTAAATTATTCATCGCAGCCGTTAAGCAGAGTAAGCTCCAAATATTCATCTATATTTACGTACCCACATGATACTAATACTTATTATAAATGCTAAAGTAAGTTTGTTTGTTACACTATCATGCGAAAACTACTTAACCGATCATCATGAAACTTTGTACACATATTCTTGGAGGTATTAGAAGTAACATAGGAAACTTTTTTTGGTCGCAATAACCGACATCCACGCGGGTGAAGCCGCGGTCAGAAGCTAGTAATAATAGGGGATCGGACAGTAATCAGATTAAAATGTAAAATGTGGTTAGATAAAATAAATATACTGTTTTACGATTATTTACCTAATAATAATTTAATATAATTCATTTAAATATTTTTAAATGAAGAAATAAAATGTTGTTATTTTCAATATTTTTAAACAGTACTGAAACACCAATCACAGTGCGTGACGTCATCTGTGGACAATCATTGACTGCATGGGTACTATCTACTTAGTTTACTCAGTTATTTCCATAATTTTGTTGATATTATAAAAGTTGCTAAAAGATTATTGATAAATTAGGATACGGTAATCCATTTAAAAGCTGTCACGTGGTGTTTAACCAGTTTTTTTTATAATGAAAACAGGATTTACGAAAGCCGACAATCGTAATCTTCCCAGAGTGAATACGTTTCTGATTTGCAATTTCTTTGCAAGTAATTCAGACTTTTGTGACAAAATTTGTTTTTGAAATGTGAAAACTTCTGTATTACTATTATAAATATATAATAATATATTATTTGCCATAAATACCTAGGTACTTGAAAAAACACCTCCTTGAAAAATAACCTCTAACATTACACAATATATGTATTGTACCTACTGTACTGTACTAGCCTATAAACTACCCACTGCTGAGCGAAGGCCTCTTCTCCATATAGACAAAGGGTTGGAGCTTAATCCACCACGCCGCTCCATTGTAGGTTGGCGAATAATATACTACTATAAGTAACGATCGCTATCAGGTGTATATGATAACAACCGGGACCGACGGCTTTACGTGCTCTCTGAGACACGGTGGGGAGAACCACAAGAACATACACCCAGACAGGAAACAAATATTTGTACAAATAAAATTATCTGTCCCGAGCAGGAATCGAACCCGGGATCGCCGGCGCGGGGTGTTGAGGCGACTACTAGCACCACTACACAAGAACGGTCGTCGCAAGTAGAATACTGTCAACACTATATCACATTCTTTAGTGTTACAAAAAAAAAATTGAAAAAAAAAAATCTATAATAGTAGTTGACCGTAGAGAGAAAACAATATAATATATTTACTAAAAATTAATTTAAGCAAATTTCATTCTATTTATTTGTAGTAATTAATGTATATTTACGTGAAAATAATCTTCACAAAAGTAATTATTATTAAGTAATTAAAATTGGTGAATTCATTTCGCTGCATTTTCTACTCGCTAAGTCTAACCATTTTTTTCGTTTATCTGCTTTTCTTGGCACATCAAATGAATATTTTATTTGGAGTACTTTTTGATGTGTTCGTACATTGAGGTACTGCACACCAACGATATTTTTTTGCGTTCCATAAGAACAAATAAAAAATCTGCTCCACGAAACAAAACTTCTCGTGAACTTATGCTCATGCAGCTGTTTTGTTATAGCCCCAGATGACGTCACGCGCTCTCAAATGATATAGCGTGGCGTTTTGGCGGGATTTTTAAACAGACAATATTAAAACATGATTTTGAGTACTTAAACGGCTATAAAAAAATATTTTTTTATTTTTTAGGGGAATAAGTATCCATAAAGATTAATATAAAACACTTTCTGAAAATTTGTCCGATCCCCTATATACACTGTAATAGTAATAAATATTACGTTTAATAAATAAAATGTTTTTTTTTTCTGTTTAACATTATTTAGGGCAAGACTATGTATATTCGTCTAAATTGTACGTGCTCAAAACAAACTGAAGAATTATTTTTACTAAATATTTATCATATGTCATGCGAGTAGTCGCCTGAAAGCCGCACGCCGACGGTCGCGGGTTTGATTCCCGCGCGGGACAGATATTTGTATTTGTACAAATATTTGTTTCCGGTTTGGGTGTATGTCCTTGTGGGTCTCCCCACCGTGCCTCGGAGAGCACGTAAAGCCGTCGGTCCCGATTGTTATCATAGACACCTGATAACGATCGTTACTCATGGTGGGGAAATTATCCGCCAACCCACAGTGGAACAGCGTGTTGGATTAAGCTTTAACCTTTCGTCTATATAGAGAACAGGCCTTCGCCCAGCAGTGGGTTGTTTACAGGCTGATACAGTACAATACATTTACAGTTTGCTTTTTTCTACTTACGCTTTCTGTGCTCGCAATAAGTCTAGCATAATATTTGTATATTATGTTGTAAATAATAAATAATGTTGTAATGGCAGTAGTGGTAGTGAGCATAGCCTTTATACTTTAAGCCTATGTACTACTCAGTGGATCCAGCAGTAAATATACTAAGTTGGAACACAATGAATTCAGTAGTTTTTGCATAATGTCTTCTTAGAACAAGCTAGTTTTGCGATTACAGTTTTGATTTTTAACTAACGCATTTTTTTAAATAAGAAATACAACGATAAAACCGATAAAATGTGTCATAAATAAGTTAAAATGACTCCTAATAACAACATTTAGTAATATTATATGATCAAATTTTATGAAATTGATCATTCCAAGACATCAAAGCTATCAAGTAAGTTTTAATATAAAAAATATGTCAATGTTCATAAAAGTTTTTTTATTACTTTTGTTTTAATCGGAAAAGGTCAAAGAACTTTTCATTAGAAATATTTATTTCTATTCAATATATAAATACCTATGTCTTTATGCAAAGTGACTGACTATGACTATTTGATATATATGATTGAAATATTGCGCTATGATTTTAAAATATTGCGCTCTTATCTGCGATTTCTCTTAACTCGTAATTTAATTTGCATTTGTTTATATTTTTTTATGCACAACACAATTGTGTTATGCAGGAGACCTTATTCACTGGTCATTTTGGGGCTCGTAATAAATGAATTTTAAACAATGAGGCCATTAGTATGAAATAGGGATTTTCTGTCAGATCAGCTTTTGATAACCGACACTACCAATATATTTGTCTGTTTTGCGAAAAATAAACAACAGCCATTGATTATAATTAGCCACAGAGAGCTCATTTTTTGAAATACCTAGAACTCTGATAGTCTAGGACAGCCCTGGTTTTATGCTTTCTACTCCCCATCTTGAAGACCTAGCTTTAAGTTCTACAAACGTTCTCGATAAAGGTTATGTAACTCAAAAATATTTATTCATATCTGACTTATAGAAGTTTCAATCAAAGCGTTTCAATAAAAAGAAACAATTTATGAAAATAGATTTGGATTAGCCCTTATCATGATACAACGGATAGTACTGAAAGCACTTATTTAGTAGGCGGTTACTGATATAATATTTATATGTATTCAACATTGAACATTTATTAAGCTGGTTTATTTGTTTATAGATATACATACCTTTAATATATGGTATTAATATAGCTATATATGGTATAAATATATTATAAAAGCTAAAATCCGTCATACTTCAGTGCCTGAAGTCAAAAAAAGATGACATACGTATCTGAGTCGTGGTCTCTATGGGCTTTTTGAACAAGCTCCAAGTCGCACAGGGTGCAGTGGAGAGGGCTATGCTTGGTATTCCTCTGCGAGATCGAATCAAAAATTATGAGATCAGCAGACGGACGAAGGTTTCCGACATAGCCCAACGTTTTTGCAAGCTGAAGTGGCAGTGGGCAGGCCACATAGCTCGTAGAACTGACAGCCGATGGAGCAAAAAGGTTCTCAAAGTGGGAACACGTATCGGGAAGCGCAGCGTCGGACGGCCGTCCGCAAGACGGACATATACGACTTGAGGAAAGTCGCTGGAAGCTGTTAGATGGAGGCTGCTTTGAACCGGTCGCTGGGGGAGGCCTACGTTCAGCAGTGGACATAGTTGATATGATAATGATGATGATGAGATTGCGGATTACGTCCTCGAACGAGAAGGCATTAAAGAGCTTCTGAAGGGCTTTATGCACCCGTATTCCACCCGCCTTCAAAAGCTCTAACGTGATACCGCTCTCGCACGGTACCTTATTGTTTCAAGTTGTCCCAGAGCCATACTAATCTCATGCAAGCTGATGTCCGGGATATCTACGGAATACTGTCATTATTATTATTAACTATAGTAATTAATTAAAAATGACTTTATAGTAATTAATAATAATAATGTAGAAATAACCATAATTTAATTATGTATACAAGATCAACGTAGTTGGAATAAGTTAACAAAGAAGTGAACAAGATCCGCCTCATCCTATAAACATAACATTATATTATACTTCATGAACTCGCAGGGAAGTGCACATCGTATAAATTATCATACAAAGTGCATTACAAAACAGATAAAAAAAACTCTACGTACTTGTTTGTATGAATTTATTAATACCGAATGGACATGCTTAGAGGAACTGCAGCATATTTGGGATACTGCAGGTAACTTGGAATACTTCGATATCTAAATCAATATAAATACCATTTGTGTATTTTTGTCGTAAACATAACGTCATACGAGACATGAAGCTATTGAGTATTAAAGGCAGGATGCAATCTTGACATTCCGGCTACAAACCCCAAAAGAACGAGACGCCTGATTTGAAAACTTATTTGGCAAGAATTCAATTAGTGATAATCTTTTACTGTATTACTTTAAATCTTTATTATAATTATTTAAAATGTTAAGTGACCTTGTTAGTCTACGATGTTACTATGATTCTGTGAATATTTCTAGAATTAAAAATGTGACATACAATTTTAGGTTACGATGATATGTTGTTAATTTGGAATAGGTACCGAAAGTGAGTGAGTTCCATTCTGTTTTTTTTTTTATTTTTTTGAATATGACAACATTTCACAAATATAAAAAGAGAAAGAAGTGAGAAAAGGAAGTAGTGGCCGCTGCTCTTGGCGCTATCAGAGAAAAGAGAAATGGGACACTTAAAGGCAGCTAAACAGTTCAATGTTCCTAGGTCAATACTTTTTCGATATTTAAATAATAAAGACTCTCCGATAGAATCATCCGATAGTTTTTTAAACAAAATAAGGCTATTTTTTTAATTTATTTAAAAAGATTGATTAGCTATTTAGCTAATTAGCTATTTGGAATAAATACTATATTCCAAATTACCTGCACCTAAAGTCAAATCCCGTTTTTGGAGTTTTTTTGTTTGATAGGCATTTTGATAAGGTTTTTGGTTTTTGTTATGTTTGATTTTTCTTATTATTAAAGTTTAATAATTTGACAATAATTTAGTGTATTTTTTATTGAGCCATCCCGTTTCTCATTGAATATATTCTCAAAAAACAAACTAGTATTCCAAATATGCTGCAGTTACTCTAATAATAAAAAAATAACACATTGGAATGTGAGAACAGTAAGAATATTTGTTTTGTTAATGATTATTTATTGCTTTCCTTTTTACCGGTCTTCTATTCGTAAACATTCTCCGAAAGTAAATTACTGTTATAAATTATGTCATTGTAATCTTTTTTATTTTGATATTTAAAGAAATTGTTCAATAAATTTTCGCGTTTTGTTTGATATGCAAATTATACTGTAAATATATGTTGAAAAGTAATAATTATACTAATATTTTAAACCAGACAAAATTAACTTTTTCTCAGGCTAAATTTGCTAATGTCTCCTTATAAGGATATCATAAAAGTTTATAATGAAGCATGATTGCTCTGAGGTTTGTTAAAATAGCTTGCTTCGAAAAGACACGATCCTACTTAAGTACTTTAATGACGCCAAATCATAACATAGCTCATAAAATACCACTAAAATGCGACAAACATCTTAAAAGCTTTGTAAGAATGAACGAATGTAGTGGGTACCTATTCCATTTGGTCACTTTCGTAAATTGTTAGATTCTTTTTGTGAAAATCTACATCGTATGATAAAATATTTAGATATATTTTGTAACGTAACGTATGTGGTATAGAAATGTTAGCAACTAATTTGAATTATTAGCTATGAAAATACTACGTCATACATCATAATCTCTGTCATATGCTCGTAGTAACTGAATTGATTGAATTAGAGAAACTGACTCCTGTATGAATCGTTATTTCACTCTACGTATGCTTATTACTTTGTTTCTATAATAATCTAATATTTGTCAAGATATTGCAAAATAAAAGTAAATAACAATATATGTTGCGTAACTTGTAAATTCTTATTATCCATTTATCTTATTACGGGAATACCCGAGTTTATTTCTTTTCAAATTGAGATTTTTTTAAGGATCTCCTGATTTAAAAAAAAATACGCTAATAACTTTACGTAGTAAATACTCACTAATTATAACTCATCAAAAAATGGAATTAATTGAGTGTAATAATTGTCTTAACATGCCGTTAAATTAAATATCTATAGTTCGGCTAGTAAGAATCGATATTAAGTAAGAAATTATAAACATTAATATTGGAAACATTTGGAACATTTGATTGATTTTGGCATGAAATGTAATCGTGTTAGAGAATATGATAGCGGCATAGCTTTTCGCGAAAACCGTAAAATATTTATAAATCTTTAATTTATTTTAATGTTCTAACGGGTAAATAAAACTGGTTTTCAACTTTCAAATCCTTTTGTCAGACGTAAAAATAATATAATGTTGTCTCTGCCCAATTAAAGTATACAATTATGATAAATCTTTAAAAGTGGAACCTGTATCCTTATGGGCGTGTCGTTTTTGGGCTTGTTTAATTATTGTCCCAATTTCTATGCAAATTATTTTATATTTCTCTTTTTTCCATTTTTGAATATAGTTTTAACAACATTTTAAATTATATGTAATTTACCTGTCAACATCATTAGTTTTTATTTTTAATTATTTTTTAAGTTCTTATTTCGTTTAATCGGTACCTGGTAGTGCGAGCTTTGGTCTAGTAAAATTAAAAAAAATATGCCAAATCTTTTGTACGAGTGCTGAAGCAAAAAAGGGGTGAAAGGATGTCGTGTTGTTAGCTGAATTTATGCACACCTTACCAGATCCTTTAAATATTTTTTTATACAATAAGGTTTTTTTTTTAAATATAAAATGATTATTTTTTATAATATATTTTATTATTTAACGACGAAAATTACTAAGAAATAACATTCATAACAATTGATCGTTAGTATAAATATCATAAAAATTCCAAAGTCCTAATTTTTATAAAACGATTTAATTATAATATTGTTGATAAGAAAAACGGTGAAAATTACTGTTTCTTATCAACATAAAAAAACTATAGGTTTTTACAATAAATCTTATTGAAACCTGAGCCTATAGTATGTGAATATTACTATATTTATTTGAAGGTTATATTTTTTAATTCGACGATGTTTATGTCTAATTTTATTTACAATAGTCTGATTTTGAGAACTTTTTTACTAAACAGGGCATATACACATCTAATTTAAAATAATTTTAGTTTAAAAAAGAGTTCAACCCGTAAAAGTAGGAAAACAAGAAAATGATTGCTTACTACTACTGTTAAGCGATTTGACGACGACTATTTTTATGTAAATTTTGGTCTACCTCGAAATGATTGATGTTAATTTTGAAAGAATAAGATTGTTTGTTTATATCTTTATTTTTCACCTGAGAACAGACTGTGCACATATATTATTATTATTACATGATTAATATACAATATTATTATTACTGTCTTAATAAAACATTAAATTTTTAGCGTTGTAATATTCGTTAATTAAAAATTAATTATATTATTCTAGGCAAAGAATTTTGTCATTTTTTTTACAGTCTCCATTATCGGATTCATTTTTGTTAAAAGTTTGATTAAGTATATATATGTCTAACGTAATGTTCATGCCTAGTAATATAATATTTCAAGCGATCTCGTTTTCAATCTTATATTTTTTTTCAGTTATTTGATACGCCATCTTAGGCATACATCTTAGGCACCATAGGCAAATATTATATCAAGTTATAGTTCACATTAATATCAACCAATGTCACATGTACGAGTACCTATCATGGGTTACTAAGATGATTCATTTAAGATAAACAATAACCTTAACAAAGGCTTTCACGGTTTACTTTCTAGTTAGGATATACGATTATAGTATTCACTGGCACATCTATATTAGGTTTTAAGTATACTTTCTACGACATATTTGAGAAGGAAGTGTTTATTCATACGATTATCGTACGAATATTTTTTTTGTTATTCATACGATTATCGTATAAACGAGTATTTTTTTATGGAAGTGTCTATTACTATTATCTATTACGATTATGGAAAGATTATTTATTGGCTATTATCAGCTGTTATATAATAATACGACAATCGTACGAATAACAAAATAATTATTAAATAAATTAAAAAATAAATGAATTCATTAATATTTTTTGAAATTAATTCACACTAGATTTAATAAATAATAGCTTTAATAACTTTTTCTATTTTTATTAGTTTAATAACAACTTTATTATCATACGTAATTATTTTTAAAGAACCATTATATATATAGATATTTTGTCAAGATATTTTGTCTAATTTTCCTCGAAAATATAAGTTTGAGCACATTAGTCTTATAGAAAACTAAATTTAAATAATTCTATTATAACATATTATTATTATTTACCTGTTTTACTAACTATATAAAACATATTTTATGAACTACGTACTAAATACTGTTCTCTTATAGTATTTATGCGAATTTTACTCATTTAATTAAAAAGCGGGGTATGTAACAATTAATTCATTATTCGGACACCCACCACCTCAGTCCCCCGAGACCATGGACGCTGTAAAGGGTTCGAAACGTCGGGAAATAATTTAAAATATTGTTAAACTGCAAAGTTTTAAATAAACTTGAAGACTTGAAATATATACAAAATTATCTTGTATTTTCAATTAGGACTTTTTTGCTATTTTTCAGAATTTTATACTAGAATCTGTGTAATATTCTGATAAGAATCTGATAGGTTACTAATATATATTTATATAGAGTAATTGGCATTTGACCTTCGCAACTATAAAGTGTAGCCCTAAACTAGAACTTTCCTAAGAATAATTCAATAATATTATTACAGACTGCTTATGATAAAAATCAGACAATAAGATTTATATGTTTTTGTGTATTTGAAGCTCAATGGAAAAACCCATAAGAACAAACAGTCATATAACTAAACTTAGAAACAAATATTTGAACAAATAAAAATATTCACACGGCAACCATTATTACGACAGAATAGTAAAATAAATATTAGATGACAGATAAGTGTATTTTTTTTAATTTCCTTGAACTTGCTAATTTCAGGGTCTATTAGTATCGTTTAAAAAAAAGTTTTAGAAGCTCATTTTTGTGGGATATATAATTAATCAAGATTATATGCAGGCTCTGACTGAAGAGCGCCTTAGCAATAAATATTTCCTGCTAAGCAATGCTGAGGCAGAGACCTAGTTGACCCTCTTGCATATTTGTTTTTATGTTTTTAATTTTCCAATCTTGCTTCTGTATTCCTTTTTCCCTTTTTTTATCCTTTATTTTTTATTTATTACTGTGTATTTTCTGTACAAGATAAACTGTATTATTATGAGGTCAATAAATAACTTTTCTTTTTTTTCTTTCTTTCTTTATATGATATAAATAGCACGCTACGTTTTATAGGACCGCTCCGACACCGGCATGGAGTAATCATAAAATTGGATGAAATCACGCAAGTCTCTAGTTAAGAAATATTTTTAAGATGACGAATTAATAGCTGAGATTTTACTTTATAGACACTCCATGTAGTCTATAAAGTAAAATCTCAGTTAAGTATTCATCAAATTAGTACATCATGGTTCTGTTTGAAGTGCAGTCTAGTGCAAACTAAAAACGATTTATTACGTACCGAACTCAGGACTATTTTAAATACAATACATCAGTTTGAAATTTACCTTATATACTTATTGCCAAAAAGAGATAAAAATTTCACCTTAAGCTTTATAAATTTTCTATTATAGCGATCAATTTTACACCATGAAAACATTCGATAACGAGGTAAAAATAAATCGGCTGACGGATGGCTTCGAAAATTTTTTATTTTGATATATCGTCATAGTTTCAGTATTACGTTTTCGTAACCTATTATTGGTATTTCAAGCGTTTTGTTACCGTATACTATTTTTTTTTTTTTTTTATATTAAGATTTTGTATACTAAGATTAAAAATGATTTAATCCTAATATCCTGGCGCTTGTCCGCATCACTGTCCAATTATTATGCTAGCTACATTTAGTTCGGCATTCCGTTGATGCCAAAAAGGATAAGGTTCTTTGTTTTTGTTATTATAATTATAAAACAAAGCAATATACATGTCTATATATGTATGTATGTATACAAATGCAAACGATCTAAAGAAATAGTATGAGGTTTCGTTTGTTTATTTGTTTCATTATCACAATCGGCTTGTCACAATTTTGACACATAATACAATTTCGTTGTTGAAATAAGTGTTTAGTGTAATTAACAGATATATAAAAATTTCCAAAGATTTTTATAAATAAATTATGTATATAAATTCATCTTTAAATAAAAATGTTATAAGAACGCAAAAAATCCTAACGATTACAGATTTCACCATAAAGTTATGATTGAAAAAGAGAATTAGCTTATGAATCACGTTAACATAAAGTAAGCAAATTACTTTTATGTAGTTTGAGTAATCACACTCATTAATATATTTATATATTGCATTTCGTATTGAATTACTCATAACTGTGTTAATATTTAATACAAAATAGAGAAACAATATATATACAAACAAAATACAAAAAAATTACTTACCATAAATCCATGTTAATTGGAATAAAAGCACACCGATCAATATAAGCCTCGTCATTTCTCACGATATTCACTATATCCTGAACGTTTGGTGTTAGGTATGTAAATACACGAGTATCTCTGGCGAATGATCGCTGTTCAATGTTACCAACGTGTTAGCGCAGTCTAATAAATGTTCTTCCCGATCGCTTATCAAATTGTTCTTTTCACGGCAACATACAATTAATGTCGATAACGATAAGGGCTAAGTTCCTACGATAAATAGTGTATTAATATATTTCTTGTTTATAGCTTTTTGTTCTATATTTTATGGCTGATGCACTTAAATATTTGTAAATATCCGGGATCTTTTCATGTATACCAACACATATTATAATACACTTTAGTAATCGCTTACTGGAATTACTAATTGGCATGTAAAAAGTTTTATAGGCTTTATCAGCATAGGCTCCACAACTTTTATATTTTAATCCCTTAGGAGATAAATTATGAGGAATAGTAAAAGGAGTAAAAACAATATTAGCAGGGATTGTTGTAATTTCAAATACAACAAACTTTCATTGATACCTATGAGATTAATTAAAAAAATAGAACCTAAATGATTACTTTTGCTATATGAAACTGTTGTAAAGATATATGTATACATTTAGGGCACTATCGTACAAGAATTTCTATAGCACAGGCGTTCCTTTGACGCGTGACAGCTTCATAGGAACTAAATATGACTGTTACCCAGCCTATAAAAAAGGGACCTTCGCTTGGGCTCAGCATGGCCTTTCGTCTTATTATATTTAGTAAGGTCATACCTAATTTTAGATGGATAGGTGGATGGAGGACGGTGCTGACGACGACTTTACGAAGTGTGAAAGGTAGGTCCCCTATTTTTGGCTTCTCTCGCAGAAGAACTGCATGCTGCATGAAGACTGCATATGTGTCGTGATCTTACCAACAAGAATGACGATAGCAACGACCCCAAAGATAGAACTCATTGTGATGAGTCTATCTTTAGGATACCTATATAATACATTAGGACATACACAGGTGTCTTAGTTGGTCTTTCATATTTTCGTATACTCCGATCGGTCAGTCGGTCTTTCATATTATAGATATATGATTGGAATATTGGTGGGGGTTTCTCAAAATAGAGAGTCTAGCATCTTTACATAGTTAAAGATCTGATCAAATTTAAAAGCCTCATATAGAATGATGAGTCTAAATTACGTACACATAATTAATGGTGTTGATGGTTGTTCTTCAACTTGTTCTGAAAGACTTGTTTCCTAACCGCTCCCCTGCCCGTGTCAACTACTAGTTGACAAGAGTTTACAAACTAACCGCAAGCGGCCGTGTCAAGTAATGGTCGCCATGGATATATTGCCCATGTTAACTTTTTTTCGATACGGGCATTAGTACACGAAGTGCACCTGTACTACAGGTTGATTAACGTATATTACATCATCACCGGTGAGAAATTACGTGACAAAACATGAGAAGCCTTGGGCAGTTTTGTGCAGTTGGTAAACTAAAAGATCATTGCCCGCACACTCGGCCGGACACTATTAGATGATTTGACTTACAACAAGCAAATATAAAGCTCGCGTATGTTAGAGTTGGCCTGATGCAGGTTCAGTCTTCCTATTTCTACTACTTTCGCCTTACTCCTTCCTTTTTTTGACATTCGATTTCGGATGTTGTTGGCGTATAGAGAGTACATCACCGGAGAGACTACCGTAGGAATTCTGGCTTGAAAAGGGCGAATGAAAGAGTGACCTTGACTCGATATTTTGTAAACGATTTGATCTCCTCGATCGAGGTGCGAGGAGTTGTTTGTAAGCATTTAAAAGTTGCTCGCAAAAAAAAAAGCAGTTGTGAAACACGGGAGCTGGCCTATATGGATTGGTCTTCGAGATCTTTTGGTGTAGGAAATAGATTCATCATTCACGTCGCGTACGCTAACGCTCCTTTATTATGACTGAAAATTCGTCACTATGAAAACTGATACAATACACTAATGTCAATAAAACAATTGACATTGACATTGATATGGGCAAGCGTTCAAAGAACGCGGTTTCGAAATTTTTTATATGGTAACGATCGTAGACTCCTTAAGGGTTTCGCACCGTTGTTTGTCAAATAGATTTTATTAAAAATGTTTACAACAAACCTGAAGCTTATACAATATTTTGTTTAATTATCTGTTGTTGATTATTTTATATTTAACGCACAGACTGACCTGTGACTTCAATTTGACATTGTACAAGATATTATCTGTCGCACATATTGTTTATCTCATTTATATTAAGTAAATGACATAAGCATTGTAGTTCAAGGAGAAGGTCATTTGATTCTAATAAAATAAGTGCAGTCCAATAGGGGATCGGACAGTAATCAGATTAAAATGTAAAATGTGCTTAGATAAAATAAATATACTGTTTTACGATTATTTACCTAATAATAATTGAATATAATTCATTTAAATATTTTTAAATGAAGAAATAAAATGTTGTTATTTTTAATATTTTTAAACAGTACTGAAACACCAATCACAGTGCGTGACGTCATCTGTGAACAATCATTGACTGCATGGGTATTATCTACTTAGTTTACTCTGTTATTTCCATAATTTTGTTGAAATTATAAAAGTTGCTAAAAGATTATTGATAAATTAGGATACGGTAATCGATTTAAAATCTGTCACGTGGTGTTTAACCAGTTTTTTTTTAATAATGAAAACAGGATTTACGAAAGCCGACAATCGAAATCTTCCCAGAGTGAATACGTTTCTGATTTGCAATTTCTTTGCAAGTAATTCAGACTTTTGTGACAAAATTTGTGTTTTGAAATGTGAAAACTTCTGTATTACTATTATAAATATATAATAACATATTATTTGCCATAAATACCTAGGTACTTGAAAAAATACCTCCTTGAAAAATAACCTCTAATATTACACAATATGTGTATTATACCTACTGTACTGTACTAGGCTGTAAACCACCCACTGCTGAGCAAAGGCCTCTTCTCCATATAGAAAAAGGGTTGGAGCTTAATCCACCACGCCGCTCCATTGTAGGTTGGCGAATAATATACTACTATGAGTAACGATCGCTATCAGGTGTATATGATAACAACCGGGACCGATGGCCATACGTGCTCTCCGAGACACGGTGGGGAGAACCACAAGAACATACACCCAGACCGGAAACAAATATTTGTACAAATACAATTATCTGTCCCGAGCGGGAATCGAACCCGCGATCGCCGGCGCGGGGTGTTGAGGCGACTACTCGCACCACTACACCAGAACGGTCGTCGCAAGTAGAATACTGTCAACACTATATCACATTCTTTAGTGTTACAAAAAAAAAAAACATTACAAAAAGAAAAAATCTATAATAGTAGTTGACCGTAGAGAGAAAACAATATAATATATTTACTAAAAATTAATTTAAGCAAATTTCATTCTATTTATTTGTATTAATTAATGTATATTTACGTGAAAATAATCTTCACAAAAGTAAATTGGTGAATTCATTTCGTTGCCTTTTCTACTCGCTAAGTCTAACCATTTTTTTTCGTTTATCTGCTTTTCTTAGCACATCAAATGAATATTTTATTTGGAGTACTTTTTGATGTGTTCGTACATTGAGGTACTGCACACCAACGATATTTTTTTTGTTCCATAAGAACAAATAAAAAATCTACTCCACGAAACAAAACTTCTCGTGAACTTATGCTCATGCATCTGTTTTGTTATAGCCCCAGATGACGTCACGCGCTCTCAGATGATATAGCGTGGCGTTTTGGCGGGATTTTTAAACAGACAATATTAAAACATGATTTTGAGTACTTAAACGGCTATAAAAAAATAAAGTTTTATTTTTTATGGGAATAAGTATCCATAAAGATTAATTTAAAACACTTTCTGAAAATTTGTCTGATCCCCTATTCAAAAGGAAATGACAGTGTTTTTACCAAACATTAATTTTGTGAAAATGATATCCTGTCTCACATTGGTCATTGACGCACACACTTGAACACACGTGAACTACCTACACACCTTAAAATATTTTTTACGTTTATTTTACATAGAATTAATCTAAGTCACTAAAAACGTTGATGAGACCAAGGTTCAAATAAAAAACTTCAATCCTGGTAATCGCCTTAAGCCTAGCCTTGATTTAGGAGTTTTATTGAAACTGTCAAAAATCCGTGTCAATATGAGTAGTGCAAAACACAGCCCTTTTTTATCAATAACTTATCCTTTACTCTAGTTAACGCTCCAGGTTTTCTTTTATCCAACTCAATTCAGTAATAAGAACAAGAATTCCAGAATTCTTGTTTTTAGGGTTCTAATAAAACTATAAAAAAATCCTTGCCATTATATGTAGCGTAAAACAGATTTTTTTTTATCAAATTCTTTTCATCCTGTTTGACGACGCGTTGACGCAGTGGTCAGAGCAACAGGCTGATACGCAAGCGTTCACGGGTTCGTTCCCCGCACATTACGAATATTTTATATAGGTCGTTGTGTGTTTCTGGACCCCCGACATAACATTCATATCCTACTGGGAGACGTTGAGTTTGGGACGTTTATTTATTTATTTATCCTATCGTTGTCGTCGTATCCTATAGTTGCGCTGTTCGTAACCTTTTTTTCCAATAAAATTTTGAAGTCGTTGACAGGAACATATAGTGTAAAAATTGTAATATATTTTTATTTTGAGCTATAAAATTAGTCATCGTCTGTTGATTTGTTTGAAAAGGAAAAATTTAAAAACATTTTAAACGATAAAGTTCTTCAAATTATTATAAATAATAATCGTATTAAATAAAGCTTTTACTCATATCCATGTCTAATACTAATTATACTTAAACGTAGTCTTTAAAATTCGCATTAAACGTAATCAAATTCGTTCAAAATTACAGCATTCTTAATATTTCTATGATTACAGCATTGGTACTCGAAATGTCAATGACCGAATCGTACCTGTATTCATTTTAGAGCCAAAACACATAACGGCGTTGCGGCGACGCAACGCTAAAATCGGCGGTATGCGTTGCGGCGTTGCGGCGCCGCGAAAAAGAGCGTTGTTGTAGGGTAACCAGTTCTTCGTGATTTTTTATTGTGGATATTAATTTAATTATTTTAAATATTATAGTTCACGTGAAATTTGTTAATTATTGTTTGTGAAGTTGTTATTTAGTAGAATGCATAAAAAGTAATCCTTTGTACCGGAAATAATTTTGTGAATCAAGTTTGTATGCTGGTAGAATTTTAAACAACTTTCGTCTCATAAAGCCTAAACAAAATTGAAACAAAGTGATACATAAATTAATATCTTACTATATTAGTTTTATAGATTAAATATAAATAAATAGGTTTTGTCCGCGGCTCCGCTCGCATGGTACAGGCACCAACGGTAGTCGGTACGTAAAGTAGGTACTCTATGTCCTTTTCTGTACCCCAGACAACTGGTATGCAGAATTTCATGATGATCGTAATTCAGGTGAATAGTTAAAGCGTGAAAGCGTAAAACAAACAAAGAAACTCACTTTAGCGTTTATCATATGCATGAAATTAGCATTCCCCTATAATTGTGTAAGATAGAAAAAATATCACTATAATAACTTTTCGAAACGCTGCTTTATTACATATTTATAATTTAGGTACATCATACATGTCACTTGTTTGAACCGAGTCTTAAATTAGCTGTAAATCTAATAGTTAAAGGTAACAACATAACAACAATTGAGCTGAACTGTGAGCCGGTTCACAGCTCCGGTTCAAGCATATGGCTCATGAGCTTATCTGCAGTTCATAAAAATTCATTGAGATACCCATGTCTAATAAAGACACAAAAAATTAAAATATAAAAATAGACACAAAATGTCAATAAATCATGGTCAACAAGTATGACGTCACAACGCCGGAATTGGCGGTGCCGCGCCGCTAAAATTGGCGGTGACGCCACCGCCGATTTTAGCGTTGCGGCGCCGCAACGCCGTTATGTGTTTTGGCCCTTAATGTTGAATACAAGAAGATAATTACACATTTAATACGTGTTTTCGTAACGGACAATTTTAATATATAATTTAATTTCTGTTTTTGATATTAAGATATTATTATCAATTTTATGAAATTAATCGTTATATTAACCTAGTAAAATAGCGAAATACAATAACTTCTTTTGAACTAATATTTTATGATCATATTTATGCATACATTTTTTAATTTTTAATTTTATGTAGTTGTTATTAAAAACTAAAGCCTTCGACGTTCTTAAAACAATAAATAGTTTTCATTCAAACTCTTCAACACTTAAATCCACCATATTTGTTTACCGTTGACGTCATAGTTTGCACTATGACTGAATGCATATTAAAACAGAACTCTATTGGGTTGTATCCCTACTAATATATAAATGCCAAATTAACTCTGTCTGTGTGTCTCTTTGTCTGTTACGCTTTTACACCTAAACAACTGAACTGATTTTGATGAAATTTGGTATGAAGAGAACTGAACTTGGGAAAGGACATATAACCGAATTAAACGCGGGCGAAGCCGCGGGCAGAAAGCTAGTAATAAATAAATATGAACTTTATAAAATATAATTTTCTACCATCGTAGTTAAGAGAGAGAGAGAGAGACTATATTATATATACATATATATAATTAATTTAAGGTATAAAAAAATATCACTATAAACTTAGCTTATATTTGATAGACAAATTAATATAGTGAAAAAAAAACTACACGATAATGCTCACGGGAGCACTTTTTTGACATTTAAATAAGCTAATGACGTAACATTACGCTTCGACGAATTTAAAATTAGACGATAAGTAGCCTACTCACGTTTTTAGATATACAATACTCAGGTGATTATGATAAATTGATTAAAAATAAAAGTAATTATATTGAAAGGAAAATCCCGTGTTAAGTTTTTTTGCATCTGTTACCCACATAACAAACATAACGTAGGGCTGAACGTACATGATTACGCGTGTTAAATTGTAGTGTAATTTTTTGAAAGTATTTTTAGAACGGTAATTGAAAACTGCTAGACAATGCCTCTTCGTATATAAAGTGATAGGAGTTACTTGCATGTCTGAAATTTTAATATTAAAATTTTGAAAGCAGAAAGTTTTCTTTCAAAGGCAAGTATAAGAAAAATATTAATACAAATGTAGCGTGTGAAAATACAGTTTACAGGTACATATTTGCTTTATTATTTACTTCCTGTAGCATTCTGGCATGTTCTAATAATATTCTGTGTTACAGTCTTTGTTAAAAATAAATAATTCAAATAAAGACCCATTAAAATACGCTTATATCTTTAAGTTTTGATATCTTAAAAAATAATTATTATTTTATTATAAAGTAAACTATGCATCTTACCACTTCGTATCTTTTACGTGTTACAAACTACCCCATAGTTTAACAATAGAAAATTGTTATGGCGTAAATTATAAATAAAATAAACCATTACAAAATATTATTTTAACTTTTAAATAATTTTATGTATACATAAATTGATCATAAATCTACATACGTCTTTACTTGTAATAAAAGCCGTATAATTTTGATACCTGTAGTTAATTATCTGCAATTAATACCATCATCGTGATCCACGATCAGAGGTGAAACATCACGACGGACAAGCCGGATCAATCTTCGTAAATACATATTAGCGAATTATCTTTTTAGGGTTCCGTAACCAAAGAGTACTTCTTGGAACCCCATAAAAAGTGAGTGTGACAACAGTGAGCAAAACTAGATTTGTATAATTGCAAATTCATATGAATACTGATAACTTATAATTGCTATATAGTGTTAGTAAAAAACACAATATTTGAAATTGTTATTTTTTTACGTTGTGATGGTTTTCTATAAATAAAATAAAAGTAAAAGATAATAATAGATTATTAAGGCGTTCTGACTTCCCGATATTTCGGCACTGTCGCCAGCTTTAAATAGTAAATATAGTTAATATCCTGTTTCACGTCCTAATAATATTATTAGTTGTCATGAAACCTTAAAAAATTATAAGACAGCGCTGTCCCTTCATCCGTCACATTATTTAGAAGTGTAAAAGGCAGAACACTTAAATTCCAGCCGCATATAATGGTAGCCGTTAAGACGGTGAGTAATAAAAAAAATTAAATCAATTGATGTCAAACTACCTACATGTGCAAAATCACCACGCTTATATGGCTTACCAAAAATACACAAAATAAATGTACCTCTACGTCCAATTGTAAGCCAGATCGACAGTCCAACTTACAAACTGGCTCAGCACGTAGCGAAGGTACTGTCACCACTCAGAGGCAACACAACAGCATATGTGAAGGATTCCTACCAATTTGTGAGTGAGATTAAAGACCTGCAACTCACTCAGAATGAAACGATGGTGAGCTTCGATATACAGTCTTTATTTACATGCTTACCGGTACAAGACTGCATTGAAATTGTACGGAGGAGACTAGTGGAGAACGACATGCCAGAGGAATACGCAATAATACTCAAGCACTGCCTTACAACTGGCTACCTGTTGTGGAACCACAAATACTACATACAGGTGGATGGCTTAGCTATGGGCTCTCCAGTATCCCCCATAGTGGCTGACATCTACATGGAGGACTTCGAGGATCGAGCCCTAAGGACAGCACCCATCTCTCCTAGATTTTACAAGAGGTATGTAGATGACACTTTCACCATATTACCAACAGACAGTACTTGCATATTCCTGGAACACCTTAACTCCATAAATAACAATATTCAATTTACCATGGAGTTAGAGGCAAACAACACACTAGCTTTCCTAGATGTACTTATAATCAGGAATCCCGATCATAGTTTAAGCCATTCTGTGTATAGAAAATCTACCCACACTAACAAGTATTTGAACGGTGCTTCTCACCACCATCCTAGACAACTCTCTGCCGTTGGTTTGTCTCTGTTTCAGAGAGCTCACGGGATCTGTGACGAGAAACACCTGGACACAGAGCTACAGCACATCAAGCAGGTACTGCGAGACAACAAGCTCCGAGCACCGCGTCAGCGTCACAGATCCCGGAGGAAGAGGACTGCCACAGTTGAGCGCCAGCCTGCCGTACTACCATATGTCAAAGGAGTCACTGACAAGATTGGCTTTATCTTGAAGCGAGCTTCAATCAAAACTTACTACAAGCCGCCAACGAAGATAAGTCAATTATTACCATCTGTCAAGTGCCAAATACCTTTACAAGATGCAGGGGTCTACAAACTAGACTGTGAATGTGGTCTTTCATATATAGGACAAACTAAACGGAGTATAGAGACACGCGTAAAATAACATATAGCTGACATTAAACACCAACGGTCGACAAAGTCTGCTGTGTATCAACATACTCAACAAAATACCAACCACTACATTAGATTTGATAAGCCACAAATTCTCGCTAAAGAACACCGATTCCTACCAAGGATGATTCGCGAGGCTATTGAAATAAAAAAAACATCCTAATTTCAATAGAGAGGATGGTTGGAACGTACCACCAGCTTGGGAACCAGTTCTAAAATTAATTGAACCCAAGGAAAATAAAAACACAGCACGACTTCCAACCACAACAAGTTCCTTATGTGTGAATAGGAACGGTCAAAAGTAATAATTTATAATTGTATAAAAAGCGGGGTATGTAACAATTGATTCATTATTCGGACACCCACCACCTCAGTCCCCCGAGATCATGGACGCTGTAAAGGGTCCGAAACGTCGGGAAATAATTTAAATTAAATATTGTTAAACAGTAACTTTAAATAAACGCGATAAAATCCGTTTTTAGACTTTTAATTAAATAATATAAATCAAGTTAAAAATTAAAAAGTTACTTTTAATAATTAGAAATATGCTGCTTATGATTGTGCACACACTGCGTACACAGTAGGCGGTACAGAACCTTTCGTATGTTGTTCGATTCGCACTAATCTGGTTTTTTAGTACTCTCCTAAAAAGATCTAAAGATGTTTTACTAAGTTTTTATGCGTGGGGAAAATTAATAGATGAAATGAATGATGTCATCTAGTATGACAAGCAAATCGAGGTTTTTATTACGAATACATCAATAATTGCCAAATGTTCTTGCCAACTTTTCTTTGTCGCACAAATGCCTTTAAACGTTCTACTATATTTATATAGAATATATAATTCATACGTTATTGAATTCAATTCAATAAATATTGCAGCAACGCGTCCTAGCACATAAAAAAAATCTTGTATAGCAAAAGTAACATGAATGTGATAATGTCACTATAGTTCAGCCGTTTTCTTCTTACTATAATATGTAAGCTTTGTATGTTGTACTGATTTTGATACTGTTTACTTATTGTATTAGACGAATAAGTATACACTTTTTTACTAATTTCTGAAAATCTTCTTTTTATCTATAATTTAAAAATAAGTCGGGTTTTCCTTCCTGACGCTATAATTCCAGAACGCACGAATCGATTTCCACGGTTTCGCATTCGTTGAAAAGTTCTCGGGCTCCGTGAAGTTTATAGCAAATAAAATTCAGGAAAAATTTCAACAGAAAAGCAGGAAAACAGGGAAAATCATTTTTCACATACAGCGCCATCTCTGAATATAATTTTTCTTCATCTTTTAATCCCCAAACAAAATGTTACAAAAAACGAAGCCATCTGGTGGCGAAACGGAGTTCGCCGGGTTTGCTAGTTAATATATTAAAAATTCAGTTATAAATAGCCTTTCTTTAGGGGCGGCGCCCGAAAGAAAGGCTATTTAATGGTAAAGTCGACTCATCAGCTGTAGGTACATATAAAATCGGCGATTAGCTGTAAAAAAAAGCAAACAAGAATTGAAACTACAATGTTCACCTATACTTAAAACATTAACAACAGATCCTGATTGTCTGACTTACAATTTCATCAATATCTGATAATATGTAATCTGGATAAGATAGTTTTTTAGGAATTCTGCTTTTAAATGGGTCAATTCTGAGGCTTTTGCTCAGAAATGAATAAATGTGTGATAAATTATTCTCTCCGTCTATGGTCTCGGTGTCCTGTCGCAGTCGCGGCGTAAACCGCCACCATAACCCTTTTGATACCTATATTCAGAAATAGAAACTCCATTTATCTTATATCTTTAAACGAGCAATTCTTGTATATATATATATATAATCTGAATCTCGGAAACGGCTCCAACGATTTTCATGAAATTTAGTATGCAGAGGGTTTCGGGGGCGATAAATCGATCTAGCTAGGATTTATTTTTAGAAAATGTCGTTTTATCCCTTTTTTTAAGCAATTGAAAAATATCATTAGAATACGAAGGCAAATTTCGCTGTCATTGACAATCTTATAATAGCTCGAATAGGAATCGGGCGAATTAGAAATAAGAAAACTCGGGTTCGAAACCAAGTGTCTACAGACCAATTTTTTTGATCCTTTTTTTTTCAAGGTTTTTTCTTTTGTGAGAAAAACTATTATAGAAAGCTTTTTTTATTTAAATTACCAGTTCCTATTATTTTACTATTATGTCAGTAAGATTGAAAATATTTATGTTTCATCGGTATGTAATGTATCTACGAGTAAATATTATTTAACCGAGCAAAGCTCGGTCATCCAGGTACTAAAATATTTATACTCAACAAATCAAGTAAAACTAAGAATAATGAATTAATGATTACAAGTACGTAACTTACAGCTTATTTATTTTAAAATTACAATCCATTGATACGTAGGTGTTAATTATTATTAACGGAAATGTAACTTATATACCAGGGACTACGCTCTAAACATGAATCAGTGAAATTTTCATGAATTACGTTAGTGAAGCTGTCTTCACTACATATCACTTAATTTATAACTTTAATACATATCAATAACAAGTTAGTGAATACTTACTAATACACATACAAATATTCAATAATAAAATCAGTGGACTCTGATATTTACATATTCATAAATTTGAATAGTCCCTAATTCTGCGTGATACGATTCTCAGATTGTAAATAGTTACTTAAAATTAGTGAAATTCCACTGATTCACGTTTAGAGAGTACCTACCCCTTGTATTTTATAATCAAGAAATAAACTTAAAAGACTACAAAAGGAAAAGAGACATGATGGAGAGGCTTAACGAAATAATCTAGGCTCTACAGGAAAAATAATCTTTTATAATTAATATATATGATGATATTGATATTTTACAGCCCCGATATCGGTGACGACTAATGTATACAACATTATCAAACCTTGCTGGCTCGATTAAATGAAAATTCCTTTTGTTGATATATCGATAATGTAATTGAGCTGTTATATAACTGTAAATAATGTAAAATAATGCCATTATAATGCGATTAGGTATACAGAATTAGCAATAGCTGATCCGTGTCCGTGATATATTCTTCGACGGATAATTTAAAAAAAAAACTTACTCTTTAAACGTTTCACACTCAACGGCCCCCACTAGGATATAAATTCTGTACCGTGGGTCCGTAAACACACAACACGTAATTACAAACGCCCAGACCACGACAGTATAGCCTTTGCAAATATTTGTCATGTGGATCGAAACCGCGACCGTTAGCGCATCAGTCAATCATCAGTGTAATTGTGTTTCCACCACGCTATAATATCATCCGTTGGATGTGCACTGCTGAACGCAGGCCTCCCCTATCATCTCTGGGGTGTTATCACTGATAAAAAAATTACCTTCATACAAGAAAAATATTATTGATCCAAGAATTTTTTTTTTTTAAAGAAAACTAGTTTTCTTACTTTAAGATTGTCTTGAAATGTTGTTTCTTGGTTTGAGAGACCGAATTGCTTCGATCGAGAACATTTTTACTTGGTTCAAGACTATATTATCTTCGATCGATACAAGTGAATTCTTCAATCAAGAATAATTTTATTTATTTAGAATATTAGTTTAAGTAAAAAAAAAAAAAACTTTAAAGTAATGAATTTTTTTTTTCACTATATTCTGAAAATTATTTATGCTTTACTTTTTAGTGGTACAGAGAATAACAAATTAAGCAATTTATTATTGTTTTTTATAAACTAATCTAAAATAGAAAATTTTAAAAAATGTGATATTTTCGGGCGGGATATTCAGTTTTATAACTACGAGAATATCACTTTTTTTTTAATATAATTGAGAAATAAGTACTTCACACTCTATAATAATTGTTCAATATTGTATTAATATATAAAATATTTTTATATTTAATAAACAGTATATTAAAATTCACGCGTCACTGCTGAATCGCGCAAACGTTTGGTTCTACAGAATCTACACTGATAGAAAAAATTACTTGATTCAAGAAAACTTTTTTCTTCGAAATGTCATTCTTGTTTCAAGTTATTCAATTCTCTTAACTTAAGAAATTTACTCTCGAATCAAGAAACTTGCTTGTTTTCAATTTTTGAAACACAACTTTGCTCAAAAATTTCTTTCTCTTAGATTAAGGTGGACGGTAATATTGGTTCAAGATATTGTCGATTGATAATGTCGCGCGTATTATGAATTAAGACTATTGTTCAACACGTTCAAAACCACATCTGTACCACGGGATTTACAAAATAAATACGCCGTTGCAAGGTGAAATGCCTTTGATTTATTGAAAAACCTAAGTCATAACAATTTTGTATGGAGATCTATATATATACACTGATAAAAAAATTACCTTAATTCAAGAAAAACATTATTGATCCAAGAAAATTATTTCAAAGAAAACTAGATTTCTTACTTTAAAAATATATTATCTTGAAATGTTGTTTCTTAGCAGAAAATGTGTGGACTACTAAAATGAAGGTGCGAGAAGACCCGCAAATTACTTACTCGGATATTGAGAAGATTCTTGGCGATAGTTCGGGGAGCGTTAACATTATTTTGCATCAGCATCTTGGAGTGAGGAAGCTTTATTGTCGTTGGATCTCTGGTTTACTCTCAGACACTGAAAAACAGGCCCGTGTGGATTGGCGCCTGGAAATGCGTCTACAATTTAAAAACGGAACGTCAAGACGTGTTTCGGAATTCATCACGAACGACGAAACGTGGATTAATCAATATGATACTGAAAATAAGAGACGTCGAGAGTCGTCAGTATGGGTCTTTTCAGAAGGAAAGTTGCCGACAAAACTGCAAAGACTTCGTAACGTTGGTAAAAAAATGGTGGCTAGTTTTTTTTTTTTTTTCGCAGGAATTTTTTTCGTGTGCTGTAGAGGACGTAGCCGCCTACAAAGTCGCAATTTTGGACCCATCGGATTAAGACTGGTAAAAGTATTTTAATAGTTGGTTCAGGGGAATGGGACTTTGTATAGAGAATGAATTTTATTTATTTATTTTATTTTATTTAGGACAACAAACAATTGTACGATAAAAGTTTACATATTATCTTAATTTCTAAACTAATTATACCTACAAACAGCACTGTTATCCACATAATAATTTAAAAGAAAAGAAAAAAGGTAGAAAACTAATAAGATCATGTACTAAACTAAAATTTTAAATTAAAATTACAAAGATCCTAAACCTTAAATTCTTCCAAATTGCATTTTTATATTTTAAAGTAGACAAGATAAATATATCAAAGTCTGTAAAATTGTCACTATACGATTTCATAATTCTTCTTACAATTAGAGGAGCCCGTTCTCCTGCATTTGTTCTACTGCGTTTAATGACGAACAATTTTTGTTTGTGTTTCGTGTGATATTATGTGTGTTTTTCTTTCCTTAATTTTTATTTTTATTTTATATTTTATTTTATTATGTTGTTTAATGTGTTCTGATAGCGTTTGACGTCTGATGTCACTAATGCAGACTCTGACTGGAGAACAGCGCCTTAGCAGTAAATATTTGCTACTAAGCAATGCTGAGGCAGAGAGCTAATTGGCCTTCTTGAATTTGTTTTTTATGTATTCCTTTTTCTCTTTTTTAATTTTTTTTTTCTCTGTACAAGATGTAACTATTTTAAGGCCAATATCATCATCATAGCAGACATTGAATGTCCATTGCTGGACGTAGGCCTCCCCCATCGATCTCCAAACTGATCGGTTCGAAGCAGCCTCCATCCAACGGCATTCGGACGGATCCACGGATACTACGCTTGCCTGTACGTGGTCTCCACTCGAGAACCTTACAGCTCCATTGGCCGTCAGTTCTACAAACTATGTTCCCTGTTCACTGCCACTTCAGCTTGCAAATCCGTTGGCCTATTTCGGCAACCTTCGTTCGTCTGCGGACCTCATCATTTCTGAATCGACCTCGCAGAGAAATAACAAGCATAGCCCTCTCTATTGCACGCTGTTCGACTTGGAGCTTGTTAAAAAAGCCCAAATGCCGAGACTGTCTTAGATCCGTATGTCATCACTGGTAACACACATTGGTCGAAGACTTTCGACTTTAGGGACCTCAGTCCCTGACGGATGAAAATATGTGAAGATTACTTTAATGTATGTATATTATATATTGGTACTTAAAATGGTGTGAATTGGTCAGAATTAAGTTTTGTGGGTATAAAAGGCCTTCCGCATTTAACTGTTTCATTATATTAACTTATTTTATAAAAAGTACAACTTTCATTTGAATAACTATAGTTACTTATTGTTATTTCTGTCTATTCACTGAGAATTTACTAAACTTTGAAGTAATTTCAGATCACTTTAATTATTCTTACATACCAAGTTCACTTCAATATGTTAGAATATAATAAGGTTAGTTGCATGTAAAATAACATTTGAGGTTATGTTTAGGTAAGGTATGACTGAGTAATTATTTAAGTATTTATTTATATATACTTAATTAGAACGGATTGACCATTTACACTAATTAAAATAATAAAAAAGATTAAAATTAAAAATTGATCCACAAAATAACATTAAATAATAAAAAAGGCAAACAATAATAATTTAAATAAAATAAAAACGTTTGTCACAATATGAAAATGTCAAATGACTTATAACTACATGTCAAGTAATATAAATATAAGTATCAAAATGTCAATAATTAGAAAAAATTATGCGTCATGTTAATGCAAAATACAACAGGATTATAAATAAAAACTATTTTTCTCTCAAACATCACTATACACACAGTATGAATACCGACTACGATAAATCTCACAAATTGTTTTGTGACGTCATATATTCATTCGTAATACAGTGGTGCTTTTTGCAAATTTGAATTTCACTTGCTTATTTTCAATTTTTTGACTAACCACTTTAACACAGATTATAATAATAATCCATTTAGGATGTTAAGCTGGACTCAAATTTTTTTATGTACCTAACAGAATATTTTTTGCATTAGTGAAATGTCAGGTTTCTTATTATTACGCTTTTATTTTGCGCTTCGTAAATTCATTAAAAATTTAATTTATTCATATAAATTGTGACTCAAGGTATGTACACAAACCTATTTAACTTACCTTCTTGTCTCACATGCAATTACTGTAAAAGCTTTAGGTTACTTATCACTAAGATCTGTTAAAGTATCTATTGTTATAGAGCGTGGGTGCCAGACAGCCTGCCTGCGTCCCACTCTTGGAAAAAAGGTCTCTACTCCTATTAGAGAGAAAAGAATAAGCCTTATTAAAGGCTTTGTTTAGGGAATACTTAAGAAGGAAGAAGGATTCAAGACTTAGAACTTTTACTTAAGAACACTTATTCCAGCTTACTGCTTAACTGCAGATAGGTAGCATACATCATACATCAGTTTGCATGCAAATTTTCTCACTATAGTTTATTTCACAGGAAGAAGTAAATATTGAAACAAATAAATTATGTACGCATGCTCAACATGGACTACTTTTCAATACGTTATGGTACTTATACTGGAATAGGTAGTCATAATTTTATATTTAGATTCAAACATTCATAAATTGGTTTTAAAATTATAAATCTAAAATAAAAATAAAAAAAAACATTGTTATACAAGTAATTTTGTTACACATTTTTATACGTTTGCTCTTAAATATATCTAGGCGTTAAACATAATTATCACATAACAGCTTACCTCTTTTAATGATTTGAAGATATGGATACATTTAATGTATAAAGTCTTAACACCTTAAAGTGAAAATAATTGAATAAATGGTGGTCTATTTAAAAAAATAGTAGAACAAAATAAAACATAATTTGATGTCGGCTCAGGTACTAATTCTACATATTATATGTTCATATACTAATGTATAAGACTATACATTTTTTTTTAATTTGATATAATTCAATGTAGGACGGCAAATAAAGTAATTTTACAAATTAATAACTATCAGTCTTAAGTTCTTATCGATCTTAAATCTTTTCTGATTTACTTAACATTCAATTAGTAATTATATCGCATATTTTCAGAGTTCATCATCTTATCAAAATCGAGTTTAATGTATATATATATATATAGCCAGAATTTTCGGGGTTATAGGTGAACACATTGGCTAAAAGAAGACAAAAACAAAATGTTTGACGACGACCCTTATGGATATATTCCCTTTTTTCTGAAAATTGCGAAATTCGCAGCATTTTCAGAGTTTTTTTTTTTAATTAATTATAAGACATTCTTAGTCTTTTCAGAGAAATCTCTAAGATAAAGTGAAATATTGTCTGAAATTTTGGAATTTTCAGTAAAATGGGAATATTTCCATAAGCGGATAACGATAGCGTATGACATTAAAGAAAAGTCCTGTGTGATAAAAACACATAGGAGCTTTCATGTACCTTTGAAAATGTTTGTATTTATGTTATGTCCAAATATATTAACGACAAAATCTTAAGTTACAAATTTTTAGTATTAAAACAAAAAAAAAACATCGGTTGACATTTAAATAAATAGGTACATAGTACATACTACTATGATTGGTAGAAAAGATTTTTTTTTGGATAATCTTATAGGAAAATTTAGAAATTTTTAACGGTATCCTTGTACGAACAAAAAAAAAAAATAATCAAGAAACTGTCGGAGGTTAATTTTTCGGATCAGATCGGAATCGGAAGTTAGATTTTTCGGAGTTCGGAATTGGATCGGATAGTTGGTTATCGGAGGTTAGAATTTTTTTATGCTTGTTAAGTACAATAAAAAAAAAAAAACGTACAGTTTATTTTTATTTTAGCATAATTATCATATCTAGAACGTACCTACTCGTAAATTTGATTACTTAAATAAATGATCCACCATTTCTTAAAATATTCCATGATTACGATGTGTTCTAACTTTAAATCAATGATAATTCGGTGTTTGATTACATGAAGTGCTCACAAACAAAAATATTATAGTTATATCATTCAACAGTAGAGGTGCTGATGTCATCCTTTTTGTTGTCTTTGCGGCGGACAATTATTCTATTATTGAAGCGTATATTTCAAACCTCTTTTTTTGTATTCATAACGTTTAAATCTTCACCTAAATTACCTACACCTAAATTAAATTTTGGTTTTAACTAAATGGTTATTTTTATTTATTTATTTATTAAGTAAACCAAGAGCGTAAAGAGATAACTATATTGTATAAATTCAACATTCATTATATGTATATCATTAACTAGTATCATTAACTTATCAATTCAATATTTTTTACATTACTACAATCGTAATGTAAAAAATATTTTTAAAAATATTTCTATAGTGATGGAAGTCTTTAGAAGTTTTATATTTTATTACCACGTCGTTTTAAACCTCTACAAGGAATGAAAATTAAACATGAATTATGCGTACAAGTCAACATAAAACCTACAACAGAAATGCCGTTTATGGTAAGTATTTATGTTTATTTATATTTTATTATCTAACTCAAATATAATACATATGTACAAAAAGTATAATATTATGCTTAAACTTCGTTTAATGATAATTATATTAAATAAATAAAAATAAAAACTTTATAAATAAGACAAATATCTTAAGGTAATATGAACGTATGGACATATTTTGATTTTAAGCGACTTATTAAGGACTAGCTTTTGCCCGCGACGTCGTCTGCTTGAACGCTATTAGATTACACGTCGTTACAGAATGCGTTGAAGAAATAAAGGTTAACTGCTCGTTCCCCGAAGGTGATAGCGTGATAATATGTAGCCTATATGTTGACCCGACTTCTTAATAATATTCGTGCAAAATTTGAAGTAAATCCATGTAGTACTTTTTGAGTTTATCCCGGACATACATACAGACAAACAGACAAAAATTCTAAAAACTATATTTTTGGCTTCGGTATCGATTGTAGATCACACCCAAAGTATTCTTTTAAAAAGATATTAAATGTACAGTTTTGACTTTCCTACCATTTTATTATATGTCAGTTTTGTCAAAGAAGGTTGATTTTTTTTTGGATTTCGGACTACACGGCCTTGCTTGCAAGTAGAGTTTGTGTAGGTTTGAAACGATTAAAAGGGCTCTTGTCACCATCGATGTTCCTGAATTTATTGAGACTAATAATTGATTATTAGTCGCAAAGATGTGAGGCCAGAGACCTGATGGGTTAACCCAGGGAAGTTCCATGGGAAAGGGGATGGGCGCTTTTGTGGTACACAGCCTCCGTCAATACATTAGCTCCGTCTCATATCAGACAAATGTTTTATTAACTGCTTTAAGAGCGGGAGCCGTTGTGAAAATAAAAGTATAGCCGTAGTAGAGAGTAGTGTCCCAAATTATGCATTTGTGCCATTTGCATTCGAAACACTTGGAATAGCAGTGCAAAAGACTTTACCACACGTATAATAGCCTCCACTGACAAAAGGGCTGGTGCGTTTTCTGTCCAGAGACTCGGAATTGCGATTGAATGGGGAAATGCTGCCAGTATTCTTGGCACCATTCCACGCGTACATTATTTATACCAAAAATGTTTGTAAACAATTAGTTTTTAAGTTTTGCATTGTAAATATGTATAATATTGTAAAAATTTCGAAATAAATATTATCTCACATATGTTAACTATAACTATAATTAATAATAACAATAAGACTAAACTACCACCAAAACCAGTTCTCGTTCAATTTTGTGTTCGTCGACTTGCTTATCAAGTAATGTTCAAAGAATATATTTTATGATATTAGGAGACATAAATATAAATTAAATTGTCACATCCTCACAATTTAGTTATTTTTTATTATATTTTACATTTATACTTTAACTAACTGATTTTATATATGTGCGATGTGTTTTGACCCGGGTAACGCCGCGCCGGGTTTCGCTAGTTAAAGTATAAATTAAATGTGAAATATAATAACTAAAATGTAATAAAAAATAACTAAATTACGCTTGTTCTATTATCAATTAAATTACTAATAACAAAGCTATCACAAGATTTATTAAAGATGAACATCTTTTATATGGAACATCTATTATGAGGTTTAATCATCGTTTAATTATTTTAATGCAATACTACAGAGTACGTACGGGTATGTAAGATACACGTGATTTTAAATGAAATGGTTGCTAAATTAATTTCAGCTACATATTTAAAAATTTATCTCGTACGACTTGATATGTGATTTTAGGTTAAAGGTATAAAAAATATGTAGATATAGTTAGAAAACTTCGTGAGGAAACCTATATGTCACCAAAAACTTGTATATTTTCTAAATCGTATGAGATACATCAAAATAATGTACTACGGAATTGTATATCATAAAAAATCCTACAAAAAATTCCGCAAAATCATAATTATATCTATCTCCTAAGGTTGATTACTTCTAGTTCCAGCCTCCCGAACACGACAGTTTTCGAAAAGTTTATAGTATCGTTGTCCACAAACATACGCTGCGATAGAGTTTAGTAAAAATCGAGGAATATAATCGGCCATTGTGCTTGGCGTTTGTAAACGTTTGTGGCGTGTGGTTGTGCATATTGAAATATTGCAGTGTTTGTACAATAACGCCACTATCGGTTCGAGTACAGAAGTATAGCACGAAAGTGATTCTAATGCAGCGAGGTGTGAGACAGGGTTATGTTATCTCTTCGAAACTGTTTACCGCTGCTTTGAAAGAGGCTTTCAAACTCCTGAAACGGAAATTATTTGGCATCAATATTATCGGCGAGTACGTCACTCACCTTCGATTTGTTAACGATATCGTAGATACGTCGGAATCTCCTATAATACTTCAGATTTGTGCTAAGTGCTCAGTGACCTCAATGGAGTTTCCCAATGGATAGGCCTTAAAATAAACATTGATAAGACTAAAATTTTGTCATGCCCGCCCAGATATCAGTTGGGAACTCCATTCTCGAAGTAGTCGACGAGTATATAGGTATACCTAAGACAAAAGTTCCAACTTACTAAGTTCCAGATGTGAGACACAGATCAGTTAATGAATTTAGTTAGGAGAAGGAGCGTTCGGGAAGTCAAAAAACGTCTTTTCATCCCTAATACTTCAGTGCCTTAAGTCGAAAGTATTATACTAATGTGTGTTACAAGTGACGACATTCGAAGCTGAGATGCGATTTCTAACTATGGGTCTGGGTTAAGTAAGCTCCAAGTCAATACTCAAAGTCTCAATACCAAGAATAGTCCTTTCCATTGCTTGCTGTGCAGCAATGGAAAGGACTATTCTTAGTATTTCTCTGGCAGATTGATGAGATCCGCAGGCCAACGAAGGTTGCTGACATAGCCCAACGAACTTGCAAACTGAAGTGGCAGTGAGCAGGGTATACAACTCGTAGAGCCGGCTACCGATGGGGCAGGAAAGAGATGGACAGATAATTTGAGGAGAGTCGCCAGAAGCCGTTGGATGAAGACAGCTTCAAACCGATCGCTCTGACTCTGGAGCGCATCTCTCTCAGTGGTAGAGGTCTACGTTTAGATTTGGACATCCAATTGTTGATATGATGATCATGATGATGATGATGGACAACAAATACCTACCTAATGGAAATTAAAAAGAAGTTGAAAATTGAAAGATGTGATTATAGTCAATAAACTTGTAATTGGTCGGCTAAGTACCGAACCCTTTGTATGTAGGAACCCGATTCACACTTGTCTGGTTTTAATTTTTGATACGTTTTTCAATTTTCAATATTTAATATAAATTAAAATACTTTTTAAGTTAACAATATTTATTTAAAATGCTTCCAAGTAACTACTATGCTATGTCTAGATTTTTTTAATTTAATTTAATTTTTGAACTCCATACTTTTAATTATTTGAACTATATAAATTAATTAACAACATTAATAATTACTTTTTTGTAATAATATTTCTTTTACTTTGTTTTAACACTGCATTGTTTACAATCATGTACCGTTTACTCAAATTTTTAATAGTCAAACACAATTTAGTTTTCCAAGACTTAAGGAATCTCTAGGAATATAGGATATCTTCTCTAGGGCTTAAACTCATGTTTTGTTATTTGACCGTCATTGTTAATGACTTCGAGTCCTCGTCCATCTTCTGAATAATGTCCGTTATCATTTTGCCACGTTTTGTAAGCGGAAACAGATTTACCATAAACATGGGTATTCCCGTCTGGTTTCAGGTCTTCGACATTAGCGGCTAGAGCTGGCTGAAAGTAAAGGAGACAATTTTATCGATACTTATGTACTCACCTAATCTTAATTCTGAATTTTAGTATATTTTTTATATTATGACAAGTTTGGAATCTTTTACGGGGATATTAGTAGAAATCGTTAATTAATTAAAGTCAATTTTCAAATACAATTAAATAATGAAATAATGAAATTCTATTTAATTAAATTAAAATTAAAATGTGTGATTATATATTTTTACTGTCGTTATTTTTGCACTAATATATACAAAAAATAACTGTACCAATTGCTCAAAAGAAGTATTCGCTAAAAGATGCGTAATATTATTCTTAAGCAGTTGCACGAGTACATAATATATTTTGCCTTTGACTACACAGGTCTTATTTACAAGTATAATAATAATTTAAATAAGTAATATTTCACTTCTTCAAAATTAGCTTCCTCAATATAAGAAATATTTAATCTAAAATATGTCAATTATATATGGCGGATTTTTTTCATTATACCCTCAGGGGCTTAAACCACAGGCTTAAACACATTTACAGAAACAGGCTGAATCAATCAAAATCAAAAACCTGTCTACTATTCTTACTATAAAAATGTTTTTTGATTGCACCTGGCTTACAAAAACATTACTTTAAAACCATGTGACAACAATTTAATGTAGATTTTACGTTCTAGAAAAAAACTAAGAACTCTTTATCTGTCCGACAAATGAACTTTTTTTTAAATTAATTTAAAAAAAAAACCTGCTGCCAAGTCCCTAGAAACTTTTAGGTAGGTAAAAGTAGCCTTTTTTAAAATCCGTTTCTTAAGCTATCTTTACGTCAGATTTTTCTCAAACAGTTTCTCAAACATTTTTCCGTTATTTATGGTTAATAAGTAATAAGCATCTATCCGTCTAACCATCCCCACAAACTTTTGCTATAATAATATTTGCTATACAGATTGATATCTCAAAATAAGTATTACTAAATTGATGTATATTTATACCTTGGTGACGAATTGATACATCTTCTGCAAATTAGTGTTAATAATAAGTGACTTAACATCTTTAAAGGCAAATATTTTTCTATTTTTACTCAATATTTATATTTCATTTGGATTTTTATGCACCTAAACAGGATTTTGTGAAAATTAAATTGATGTTAGGTTTTTAAAACTATTAAAATTGAAGTATAATAAATCGATATTAATACTTACCACCCAGGAATTTTGTGGAAATTGGCGCAAACTGTAAATGAAAAAAAAAAAAAAAATTAATATTTTCGTAAACTTTAGCTCTAACCTTTTAGCAATTGAAACAATATTTGCAAAAAAAGGACGATAATATGTTTTGTCTTATTTTGTTTAATTTTTTTTGTGTTTTTTTTTTAAACATAATATAGGTCTGCCACTGATATCAAAATATACAAATATAAATCAATCAGTCAAGTATCGAAGACCAACAGGGATAATTTTATAAGTAAAACAGTACCTATCCACAAATCACGCAGACATTTCCATAATTGTCTAGCTTTTGTTTAAATAGTATCCATAAAAATAAAATCCATAAAAATATATTTTACTCACAAGGAGTTAAAAACATCCCAGTTTCCGTTTTTCGCAGCTTCCTGTAACTCCGAAGCGATGGGTGTAGCTGAAAATAATATTATTAATTCAAAAAAAGGTATAAAAATATAAATTTAACAATTTTATCTTTGCTTAAAAATTGTCAAATGGAGTGATATATAATATTCTTATTTAAATTAACTTAATTGATATTGAGTAGCAAATCCGGACGTCCCAAAAGCATAAAAATAAATTATTTTATGTTTTCGAGCTTCCAATAGTAATGTATACATTAGTTTTAAGCAAAGAGTTTTGACCAACATCATAAGAAACTCTCGCTTGACTATTGGATCAAGGGTCGTGTAGGTACAAAAGGCACAGTCTTGCTCGAGACGGCACGCGGAGGAGAACACTTTATTTTTATTTTTATAAATATATTTAAAATCTTATAATTTTTTTTGAATATACTAATAATAATCCTCGCGGTCTTGACTTTACAATGAAAACACAGTGAAGACACTGTGTAACTACGATTTATTTCACTGTGTTCTTACTGTACATATATTTGTTCCATAGGTACGCAGTGTTTCTACAGAATTATTATAGTGACTACATTTAAGGGGATAGAGAGCGGGCGAAGATCTTTCACGCTGTCGGCGAAGGGAAATTTAACTAATTCACCCAGCTTGCATTATTTTCTGTTACCGAAACCATAGCTCGATTCAATCGACCTATAACGCCATCTATAGACCTCGAATGTAAACTATGATTAGTATTGAGTGCCTTGGGTTCTGCGAGAAACTACTGCAGAAACACGGTGTTTGAATGGAACAAACACACGGTAGAAAAATTGTGGAACCTACGTGGTTTATACAGTGTTTACATGAAATCAAGACCTCGACGGAATATAACTTAACGCAAAAATTAAAAATTGACCATAATTGCTTAGTTTATTTTTTGGTTCTAACTCTTAACTTCACGTATTAATTTTTTTTCTGTAACTTATATAATAAATATATGATCTTTATGTATATTATACATTTATGTCGTATTAATTGTAAAATTGTGAAACCGATTGTTTGACTAATTACTTTTTCACTAAAGGACGTCACAAGAACGTACGAAAAGTGACAAAATGACCTGATATAAATTAAACTGAAATTTACAATAATTTCTGAACGCATTTTCGACTACGTCCCTTATATGTTTATGCAGATATTAATTAAAAATTCTCAATAGAAATAATTAAATTAAGTAGATTAATAATCCACCAGATATACAATATACCAAGTTTAATATAAAACTGTAATACCGCGAAGTTTTCTCACAAAATTAATCATAAGAATCTAATAAAGTGGCATAAAAATATTATAATATACTTTATCTAGTAATTTTATCAACAAAAACAATAGGTTGTAAAAAATAAATACATTGATATAAAATACATATAAATTCAGTAAATCTTGATAAGAGCCTATTCGATTTTTAAATTAATAATGATGTAGTATAAAACTGAAGTGTGTTTTTTTTAAACATAGGTACTAGTCATAGGAAATATTTGACCTGCCGTTTATTGATAAATGCTTAAAACATCCTTCTATGTGTTATAAGGCAATCAATCAAACTATTATCAAACTTGAAATGATATAAAGCCGTGTAGACTCAAATATTGAAATAAAACCACCATTCATCCTTGTCATAAATAGCTTTACCCAGCTGCAGGACAATTACAGTAAGTATACAGTAGAAAGGCGTAATTTTGCTATTTCAACCGTGTTTTAAAGGTCTATCAGGGATAGTTAATAATTGAGTTTTTTATTATATATATTTTTTAAATTTCATTGGTGTGCATCAGAACAGGGAGACAAACTATCATAAAAGTCTTATAAAGAAATATAATGTCGTTATCCAGTAGGATTTTAGCGCCGGAAATGTCTTCCAGTAGTGTATTTGTATTGTTTTTCAAGAAAGGTGATAAATCTTTCTTGAGGAATTAGTGATTGATTTAACTTCTGACTCTCGTCTATAAACTGTTTTTAAGGGTCGGTACGAATCACGACTTCCTACACGACTGGACGAATTCCTACCACCAGAGCGTGTTGGGTTTCAAAATGACTCTAGCACGTTAGATCACATCCATAATGTTAGGTAGATTAAATAGAAGACTGAAAAGTATCAGCCGCCGTGTATGGTACCTATTTGTAAACTAAGAGAAAGCTTTTGACTCATATCGACTGGCGATATATCGAGTTACTGAGTTATATATGACGCGACCATTCATCTTCGTCACGGAGTAAGGCACAGGGATCTTATGTCATCGAAACTGTTTACAAATATGATGGAGGATGACTTGAGGACTTTGGACTGAAGTGGACGAAGAATCAATGTCAATAGCGAATACATCTCACACTTGTTTGCCACTTGTTTTGCCGACGATATCATCATCTTTGCGAAGACATTGGCCGAATGCTGAACAACCTGAATCAGCTTTGCCGACTGGTCGGTCTCAGTATAAATTTGGACAAGATGAAAGTTAAGTTTAATAAACAAGTCATGCCGAGACTGATATCTGTTGATGGTACCCTTTTCGAAGTTTTACAGTATTATGTCTACCTAGACCATACAATCTAACTCGTTGAAATAACTACGAGAATTTCGAAGAGAAGAGTTTCAGTTTATCTGGTTAGCATTTGAAAGACTTCGGTTAGGCTTAGATTCAAAGATCCCGCAATGCTTAAAGACAGAGGTCTCTAAAGCAGTGCGTCCTACCTGTGTTGACATAATATAGCAACGAGACGTGGACACTGACGACGGAACTAGAACACAAATTGAAAGTCACTGAACGTGCTATGCAACGGGCTATACTTGGAGTCTCTTTCAAGGATAAAATAAAAAATTAGATCATCCGCAAGAGAACCAAGATAACTGACATAGCCTATTGGCTATCAGCAAGTTTAAGTGGCAGTGGGCTGGTCACGTATGTCACAGGACCGATGGCCGCTAGAGCAGACATCTGGAGTGGAGACCGCGTATCAGCAAACGCAGTGTGAAGCGTCGGCCTACTGGACCGACGACTTACGCAAGGTCGCTGGCGGAGGCTGGATGAGGAATGCGGGATACTAAGATATTTGGCACGAACTTGGGGAGGCCTATGTTCAGCTGTGAACTGCAATAGGCTGAAACAAAACGTAGCGAAGCCACCAGAAAATACACACACACAGACACACTTATTACATATTTTGCATTATTATAAGCTAATTAATCAACTTCTGGTCTAACATTATGAGACGATTGTTATATTTGAATACGACGTCAGTATAGACATACATTTTGAATTTATATACGTGCCTTAATATTTAGTAGATCGGCTAATATTTAACCGATTGGTTAACTATATTATGATCGTTACTGTTCCACTCTTGAGTTACTGCGTGATGTATTGTATCCCATTATTTCCAAAAGTGAAAAAATATTAAAATCTCAGACACAGGGACCGCTATTGCATCAGCCAGTTGTTGTGACCACTGCGTCATCGATATACGGTCAATACATATATTACCAGTATAAACTTTATACTTGTATAAACTAGTAATGAATGACAGAAGAAGAAAGGTACCAATGGGAAGGAATATACAAAATGACATACATACGGTAAGAAATGATGGTAGCTGCTTATTATTTGAGATATGTACAATAATAATGTTTATGTATCATCATTAACATGATATTAGCCATTGGATGTCAATTGATAAACGTAGGATTGTTTTATTATATTATAAACTTGTCTCGAATCAATATAAATAAATAAAAATGTTGTAATTTATTACGAGAATATATCAAAATTTAGTTATAATAATTGATAAATTTGAGGTCGGCACCAGTTAGCCCTGACATATGAGCGCATCAACAAAATTTTAATAATCGAAAATATCCTACCTGGTTTCAATCTATTATTTACATTCTGTAACGTCTTGTTTGTATAGACGGTTATCGTAGACTTAGACTAGACGTACATATATTATCAAATAACCTATGAAAAATTACCTAAGATTAGGCGAAAGAAAAAATGACACATACATCTTTTTTATATTATTAGTTTGAAGTAAAATATTATATATAATCTCGAAGACATAAATATTTTAATTGTGATGAAAATTTAAATAAGAAGTTTAATAAGTTTCGAGTTTTTTTTTATATTTTTTATTTTGTTTAATAACGGTAGCCTAGTTCTATTTACTTAACATTTTTCAAAGATAATGTACTTAATATAATTTGTATGACACCGCATGGATTGGTTATATGCTTGGATTATTCCTGTGAACATCGTGTTATTCTTTTCACAATTACATTACAATATAGAAAATAATATAATATATTACACGCGCTCTTTCGTTATAATTAAAAGCTAATTTACCTTTACAATCAAACAAAAACGTACATAGGTATAAATATTTGTTTGGTATATATTTTTATAGTAAATAATATTGATATATGTAAAAAATTTCGCGGATTAAAGATTCTTATTTAAATTCGTCATTTTCCAATAACTTACACGTTCAATAAACTTATTATCTTTTTTATACAATAGAACTCCGAAAAAAAAACTTGAAAAATCTTTATTTATAATTCGTTACTAAAAAAACATTTTTGAATTTTAAATAATAAACAACCTACCTTCGACAAGTAGTACCGATGCGACTAACAAACACAGAATTTTCAACATTATTTTTAGAAATACTTAAGTAAGAATATATAAAACAAATAAATGGATTTGAAGTTGCGCAACCAACCGGAGTGTGATTCCGAATGCTTCTATCACTAAACGAGGCGTCTTATATCTTATGTTAGTACGCATTTAACACAAAAGGCTATTTTCAAACACAATGGACACATTTACGATTCTTTTGTAAGAAACTGTTTTAAATAGTTGTCGATTCTTAGAATAAGAAATGACAAATATGAACGAGTTTTAATTGTATATTATTGTTAGCGTTTTAAATTTTAGATTTTTATTCTTCACGCCCATTATTTCCATAATTATTTCAATGTTTGTCCATTCATTCTAAAGCGGATTTTCTTACTGTTCTGTTAAATAATTTTTAGACATTAAGCCAAGTATTTTTATTTAAATTTGGTCAGATGAAATACGTTTTTTTTTTTGACGTGAAAACGTCTTATAAATCGATGAACGTCGGCTTCACGCACGAAAAAGCATGACTCATTGTCATGTTCCGAAAGCGAGAGCGCGAAACGAGTGATAGAGAAGCACGATCGGCCTGAGCGATCGACTTGTGACCCATCTATCTCTTTTCCACTCCATCAGCAGATGCGTCCGAGTAGAAGAGAAAAAATATTTGAATTAACGAGTGCAAATAAATGTTAATTGTTCGAAGTAATTGTAATTTTCAATTAACTTCTTCTTTGTATTGTACAAAACTAGAGTTTAATTAAAAAAATCAAAAAACCCGACTGCGTAAAATACTCTTATTATAAACTAAAAAGAATAAAACAATTTACTAGCTTTTATTTGATACCCATATTGCTACAGTACGAAAAACAAATCAACTGCCCCCCCCCTCATTCCGCCATTTGCGGGCGCCATTTTGAAAATTTATATAGCCTATGTCACTACTACAATTTAGACAAATCCAACGACACCTTATATGTCAAAAACCGTCCAACTGTTTGGGCTGTAGGGCGTGCCAAAGAAATGGACATACATACATACATACATACAAACATACATACATATATACATACATACATACATACACTCCAAAAACGTAACCCTCCTGTCGCAGTCGGGTAATAACGATAATTCAGTGATATTAATTCAATTCATAAAAGTATGCAATTTTTCATCAATGTTTTCCTATGACGTTATCACGAAAAAATATCGTCCATAAACCGACTTTACAGACATATATATATATATATATATATTTTTTTTTTTTTAAATCAAATATGGTAATCATCTTGTGTGAAATATTTTTGTAAGCATTTAAATAATAAAGATTAATATACATATTTCAAATTCAGTAAACGATAAAAGACGAAAAAATGTCATAATGTCGGATAGCAATTTATTTTTAAATAGTTTGAAATATGACACTATTATAATAGATGGCGCTGAAGACATTTTATGAAATGCGGTTAGTTAGTACGTCAGCTAGTATTTAAATAAATTAGAAACTTACTATTTATGTTTATTGCCTCGTTTTCTAATTTCGAATCACTTGGTGATATCGGCTTTTTGTAAGAGTTTACTTAAATGTGCCCTGATTCAGTAGTAAATAAATCGACTATCTATCGTCTATACGTCGATGAGCACGTAAACCGATTAGTCTCGTTTCTTTATTCAGTAGGAAAATTATATACTGAACAGTTTTTGGTTTACATTCAAGGGTTATGAAAACTGAACAATAATTACAAAAATTAATAGAGTATTAGTAGAAAAACTGCTAGAAATAAAAAGTTGTAGTGATGTTAAGATTTAGTTAAATTTATTGTTTATTTTATGACGACCTTTCTGGTGTAGTGGTGCGACTGTGCGAGTAGTTGCCTCAACGCCGCACGCCGGGGCCGTCGCGGGTACAAATATTTGTTTCCGGTCTGGTTGTATTTCCCTGTGGGTCTCCCCACCGTGCCTCAGAGCGCACGTAAAGCCGTCGGTCCCGGTTGTTATCATAGATACCTGATAACGATCGTTACTCATTGTAGGGAAATTATCCGCCAACCCGCAGTGAAGCATCGTGGTGGATTAAGCTCCAACCCATCTTCTACAGATATGTTTTAATCCTAAAATATATTTGAATATATGTAACAAAAGTTACGCTGATGTTCAACCTTTGTAAAAAATAAATGAAATATACGTGCACAACATACAGAATGTTATAAATATCCCTTGACGTCGGCTAAGTGACAGGCATTGTGTTTAATACCGTCAGTCACGCTTGTCAACCCCCACATTAAATTGTTATTTTTGTTTTCATAGACACACTATATGTACTTTATAGATTATTTTTAGATGTATTTATAATATAGGTCTTCAAGTTATTATACGTGTGAGCCATTTACAAAAAAAAAAATATCTTAATTTTCAAATTGGAAAAAGTAAATCGGTAACAAATATAGATACCTACATCTTTAATGTTATCCTTTTCTTTTTATATTAAAATCTACATCCACTTGCTCTAGATACGCGTGCCTTTTTTAAACATCATGTTTATTTTTATATACTTATCCTAGGGAAATTAACTTACATACTATGGACTACAACAGATCGGTAGTCCTTAGGAGCCGAGTCAAGACTGGGACGTAGTCCGACGCTGATGGTATTTTTTTGTTGCGGTTTCTTATGTTATCCATTAAATATATCAGTTCCGTCCTTTATACATTGACTAGCGGAGTGCCCCAGCTGCGCCCTGGGTATTTATAAGTACCTAGACTTTCCTCATGAATCACTTTATCTGTTGCTGAAAACCGCATAAAAATCCGTGCAATAGTTTTTAAGTTTATCGCGAACAGACAAACATAAAAAAATTAAAAAAAACAATTACCAACTTCAATAATTCTTAATATAAACTTAATTAATTATATTATATGTCTAATAAAATTTTTATTATAAAAATTTTCAATATTATACGTATTTACAATGCAAAACTTAAACTAATTATTTACAGATAGTTTTGGTATAAATCATGTCCGCGTGGAATGGTGCCAAGAAAACCGGCAGCATTTCCCTGTTGAATCGCAATTCCGATTCTCTGGGCAAAAAATGCACCAGCCCTCCTGTCAGGGCCGGATTTAGGGGAGGGCAAGCGGGACAACTGCCTCGGGCCCCCACATAAGAGGGGCCCCCACATCCACAAAAGAGGGACCCCGACATCCACCCGTCAACGATAACATATTGGCGTGAGATCGCGAAGACCTTTTTTTTAGGAATATGTCCACCCGACAACGATAATATATTGGCCTGAGATCGCAACGACCTTTTTTTTTCGTCCTCATTGTTTTCTGCAAGAAAGAAAAAACAATTTAATTTCAGATCAAGGGGCCTCCACCCCTCCATTGCCCCGGGCCTCCTCAACTCTAAATCCGGCCCTGCCTCCTGTCACTAGTGGAGGCTATGAGACTTGAAGTTAATTCTTTTAGAAAATTTTTTGCACTGCTACTCCAAGGTCCAATTAATTTGATTTTTTCATTTTACTCTTATACGACGATCATTTTTGATATTGATGGTGATATAATTATTTTAATTTCTAGCAGTAGAGAGTAGTAGTAGTAGAGATCTAGTATTGATGCAATACAACAGCTGTAAAAATAGAGTAGTGTCTTAGATCTAATTCCGATTTTAGTTAGTTTTTGAAACGGAAACGCCATTTTAACACAATTTAGCGCTAGAGATCGAGAGATCGAAAGGCCAATAGATTGTAATCGAAATTATTGAATATATATAAGTATTATTTCATACTAAATTTAGTTAAGTTTATTTTAGTTAAGTTTATTTAGTTCTTATTCTTTAATTTCTTTAAATATCCAGCAAAAAATTAATGATATTAATATTAACATATAAATTCGATCAGTTTTATGATGGAAAAGGACCAGGAACATGAAAAGATAGGAATTTATTTATTATTTATTTTCTGACATATTCTCCTCCAAATTCTATACACTTCTTACATAAGCCGGACAGGGCTTCTATACTAGCTTTACAAAATCTTCGGCAATATCTTCAAAATATGCGTCGACAGCAGCCTTAACCTCCTCATTTGTAACAAAATTTTGACATCCTAAGTGGTTTTTGAGCTTTGGGAATAGATAAAAGTCAGATGGAGAGAGAATACGGAGCATGGGGTAACAATTCCAAGCCACCCTGACGGATTTCTGCTATAATCTCGACTGACGTGTAAACTCGCGCATTATCCACAACAAAAAAACTTTTCTTTTTAACAATCCAGGAAGTTTTTTTTAATTAATTTACATGGACAACGCAGGAGGTTACAATAATAAGTCGAGTTTGTTCGACCTTTTTCTAAGTAATCCACCATGATTACACCCATGATTGAATAAATAATTTAAAAAAAAAAAAAAAAAAAAACCCTTCGCATGCCAAAAAACGCCTGACGCCATCACTTTACCAGCCTACAAAACCACTTTAGCTTTTTTCGGAGCTGAAGATTCAGGTCTTTTCCGTTGTTTAAATTGATTTTTCTCTGGAGTATGGTGGTGCAGCCCGGTTTCATGCATAGTCACATATCTCGCAACAGATTCAGTTGTGTCAGCCTCAAAAAGTTCTAAACAGTCCCGTGCAATCGGTAGTCGAACTTGTTTTTGTTCAATTGAAAGCAGTCGAGGCACCCACCGCGCAGACATCTTTGAAAAGTGCAGCTAAGTGGTAATTATATGGTGCGTTCGTTCAGATAAAATACCAATGGTGTGAGCTATCTCCTTAATACTCAATTTCCGGTCAGATAAAATCTTCAAAATGACGGTAGTTTCATAAAACTAAGCTGCCGGCCGTTCCGCGAGCGATGGTCGGCGGTGATAGGGCCTGGACCGCGGTCACCAACTTCTGCGAGAACGTCATCTCACGGAAGGAAGCGGCGAAGAGGGCCCGGGAGGACTCACTTCTTTCGGATCCAATTCGCCACCGGAGCGCGGGGCGGCGCAGATGCGCTCACATGCGCCTGATGCCGCCCTAGTTGAGGCTGCGGACGGTAGGGTCGGGGATTGCCCACTGTCCGTCGAAACAGCCTACCGCGAAGGTGTGAAGCCCAAGTGCGCGGGGCGTCGCACAGGAGAGAGTGCTCGATAGGGCTGTCGCCTGCGGGCCGTGGAGCAACGTACGCGGTACCCGTGGCCCGCATTATAAGGGCGGGTGACGGCGCACGGCGGGTTATTTTCTATTTTTCGTATATTCTCATTTACGCATTATGTCGTTAAAAACCACAGATTCAAAAGATTATTGACCTTTATTTTTTTTAATTCACTAATAAAAAAAATATTATAATACTAAAATTTAATATTTAATGATTATTGAATGTTCTACAAAATACACCTACTCGTATAATGACATATAAATAAAACCGGTTAGAATAGAGACAAAGTCAAAAAACGCGGATAATGCGTCTGATCTATCTGAATATAATATTTTATATACATACTCGTATATAAAATACTTATAACGTAACTTTTTATTTATGCAAAAATAAATATCCTAATAGTGTGGCGTATAAAAGAGGTAAATATAATAATGATAAGGATAATAAGTCCTAAGTAGAAAAAATTGCTTTAAATAGGGTTGGTAGATTAATGTGTGAATTAATATATAATTTTTATTAAGTATATCAAACGATGACAATCTCAAGCAAAGTCACGGGTACACCTGATATATAACATATACATATCATTGTAAACAATAAAAATAACTAATATGTAGTAATAAATAAATTGTAAAAAAATACATTAAATAAAATCTAGCTTTTCTAGGCAGTTTCAGGACTGCTGATCTGAAATTAAGTGTAAAACGCACGTTAATAAGCAATATAAAACTGCATGAAGATAAAAAAAGATTCACTAAGAAGTAAAAACCCGTGGATGTCGTTTCGTTGAAAATAACAAAAAATATTATTTAGATATATCTGTTTAAATTTTATATGAAAATTTGTGAAATTATACTGTGTACCAGTCATTTTAAAAGTGGCTTCTTTAACTCTTGTTGACTAAGATACAACGTCCATTTAGAAGAGACAAGGGTTTACATATTCATACATATATCATTGTCATTTTAAATATGTAAAAATATTTTAATTAAATCTAATACATTATAAAATGAGGAAATTCAATACAAAGTCAGTGTTAGTAATGATTTTAATTTATTATTCATATTTTTCACATTTTTTACGGTATCACTTTATTTTATATAGTATACAATAGGCATATCAATTGTATCTACAGCATATAAGATTTCTGTTCCAAGTGGCACCATATAGTAAAAGTTTTCAAATTGTTCCTGTAACAAAGAAATATCTCTGATGATTATCGAAAATTATACGAAAGCCAAAATCGAGTTATATCATTTAACATGGAATTTTTTTCTAAAAGTGATATTAGAATATATATGAGATATATCTCAAACAAACGTATTGTCTAATAGCCTAAAGCCTCACTTCAAATTGAACGATGAATCATCCATGATACGTGGATATGTGGGCAACTAGATGTATGGAGTGGCATACGAGTACAATACTTTTTTTTACGTAGAGTAAAGGTGCCTGTCCATTGACACGGAGCGAGGCGGTGGAGCGGAGTAACGGAGAAATATTAACCAATAGGATTGCAAAAAATCTCCCCTCCGCTCCAGTGGACAAAGGCTCTGCAATCCTATTGGTTAATATTTCTCCGTTTCACCGCTCCGCTACCTCGCTCCACATCAATGGACAGGCACCATAATTATATGGATGGAGAGACTATCAATGATATGCCGTTCGTATTAATGTTCGTATCGTTTCTCTATTGTAAAGTGAAATTAAATATATGCAATGAGGAAAGTTGTCATTTTTAATCTAGTCAAATAAACTCTGTTATCGATTTCAATGTTTATAATAAAGCCTCGATAATAAATCAATTTGTTTCTTAAAAATTAAAAATATTTGCTGTTTCTTTCCTTTACCTTCTGGACGTCGAGAACACTCAAACCTATATTATATAAAAGTACACCATTTTGTTTTTCATATTCAATAATAAAATTGAACTAATTAACTAATGATTTTGTTTACTTACTTGATAATTTTTTTTAGGATTTTCTTTATTGCTCGACTCGTTTCCTTCTTCTACTTCTTTTTTACCGTCTACTTTTTTCGTTTCTTCTCCATTTCTGTAACTATCTCTGTAATCAGTTGATGCTTAAAGTAAATTTTAACTTTAAAACAATAACTTAAAATTTTTAAACTAAAGATATTAAAACTAACCTGTTTGTGTATTGTTGATCATCAGTTTCTCTTTTATGCACTGAAAAATAAAATGCGTATAATATGTGTAAAATTAGTGTCTACCATTGACATAAAATCTATTTTAATACTTCTTAATTTTGACTAATTTAGAAAAAACGTTATCGTGTGTAAATATTTCTAACAGAAATAGCATAAAAAGATTTATTCAATAATGGCCATCCATTAAAAGTTAGTGCTAATATCGAAAACGTCTCACACTCAACTCGCCGCCAGTAGAATGTGAATCCTGTGTCGGGGGCCCGAAAACACACACAATACACAAGCACAAACGCCCAGACTACGATAAAGATCTGTATGGCCTAAACAAATATTTGTATTGTGCGGGGATTGAACCCGCGACTGCTAGCGCATCAGCCAGTTCCTGTGACCACTGCGCCAACGCTTCGCTAATAATTATAAATATTTTTATATAACAACTAATAATACAATTCAATTTATCATACAGTATCATATTATTGTTCGAAAATATTTTATTCTTACTAATATGAAAAAGAAAAAAGTAAATTCCTCCTTAGCACAACAAAGATTTTTTACCCTATAAAATTAAATTAAATTAATTAATATTTGAATAAACTGTATTGACTCCAAATGTCATTCGCTAGTAAAAAAGTGTGTTTGAACTGATTGGATGAATAAAAAGTATTTTATTAGCGACTGAAAATTTTGAAACGATACATAAATAAATATATATAGTGAGAGTTTGAACTAAAAGTAGTAATTGAAAAAGAATAAAGGTTTTATATAAAATATGATCTTACCGCTTGCACAGTGTGCTATAGTGAGGCATAAAATGAAAATAAACAATTTTCTCATTGTGCTAATGTGTTAATACAATCGCAAGCAAGACTTAAGTATGTATCTACTTATTTTACTTGTCTGAATCCTTTACAAACTTTTCTCCTAATTTATATGATACAAGTTGAGAATAACCTTGAGTTTCTGTATTGTTATGGAGATTTGACAATTCAAGAATATTTGTATACAATTTTATGTGGTAAATAAAGAGATGTAATTCCATGACGTGGATTTTGGTTTATAGTAAATGAGACTGTAAGAATATTTTACAAATTACGTCATTACATTGTATTTTGAGCTAGAATGCAACCCATGTTTTGATTTCGTATTTTCATATAGTGTATTAATGTATTTCTTTCTCAGGGCTTTAGCTATATTTAAACTATTTTTTTAAATAGCAAATAAATTATGCAAAGGAAACAGATATACAGGTGACTGGTAAATTACTATCAATATTTAAGGAGAATACTCGGTACATGATTCTCATTCGAATTATGTAAAAAAAAAATAGGTTCTTAATTTTTGACCAAATTTTCATAAATTTCAATTCAAGTAAATGAAGCGTTGACACTCTACAGTCATGCCGGCGGCACGTGCACAGGTGTTGTACTGTGCCGCTTGTTAACATCTAAAAATTGCCAAAGTTCACATCATATACCTAGTCAACAATTTTGTTGCTTAAACGAGTAAAAAATCTTAGTATTTTTGCCTATCCTAAGCCAGGATTAAAGTATTAAGGGGGATTGGATCATGCTTGTTTGGATCATACTTGTGTCCAGACGACGCGTACATAATTGGATAATTGTTGAGTAACTTTACTTAAAAGTTTATTAATATTTACCTATTTTTTTACATAATTCGAATGAGAATCATGTTCCGAGTAGTCTCCTTAAATATTGATAGTAATTTACCAGTCATTCTGTATAGGAAATCTGCCCTACAAGCTTTTTCGACTCGCACTTGGGGGATCGTTTTGGTATCAAATAAAAAGAATACAGTTAAATTTTAAGCTATTTATTTCAAATGGTATTCACGTTTTTTTAATAAAATTCAAAATTGATGAATGGTGATTTTTTTCCCAATTCTTAGTAGTTAAAGACACGAAGAAAAACCTTTCGTTATGATTTCCTAACGAAAAGCCGATTTATTGCAGAAGAAAGAAAATTGAAATCTTATTTAATAATAATCTTTTTTAACTACTTTTTGAAAAGCGTCACTCATCGAATTTTGTCAGAAAAATGTGTTTCATATTCCTCTAAATTCGGGATTTTTTTTAATTTTTTTAAGCAGTGGAAAAATATTTAAAAGTATTTTTTCTATAATTCTTGGGTTTAAATAAACTTATATTTTTGTCATGGTAAAAAAATGTTTAAAATATTTTTTCTTTGCAAATAAATCCTCACTAGAGAAAAAAAAGTAGTGAAATACTCTATCATGAATCACTCTATCTATTGGTGAAAACCACATGGAAATCCGTGCAGCAGTTTTTAAGTTTATCGTGAACAGACAGACAGACAGACGCGGCGTAGGACTTTGTTTTATAATATTTAGTGATTAAATTTTACATCAATAAATAGACGACTCCATATTTCGGCAGGTCTTATTATTTTTGCCAAATATCGAGCATGTGTGAGCAGCATCCGACATGTGACGACCGTGCGCCTACCGTTAGCAGAATCACAACCATATACATTGATTCCAGATATGTCATTCTTATCTGGCTGATAAAATCAACAAAACAACGACATGTTTTTGAATTAATGTGTCGAAATTTCACTTCAAGCGTTATAATATTAGGTGTGATTTTTACATAATAGTGGGCTAAGGTAGGCAGGCCATTTGGAAAGAATGCCGGAAACCAGGGCAGCCAAAATAATATCTGAGTGGACACCACAGCAGAAGAGACCGAGAGGAAGACCCAAGAAAAGATGGAAGGACTGCATAGAGGAGGATCTGAGGGCGATGGGCAAGTTTACGAACTGGAGGAGGGTCACCAGAAATCGTGACAAGTGGAAAATAATTGTGGAAGAGGCCAAGACCCACAAAGGGTTGTAGCGCCACTGAAAGTAAGTAAGTTTTACATAATGGAGTGTGATTGTTTCGTTTTCATTTATTATCTGAGCTAAATACGATACAGCTTGAGACATTTGGTAGGATCATGTTAATAGGCTTAATTAAAAAGATGAAAATTGCGAATGAAGTCGCTTTGACAGCAAGTTTATACATATAATAAGATTGTAGCCGGCCGATGTCTGTACGTGAGAAATATCTATTAAAACGAATTAAAGAAGTCTTTTTAAGAGCAGTAGAAGCTAAAACTATTAGTTTTAGAATTTTTCCCTGTCTGTATAGTTAATATATGAATGTCTGTTCTCGCATCACACGAACTCTGCTCCACGAAATTGAATACGGATTTCATATTTGTGATCCTGGAGGCTTAAGTTAAAATCTCGTGTAGGTTTTATTTTGATAAATCGTCTAAATGTGGACTTTTTTAACTATCCCCCTAACATAATTAGGGACCTCTATTCATCGATTCTTTTATTCCATTTTTTGCGATCAAGCTTCTCGTACTTTCATTCGTCATGCTTTATCTTTCTTACATTCATCATATTGCACACTAGGGGTGGATTCCATTCCTACTTTTAATTCTGTTTATTCTTATTTAGTATACATCTTATTCTTACTTAATCAATAACAGTGTAACAAAGCTTGTTTCTGATATTTACATTAATATTTAATTAATTTAACAATGAGTAAAGGAACTACAATTCTTAAATCAAATTATATAACTAATACATTTAATTACTTACTCTAAATATTAAATAAAATAAAGTGTTCATATTTAATATACAAATTTTAACTTAAGCCTATCCCATTTATTAGTCAAACATTTATATGCTGTAATAAAAATATACAAATATATCTACATAACATATCTTAATTGCTATTTCTTTTATTTGCTAATTTACATAATTAAATACAATATTTAAGGAAACAGGCTCTATCTTTTGGTTTCTTCATAATGTACATTATCGACATTTAGTTTGACACCTACTTGTTTCTAAAGTTCAAGCCTATCTTACTCATGGACAGAAATTTGGACTTAGTTATGACACTATAAGCAATTGTAGTGAAATAGTAACGCAGTCGTTTTATACAGATACCCAACGTCGTTGAAACCATATGGCACCACTAGTTATAAATATAAGTAAAAATAAACGTAATCTAATAAGTTTTTTTAACCTTTACTTTGTCCTTGTGATGTCATTTAGGACAATATTCTTGTTCAAGTAAAAATAAGCTAATTATCCATTCAATAGAGAGAAGACAGCGACAAATCTTTTTTTTTTCGCATAATTGAATACTTTAAAATTTAATATTACATATGTATGTATGTATTGTAATATTTGACATTTCAAGTTTAAAAGAATTGGTTTTTGAGATTATGTACAGTCTTTGCAGTTGTCGACGTCTATAGAAATACGTTTATGCTTGTAACCATTCTTAATACTGTATCTAATCTCTGATTCAATGTCCATTTCAACAACAATTCTAACGACTCTTTCAGAAGTCAACTTCGGTCTTAGTATAACTTTATTATTTTCCTTTAGATGACAACTCTTAACGTCGTATTAGGTAAATTATTAAGGAATTTATATACAAACTGGAACGTGCGCACGTACACTCAAAAAACGTTCCTAAGAGAGGGATTGCATCTCTTACTACCATGGATTCAAGGCAACTCGTGACTTCGTTAGAAAGAGACAAAATACCAGTAGTCAATAAAATGTTCTGAACGACTTTTTTTACTTTACATGTTGGAAACAAATGTCAACCTTATGCCAGTTATTTCAAGGTGCATATTTGAATATACAATTTTATTAAGTGAGCGCTCCAGTTATGATATAAATTCCTTGGTAAATTATATTCTATAAAAAAGTTGATATAACTTTTTTGTTTTATACTTGGTCTTTTTTACAATGTTTATTAATTTTTCTACCAACTTTGAAATGAATTAGGCGTAACATGATTTTTAATAGAATCATGTATTTTTATTTTTTTATTTTTGTACTATAGTGAATCTTTTGTCAAAACTATATACAATAAATAGTTTTCAGATTTGGTAAGTTTAATTTCTTTCACCGCTGATCACAAAATGACTTTTTTTTTTAAACAGTTAAGAATTCGGCATTGTTAACCTGGATTCGTAGTTTTTCAGTAAAGACCAACATGTTCTATTCGCTGTGTGAAGTCGACTCTCCATTTCACAATAGGTATAATTATATGTATAAGTAATTATTGTTATAACACTACCGTTCTAGTGTAGTGACGACCGTTCTGGTGCAGTGGTGCGAGTAGTCGTATCAACACTGGCGGTCGCGGGTTCGATTTCCGCTCGGGGCAGGTATTTGTGCAAATAGTTGTTTTCGGTCTATGTGTATATCCTTGTTGGTTTCCCACCGTGCCTCGGAGAGTACGTAAAGCCGACGATCGATACCAAATCATGGTAGAGATAATATCCGCCAACCCGCAGTGGAGCTGCGTGGTAGCTCCAACCCTTCTTCTATATGGAGAAGAGGCCTTCGCTCACAGTGGGCTGTTTACAGGCTGATACTGTATAAAGAAATGACACGTTTATAAACACGCTTCACTAGTTATTTTAGAAAATAATATTCAATTTTCATATAAAATCGAACTATAGATTTCATCTCCTCTAAGTGCTACAAATTCCTAAAAATAATTTTCATTAATTTCGTTCACAAATGCTTTTTTAGTTTAATATGTATAATACAAGAGCATTTTTGTCATGTTGTGATTTGGTCAGTTGGCTTAAAATTCAATTAAAATAATATAACTCAAAATTCTGTGAATATTTATAGCATCTACCTGTTGTCGCGTTATCAATATCGAGCATAAACGAGCCAAAAAGTCGGGTTTGTTGTATGGCAGCCTCCCTTGAATATTTTGTTTTTTAATATTTGTTGTTATAGCGGCAACAGGAATCCATCATCTGTGAAAATTTCAACTGTCTTACTATCACGGTTCATGAGATACGGACGTACGGACTTCGTTACGTCCCGTTTTACCCTTTGGGCACGGAACCCTAAAAACTTTTTCACTCAAACTATCTGCGTATGTTAATATTTATTGGTAAAAACTACTGGTTCTACTTTTAAAGTGCTATAAATAGTAGCATTCATGTAAATTCTAAAAGATAATAAAAGAAAATTATTTTAATGTTTTGAGTTTTAATAATATTGAATGTACACAAAATATTGTGTTAATATGCTTAATCTTAAATGTTGTAAAATAAATATTAGATCTTTTCTGTTTATATACTCTTGTCACACTTTACTCGTTCTAGAAACTATACTTAGCCAAATTCGATTTGGAATGCTTACCAACAAACCGTTGCTTAGCAACCAACCATAAGCAGATGTTAACAACCTATTGAAAAATAATTATAATAATTATATTTTTTAATATTTATACACAGTAGTACAAGCTACGTAAAACTCTAAGTCAGGGGTTAGATATATTTATATATTATCTGTAATTATCTGTTATATAGTGATGCTAGTTTTTGTTAACACAAAATTTTGTTAACACTATTTTGAAAACTATAAAAATAGTGAAAATTAATGAAGCAGTCTTTTATCTTTAACATTTAATTGTAACATTTTACATGCATTTTTTTTTTAAATTATATAAATAAGTTTTTCTGTTGAGTAATGTATGTAAACAAGATTTAGAACATTGAAATTAATCTTCAGTGTTTTTCTATTTATGCTATTATACATAAAATCCGTTGATCTTGCACATGAAATGTTGTTCCTACATTTTTATAATAGCATACAACAATATATACTACCAATTGCCATTAAAATTTAAGAAATGCAAAAATAATTTATATTTATTCATTTATTTATATATGTCCACCATATATAAATAAATACATACACTAAATACATACACTACATAATACATATTACATAGGTACATTTTCTTACAAACTACTTATAAGTATGCATATGCACCTTTTAAGGTGAATTGCATGTAATATTAAAGGACAAATTACTCATATTAAAACTTTATACATACATAAAAATAAAAAATAAAAATAACATATTTTCAATACGATTTATGTTGATTTTAAATAAACTGTTCATATTCAATAAGGTATAAAGTAAAACAAAGTAGAAGAAATATTAAGTAGGTACCTACAAGAAAACAAATATTATTAAAATTTTTGTGCCGATGTCTGAAAATATCTTTCATAAAAAAAAAATCTTTCATAAAAAAGATTTTTATGAATTTTATAAAAGCAAATAATCACAAAAAAGTATTTATATAAATTTCATTCGCCTATGTAATAATATATTATTACAAACGTTATTAGAAATTTCATAAATACGAAGTCACAAAAACATTTTATCATAAACGAATTATTAAATAAAATAAAAAGGTCTACGCTAATGCCTACTTTCCTTGTTAGCAATCGGTCCAATAAACGAATTTGCTATATTAATTATGGCAATAGAAATTAATAGTGTCTTTTGTCAACTTTAAAAGTTACATATTATTATTTTATGCATATTAACTAGTTTCGAATAAATTAAATAGATTTAGTGTATTTGAAGAGTACGATTTTCTAAAATATAAGGTGGTTTACCGAAAAATCACTACATATTATAAAACAAAGTCAAAAACAAAGTATGTCTGTCAAAGCTAATTAGACAGATATAGTATTAATCCTTATCATTTTAAATATATTAGAGGCCTAAGTGTTATAAACAACAATTAACTTAGGAGTTATCGCAAAAAAAGTTACGGGCGCAAGAATAAATTTCAAGCGCATTCTCGCTGCGATGACTGGACTCGCTTGATGCGATCGCCGACCCCCTCCCACCAAAACCTGTATCGTTTTAAAATTTAAATACATAATATTATATAACAAAGTCCTCCACCGCGTCTGGTTGTCTGTCTGTTCACGATAAACTCAAAAACTATTGTTCGGATTTTCATGTGGTTTTCAGCAATTGATAGAGTGATTCGTAAGTGATCTTTCTCGTCTCGGCGCTGCTAGAGAATACACGTTTGTCTGCTTTTTATCGAAACCAGTGGTTTTCAAACCTACGAAATGGTGTCGTGTGCCAGTTGCGGACTGCAGCATACAGATGGACCAGTGTGCAGTCTTTGTAAACAACACTTTGATTTTTCTTGTGCTGGGATCACAGAAGGAGGATACAGAAAGTTAGGAGACAGGAAGAACTCTTGGCGATGCCCAAAATGCAAGTCCAGCCTCTCCTCTTCTCCAGCTTCAACTTCCCCTCTACCAAACCAATTGGACAAGATTCAAGCACAACTGAACAATGTTGTGCTGCAGTTGGCACCCTTGGCATCGTTAGTAGAAGACATGAAAATGATTAAAAGTGATTTAAAAGACCTAAAACAGTCACATGAATTTGTCCAAGAGGTCATAAATAATTTTTCTACGACACTCCAAGCCTTGGAAACAAGGGTTACTAAGGTAGAAAATATTGCTCGGGACATCCCCACTATCCAGGCCGAGATCTCTAAGCTTCACCATGAATTAGAAGACAGAGATCAATGGGCACGAGCTAATAATATAGAAATAAGGGGAATTCCCCAGAAGAAAAACGAAAATCTATATGAAATTGCCCAGAAGATTGGTGTCATATGCAACGCTCCTATAAAAAAGGAAGAAATCAATTATATTGCACGTATCCCAACGCGAGTACCCAACATTGAGAAACCCATAATCATAGCTTTTAACAACCGTTACACTAAGGAGGAGCTAGTTGCATCGTCGCGTCGCAATAAGCAGCATCTTAACTTGTCGGACCTGGGGTTCAGTGTTACGGGAAATTTCTACGTCAACGATCATCTAACGCTACGGAACAAAAACCTACTGAGTAAAGCAAGAAAATTAGCGAAGGAGAAGAACTTCAAGTACATCTGGGTCAAACACTGCAAAATCATGGCCAGGAGATCGGACACATCACCAATATTTTTTATAAAGTGCGAGAAAGATCTCATGAAAATTACTTAATATTAAGCTCATCATTATTTAAACATAAAATAAGTTTGAGAATCATATTCATAGCCGGTGTCTTTTGTTCGTCTTATCTCTTGCCGAACGTAATTACCAACGGGGCAGTCATCCAGTTATCGCACGTAAGTTTACACCAGTGCGCACTACTAACGTCAATATGCGCTTGCGTTTGCGATGTCATAGCGCTTACTATCGCTTGCGCGCCTAAATTGTTAAGAATAAATTCGCTTACACTTAGTTCTACTACCGCCTATCATATGCTTGCTGAGAATATAACAAAATTACAATTCAATTCGTACGATTTTATAATATATTTAAAATTCAATTCATTTTTGCGCTGTTTTTCGTTTCTTTGCCTAGTAATGTGTACTTTTTTTCTTTATCTAGTAATGTGTACCGAGTACCATGTAATTATCATTTTAGATAAGCATAATTTCACACACCATTGTGTTAGGTACGTACATAATATACTTAAAGACCTCAACTCGATTCGCTTAAGCTATGTATCATCGTCTGTCAATAATGGCTTCATCTGATCTCAATATATGCTATCAAAATACACGAGGTCTTCGTACTAAAACCCATCTATTCAAATGAAATCTACTGCTTAAATCTTACGATATTGTTTCTTTGACTGAAACTTGGTTGCATGATGGTATATATAACAGTGAATTATTTGATGATCGTTATATAGTTTGGCGGAGAGATAGAAATTATGTTGCTACGCAAGAGAAGTACGGAGGGGGTGTACTACTAGCTGTACGTCGTGAGATCAGTTTGGTTGACCGCCCAGAATGGTCTTCGTCGGCTGAAGACATATGGGTAACCGTTACTTTAAAGAATAGAAACAAAACCTGTAAAATGCACATATGCACAGTATACCTCTGTAGCGAAAATCATGGCAATTCTTATAACTCACAATTATGTAATTTCACAGACAATATTGCACAAATAATTAATTCGCATCCAAATGATTTATTTTTGATTATGGGTGACTTTAACCTTAGCAACGTTAGCTGGTTCCTAGAGTGTAGCACATACCCGCAATACTCCGGAGTAATAGGTCAATCACAAACTTACTTCTTTGACACATTATCGGAATGTAATCTTAATCAATATAATCTTCACCGTAACAAAAATGACAAAATTCTAGACTTAATATTATGTAACAACGGCCTACAGGTTTCTGTCTGTGACGATCCATTAGTACCAGAAGACCTTCACCACAAGTCCCTGGATATAAGATTTGAAAGTGTTCAGTACGAGCAACTCCCATCAAAGCCGAGACTTAAGTACTTTTTTGAGTCAGGCGACTATGCAAACATTAGGCAACACCTAAATGATCTTAACTGGGATGAACTCTTACAAAAAAATTCGGTGGAAGAGGCTGTACTTAATTTTTATAATTGCTTAAATGACGTGATTAATAAATATGTTCCCCACAAAGTTATAAAAGCTACTACTTTTCCGCCATGGTACAATGCTCCTCTGAAAAAGGTACTCAAAGAAAAGTTTAAATTTCTTCAAAAATACTGTACTTATGGTAACATTGAAGACTATGATTCCTTTTCCTTACTCCGTCACAGGGCTAAATCATTAGAATCAAATTGCTACACTACTTATATAAAGAAATGTGAGGACTCGATATCCAAAAACCCAAAGATGTTTTGGTCTTTTATAAAATCAAATAAACAAAGTTCTAATAACATTCCCTCCTCCATGTCTTACGAAGGAGATACTGCTAATACAGGAGATGATATTTGTGGATTGTTTTCAAAGTACTTCCAGTCCACATTTCTATCATCTGCCACCTCCAACACTCATTCTACTACTCATGTTCCATCCCCCGACCATAGTAATGTAATCACAGATATAGAAATAGCCCCGGAAACGATTAGAAAGCTACTTGAATCCCTCGATTTAACTAAAGGGGCCGGTCCCGATCATATACCGCCGTTATTTATTACTAGATGTTCTGACAGCCTAATAAAACCTCTAGTAATATTATTTACACGCTCATTAAAAGAAGGAATCATGCCCAAAATCTGGAAATCCGCCTTTATATCCCCAATATTCAAAAGTGGAAATAAGAATGAGGTGAAAAACTATAGACCGATTTCCAAATTATGTATTTTCGCAAAAATTCTCGAAAGAATAGTTCATACCCAGGTCTATAACTTTTTCTCGTCTTCGTTTATCCCCGAGCAACATGGATTTGTTAAAAGACGCTCAACAACTTCCAATTTGCTCCTGTTCACAGACTACACTACTTTTAGCATGGATACCGGTGCACAAGTTGACTGTATATTCACTGATTACAGTAAATGTTTTGATCGTATTGATCATACGATACTTCTGAAAAAGCTACTTGATGCTGGGATTCATGGAAATTTATACAGGTGGTTTAAAGCTTACATCGAAATGAGATCTCAAGCTGTTGTTCTCAATGGCTATATATCCTCGTGGAATTGGGTACCTTCTGGAGTCCCACAAGGCTCACTGCTGGGCCCCTTGCTGTTTAATCTATTCATTAATGATGCAGTCTCTTGCTTCAAGCATTCAAAATTCCTACTTTATGCTGATGACATGAAGATCTTTCAAAGTGTACGTAGTGAAAATGATTGTCATCTTCTACAGCAAGATCTCTTAAGATTCGAAAATTATTGTTACATAAATAAATTAGATATTAATGTCGCCAAATGCTTTTCGATCACATTCTCGCGCAAAATTAATAAAACCAAATTTAAATATTCACTAAGGCAGCAGGAGCTTAAAGTAGTAGATGAAATACGAGACTTAGGCGTTACTCTTGACTCTAAGCTGACTTATGAGAAGCACATAAACAATATTGTAAAAAAAGCTAATAAGTCCATGGGGTTCATTCTACGCCAAAGTACTCAATTTATTAGTATTAAACTTATTAAGATCCTCTATTGCTCATATGTGCGTAGCATACTCGAATACTGTTCGCAGATTTGGAACCCTCAATATGATGTGTATGTTAATAGGTTAGAAACAATTCAGCGTAAATTTATGAGATACCTTCAGTTCAAGTCTAACAAGTATGACGAATGTTATGAGCATAGATGCAAAAGACATCATATATTACCGTTACACGAAAGGCGAAAAATTGCAGACATTGCATTGTTGACCGGGATAGCGCAAAATGAATTGGATTCTCCCGATCTTCTTAGTAAAATTTACCTAAAGGTGCCCAAAAGATCCTTAAGACAACCCTTCAACTATTTACATGTTCCTACCTGCTCAACAAACTATAGGCAAAACTCCTTTATTGTTAGGTCCGCAGATCAAATTAGCAAGCTGAATGACTTCCCCGACTTTGACCTATTTAACACTTCTGTCAAAACAATTAAATAAAATAAATAAATATTAACCAACAATCACACCACGTTAACCTAGCCCCGTGGTAAGTTCGTAAGAACTTGTGTTACAGGTACTAGGAACGGAAATAAATTTAAGATATAAATACATATATACATAAATACACATCCATGACCCGGTGCAGACATCTATATTCGTCATACAAATTATCTGCACCTGGCGGGATTCGAACCCGCGACCGCTGCGTAAAGTGTCCAGTTGCCTGACCACTCGACCAGCCGGCCGTCACAATTAGAACTAAACTGGCAAGACACTGGTTCAATATGTCGTCTTAATCTTATTAACTATTTTATATACTATCTATTATTCTTATATATTAGTTATATAGTTTTTATGTCTTTTTTTTTGTGATTGTCTTAAAGCATTCAAACATATTAGATTTATACTTGCGAAAGCAACTAAATGGTGCTTAGATATTTCCTTTTTTTTTTTAAATATTGTTAAAATTATCACTGTATGCTTTCCTAATAAAATAAAATAAATAAATAAATAAAATAAGGAAGGTTTAAATACATATACATACTCCAGGCGCAGCCGGGGTGGGCTACTAGTACCTACTAATATGAAAGTATAAAAAAAAGTATATGAAAAGTATATGAAAGTACCTACTAATAAGCTTCGTACAAAATAAATAACAAAATTTTAATAATTATTTAGTATCATACATACTTGTTACTAAAAATTATTTAGGTCTACCTCGGTTAAATAAAATAGACTAGACTAAATCCAAATTTATTTTTCGATAACTAATGAATTCAACTAACTTCAAACTCGTTTAGCTGGAAAACTGTAAAATGAAGTATGTTAATACGGTATACTATTTGCTCGAAGTTATAAGACCAAATGGATTAATTTATTAAAAATATCTATGGATACTGGGCTGAATTCTGAATTAATATTGCGAATAAGCCATAATATTATTATTATTTTCAACGGACGTCGAATCATAGTCACAAATCACATTTAGACGTCTTTGATAGACTATTCAAAATATAATGACATCTTATTGTTCTCTTTTTGTATTGCGTATCTCTTATTGTGTTTGTTGTATGGTGTACTATATTCTGAACAACGTAATACACAAGATAATATAGATTCGTAAGAAACTTCTAAGTCAATGGCATTAGCATAGCTAGGTTTTTTTTTTTTTTTAATAAGGATAGAAAGAATACCAGTTAAACTACATCTAGTAACAAATAACAATGCAATTCATCCTCTCCTATATGTATTATTATCTTGTTGCATCTTTTTTCAATTTATGCTAAATTTTAAAGTCTAATAGTGTAAACTATACCAATTCTTTAACATCGCTAATATTTCTGGGCTATTTGAAGAAAATTCTATGGTGGACATTAAGGGGGTGGTCGGGATTTATTGCAGTTAAAGAAATTCATATTCAGCAAAAGTACTGCGATTTCTCGTATTTAAAAAATATGCATAGAAATCTTCAAGATATTTACTGTTTCGGTGAAATTACGAAAACACGATAGAAATAACTTCATTCGATAGAAAATAATCACAAAGTAAGGTCTTTGAAATGGTTTGAAACGGTTTAAATAAAGAAAGCAAACGAGCAACCACCTAAAAGTTTTCTCAGAATATTAAACATGTTAAAATTGAATTATTTGATCTTGGGTTTTCGATATTTTGGTACTTTTCATTCATGATTTATCAATATTATAATTTGTCGGTTACGCCATCCATTCCGAGCGATTTCAAATCGGTTCTCCTTCACTTACTCGCTGCGTTCGACAGTGACAGTCTAAACGTGATGCTAAATAGACGTGTGTCGCTTTAGTCTCCAAACGCGCTACGTATATTCACGAAAATACAGAACAAATACTAGTAAAATGGGCAATAAAGAGCTAAAAAAAAAGAAGAGGAACCAGAAGGGCCCGAAAAAATAAAGGTTTACATATGGTAAAAGTGCAAAGGTAAGTAATAAAGTATTATAATTTATTAATTAACTAGTTAATCAATTGCTGTTAGTGTACCTTTATTTCACTAATATCTGCATATACAGCGTTGCTTTGTGGTCTGGCGACAGAATCAAGTTTTTGAGACGTTAGGTTCGATCCTCTAAAAAATTTTAGTTTTGGTAGAATTATGTTTTTGTTTATTATTTTTTTTATGCAGTTACTTGTGTGTGTAGGAAAAATACTTATATATCTTACTTATTTTTTTAATCTATTTTTTTTTACCCGACTGCGACAGAAGGAGGGTTATGTCTTTCGAGTGTATGTATGTATGTATTTATGTATGTATGTGTGTATGTGTGTATGTGTGTATGTGTATGTGTGTATGTGCGTGTGCGTGTGCGTGTGCTTGTGCGTGTGCGTGTGCGTGTGTGTGTGTGTGTGTGTATGTATGTATGTATGTATGTATGTATGTATGTATGTATGTATGTATGTATATATGTATGTATGTATGTATGTATGTGTTTATGTATGTATGTATGTATGTCCATTTCGCGGCGCCCGCAAATGGCGGAATGAGGGGGGGGGAGTTGAATTTTTTTTCTTACGGTAGCAATATGGGCACATGAGTAAATAAATACGGTTTATTTACTCATGTGATATGGGTATCAAATGAAAGTTAGTAAATTGTTTTATTCTTTTTAGTTTATAATAAGAGTATTTTACGCAGTCGGGTTTTTTTGATTTTTTTTAATTAAGCATACTTGTGAAATAAAGATCATACTTTGATATATAATTAAAATTTCCAGAAAACAACGGTGTATTTCTGAAGATGATGCAATGGACACTGGAACAACCGCTACCACCATTCGCATGTATGTACAATTCGATGTAAACCGAATATTATTGCTCGCGTACGGTGGGTCACTCGCTAAATATAAAACCACCAGTGCAATATGAGCTAATATCACTATGGATAAGCTCGACAGGGAACTGGCAGAGGAAGTCGCAATCGTCGGCCGCTGGAGTCTCCCGCCGCTTTCGGAGCTTGGGGTGGATGAGGCGGCTAGCCGGCTCTGCGAAGCATTTACTGCTGTCTGCAGAGCGGCCATGCCGCCCACGAAGCGTCCATCCCCACGGCGGGCACTCTACAGGTGACCGGCTGAGATAGCTGGCCTCCGGGCCGCCTGCAACGGGGCCAGGAGACAATTACCCGGAGCAGGCGGAGACGCTCCCAGGACGTGGACAGGGACGACTGCGCAGGATCTACGTGTAGAAAACGAAGATCCTGCGGCAGGCCAAATGCCGAGCCAAGGAGGAGGCTTGGCTGGAGTTAGTTAGGGGTCTGGAGAGAGACCCCCGGGGCCAACCGTATAATTGGGCGCGGAACAACGACGAATGGGGGTGCGTAGGAGGCGCAACTTAATGCGCCTCCAGTAACGCCCCTGTGTCCGTATTGGGCTGTGATGGGAACCCGGTCCTACTAGACACGGCGTCGTCGGGACTGTTTAGAGTTTATAGCCCGTCGTGGTAAACCACGCACGATTTTATCCGATAGTGGAACTAATTTTGTAGGCACCTGTAATGAACTAAATACTTTTTTGCAGACGTCTAATCTTGACTCGTGTGTTGCACAGGAAGGCATCGAGTTTAGTTTCACGCCACCTTATTCTCCCCATTTCAATGGCGTTGCAGAGGCCGCCGTGCGGTCTATCAAGCATCATTTAATGCGACTGCTGCACCAGCACCACTTCACGTACGAAGAGCTGTATACGTGTCTTACACAAATTGAATCAATTTTAAACTCCCGACCTCTAACTCCTCTGTCCTCCGATCCTCTTGACTTCTCTGCCTTAACACCTGCCCACTTTTTGATTAGACGACCACTAACATCTGTACCATATCCACAGTTAACAGAAATCAGTATCGGCCGACTAGGACGCTTCCAAAGGGTGGAGCAGCTTAAACAACATTTTTGGAACAGGTACCATACGGAGTACATACATCTACTGCAACAGAAGACCAAGTGGTCTACATCTTTCAGTGACATTAAAGTAGGATCTCTTGTACTCATAAAAGAAAAGGCCCTGCCTCCTCTATTGTGGTGTCTTTGACGTATTGTGCAAGTGTATCCAGGAGGTGACGGAGCGACGAGAGTGGCGGATATCAAGACAAAGAAGGGCACGATACGGCGCGTCTTCAACAACATTTGCCCACTACCTCTTTGAAGTTTACCCTTCAACCCGGGGAGCTTGTTCGAGCGATATTGCCCGCGCGCTGCGACGGGGATACAGTGGGTAGCAGGCGGGGGCCGTAGCACGGCCAATAGCTCCACGCAGTACGAGACTTGCATCGGGACACCACCGGCGACGCACGTTTAACCTATCTTATAATATTATTTTTGTACGGTCAATATACCAGCCTACATACAGTCCACTAGTCTTATTTATTTCTCTTTTAGTCATAGGACCCTAACAAATAGAATAGAATTTTATTGAGAGATATTTATACACTGTTACACATAAAAATTAAATAATTTAATACACAATAAAATAAATACTTAAAAAAAAAGGTAAAAAATATATAATAAATAATAATATATAATAAATATATAATAATATTTATACAAAAAAAAGAATAAAATATACGTACCTATATAGTTCAATTTAAAAATAAAAACAAAAGAAGTATTTGTGTATACAATTAAAGCAACAAACATACAAAATTACAAATACATTTAAAACATTCAATAACATATAAAATTACAAATACTTAAATTTAGTTACAAAAAAAAAGAATTGACAAAATATATATAAATGATATTGTAAAAAATTTACCGAGAGCCCTGCCGTACCTGCTAAAGTTCTGGTCGTAGACATCCATATTGCAATCTAGGTAATAAAATTTTGTAAGTAATACCAGCCCTCCTATATACTTACGTACAACATACTTCCATAAACATTATTTTTTAGAACAGAAGAAAATATTGATATTTTGTTGATACATATTTTGTTACCTACTTTATGATCAACGGTCGTAAGTTTACAGATGATTTTATTACAAAATAAATGTTTAGTGGATATAACATAAATTATTTTCAAAAGATTTTTATTATTATTATACTGTCTAATGTCACTTTTAATTTTTGTTTGTTTTTTGTAGTTTTATTATTAAAAGTCATTTTTCATAAAAAGAAACTTTACATTTAGATTGTGTATGTAATAGGTTCGCATTAGGAGCAAAAAACGAAAAAGTTTTATAGATATTATATAGAGGGCTCGGAACCTAAAATTCCTTATTTAGCGAAGAGATGGCGTTAGTTAAAAAGGTTCGTTGAACCTGTGCGTTCGGGCAGCGAGGGGCAGGTAAGGTGTTGGGAGGAGATGCGGAACTCAAACGCTCAACCACATGAGTAAATAAACCGTACAGAGTGAAAGCTTCTAAGGAGCGAGCAAAATTTATACCTATTTTAGTAGGGTTGGCACAGGAGGATAAAATTTAATAAACAATAGTTAGTTGTTCAATAAGATGACAAAGTTTATTTTTGTTGTGTTTTCTATTGTGTTTGTTTTTTTAAATATTTTCAAAAAACTTTATAAATTTTCAAGGTATTAAAAAATTATTCTATCAAATTTGATGTTTATGATTTTGCGATTTAAAAAAAAAGATTCTTTCATAAACATTTTTAGAAAACTTCTCCATTGATATTTTTTATTTTGTTAAATAAATATAAAAATAAAAATAAAAAACAAATTAGTTATTTATTATTATTACTAAAGTGAGATGTCAAATATCATATCGATTTATTAAAATAACACTCTCGGTACACTTACAGTAATGCCAAAACGCATACCGAGTTAGAAATTACATATGTGACTACTGTAAAGCTCGTTCGTATTTTTTGTTTTATAAATGTTCGTATTTTAATTTATAAATATTATTAATCAATGATAAACAATAATTCAAATACTAGATAAGTAGGTATTACCTATAAATTTCGATAATTATTCGGAAGTGGGGCTCCTCCTTAAATCGGGTTGAAAATTTTTTTAAACGTTTTTTATGAATAATAAACACGATAGAAAGCAATAATAAGGTGGCGCACGCCCTAAAAAAGATTTTTTTTTTATTTAGAGGTTGTTACGTCTTTTTTTTTAAATGTAAAACGCGAATTTTCTACTTAGAACTAGTTATTGTTAAATGACTTGCCTTTAAAACTAGAATTAACGCTAAAAAAAGACCTAACAATCTATAAAAAAAATTTTTTTTTGGGCGTGCGCCACCTTCTTATTGCTTTCTCTTATGTGTATTATTCATAAAAAAAAACGTTTAAAAAATTTTTCAACGCGATTGAAGGAGGAGCCCCACTTTCGAATATTTAAACAAATTTCAAATCAACACCAATAATTTGGCATTAAGTATTAAATAAATGTGTATGTGCATTCACACACGGCAGAAGTGAAACTTCAGAAAAGTAACCTACGAGAGAATGAGATAACTATAGAGTGTCTTATTCTAGCTTCAACGCGAGTTTGCCGACGCTACGGCTGGCCGGCGAACCGCACGATGCGGTTACATAATATCACAATAACATCAAATATAATTATACGAGCTATCTATCTACCCAACACATTAAAAATAATAAATTATAATCATGTTAGTACTACTCTGCCCTCCTGAACCTAAAGTGCAGTAACAGCAAAAACACGAATTCGAGAAAAGCGCTCCTAAAGTTTAGAATCCATAAAAATATATCCAAAAGATACTTTTCGATAAAACTTTGAATGCAAGGTGAAAGGATATGTATAAAACTATAATACTAAATATTGTTACGTTAGTTTTTTATACAAAAAAGTATAATTATGACCATTTTTATGTTTTTGTTCCTATTACTACACACGGTTTTTTTACAAAATATTGTTAAAAACTGATTTAAATGCAGTAAATCTTGTTATTACTGCATTTTAGATTTTTTCCCCAGGATTGTTACTAACTAAAGTGCAGTAATATTACGAAAATAGTGCTATTTAATCTGTTTTTAAAACAAAACACTGAAGTTCCACACATATAGTAAAATAAAATAACCTTTTATTTAAATAAAAATTTGTATTTTCTTAAACAAATTTACTTGAAAAGTCATTTATGGCTATGCCATCAAAACTATTTATCAAAATATTGTACCTTATTACAATCTAATAGTGCAAATTATTTTCTGCGGGTAACGATATTATCAGTCTTTACAAGATTTTGATAATCCTAACTAGTAAATGCGCCATAAAAGGTAAATCACAGGTATTTATCACGCTTATAAATTAACAAAATGTGTGAGATTCACTTTACCGAATGTTAAGTTGGCTACAACCAGTATCAGGATTAGGGATAAGAAAATAGAATTGGTTGATCAGGCTGTCTTTCTGGGTATAACCTTAGATTCAAAATTACAGTGGGGTCCTCATATTGGGAAGTTATCTGGCAGACTCAGCTCCGCAGCTTACGCAGTAAAAAAATACGGCAGATGACGGATATCAAAATCGCGCGATTAGTATATTTCAGCTATTTCCTCAGCATCATGCATCAGCACTTATGGTTTACTGCTGTGGGGAAACGCTGCTGATATTCAATGTATATTTATTTTGCAAAATAGAGCTGTCAGAGCTATCTACGGTATGGGCACCCGTGAGTCTTTACGAAATAAATTTAAGGAAATAAAAATACTAACTGTTTATTCTCAATATATTTTCGAAAATTTATTATACACACATAAAAACAAAAATAAATTGGCCATTCCTAATTTTAGGCTCCACAAAATAAGTAACTCTTTTGTAGGTAACTGTATACGCATGTACAATACACTGCCTGGTAATGTGCAAGACTTGTCCCTAAATAAATTTAAACACTTCATTAAATCCAAATTATGTAGTAAGGCATATTATAGCATTAAAGATTTTTTAAATGACAAGTCTGCTTGGCAGTGACATGATTTGCTCGTTCTTTGTGAATAATTTTTTTTTATTTTGTATGTACAAAATATGATATGTTAAAAAGAGTACCGAGAGTTTTTTTCCTCCGGCTTTTTTTCTCTCGGCCTACACTAGGAACATTATTATATTATTGTAATATTTAGTAAAGCCGATAATGAAATAGATGATAAAATAGATGATGAAATTGTAGATGTCTACCGAGACATTTTTTTTTTGACGTTCGTTGAGTGTGTGTAATCACCTTATAACGAATAAAATATTTTGATTTTGATTTTATTATTATCACGTGTTCAGAATTGTGTAAATTAAAAGTTTCGCACATCTCGCATTCCTCAGCAAATTTATTAGTACTGCATATCTTTTGGTTTTTCACAAAAAAATACAAAATTCCGCACAAGTTAATGTGCAGTATGTAATGTTAATACTGCACTTTAATAAGTATTATAAATAAAAAATATTTTTCCACAACTTTTGCAGTATAATCAATTTGTATGGCGTCGAATAATACTGCACTTCAATCAGTTTTTTCTTTAATCTTCTAGAACAAACTACTATTTTAAGTGTAGCTAAATATGTTAAAATACTGCAGTTTAGTTAGGAAATAGAAAAAAGTCTTGTGCAGTATTAATTTTACTGCGGTTTAGCTGGTAAACATTAAATAATTTTAATAGATTTGTCACATTATTGCTGTTACTACATTCGTAAAAAAATTAAATTAAAATACTGTATAGAGCTACATAAATAATAATTAATTTGACTGATAGCTTATAAAACGGGGATTCAGAATATATATTTAAGTCAAAACCTACCAAAATGTCTATTACTGCACTTTAGGCTCAGGTGGGCAGTACTTACCTAGTGGAGTCTTTGGGATAAGAAAAAAATGATGTGTTTTTATTCTTTATATTATTGTTCATACACACTGTACAGTAAACCATATTTACACTTTTATATTAAAATACCATTAAAATTATATTAAAACACTATTAAAATTATATTAAAATACTATTAAAATTATACTAAAACACTAATAAAATTATATTAAAACACTATTTAAATTAATAAATCATTAAATAAAAACACGGTGCAACGTTGCTGCTGCAGCCCTTGAGTTTAAACACTAGATAGGCCGGTTTCTCTCGTATGTGACGAGGCGCTAGTGCCGACGCACACACGCGTCTCATGCTTGTAGTAGTGTACCTATCGTAGCGCGCTTGTATGAAGCTTTCACTCTGTACGGTTTATTTACTCATGTGGCTCAACGCTCATTCGCTCATCTAAGCCCCTTAAGTGCGCAAGTCTTTCCTGTGCTTGCCTCCCTCACCAACCCCTTCTTCCGTGTAACAGTATTTGCGGTATGAAAAATTATTTAGTAAGAGCTACTAATTTATTATCATCTATGATTATAGTGCAGCGAAAATACGTAATGGTAAGATGGAAAAGAAAAGAGTGTAATTTTAGGAAGAGGGTGTATTACTGTATTAATTGTAAGTAAAGTCAGTTCATCTACGCAATATACCTACTCTACGTACGAGTATATATACACATTAGTGAATATACATAACATGTACCTATTGTGTTCGTCACTTAGTTTATTTTGGTTTGTTGTGAGGAATATAATAAGTAATCTTTCCTAAATGCCTACTTCCTATTTTTTATCAAGGTTCAAATAATTAAAACTGAATGGACACAAGAGTTTTATTACAGATAATTAAATATAGTAACATTAAACTTTTAATATAATTAGCGTTTGGCTTAAAATAACCACAATACAAGACATTCAATATGGAAAATGATAATATAACAATTTATTAATAATTTTATTTTATTTGTATGGTAAATGCAGTTAATACCGTCTCAGTAAAAATGGTGTTAAATTTAAGCTCACTTTGTTTTGGATACTATGTTGGAGTAACGAAAATTTTATTTTTATTACACTTTATGATGGGTCGGTGTAAGCTGCGTTCACCATAATTGCGATATATTTTTTAACAGATAATTATCAATATCAAGCTTTATTTTCGCCAAATAGAGCAATTTTCTCAGCAACATCACCGTTGACATTTGACACTAAATTCGAATCCCCGGTACTGGTTTTGACACCGTTAACATCGCTAGTTCGGAAGAAACTGACGGATGACGTTCCAATAAAGTATTTTTTTTTTTCTGGTTTATAGGTTCTTAGAACAACAGGGCGTAACTGGACTATCGGTATGGTGGGATGCCATATTGGTATCTGAAATTTCATACTCTTTTTTAAACACAATATCTTAATGGGTGGTTTTTACATCCTAATGTGGAGTTTTTTTTTTTTCAAACTACGTGCTTAAATTGTAAAAACACGCTTTTATCCTGTTCTAATATCTCTACTAATACTTTAAATGTGAAAGTTTTACTGGCAGGATATATAGTTGGCTGGATCTCATGTAAAAAAATATTGAACCAAGGATAATTTGAACTTTATACGACGAATAATTTATTATGTATGATGTTTTTTCTTTTGTATGGAAGAAGAAGCAATATTGTTTTTAATAACATGAATAATCCTTACCTGTGGTATTACTAGTTTTAATGATGGTGGCTGGAATAAAAAGTTAAATAATTTTTAAAAATTAAATGTATAATCAAATTTTATTACTTATAATTCTTAGTACTTATAATAATATCAGATATTTGTAAGACTATTAAGTCTCGAAGGTATTTAAAATCTACTAGAGAGAATAAATTTTATAAAACTTTTAACCATATTTTTGGAGACATAATATTCGTATAAACAACTCTCAACTTAATTCAAATTATTATGCATTTTTATTTTTCATTATAGTCTGACACACAAAAGCTGAACCTTATCGCGGGAAATAAAAAAAAAATCGTTGTTATCTATGTTATTATTACTTAGTAGTCTTATATAGTACAAACTCGGTTTGTCAATGGAAAAATAATGTCAAAATAGTATAATTTTATTTCAAAACTTAATATAACCAAAGTTGATAACAATAATTTATGTTTGTTCTAATGACTTGTCAAAGTCAAATTGAACAAAACTTATTTTATTCCTATGCTCCAAACACGGTCTATATAAGACCGTGGCTCCAATAACCTTTGTGAAATTGTTTTAACGTTGCATTACATAGAAAAAAATAAAAAAAAATACATAAAAAAATAAAAGAAACAGTTTGTTTTTTTTATATAAAAATAGATCCAGTAAAGTTTACGGTGTCTTGTAATAAACGTGTTAGTGAGTTGTAAACTATTAATCTAGATTATAAATAGTAATGATGTAATTACCATCTATAACGAGAACTTTAAAAAAAACTATTAAAATATTGAATCATGTTTGTCAATGTCATGGAACGGCGAGAATTCGGAATATAAACGTGTACCTATTTTAAATTCAGATATTATGCTACGAAAACTATAATAGTCCTCTTTTCATAAGATTTTCAGTAGTTTATCTTCTTAAGTTCAGGTTTTGTAGGCCACTGCCCACCTAGTCTACGGTCTTTATGCTTTTGGCCCACCAGTCACTTTGATTTTGACATGACTGCTTTAAAGGATATCAAATTATTATTTTTTACTTGATTTTTAATTTCTCGTTGAAAACTTTAGCTGATTTACTATAGTTAGATCCATAGTACTTTCAGATAAAACTCTACAGATAAACATTTAATTTTGTTAAGCCGGAAAAAAAATGGTCTCCTTTATTGTTCTTTTGGTTAGCCACATTTAGAATCACAAAAGCATATTTACCAAAATCTTGTCACACTTGTGATAGCACGTAGTTACTTTATCAATTAAACTTAATTATTTTTAAGGTATATATTTGAAAACAACTTATTTATAAAGGCTTGTAGGAACGACTTCTTTATTCTCTAAAACTGCTTACTGATCTGAAAAAAAAAAACACAAGCTAGAATTTTGCTAGGATATGAATTTCATTTCATTACTACGATAATACTTACACGATGTTAACATTTGAAGGATCTCCGACTGTTAAAAAATTTTTTGTTAAACAAAAAGAATTTGATAACATTAATACATAAAACATGTAATAGATTATTTATTCTTGGATTAGAAAGATTTTTTTCTTGAGAAATAAATATGTTTAATAAATATATAATATAAAAATAAGTCGGGTTTTCCTTCTTGACGCTATAATTTCAGAACGCACGAACCTATTTCCACGGTTTTGCATTCGTCGGAAAGATTTTGGGCTCCGTGAGGTTTATAGCATACAAAATTCAGGAAAATTTTCAACATAAAAGCAGGAAAACAGGGACATAGCATGTACTACAAACCAATATTATGGTTTTGCATGGTGGTTTAATCCCCAAACGAAATGTTACAAAAAACGAAGCCATCTGGTGGCGAAACGGAGTTCGCCTGGTTTGCTAGTAATATAATATGTTTAACATACACACACGTTCGTCTGTTCCTAAGGTAGGCAACTTAATGCCTGTGTTTTAGGTAACAGTTGACTGATATACATTTTTTTAAAAATAAATATACATATGAATAATACATATATAAATAAATACATAATACACCCAGGCTCGAGGCGGGAATCGAACCCACAAACCTGGAGCAGAAAACAAGGCCACTGCCAACTGCGCCACGGGCCAGTCAAAAATTGAAAAAAAATCAGAAATATTGACCAATTAATAATAAAACAATAAATAAATAAGAGATATTATTTTTAAGTATATTTACGGAGAATTATTTTTGCCGAGTTGTTCAGTGATTGATTTATTAACAAAATAATTATTTTATTTAAAAAAAAGAGGTAGATCTAATTCTACCGAGTTATTTACAATGATTGAAATGTCTTAAGTTGATATAATAAAAGCCATTATGATATTATTATACAAAAATTTAGTAAAATAAAAATTAATCTTACTTGAATATTTTTTAACCACCCCATCGGCACTCGTAACTATGGTGGTACCACCAGTTTTTATAACTTTCCCGTTTTCGTCCACCATAGAAGAACTTGATGAGCTTACAGATACAGCACTGTAGTTTGGTCCACTCTTCTTAACTATGTCTTCTGGTGTCAGAAAAGAAATTGGTGGCATCTTTCGGAAGGAAGGAGTTCGAGGAGAAAATTGGGAGAAAGTTGGAAAATTAGGAAATTGTGTAAATTTCGGAACATATTTTTGAAACTGTAAAATTATTGTAATAAATTAAAATGATTTTAATGATTTGTATTATAGAAACCAATAAATAGGAAATACAGAAATCGTTACGACAACTAGGTACTTCTCAAAATTTTATTTTTATTTTGTAAATATTTCTTAATGGATGTTAATATTTTATTGGGTTATTATTTCTATTTTTTGTTTTTTAACGTAAGTGAAAAAATATTAAAAATTTGTGTATAAAACTTACCTTAAAATTGTTTCTGAAATTAAAATAAAATTTTGTTTAGATATTAATAATTGAAGATAAAAGATGTTTGTTTATTACAAATATGATTGAAATACTACTTGTCATTAATACGGGCAAAACAAAATTCAAGTATTCTTTGTGGGATATAATTACCAATAATTTTACTAAGCGCTAGATGACTTTACATTTACAATTTAATATATTTTTTTATAAATTTGAGATATTAAAATTGAAACAACAATATGGCCTCAACTCCAGTTTTAATATGACTGACCCGTTGGCGCAGTTTGCAGTGACCCTGTTTTCTGCTCCAAGGGTTGTGGGTTCGATTCCTGCCCCGAGTCTGGGTGTAATATATGTTTATTTATATATGTATTATTTATATGTATATTTATTTAATAAAAATGTATATCAGTCGGCTGTTACCTATAACACAGGCATTAAGTTGCCTACCTTAGGGACAGTCGACCGTGTGTGTGTGTGTAAAACATATTTATTTATTTATTATTTATTTATTTAATAATACAAATACTTACTCCGCAAAATTGTCATTATTCTGCCACACAAAGCCACCACCTGCAAGTAAAATTGTAATATTATTAATTATTAATATTATTAATATATTATTGTGTTATTATACTATTAATTGTTATTATATTGTTTTAAAACAGAGTCTTTGTTTTTTCTTTCAGTAGTTGCACAGCTGAATAAGAGTTTAGTAAGAGCAGTAAAAATAATAAAGTATTTGTGATAAAATTTAGTTTATCTATAATCCGACGTTTAACTTTTTAACACTGTATCTATGTAAAATGATAATAAATTTTCAATTAAGTTAAAAAAGTGTTAAATTTTATCTTTATATTAAAATATCCGTGTAAAACAAAAAAAAAAAAAAAACAATTGTCATGTTCTTTCCGAACAAGTCAAGGGGATATAATGACTATTTTAATGCGACATAAAATTAGTATTATGATTGAAGGCCCCGTGCGAGACTTTAATAAATGTCTAGCGAAGATGACCCTTAATGAGTCCCTTACTCTTATAGCGGTAAAAGTTGATGATTTATTAATTTGAGAAATTTGCGGCCACAACTTTTGATGATTGTAGAAATAAAAAAAATTATAACATAAAGAGTAAGAAGTTACACAGGAAAAAAGAACTTGTTATGAAGAAAGCGAATACGATAAAACAAATAAAGCACATCTCAAGCTCTCGTTATCTTTTCGGACGAAGCTTTAGGTACATAATATCAATTATAATGTGTACTCGTATAGTAACATTTTTCTAATTTTAATGGTGACATATTATTGATAATTCTTGGTTAAAATTATACTTTACTAACCTAGTTATTTTATTAAACAAAAAAATACACTGCAGTCAGAAGAAAATAAGCAACACTCACCGTTAACCGAAGCGGCTATAAAAGTCATAATAATTATAATCGTGAGCGCCATTATCTCGGAACGATATAAAATCAATGCCGTATGCAACAGTTGAAGCTACACTGAAAAAATATTCATTTAATATACATTTAAATGTTATTCGTAATGATCAAAAACAACTGTACAAATACTGAAACGAATGATTGAAAAAGACACGACTACAAAAATTATTATTTTCCACTTGTTTTTTTTAACAAGGAAAATATATTAAGGCGAAATGAAATATGTCCATGGACAAAGTAAGTCTATTGTTCATGTGTTTCGTGATTTTCTGTCTCGTATTATACGTAGCTAAGTATTTATAACTTTTACTTAAGTAATAACCATGTAAAATGCTGAAATGTTATTCAATTGTTAACACTGTTATTTATTAAAGCCATTTTTTATGTTTCCTCTTTTACATGAAATGATTTTATTTTTTTTATTTTTTTCACCTATCAGTTTACCTGCACTTGTTTGACTTTTTTTTAACATTAGCTATGTTTTTTAACATACACAATGCATTTAGGTTTATATATAACATAACCTACGTTAGTTTAACTGACGTAAATCTGATTCCGTGGGACTTTCGGGGTTAAGTATATATGGACTCGCGGCTCTTCAACTATCTAGTAATATTAAACGGCATGTGACTCAGTAGTTTTAGCATGAAAAAGAGACTAATATTAATTTTTAAATGTATATTATGTACGATTTCGAAATAGTACGAATATAAAAACAAAAAAAGTTAGGTCTTTTTATAATATACATACATATATATATGTATAGTAATTTATTATTGTATGCGACTGACTTGTAATGGATGAACAGTTATAGACATATTTATTCGATGCTATTTATTCGACCAAAATATCTATTTAAAATTATTATGACGCTATTATAACTAACGGATAAAAAAAAATACATTATTATTTACAAATTGCAGCCTCTGAACATAACATTCCGGAGGGTCATCTACAGGTTATTGACGTGTTATTATTTTTTTTATTACTAGACATATCTTGCGGTTTCACGCTTTTTAGATATAAGTCATAGTGTAATGTTTTACAGCCTATACTTTCTTCTGAACAGCTTTTTAGTAGTGATAAATTATTGTTAAACAAAAATATCTTTCGATTTTTTTTTAATGTATGTGCAGACTTCAGTATTAAAACCTCAACAATTGTTTTATGGCAAGTTATATTGATCCGTCACAGCTTATATAATATAAACAATATTATATAGGTATGCTGTAACGGATCAATATTAAAGGCATGACAAATGAAATCAACTCTTTTTTTAAATTTAGTTTAAATCTTAATTTAATAAAACGACAGGTGCACAATGGTTGTCAATATAGCGGTATTAGTGAGAGGATTTTATAAAATACATTTGTCTTAAACAAGCTGTCGCCTACGACTTTACTTGTATACAATTGATTAAACATATAAATTGACACGATACAATTACGATAAACACAAAAATGATGGACCTCCCATACAAATTTATTTCTCTTATTTGATCTACTTCATCTGGAATTCTCAAAAATTATAAAAAAAGCGTACATATATCTTTCTAATCGAATACTATAATATTTTTGCTCCAGGAATCTCGGACTTCTAAAGATGCTATCATCCACTGAGGAGAGACATACCTACATCACAGAGGTAGAATTTTCAATAATTCTTAATAAGTTTTAACGTTATCATCCCCTTAGGGACCCCAGTAACAAATTCAAGGATATAAGTTACAGTCCTTTAACCGGACTGTAACAACCTCTAAGTGTCTCAATACTGAGCAAAAGTTTCTCTCTCCTTTGAAGAAAAAAGGTTCGAATCCACCAAGTTTCTCAACTACGGACAAGCAGTTATGCTAAGAAACTGTAGAGAATAAACAGTACTCACCGTTAACCAAAGCGGCTATGAAAACCATAATAATTTTATAATCGTGAGCTTCATTACCTCAGAACGTTATAAAATTCGTGCCTTTTGATTCGGTTTTCAGTAATGACAGGTCGTCTATATAAATTATTACTTCATCAGGTATTTATCGTGAAAGTGAAAAAAAAATTTATAATAAATATTTTTTTTATTTATTATTTTAATCAAATAACAAAGATTATAAAAAACCAATCACGATTCGGACTTTAACGGTGAACGTTCCTATAGGTTCCAAAACATCGTAAATTTTCTACGTATAATATTTTTAAAAATCGAACTAAATATACCGAATGTTCACCAAAAAAAAAAAAAAAAAAACATCTGCTATGATTATAAAATGCATTCATTACCTACCTAAATGTTAGTCTTTATATCATTTTACCGCACCTGTTCAATTATAACCATTGTATGACACATAAATATTATTTTATTTATTAAATGTAAATATAGTAATCGCGGAAAGTTTTATAATGTATTATTCAGATACAAATTATAGGTATATCTTTGTCAGCTTCATTGTTACCTACAAAGTGGTGACCGTACCGATACCGTTACCTCTTTAAGCATATAGGTGGGCACATTATATCGTTCAGGAAAATTTTCGAATGGAAGGTCAGTCAACAGTTCCATCATCATTTAGCAACCAATGGTTATCGATTGCTAGTCATAGGCCCTCTGTGTGGAAATTTAACGTACGTTCTTGGATCGCCCAAAAGCGACTTCCCGTAACTCTTTTCTTCCCATCATTCCACCAGAGTAGAGGTCTACCATCGCTTCTGATTTTGAGTCGCTACTACAGAAAGCAAGAGTCTCAATTTCCATCAGATAACAATTCTGGTGTAGTGATGCGAGTAGTGGACTTAACGCCGGCGGTCACGGGTTCAATTCCTTCTCGGGGCATGTAATTGTATTTGTACAAATATTTGTTTCTAGTCTGGGTGTATATCCTTGTGCCTTGTGCTTGTCCTCCACTTTGCCATGAAAAGCAAATCTTGATAGCAATCGTTACTCATGACAGGGAAATTATCCGCCAATCCACAGTAGAGTAGCGTGGTGAATTAAACTTCAATCCTTCTCTTATATAGGAAGAGGCTTTTGCTCTGCATTGGGTCGTTTACAGGCAAATTCAGTACAGTTAAGTTGATTTACCTTCGGTTCTTTAAGCTTTGTACCCTGCCCGTTGTAATTACAGTTTTGAAATGCGTTGAGCTACGTTGATTACTCCAAAAAAAAAAAAAAAAAACACGAAATGTATGCTGGGACTTATAATAAAGTGAAACTTTAATGGACAAGTGGCAAAAAGAATTGCAACGGACAAGTGGAAAAACGAACGGCAACGGACAAGTGGAAAAACGAATCGCAACAAAATCTATACATGAAGTTTTACGGCTCCCTGACCATAACGCTTTTTCGTGACACAAAATTCTTAAGACCACGTTTATATATAAGTTTCACTTCAAAAGTAAGTCGTCGAACTTACTAGCAAGATAATTTGTGACAACTCTGAAATTAATAGCGTATACATGTCCTAGTAGAGAGGTGAGTCTACGAAGTCAAGCCTACAAAGCCCACAAACCTCATGTAAAATAATTGACAATCCGCCAGCAAAGCGCTCGTTTGAAAACTTTTGTTATACGAGTACAGTGAGAACAGAAGCTAGACGTATAGTAACCTTAAGAGGTTATCAGATACCGACACTGCACCACCACACTGCAGATTATGGGAAAAAAAACGTAAGAAATCGACAATGTATTGGCAATTATATTTACATTTTTCTAAGGCTGACTGTATCACAGGAAATCAAATATTTCATATATTCAATAACATTATAAAAACAAGTGTAATTACAAGATCTTAGGTTGCGTTCTAATTTAAATGAGGAAAACTACATTTAATTACTTCATAACCTCTGTTTTATGTCACTATGGTATAACACCAACTTCCTGATTTATGCGAATATAATGCATAATAAGTTTCGTAGTATTTCTAAAAATATATAAACCGTAGGATTAAAAGACAGACAAGGCTCGTTATAGAAATTTAGATAATGAATACAAAGTTATATCACTATCTTTTGCAGATTTTTTTTTAAATTTTTATGTACTTAAATACATACATTGATTTCTGACTAGAATATTATAGATTTTAAGCGAATCGGCTCGATTACTGCCCACTTTTATACAAATAATTTTTACATCATTATAGTTAAATATCTCAATGATATACTAATTTGTAAATTTATTTAGTTATTTAATTGAAAACAATTTCATGCTCTTAAACTAAAATCAGCCCAATACTAATGCATAGATTAATATAATATGTAAAAAGTTCATATAAGAAGAAATCAGTAAGCACAAAGATAACACTCAAAATTACATACGAGTACTTGTAACTTTATGATATTGTTACATATACGATCCAACTACCTTTAGCAAATGTATTGCGTAAAAGTACATTGTACATGGAAATTCGGTATAGGTTGCTTTTAGTAACAAAAAAATCGATAGATTTTGTGATAACAAAACATCATCAAAACTCGAATGCGAGTATAATTAATTAGTAATTTATTACTGTTATATCGAAAACTATTTATTTACTTTAATAATATCACTTTTGTGCGTTATAAAAACAGCATATTTTTCTTTTAATATCATGACAAATATGGAATTAGAAGAAAAAAAAAAAACATATCGCAATGTCTTACATTTTAATAAAGTCGTTAGTACTTAAACATCTATGGATATCATAATAGCTTCATTAAATTCCTGTAAGAACTTTTTATATAAAGAAGATAATAATATGTACTAGTGGTCGCCCAGTGGTCGAAATTCCACCTAATAATAATTAACAGCATTGTCAACATCATAAAAATATGATTGCGTATAACATGGTGAGCATATGCAGCAGCCATTGAACCTGATCTCTGATAAAAATTTTTGATAAAAAATTCGTTGCAAGACCTGTGATTAAAACCGTGTTGACAACAGACTTTGACAATAACCAAAATTTGTGTATATATGTACATTGTACATGTGTGTGTGTGTGCCGTAGTGTGTGTAGTGTCTTTTTTAATTAATTTAATGTATTTTTTGAGCATTATTATAAAAAATATTAGAGAAGAAGTGCAGAATGCACGTGCAAGTGCAGAATGCACTTCTTCTCCATATAAACTTTAACTGTGCCAAATTTCATACTTCTCCGTCCGCGTAATTTTCGTAAAAAGGGGTAGAAAGTTTTTGCTTCACGTATTAATATAATATAGATGATATACATATAAATACTACATATGTTTTAATAAATCAACAACGATAATACGTACAACTGTGTAATTTTGTTGATTGTTTGCTTATAGTCTGCTTATGGATCTGGTTATTATTCCATTGTTCCATCACCGACCATTTTTATTTAATCATCTAGCACTTTTATTGCAATAAACTGGGCTAATATCATATCTGCATAGGTTAATATTATTTACAGTCTTGTTTATTTGATATGAAAGTCATACAGTGGGTATAACTGTATCCATATGGCATTTTACATTATTATCTATAGGTATTATATAGTTACTAAATATTAAATAAACGCTGTACACACTCAACGGCTCTTAGACGCGAATCCTGTGTCGGTCCGAAAACACACACGAAACAATTCACAAGCTCCCAGACAGCGACTAACACCGGTATACAAAAATATGTCATGTGCGGGGATCAAACCCGAAATCACTAACGCACAAGCCAGTTGCTGTGACCACTGCACCAACACGTCGTCAGTTATCTGTCTAATCTAAATAGTATTTTTTAATACCATGATGATTCTTGTCACCCAGTAATACCATAATTATGTTTGTTATCCACGATTCACTTAATTACACTTGTAGTTAAAATTAATTATATCCACACATTGTACACAATAATAATTATTAATTAGATAAAAATAACTTTTTCGTGTACCCTAGTTACTTAAAATGAATGAATCAGTCCGTAAATGTCCCACTGCTGGTGAAAGGTTAGAAGATAGAAAGGTTGGAAGGGTTAGAGCATAATCCGCAACGCTGCTCGACTGCAGGTTGGCAGATACAGTTTTTTTTCCTATCATGAGTAACGAACGCTATCAGGTGTTTATGATAACAACCGGGACCGACGGCTTTACGTGCTCTTCGAGGCACGGGTTCCACAAAGTTGTACACCCAGATCGGAAACAAATATTTGTACAAATACAAATATCTGCCCCGAGCGGGAATCGAATCCGCGACCGCCAGGGTTGAGGCGACCACACACCATTACACCAGAACCGTCGTTAGTTACCTAAAAACTACTAATAAATATATATTTAATACTTGAAAACTACTAATAAATAAATATTCACTTTTAAATTGAAATACATAAAAATAAATAAGTAAAAAAAGAAACAGTATATTATCTAACTGAAGTAAGTCCGTATTTTCAACATAAATATTTAAAAAAGTTTCGAACGATATAATTTTGATCTTAAATTAAAAAATAACTCGCTGTGAAATTCTTTAGCATGTAGATAATTATTTCTCTCTAATTCGATTAGTTCTTTAATCGTCTCAGAATAAAATTTTGAACTATTTGCAAAAAAAAATATACATTACTATTTTAGTAAGTAATCCGACAATATTTTACGCATTATAGGTGCATTGTATGAAGAGTTGTATATTATTATCAGTTTGGTATCGATACGTGCGTTTAAACATGTCTAATGTAGTGCGACCGTGACATGAGACGTGTGACCCCGGACACGGATTTTTAAAAAGAAGGGTTGTCAAATATATTTATTATATTATACTAGTGTTACTAAATTTATTGAATTTATAAAATATTAACATTACATTATAATATACAGAATGACTGGTACATTACTATCAATATTTAAAGAGAATACTCGATACATGATTCTCATTCGAATTATGTAAAAAATAGATACTTAATTTTTGACCAAATTTTCATAAATTTCAATTCAAATAAATGAAGTGTTGACACTTTTCCGGTCATGCCGGCGGCACGTGCACAGGTGTTGCACTGTGCCGCTTGTTCACATCTAAAAATTTCCAAAGTTCACATCATTTACCTAGTCAACAAATTTGTTGCTTAAACAAGTAAAATATCTTATGTTAGTATTTTTGCCTATCCTAAGCCAGGATTAAAGTATTAAGGGGGACTGGATCATGCTTGTTTATCCTGCTACCCTGTTAACACGTGGCGGCGTTTGGACGTAGGTACTACTGTTTTGTGTCGAAAGTGCAGCTAGCTGCTAGGATGTCCAGACAACGCGTAAATAATTAGATAATTGTTGAGTAATTTTACTTAAAAGTTTATTAATATTTACCTATTTTTTTTTACATAATTCGAATGAGAATCATGTACCGAGTATTCTCCTTAAATATTGATAGTAATTTACCAGTCACTCTATATAATATAAGGTGAATTTTTTAATGTTAATATATTTATTTATAAATATGTATTATTTAAAGATACATAACTAGAATCAGAGCCAAGATAGTCTCATCATCATCATCATCATATCAGCCATTGAATGTCCACTGCTGAACGTAGGCCTCCAACGACTCAAGTCGTCTGTAGATCTCGTGGAAAGACAAGGTGGTCATCCGACGCTGCGCTTGCCAGTACGTGGTCTCCACTCGAAAACTTTTCTGCTCCATCGGCCGTCAGTTCTACAACCAATGTGCCCTACCCAATGCCACTTCAGCGTGCAAACCGAGATAGTCTAGTAGGTAAAATACAAGAATTTTATCAAAAGTTCATTGTTCCAAGTTAAGGAACCACCGCTGAATCTTTAGGTGCCTTTGTTTAGAAAATCACCTCCGGTGAAAAAAGGAATCATCGTAAGGAAAACCTTGTGACGTGAGAAACTCTAAAAAATGTACACGTGTTTGGCAATCGGCAGATATTTTTCGTCTATAAAACCGTAACAAACTCTTCCATTCTTTCTTTATAATTATATAGGTTATATTTATATTTTTATTAGATCCTAAATCCAGTCAATATTAATATCAAATTTAATTTCATCAGTCATATTTAAAGTTAGTTAGTTTGAGTAAGATCCACATATCCGTCTTCTTCATTCTTTTACGTTTACTAAGAAGGCGACAAAAAGCCGTTACGATGTTCTCAATCCTATATCCTGTTTTAATTCATGGCTCTAACTGTTCATTGATTGTTTTTTGCAATAAAATATCTGCAATTATGTAAGAACTCCTTTTATAGCTTCTAAAAAACACTATTATATGTATACAGGGTGACTGGCGAGATACTATCGGTGTTTAAGGAGAGTGCTCGGTGCATGGTTCTCATTCGAATTATGTAAAAATATAACATAAATATTGATAAGCTTCTAAGTAAAGTTGCCCAACAGTTATCTAATTATTTACGCGTCGTCTGGACACCCTAGTTTCCACGCGGTAGTTAATTACGTCCAAACACCGCCAAGTGTTAAGAGGGTTGGCGGTTAATTCCCTAACATAAGTAACGATCGTTATCTTGTCTATGATAACAACAGTGATCGACGGCTGTACGTGCTCTCCGAGGCACGGTAGGGATCCACAAGGACATACACCCAGACCGGAAAAAAATATTTGTACAAATATCTGTCCCAAGCGGGAATCGAACCCGCGACCACCAGCGCGTGGCGTTGCAGTTGAGGCAACTACTCGCACCACTACACCAGAACGTCGCGTGTCGTGTTTTCATTTAATGATATTAACGAATTATTTACAACGATTTTCAATCATTAAACTACCTATTTACCTACATAACTACACTAACACACACACAGTCACTTTTAACAGTTTCGAAAGCAATGGTGATTCTGCATTTGTGTATTGATAAGCCATACCTAATTACTAATGACAGATTACACTAACACACGACAGATTAGGTATACGCGTATGATCGATCGCTAGGCGCGCAGGAGCCGGGAAGACACACGCAAAAAACACACAAACAAAAAACCCAACTGCGTAAAATACTCTTATTATAAACAAAAAAGAATAAAACAATTTACTAGCTTTCATTTGAAACCCATATTGCTACAGTAAGAAAAAAATCAACCCCCCCCCCCCTTCATTCCGCCATTTGCGGGCGCCATTTTGAAAATTTATATAGCCTATGTCACTACTACAATTTAGACAAATCCAACGACACCTCATATGTCAAAAACCGTCCAGCCGTTAGGGCTGTAGGGCGTGCCAAAGAAATGGACATACATACATACATATTACATACATACATTCGAAAAACATAACCCTCCTTCTGTCGCAGTCGGGTAAAAAACAATCAGTGTTAGCATAATGAATACGAGCAGCTCCTCAGAGTCTGATTTGGAAGCAATGGATTTTATTTTTAATATATCCCTACCCAGAAACTTAAGGCGTAGGAAAAATTACGGATGAAGAATTTCAATTGAGATATCGCTTTAATTTAATAAGAACACACAGATAAAGTGGACAATGATGTCGTTCATAAATAAGGACTTGTCATATTTTTTTAACTAAAACAGTGCTAAGCCACTTATTTATTCTCGAAAAAAATATTCTAGTAAATAAAACTAGTATTCAAGATGAATTAAAGTAATAAAATCAATTTTAGACACGATCTCTTAAACAGAGCCATCTAGCTGTAAATAAAAGTACAAGTTTGTAATGTACGACGTAAATGACAAGTAAACCAAGAAAATAAACTTGTATTTAAAATTATATTAAATTTCTAAATATGATTCTGTTAAATAGGAATTAATTATTTTATAAACATTGAACATTCTATTTCTCTGACAATAAATAAGTAAAATGTATGTTAATAACTCGTGTACGAATATAAAAACCTTATATTTTTACATAATAAATGAAACGATGATCATTTGAGAATCAACGTTGGTCGTATTATTTTATCTCTCATACGTCGCACATCTCATGGCGACCCTGTCAGGATAAGAAAACATCTCAAAGTTCCTAACTGTCAATAGAGGTCACTAGTATTGACTCACTACAATATCGAACTAGAGTTTTCTATAATGTTCATAGATGTCGCTAATTAATGTAATTTTTAACAACTTTGTTCATTCAATTTCTCTATCTAATCGATTATTTTTGGTATAATCTGTGCCAACCATCTATGTATCGTTCTTTGTTCGTTTCTTAACTAAGTAACAGCTAGTCAATGTTTATAAGTAAACAAAAGTTAATCATTGATTTGTAGATTATGAGAGGATTAACGAGATTTTTATAAGTAAGACCGTGAATAGCTCGTTACGTATTATATTTTTTTTAACTCAAACAGTGTTAGGCCACTTATTTATTCTCGAAAAAAATATTGTAGTAAATAAAAGCAAAAAGTAATAGCAAGAATAAGCCATCTAGCGACCAGTAGCCAAAACAATTGATTGATTATAATATTAGCAGACAGTGTAATGGTTTTTTCACTAGGTGTCGCTAGATAAAGATCAGATTTGATAGAATAATTTTTTTAATATGTTGAAAAATTATAAAGTTACTTTTGAAAATATTAAAAAAAAAAACACAACAAAAATAAACTTTGTGAATTGTTGAACAGCCAACTGTTGTTTATTAAATAAAAGCAAGGAACTACGGTCCTTGCGGACCAGTAGTTTTGCTACTTGCCGATAGAGGCATACTAATCACCGAACTTTCTAGACAAAATAAATAATTTAATTTAAATATTACTTACGAGTTGAAAGATATGTTTATTCCATTTGATTTTGATGTGATGAGCAACAGATTTATTGACTAGGTAAATGATGTAAACTTGGAACAAAAATAAAATAATATTAACTGTTCACCTATCTTGGTATTCCCGGCGTATTTAAAAATGGAATCATACTCGTAGTCTTGGATTAGTGCTTAATATTACGCTAACAGTAGGTACTCTGCGATTGGGGAACATCTCCCGGTACAAATTGATAGTACCCGGTAAGCTATCATTACATTAACACGAACCATATTCAAGTACTCTTCATTTGTGTACTGATAAGCCATACCTAATTAAGGGTCACACTCACACACGACAGATTAGGTATACTCGGAATATCGAACGCTAGGCGCACGCGCGGGAAAACACAAAACAGACGTCCAAACCATACGTTGGCGCTAGCCTACTGACCTAGTGACCTAGTAACGTGATTCGTCGATCGAATAAGCGATTTGCCGCGGGGCGGGGGTGCGGGTACTGGCAGCATAGTACAACACCGCGTCGCACGCGCCGCCGGCATGACTGGAAAAGTGACAACGCGTCTTTTATTTGAATTGAAATTTATGAAAATTTGGTCCAAAATTAAGTTCCTATTTTTTTTACATAATTCGAATGAGGATCATGTGCCGGGTATTCTCCTTGAATATTGATGGTAATTCACCAGTCACCCTGTATATACAGGGTGACTGGTGAATTACCATCGATATTTGGGGAGAACGCTCGGCGCGCGGTTCCCATTCGGGTCATGCAATAAAAATAGGTACTTAATTTTTGACCAAATTTTCATAAATTTCAATTCAAATAAATGAAGCGATGACACTTTTCCAGTCATGCCGGCGGCACATGCACAGGTGTTGTAATGTGTCGCTTGTTCACACCTAAAAATTGCCAAAGTCACATAATTTACCTAGTCAACAAATTTGTTGCTTAAACGAGTAAAATATCTTAGTATTTTTGCCTTTCCTAAGCCAGGATTAAAGTATTAAGGGGGACTGGATCATGCTTGTTTATCCTGCTACCCTGTTTACACGTGGCGGCGTTTGGACGTAGATAAACTACCTGTTTTGTGTCGAAAGTGCAGCTAGCTGCGAGGGTGTCCAGACGATGCGTAAATAATTGGATAATTGTTGAGTAACTTTATTTAAAAGTTTATTAATATTTACCTATTTTTTTTACATGATTCGAGTGGGAACCGTGCGCCGAGCGCTCTCCCCGAATGTCGATGGTAATTCACCAGTCACCCTGTATATATATATATATATATATATATATATATTCTATATATGAACCTTTAAAAACCTTTTTCGATAACACACCTTTTTGGAGCAATTATTATTTACAAAATATCGCCCAGTGGAAAAGCTATGACGACTATGAATGACACGTTTATCTAATACCTCAGAAGTCTATGGTCATGAAGTGTATATATTATGAACTTTATAAATTATGTAAAAGGCAAAAAAAAAACTAATAATACTTACTATAATAGAGATATACTAGGAATAGATAGTATTATTTATCATTTTAAATATGTTAAGAAGCTGTAGGTACGTCACACTTTATGAGCTTTTGTTTGAAACTAATGATTCTCTCTAAATTAATATTAATAACTGGAATTTTCTTCGTATAATCATTACAGAGACGAGATAAATATATAACATGTGAATCACGACCCAGATTTGTAGAGTATTGTGGAGACCGATTTGCCTCAGCTAAGACTCTGTCAATATGGTCCGAAAATCGCATTTTAAAAGATTTTTGTCTCTATAAAGCGGGGAAAAAAGTGTCACTTTTGACCCGCTTCATAGGAACGATAATCGAACTTTAAGCGGAGGTAGGAAACAATAATAATAAATAAAGAAGAATAATAATAGAATAGTAGCAACCCTAGCTAATTGAGTAACCACCAATCCACTTGACATTGTGTGTCTGTGACCGCATTAAGAAGATTTATGTTAGATATGATACTTTCATTCATATTATTGCAATTATACAAAATAAGAGGTATTTTTAACCAGAGAAGTAAGAACTCATATAATACGTAAGTATTATAATATGCACACTTCTGAAATCTTCGTTATGTCAAGGAGATCGAAAAATTAAACAATTCATTACATTTTATGTACACAAATATGTTTTAAACATATAAATTAATTTTATTAGATTTTTTTTAATTTTTAATTATAAATTATTATTAGTATACTTCAAGACAAATTTGAATGCCGTGTCGTGTCGTCACGCGTTTAACTAAATGTATGAAACTGATATGCTTCTGGCGCGTCACGACATACCACGACACGTAAGTATGTTTCCGGCCTAAGGCTTGCTTATTATTCAATATTACGTAAAACGTCCTCGAACCTACGCACTCAGAATGTAACCATTCCATAAACTGGTCAGTTCTTATGTAAAAAAAATAAAAATATTAAGTTTAAAATTTTCTATGTGTTAGCAAAGCTATGGTTGACATAATTATTAAAAATGTAAATATTGTCGACCAGTCCTTACGAGCTGTATGTTTTATACAATTTGTTTGAAGTTTTTTTTTTTTTTTATATACACAGACAACTTAATTAAAATAACGTTGTGCTTTAGTGTGTATTACAGCCGGTTGGTTATACAATTTTCTCAATATATTTTTAAACGAATATACATACACTCAAATACAGTAAATATTACACTCAGTACGGAAATCGAACTCACAACTCTGGAACGTACTGTAGAATTACTGCCAACTGTGCCAAAGGGACAGTCTAATTAGCTTTTTGTTTATTAATTTGTATAACTATCATGATCTGCCTTTTTAATTGTAAAAATTATTTTTGCTTTAAAAAGTTTGCTCATCGCTTACGTTAGGAGCAGTAGGAGTAGTATTGTAATAGGCAATAATACATCACGCTACGGCTCATAGAAAGAAAGTGATGACAAAAAGAGATAAGCTTTTTCTCTACAAAAGAATTAATAATATAGTTGACTCTCCAAACTTACTAAGTCGAATATTGTTTAAATGCCCTAGCACTCTCTAGAGATCTCCACTCGATCTCAGGCTACTTTCTCGACCGCTGTCTTCAGAATAAGGTATTGTAGCAATTCATTTATTGTAAGAACATGCAGAATTTATAATAAGCGATATAATGACATTGACTTGATCAGCAATGGGTTCAAGGAATTCGCTCGCCCGTTGAGAAACCGTTAATTACTAACTTTTGGTATTTTTTCTTTTTGATTTTTCATTTACTACTGTGCTAATTTTGATTTCAATTAGTCTTTTAGTGGAAACTTTATTGGCTTGAAATTTTGTTTAGAAGGGATTAACTATATGGGGCCATTCATTTATTACGTAAGACTATTTAGGGGGGGGGGGGATCGACCATGTCTTATTTTTTCTTACAAGAGGGTGTGAGGGAGTCTCGATGGTTCTTACGTAAGATCACAAAAATACACAAAGTTACAATTATACTTTGAAAAAGTGCGGGCAAGCGCGGGCACCAACCAAAAATTTATTAGTACCTTTGTAAGCTACAAATAAACATTTCTAAACATTGTTACTTTGAAAAATAAACATTAAAACAAACCAAACGTGTTATAATTTTCCTTTAGATTCTTACGTAATAAATATTAAACAGGGGGAGGGGGTCGGCCTTTTCTTATTTTTTCTTATAATAGGAAGGAGGGGTTCGAAAAGTAGCAAAATTCGTCTTACGTAATAAATGAATGGCCCCTATGTAATAATTGTATTAAATAAATAAATAAACAAAAATAACATCATACAATCTATTGATGAAACCATGCAATACATCTAAGAACATACAGTAGTATATTACGAGTATAGTCGTAGTAGTGGTGGTACATAAGATCTATTTTTAAATATAAAATAATATAATAATATAAAAATTTTGATAGATGCACATACATGTTTAACAATAGTGTCAACAATTATATAATTTATATTGTTTTTCTTTACGAAATCGAAATAACTCAACCAAATAAGCCGTATGAGGATAAACGTCTATCCTTGGAATAAATGTTAGTTTTGTAAATGACTTATTATTTTGCGTTGCATGGTTACTTAACTATCTTTGGGACTAAAGATATATCCCCCAAACGGTGACAGTGTAGTCGTAAAAACTGGGTTTTATCATTTTGTCATTCCACCCTTAATAAGTTACGTAACAAGGCGACTACTCACATCACTACACCATTCTGGTGTAGTGGTGTGAGTAGTCGCCTTAACGTCGGCGGTCGCGGGTTCGATTCCCGCTCGGGACAAATATTTGAAATTTTATACAATTGTGCACCCACCGTGCCTCGGAGAGCAGGTAAAGCCGCCGGTCTTGATAGTTGACCACACAGCTCCATCGCGGATTTTCCAAGTACATGCTAGTCTTCTCAAGTTATTTTCCTTTATCAAAAAGCACGACATGAATATTTAATCATATATAAGGTTGCACATTCTGCAGCCAGGATTTGATCCCATGATCTTTCGCTCAAGAATGTCGTGTTTTATCCGCAATGTTTAATATATGCGTTAAAATATAATAAAATTATAAAAATAGCCGGTCACTTTTCGTAGGCACTTTCATACATATTCATAACTTTACCTATTTACCTTTTAAAAATATATTTCAAATAAAAATATATATTCGTTGTCTATTAAGTATACAGAGTGGATTTTTGATACGGGTCAGTAAGGGCAGGTACTTTAACCCTTATAGTTACAGGAAAACGTTCCTAGGAGACCATCCATAACTTTTTAAGATATTCTGAACTGCATTCACAGATTTTTGAGAAAATGTACAGTCAGCGAAAAAAGTGCTAAAATCCAAAAAAAAATATTTCTATGCCTATCGATCCTACTTCAAATGGGGATCAAAAGACTCTATAGGACCATTTAAGGTATGAGTACTAGAAATATCAGAAATCGCCAAAAACATTTTCCATACATTTTGTACTGAAAAACGATAAATCAACTCGTAATATTCTTTATCGCCAAACAACCTTATTTGTTCCCAATAAAAAAGTAAAAAAATTATAAAAAATAAGTTCGAAGACTTACCTTTTGGAGATGGCTTAGAGGAAAAATAAGTACAGATCATGATTTTTAAAGTACATATTATGGTCTGATGAAACTAATTTTTTCAATAACAGTATGTACAACCGAAAAAATTATCATTATTGATCTAGAGAAAATCCTGTCAGAGTAAGGGAAAGCCACAATCAGGTTCGGTTTTCTTTTACAAAAAAGAAACCATCTTATAATCAACTCGTAATATTCTTTATTGCCAAACAATACTATTTCTTACTGCGATTAAAAGATTATTTTAGGCCTACCGAAATTTAAATACAAAAACTACGGTAAGACACAACATGCCACACAAACTTAAAAATAGGTGATCTACGAAATAAATTGCTCAAAATAGCCGCCATTTTCACGAATACATAAATTCACTCGTTTTTGTACTGAGCAAGTAGCAGCGGCTAATTTTGCTGGATGGATATTATTTAAAATCCTCGTTCATGCCTTTTTCAGCTCCTGAACACTATCGTGCTTCCTTTTGTAGACTTCATTTTTTAGGTGGCCCCACAAAAAAATAATCGAGAGACGTTAGATCGGGACTGCGAGGTGACCACTTAATTGGACCATGTGTTCCTATCCACTGTGTCCCGAATTGTCTGTTCAAATTAGCACGCGTAAGAAGGCTGTTATGTGGCGGTGAGCCATCTTGTTGAAAATAAACTTTTCGCAATTCTGTCAGGGGCCATTCATCCAACTGGTTTTGAAGATTCTCTAAAATGACCTCGTTATACACAACAGAATTAAGAGTACCTTCATAGTATTCGATCATTACAGTACGGTTCGACATTAGAGCACACCAACAATTAAAAGAAAATCGAACCAGATTGTGGCTTTCCCTTACTCTGACAGGATTTTCTCTAGATCAATAATGATAATTTTTTCGGTTGTACATACCGTTATTGAAAAAATTTTTTTCATCAGACCATAGTATGTACTTTAAAAATCATGATCTGTACTTATTTTTCCTCTAAGCCATCTCCAAAAGGTAAGTCTTCGAACTTCTTTTTTATAATTTTTTTACTTTTTTATTGGGAACAAATAAGGTTGTTTGGCGATAAAAAATATTACGAGTTGATTTATCGTTTTTCAGTACAAAATGTATGGAAAATGTTTTTGGCGATTTCTGACATTTCTAGTACTCATACCTTAAATGGTCCCATAGAGTCTTTTGATCCCCATTTGAAGTAGGATCGATAGGCATAGAAATTTTTTTTTTTGGATTTTAGCACTTTTTTCGCTGACTGTACATTTTCTCAAAAATCTGTGAATGCAGTTCAGAATATCTTAAAAAGTTATGGATGGTCTCCTAGGAACGTTTTCTTGTAACGATAACGGTTAAGGTACCTGCCCTTACTGACCCGTCTCAAAATTCCTCCCTGTATATAGATATGCTTCGAAGCCCACCGTTAAACATTTTTCGTTATCTATCTAGTTTTATATTATGTAAATAAAACCTTTAGTATAATGACAACGTCACGCAATTGTGACGAAGTAGCTATAAAATATACAAAATATAGCGTAAATAAAGTGAAACTGATATTGTATTTGGTTTCTGTCCTTCTTTCACTGTCTCAGATGTTCGATATCATGACTCAGTATTATTGTATTACAAAGTTAGCCAATTCCAATCCGATATACGGATAGGGAACCGGAAATGATCTATTAAATGACGCATTGAAAAAATATTTACAAATGTTTATACGAAAATTTGTTTGCTTACATATTTTAAATTTTCATGCTTAATTGAAAGCAAATCTATACTAATATTATAAAGCTGAACAGTTTGCTTGTGTGTTTGTTTGTTTGTTTGAACGCGCTAATCTCAGGAACTACTGGTTCGAATTGAAAAATTATTTTTGTATTGGACAGCCCATTTACCGAGAAAGGCTATAGGCTATATAAAATCACGCTACGAATAATAGGGGCTGAGAAATAATAAGAAATGTTACAAAAACGGGATAAAATAATCTTTTTTGAGAGCTTCCGTTGCGTCCTTTATTATTTTTCTTCTCGAGACATTTTTTAACTATAGTTTCACTTTTAAAGTAAATATAACATCACTCTTCTCTTAACTCATCACATTTTCGAAAAATAAAAAACTCAATAATACGTTGAACGACCCAGAAATCAAACCTGAGACCCCTTTCTCGGCAGTAACGCTTGTGATCACTCGCCCTACGAGGCGGGTACCTACTCTTAGAGTAATTGTTTAAAAATATAAGTACGTTTTTCCCTCAAATTAACGTGGGTAAAATCGCGGGGCACAGCTAGTAATTATGATATAATTAAACAAAACGAAAAAAATGCCGATGATAATTATGGATTTAAAATTAAATATGAGTGTCGTTGTCGATTATTACTAATTAACAAACGGGAAAGTTTGTCATTTTGTTTATCTTTCTTGTTTGAAGGTATGTAACATAGCACTTTGACTCGCGGGAGCGGAGCGGAGATTGGGTGAAACCGCGCGGGTTCTGTAGTGACATCATTATTAGATGCAGTACAATCTTTGCGTAGAACGAATATTTGTAAACGTACTTAGGTATGTGTTTGCAGTGAATTAGTACGTCGTTTTCGTCGTTTGATTTACGTCGTTTTGTTTCAGTTATACTCGTAATTGTGTTAGGTAGTTACAAATTATTAATAGAATAGCTGCGTGCGCTAGCGTGAACGCTATACAGCACCAAAAATATCTACGATTATACCTTTTAAAATAACATTTATTTACCCGTTTCTTCTTTACATTTCATATCTACAGAAAGTGCAATAACAGAGAGAGACTGTCTTTTGTAAATTGACCTTCAAAAAGTGCTTATTTTTAGCCTGCTTTAAATAAATGACTTTATGGTGATTCTGCTGAATTAAGTCATAACTTGTGACTGAAGCAGATGGAGAAAATAATGAATAGGAATACAGAATAGGGTAAAAATACATACTTGTAGGACTTCTCGATAAACAACATTAGTGGTTTGGCTCTCCGCAGCCAAAATGTAAAGAGAGTCAGGACTGGTGACGCGGGAGCAAGCGACGTGCAGCTGCCCGTGTGAGAAGCAGCTCGTCCTGAGGTCGACACCAGCTACCCTCAGTGTCTGCCCCTGCGACTCATTGATGGTCATCGCGAAGCAAACACTCACGGGGAACTGTACGCGCTTGAACTGGAACGGGAAGTTATGAGGTATGGTGGTATAAATACTGCCTCGCCGACGCCACAACTCGTAAGAATTTCCACCTCAATGGTGTGTCTGTGGAGCGAGATGACTTTAAGGCGGGTCCCGTTACACAACTTCGGAGGAAATAGGTTCCGAAAAAGCATAAGCATTTCTTATCTTTATGATATATATGGCATGCTTAATTTTCCTCTTTCTTCGTTATTTAGCTCAAATTGCTTATAGCAATAGCGTGCCGTTTTCGAGTTTAAATTTTGTTATACATCTATGCAGCTCTTTTTGAGTTCTGTTTGTTATTACATACAGACAAACTCGATAAATTTTATAAGACATAGATGAAGCAGCTTAAAACTTATATAAACACATTTTTTTAAATTGTCTTGCTCATCTCTGAAACAAATTAACGATACAATTTTTAAAAAGAAAATGCACAACTCCGTCTATAACTTTTAAAAACAACTATTAACCTCGCCAACATGATCAAATTTAAATTATTTATATCCAAAAAGGGGTTACACATGTAATTCGACTTGATGTTTTTGAAATCTCATAGATGGCGCTGCTTTAAAATTGTCTTGATACTACTTATATTCATTTCTTATATTACATTTATTCTTACATTCATTATGTTTATCAGCCTAAGTTACTTATATTTCGTGATTTTTATAATGTGAAGATAGCTTATAAATATAAATATAATAAATATTAACCAACAATCACACCACGTTAACCTAGCCCCGTGCTAAGTTCGTAAGAACTTGTGTTACAGGTACTAGGAACGGAAATAAATTTAATAAATTTATATAAATACATATATACATAAATATACACATCCATGACCCGGTGCAGACATCTATATTCGTCATACAAATTATCTGCACTTGGCGGGATTCGAACCCGCGACCGCTGCGTAAAGTGCCAGTTGCCTGACCACTCGACCAGCCGGTCGTCATAGCTTATAGCATGGTTAATTACATAATAACAACATTCAAATATGCGACGTTAGATTACACATTGTTACAGAATGCGTTGCAGAAATAAGGGTTCACTCGTTCCCCGTAGGTGATAGCGTGATAATATGTAGCCTATATGTTGACCCGACTTCTTAATAATATTCGTGCCAAATTTGAAGTAAATCCATGTAGTACTTTTTGAGTTTATCCCGGACATACATTACATTTCCTACCATTTTGTTATATGTATAGACGAAACTTAGATATATTCTATATTTATATAAAAATTATTAGCTTATGCTTTAAATCGAAAAATGCACAGCTTTTTAATAAATCAATAAAATGTTAAGATACATCTATTATTATTTATTTTATTAATTTATATTTTTTGCACACCAATACAATATAGAGACAATACATGGAAATCAAATCAGTCAAATAGCATCAGTCGCAACAGGCGGCCTTATCACTAACACAGCGATCTCTTCCAAGCAACCACAAGTCCACGACAGATTGATTTTAACAAATGACATACCAACATAATTAAAGATGAGTTATAAAATAAAATTAATTTGATCAATATATCAAATATTATATGCATTATTACTTTTCACCTGTATATTTATAATGTGACATAAGTCAAGTTTTTTTATATACGAGTATCCGAAAATAAGTTATGTTAATCAGGTTTCATCGAATATTAACTTAAAAATCTGTTGCATGAGAATTTTTATGTGAATTCTAAATAGCTACTGAAGATTCATACTTAGAAAATGTAGAGATGTAACATAATATATATTAGTATTTATTACAGTCTTTTAGTTTTATTATATGTGAACAAAAATCGTTTAATATTTTAGTGACTTAGAAGTTACTCATTTCTAAATAATTTATTCAATTCCACAAAACGCGTACTAGCATTTATGATGAAGTAGTTTCCGAATTGACTTATTTTTTTTTTTTTTGTTTCATTTACTACGTAATATATGAGTCGATTACGAATAAATTAAAATAGTTCTTCTTAATTGAAATTCGATTACAATTTATAAAGATTTACTGTGATCTGAATGTAATCATATAATTTTAAAATATTTTGTAAATAGATTCTTTATATTTTATACAAACGATGTTTTAAAAACCTGTTAAATCTGGACGTGTTAAATATAAAATCATGTTCTATGTATTAATTTTGGCTCAAGTTCTAATGGATTTTTCTTGTATCATGTCGTCTATCGAGAATAAATATTTAATGCAAATAATAAAATATATATTAAAATAATTCCGTATTGATTATGTGATTCCGTATTCAAATGTTTAATTTTAAATTAACTGCGTCACAAAAAATAAAGATTAAATTAGGTGATAGAACGGCGTAGTTTAAATAGTTTAAGTATTTGTGTACGTAGTTTAACTAATAAAAGGATCATATCCCACTTGGATTTCCCAACATTAGTCTTGAGAGTCACCTAAACTTGTCCTGAACAATATAACCGTTATCTACATAAGGATATCGTTGATGACAATACAGATCTCAAGCGATCGTAGAGGGGGTATTCGTATTGTACAGGATGACGGTTCAAACGTAGCGCAGTGGGTTTTCTGAAGGCTGTGGCGCGTGCCGCATGCCAACACTTCGGCTGACCTCGTTCAACCCTATTAATACTAGAAACATCGACATTATCACATAGTATCAATTCAATCATGATGTTCATCTACACGTGTCTTTACCTGTCTGTGGCAGCAGGTTTCGTCACACCTGCCCCGGCCAATGGCTTCGTATTTCCAGACCAGCTGAGGCAACAGAAAAAATTGGAACCGATTATTACTCCGCCGATTCTCCCGGTTTTAGAACATCTAGAACGAGACCCCAGCACACTTCTTCCAGGCGAAGGAAAAAGTGTGTCGAATCAACCAAAGCCAAGATTTGGATGGGGTGGCGGTTTTAATGTGAAGCCCACCGGAAACGGTGGGTTGACGGCTAGTGTTAGCAGTAGCGCAAGTGGTGCCGGTGCTAGTCATTCAGCCTCTCAGTCCTTCTCATTTGGTTTTAATGAAGGATTTAGTGCATCACATTCAGCGAGTCAGGCGTCTTCGTTTAATGGGTTCGGAAGGTCAGTAACTAATAGTGTAAGATTTATTATTTAAAAATCCTATTGTAATAGCAAATCACTGATAACGAATATAACTAAATAATTAATACATATCCCCCTAGTTCATTTAATTAACACTTATTAACAAATATTTTTATGTTACAATTCATTGTCAAATAACAAAATAACGACAAATTTGACACTGAATATCAAATATTAACGTTAAATATAACATCAAACTGTTAATCCAGTTTTCCTACGTTGACGTCAAGAGAATGTGAAAAATATCAATGCAAAATATTAATTTACACTCACTGACATATGTATTTCTATGCAAAAATTAAGTTATTTGAACAATATTTCAGTGGTTTTGGTGGTAGCCAAGCCAGCAGCCAAGCGGCGTCGTTTAGTGGTGGATCAGTATCAGGAGCATCATCTTCCTCCGCAGCTCTTAGTGGATTTGGAAACCTGGCAGGAAGCCAGAGTGCCTCATCTGCTTTCGGTTTTAACTCCTTAAATGGGTTCCAGCCCGATGTAAGTACAAATCTTGTTTATAATTTTTTGTAATTTTTGACAATAAGAAAAGTTTTTTTTTTAAATATTCACGCAACGCGGTATATATAGCCCTCGGACCAAGAATAGCAAAATATATTACCATCTTTAGGTATTTTTGCTCATATACGAGTGTATATAAATATATAAAATAATCTAAAAGAACTATTCTTTGTACAAGAAAGACGAATGACAATCTGTTTCTAATTCATAATATGATTTTTTTATTATTATTTTCATTTTATATATCAATTAACATTTATAATAGGTTTTATTTTAGATCTCAGTTTAAATTATTTCTATTGTTCATTATTTTAGATAAGGATCTATTAATATTATTTGCAAAGTAAAAGTTCTATGCAAATTTTAATAATAATAAATAATAATAATAAAAGATAAAATACATTAAAACTCACTTTAAGTGGTAAATAGATAAAGTAATAAATACATGTCCAAAATAATAAAATTTAGTTAAAAATAAAAGTAAATAGTAACGGTTTATTTTAATTTTTTTTTTATGAAACGGCGTAATCATTATTCGTCATTATGAAAGACAGCATCGAGTAGTAATATGTAAATTAATTGTCAAAAAATACACGTACTTTAACGGAACTTTTATTAGAAATCATTTGTTAATTTCAAAATAAATAATAATTTAAAATGTTTATCAAAATGTATAATTTAGATCAATAGATAAAATAAATAAATAACGGAAGTTATAATTATGTACTTGTTCTTATTCTACAGAATGCTTTTAAATAATTTTTATTTTTTATATATACGAGTATTACTATATAGATTAGATTATAAGAAATAAATTATGAAAAGAAAATTATATTGTAATTTTAATTATGTACATATATATCTTTACGCCGACACTGTTAATGTTTATATATAGACATTTAATTGGATAGGAACAAGGGGTACATAGGCAAATCATGAAAATTATTTATTGTTGAATCAACTGATATAATTACTGTTATTTTCTATGCAGTAAAGGGCTATGAACCTTTAAGGCAATCGTTACAATTAATATTGTTGATTTAACCTCTGTAATTATTACTCTTTTGTGTACAATAAAGGACATAATTATCTGTTAATAATAAATAAATAAACCTTAATGATTATGAAATAAAACCTAAAATCTAAAGGCTAATATATGAAAAAGCCTTAAGCGTAGTTACGGTCATAATCTTAAATCATTTAATGTTAAGGTTGGACTTTCATATCCTGGTGTGATCAGGAAATTTTAGTCTGCCATTAAGTGATTTCATTTTAAAAATAATATCTCATGGCTTTAAATTGTAATATGATGTATTTTGAATTGTTTCACCAGATAATGAGGTTTTCTTTATAACGCAAAATATCAATCAAAACCTCATTATCAAACTACGACACTAGTCATTTGATACGTGAATAAAGAATAAAATTTTTGTTCCCCTTATTAAGTTGAAAAAATTTTAAGAACCGCTTATAAATTCTAATGTGAATCATGGTGTTAGCAGGCATACTAAACTTTATGTGAATTGGTTCACTAAATTCGGACCAAATGGGCTCTGACAGACAGATAAACAGGCATATAATTATGTTTGTGCTTATAAAGATTTCGTTTATAGTGCAGATTAAAAAAACCGTAAAAAAGATTAAGTCGAAAATATATTGTAATAGGTTTTTGTTTAAATATCTAAAATAGTGAAATGATGTAATCTCTACTTTTTAAATTTCAGGCTTCATTCGGAGATGGTCTTCTTGATGTCAGGCATCGTGGTGTACCGAACTTTCCATTTCCCGATCTAATCGGGAGAAGCAAAGGTATTGGTGCCGCTGCCTTCAAAACCCGACCATTTGGAAGAAAGAACGATGATTTCCTAGCTGTCCTAGTTTCAAATTAAATAAGATAATGTAATCAATCATTGTAAATAATCCAAAGAATAACGTTGGGATATAAATAGTTCTACTAATTAACCTTAGTTGAATAATCCATAATCAATTATGGTTATGCATATAATTTTTCCTGTAAACAGCTGGCAAATATATCCTACTAAGAGTTAAGAACCTATTGTTCCATAGTGGATTGCCAGATATATGAAATGTTTTAGAAATTCTCCTTAGACATGCAAGTTTTAGTCAAGATGTTTTCTTTCGCCGTGCATTTATAATAATACTACTCTCTTAACATAAATCAGTGGTATTTTCAATAATTACGTTAGTGAAGCTATATTCATCACATATCAGTGAATTTCAATAACAAGTTAGTGAATACTACTAACTTGTTATTGAAAAACATACATATATTAAATGATCAAATCAGTGGACTCTGATATTCACATATTAATACATTGAATAGTCATTAATTCTGCATGGTATGATTCTCACATTGATAAAAAGTTAATAGTCACTTAAAATTAGTGACATTCCGCTGATTCATGCTTAGAGAGTACATTACCAAAATTTTAATGTTATGATAATTAGCAAACGAGAACTATGACAATAACGTGCTTTAAATTTTATAATCCTTAATAGATTTAGAAAGATATAATATTATAGAAGAACAAAATATAAGATATTTTGACGAAGTTTATATTCAAGTTGATTGATATCGCTAACAGCTTAGTTTTTAATCTTGAAAATTAAGTCGTTTCTTTAAAAAGATTACCACAAAAATAATACGTTGTGCTTGTGCAATAATACGTTTAGGTTTCTTAATCAAGTATTAAAATCAAAGTTCTTAATGAATTTATAAGTATGTTATAAACAATTGACTACGATCATCGTTTAATTTTAATAAAGTACTATGACTGTACTATGACAACTGGAATGAATAGCGTCGCAACTTAGTTTATAGCAGAGATTCTCAAACTATTTTGGAGCAAGAGACCCCTTTTTCAAAATGAACTGATACCTAAAACCCCAATAGCCAAATTACTTTAAAATTCCTATCACTATTTTTTTCCTATTGATACAAAATACTTACCAATTTAAAACTTTGCGGTTGGTTGACAATGATACTTCTAAAATACTTGTCATTCTTGTAACAAGTTGGTACATGTATAGACTAGTGCCGAAAGCCTTTAAAAATGGTAAAAAGTGAAAAAAATAATAGTAGAATGAAACCGATTGTGAAAGGAAGAGAATATAACAAAAATGTAGGAAAAAATAAATTACGGGCGATCTGTGTTCGGGAAGGGGTAGGGAGGGGGCGTTTAAGGGTAAAAAATGGTTTATCGCGATTTCTGGCAAAACCACAAGTCCTATGGAAAAAAGTTCAATGGCAAAGTTGTAGGTAATAAAAAGATCTACAACTTTTGTATCAACACTTTTTTCACATAACCTCAAAATTAATGTGAAAAATTCAAATAACCAGGTTTTTGGTTTTTTATATTTATCTTTTAAAAAAATAATTTTTGTTTCACGAAATTAGGTGAAAACTTACCTTTTTATGTCCCAAGCACACTGTAATTTTTTTGTTTTAAAATATTTATTTATTCACCTTATTTTGACTTAATATCGAAAAACCACCCTAATTTTCAATCGAAAAATCTGACGTCAAAATATATGCTTTTTTAAAATAGTCGATGGGGTTTTTGTTCTTTGAAACCTCTATTTCCTGATGGTGTAAAAAAAAACATTACTTTGGTAAATTTTCTCAGAAAATGCTACGAAATAAGATTAAAATTAATAAGATATATACAATATTTTGAGAAAATTATGGAAACTTATTTAAATTATATCCCGAACTCAGATCGCCCGTAATTTATTTTTTCCTACATTTTTGTTATATTCTCTTCTTTTTACAATCGGTTTCATTCTACTATTATTTTTTTTCGTTTCAAAACCTATCGGCACTGGTCTAGTAACACAACTTATACAGTGTCTTTAATGTTTCAAATAAGAACAAACTTGTGTTTATTAATAGGGGCGATTTTTAGATCTCGTCTACCCAAAAAATCAGTTTTCGCTTATGTCGACCCCTGGGAAACCAATTTCGAACCAAGTGGTTGATATCGACCGCTTCGGGATTCCCTGGTTAATATGAATAATAATAATAATTGATACTCGAGACGATTTTTCGACAAATAAGAAATTTGCTTTTTTTAAAAATTAACCAATTAACGGCAATATACTTATATTATATCATACTTATTAATATTATATATATACTATACTATTTACTATTGTATTATTGTAATGTATGTGGAACATTTTGAATGCCAACAAATATAATTTATTTCTATGTTTTGTAATAGTTATTGTAAAAATATCTTTTGAATAGAAATTTATATAAAACAATTATAAATATGCTCAATTATTGTATCTACTAGTTACACGTATTTATTTATCAACGTATTTATTAATCTTAATTTTTTTTTTGACTGACTCTATTTATTAAATGTTAATTTATTTGAATATTTCTATGAAATAAAATAATTTCACATTTACGTTGTTTATTATTTTTTATAGCTACTACTACTTTGTGAAAAACGTTTTGTCTACACTTTCAATTTTTTAACCATCATCTAGTTTCAATTATAAAACATTTCGCTCATCTATTCAAAGGTATTAAAATAAATACCAATACTTTTTACGAGTTTTTTTAAACTTAAACCTAAATCATATATTAAATAATTTTTCAAAGAAAAATAGTTATAATAGTAATAGTCATGTAAATCAAAGTTAATAAGGCATTAAAAAACACGACTGCGTAAAAATATTATTTTACACTTTTTAGTTAGGATTTATTAGGTTTAGTTAGGATTAGAACTTAATTATTAGATTTTTCTGTTCAATGTCCTGCTTTGTATAAAAGTACAAAGTTGTACTGAAAGCGGGGAGCACACCGCCTTACTCCCGCGTAGCATCACAGGGAGAAGAGAGTGGCTGAAAAATAGCACTGCATGGGACCTTAGTCCTGTGTCAGCTGAAGCTCAGCCACTTATATTTTATATTTTGTCAAATTTTAATACGTTTTAATGTATGTTATGTTTTAATTTTTTTTTAATGTAAGTTTACTTAACGTGTTACTTTAACCTGTATATATATGGCAATTCATCTTATCTAATATATATAAATCTCGTGTCACAATGTTTGTCCTCAATGGACTCCTAAACCACTTAACCGATTATAATAAAATTCGCACACCATGTGCAGTTCGATCCAACTTGAGAGATAGGATAGTTTAAATCTCAATTTATAGTCGCAATTTTAATTTATTGCTAATTATTTGTCTGTTATTATTTGACAGTCACAATTATCTGTTAACTCCAAATGATTCTAACAGATGTCGATACCTTTCGACTGGGTTGAGTAAGTAATCAATAGATGGCGCTGCTATGGTAAATCTACGAACGTGTCATATAAGCTACATTTTAACAGCATAATTACCACGTGTTGTTGAGGCTAAAGTATAAATTAAATTTATTTTTATAATTTTTAAAATTTGTTAAATACCCGTGCGAAGCCGGGGCGGGCCGCTAGTTGTTATATACTATAGGATGGTAAATTTCGGAATCACAGCCCGAGGCCCAAGCCGCCGAGTCCCGCGCCCCTTCCTGTGTGCCTTGGATTTAACCAGACCTCTGCTTTCGCAGTCTGCGATCATACCACTAGCACTAGGCTATCACTGCTAATATCTCCTCGTAATAAGGGCAGAATAACGAAATACTTAAGTATATAAGGACTTGTTTTATGTGTGAAAATTAGCGAAACCAGTTGTGTAAACAACTTTAAATCGTTATATATTCTTATTGAAACAACCGTTGACTAATCACAGACTGACTTAAATTCCTTCCTTTATTAATTAAAATTTGCCGTTACATAAATGTTGCCAGTAATTATATATGTATTTTTTTAATACAATTTTAACACACTCCTTTATTAAAATATAATACACATCTAAACATAGCAACATTACATGACAAAAATAAAGACCTTTTACAGTTATTAAATTTACTTTTCAGTTATACCTAACTCTTTAATAAATTCAAAATGTTTTTGACAACTCAAACTTTTAGTGAGAATATCTGCAGGCATATCTTTTGTATTTAAGTAATTTAACAAATATTTTTTTATTTTCAACAGCAGTTTTTACAAAATGATATCTAATATCAATATGCTTGCTTCTCTTATGAAAAACATAGTTTTTTTGCTAACTTTTGAGCACTCTGATTATCATTTAATAACAGTATAGGCAACTCATTTCTACAATTTAATTCTAATAATAAATTTCTTAAATAAATAGCTTCTTTAGAAGCCTCACAGATCGCCATGTACTCTGCCTCTGTGCTTGACAAAGTTACTGTCGTCTGCTTTTTATATTCATATGTAATCACCCTGCCGGACATTTATAATACATAACCAGTAAAAGATTTTCTGTTTAAACTATTAGAAGCCCAATCAGCATCTACATAGCCTACCAAATCATGTTCATCTTTAACATATTTTAAACCAAAGTTCTTTGTTTTCTTTAAATATTTTAAAATACGTTTGACATGTTTCCAATGAGTTTCATTAAAATTATTGTTAAACTGACTTAGATAACAAACAGCATACAATATATTATCTGGTCGAGTGAGTATTAATAAATAAACTACCTATCAATTGTTGGTTAGGAGGATCAAGGATACTGATAGTTGAACAGTTACTCGCTTTTTCAAGTTTTAAATTAACTTCTATTGGTGTACTAACTGGATTACAATTTTGCATATTAAATTTGTGTAACAGATATTCAACAAACTGTTCTTGCTCTAAAGAAATTACATGATTTTCCTTCCTTACCCTCATACCCAGACACTGTCTAATCTCTCCTAAATCTATAACTGATAACAAATTTATCGTGAGATTTAGAACACACAACACTTCTTTGACAACAATATCATATTGCAACTTGCCAATAACTGTTGTAATCTGTGTTTCACCTGAACACATCACAGGCATAGTCATACTATTTGCAACTATAATCTGACTAGTATTTAGGTTATGTGACACCTTTATTATATTTTCCTGGCTATTTATCATATGAGTGCTGGCTCCAGAATCAATATACTACTCGTTCTTACCAAAATTGCCACTAAGAAAAACTGCACTAAATACATTTACTGGTTTATCCTTCAATAATGGACACTGATTTTTATAATGGCCGATTTGTTTACATTCGAAGACGCAAAACTTGTACTACTTGTACGAGTTTTTTTTCGATTAGTCTACCTACCCATATAGGCAACCATCCCCGGTCTCCCCTAGTCCTAAGATTGCATTGAATTTGTGTCGTAGACGATTTATCCTTAAATAAAAAAGTTATAATTATTCGTAATTTGAACATGAAAATATGTTAAATCGTTCATGTCACTTTTACGAATTTAATTATTTATTTTTACGGACGATTCACAAGAAAAAGAAAAAATAAATAAGGTGACACGAAAAATTGTTTTGAAGCTCATCATAAAATTTAACTGAAATTATGTACCTATTTATTTTTGTTATATTATTGTATGTTTTATTTTTGTTTTGTTAGCCACAATAGATTTTAAATTTGTTTTTATTCTTTTTTTTTCTATTGTACGCTTTGTTAATTTACCCGAATAATCTGATTAATTATCGTTATATTATTAAGATGATTTTATTATAGCTTACATAGTTTGTGAGTATTTGCATCTTCGATAAAACAGGCGGTTTATATGTGAATATTAATCGCACAAATAATAACACACACATACGAGTATATTGTATTGTATATTAAAATTTTTTAGACGGTAAAACCTTCACCTCAAATGAGGAGGACAAAAACCACGTCGATCAGTTTTTTGCCAGCAAAGACCAAAATTTGTTTGAGCGTGGAATTTTGCTACTGCCAGAAAGATGGCAAAAGGTTTTAGACCAGAACGGCCAATATCTTATATCTTTAATCGAGAAATTCTTGTATATATATATATAATCTGAATCTCGGATACGGCTCCAACGATTTTCATGAAATTTAGTATGGAGGGGGTTTCGGGGGCGATAAATCGATCTAGCTAGGATTTATTTCTAGAAAATATCGTTTTATCTCTTTTTTTACGCAATTAAAAAATATCATTAGAATACGAAGGTAAATTTCGCTGTCATTGATAATTTTGTAATAGCTCGATGAGAATCGGGCGGATTCGAAATCAAAAAACCCGGGTTCGAATCCAGGTGTCTACAGACCAATTTTTTTCCTTTTTTTTTAAGTTTCTTCTTTTGTGAGAAAAACTATTATTGAGAGCTCTTTCTATTTTTTATTTAAATAACCAATTCCTATTATTTTACTATTATGTCGGTAAGATCGAAAATATTATTTATGTTTCATCGGTATCTAATGTATCTAATATAATTTAACCGAGCAAAGCTCGGTCATCCAGGTACTATAATTTAATAAAGTATATGTTTATTATGCGGAATCTGGAGCGGGCATTAAATAACTGTATTTTATTTGTTTTCTATAGTAATTGCGTCGATTTGATTAATATCTTATGACCTCTCCACATTACAGCGCGAATCGCGCGCGAAGCCGCGAACAACCTGCGAATCATGAGTGTAGTATCGTTTCGTCTATCGTTCACGGCTCCGCGCCACGTTCGCGCCTTGTTCCCCGACTGTTGTCGGTTGTACCGCGACAAAGGGTTCGCGACGCTCGAGCTTGGCGCGAAAGCGACAAGACTCCACATTTGCATGCGGCTTAGTCACTTGAAGGCGTATTTTCCTAGTGTATATGTTTTATCTATGCTTGAAGGCGAGTGCGGCTGTGGTCATGTGTGATTTATTTAGTAAATTGAAGTGGGCATTAACAATGGCCTTAAATTGGTCTAACGACCTGCAACTTTCATTTTTGGAATGTTACCAAACAGAACCTGTGTTATGGGATAACAAATTAAAAGATTAAAAAAATAAAATTAAAAGATTACAAAAATAAAGTTCAATTGCCGCGATCCGCGCTGCGATGCATTGAAGTATAAATACCTAATCCATTTTTTTTTGTCAAGAATTTAGTTTGAATCTTGACCTAACATTTGCATCATATGTTTAGTTATATGTGCATAGTTATTATTAAAATATACTTTAAGTTATAAAATAATGTTAATCTTTATAAATGAAAAAGCCCAGAGTGAACCGGTCGGTGCAATAATCAACGTACTAAAAATAGCTTATGAGTTAAGTCATATTTTTATTTGCAAACAACATTTACAGTTTTGCATCAGAGATATTTATGTAGTATATATAAATATGTATCACGTCAACTTAAACTACATAACTTTTAGATTTTGTAAAAAAAATTATTTGACCAAAAAACAAATTTGAAAAAACAAATTTTTTGTCAAAATATCATTGTGATGACCAACTCTTCCGTTGAATTTGGAATAGGTACTAGAAGAAAAACTAATAACAAAGATATAGCTATATTTTCACTAAAACCAATAACGAATGATAAAAAGACATAACTCGTCATTAGCCGCATCCAGACCGACCGAGCACGGCTCGCGAGCCACGCTCGGACTTCTGGCTCGCGAACCGTGGCACCCGAGGCAAATTTGAAAGGTTGCGAGCGGGGCTCGCGAGCCAAGGTGAGCCATTTTGAGCTTTTAGTTTCTCTCCGGCATACGATGATAAATCACGTGTTTTCAGCTGCTAAATTATGGGGTTCTTTTGGATCCCACAACATTTTGAAACTTCCGTAAATCGGTCTTAAGCGAATAAATAAATAATAAATAAATAAATAAATAAATAAAACGTTTATTTCGGACAAGAAGCGCATAAAAATCAACATTATTTTACAGTAGGAGTCACAAGTAGAACACAGAAAACAGAAAATAAAATACAACAACATTATAGCAGAAGTAAGCAAAGATAAATAAAAAAAAACATATAATTTAACATTGAATTAAATAAAATCATGTAAGTCAATATAGGTAATGTCAATCGGTCAATTTAAATTAATAATAATTAAATTACATTATGTCAAAGTTAATAATAGACTATTATTTATTCATTTTTAATTCACTGGCTCGCGATCGTCGTTATATCCATCCACACCGCGCGAGCAGCTCAGACTGAGGCGCCTTTGAGCATCGCTAAAAACCGACAAATTATGGAACGCCGCTCGGCTGAGGCAACGCGTGCGCGAGGCAGCCCGAGGCAGCCCGAGCCGCGTCCACACCGGCCGAGGCATTGGCTCGCGGGGCTGCCTCGCGATCCAATGCCGGCCGTGCTCGGTCGGTCTGGACGTGGCTAATCACATGATTTATTTACTCAGAAGATATTTGATTATCAATTTCTTCATATCAAGTGAAGTGCTTTTTTTTCAATAACTATCAGTTAGTTGGAAAGAACACTAATCTCCTATATAGTTAGGATACTAAATATATAATATAATTATCTATGCAAAAATATTATTAACTACTAACATGAATTGCATATCTTAGTTACAGTATCTACCTGATAACTTATAAGAAAAGAAATGAAATGAAATGAAATGAAAATATTTATTTCGTCATAAGGTGATTTTACACGCTTAACGAATGTCAAAAAAATTTCATTTAAAACTAATACCTACGTCAAATTATTACCTACAAGTTAATGTCTCGGTAGACATAACATTACTATTATATCATCGGCTTTATTAAATGTTACAATAAATAACTTAATCTAATGTCCCTAGTGTTGGCCGAGAGGAAAAAAAGCCGGCGGAAAAAAACTCTCGGTACTCTTTTAAATAATTAAGCGTCATACAAAATAAATGAATAATGCACAGTATGACCATGAAATGATTAGGACAAACACGAGACAGCCAATCGTATATGCCGAAATCACCACATGCCACCTGCTCACAAAATTGTATAACTATATCTAATGACAATTTGCATATTGATAGCCTGGCCGAGTTATATTCAATCCCATGCCTTTTTATCATTTAGAAATTCATTTATGTCATAGTAAGCTTTTCGACACAAAGTTTGCTTAATAGTTTTTTTAAACTTCTGTAAAGGCAGAGATTGAACCGCAACCGGTATTTTATTATAAATTATAATAGACATTCCAATAAAGGAACGACTTTTTTTGCTGAGCCGACATTTAGGAAGCGCTAGTTTGTGGCCGTTCCTGAGTGTTACATTATTCAACGCATGATCACTACGGCTAACAAACAAATGCCTATTTTTACGTATATACATTATATTTTCATAAATATATTGCGATGCAAAGGTCAGAATATTGATCTTAGATCTTAGATCTTTGAAGATAAAGTGCAATCACTGTCTATGACCAGAGTTTATTAATGTTTTATTTTTTTAAACATCTATTAGATTGATAATATAATAATATGTTAAATTTAATAGTTACATCGCGGCAGAACTGATTTTATGTGCTTACGCAGACTTACTGACATAGAAAGAAAGAAAAATAATAATAATAACTGTAATAGTTAACTTAGGATTTTTTAATAATGTAATGTGTAATAATGTTTGGTTGATGTTTATATTATACTAGCTGTGCTCCGCGGTTTCACCCGCGTTAATTTGAGGGAAAAACGTACATAAATATTTTTAAACAATTACTCTAAGAGAAGGTACCCGCCTCGTTGGTCGAGTGGTCGCAAGCGTTACTGCCGAGCAAGGGGTCTCAGGTTTAATCAGTGGCGTGCATAAAGTTTTTAGACAGGGTAGGCAGTCAAAAAAAAAATGAACCTAAAGAACATCACATCATTCCAATTGAAGTAATTATGCTATACCTACATTTAAATCAATAAAAATTAAACATTTTTAATTCACAGAAAAAAAGTTTAAAAATAAACAAATTTTTTAAATTGTTAAATTTTTTTGTTTCTCTGAAATACGATCTATAGGTACATATAATAAAATGGTAGGAAAGTCAAAACTGTACATTAATTTTTTTTTTTAAAGAATACTTGGGGTGTGATCTACAATCGATACCGAAGCCAAAGATATAGTTTTTAGAATTTTTGTCTGTTTGTCTGTATGTATGTCCGGGATAAACTTAAAAAGTACTGCATGGATTTACTTCAAATTTGGCACGAATATTATTAAGAAGTCTTTTAGGAGTCTTTTAGGAGCATGGGCCACTTATATATACAGCAACCAACTGATACTTATCAAACAAATCAATTACTGGATAGACATAGTGGCCTCATAAGGCCGGCACTCTGATAATTTCGTTTGTGTCAAACATACGAAATCATTGATAACATTAATTAGTTACGAAATTGTATACTTAATGAAAGTACTTGTTTATTTATTAATAAATGAAAAATTATAACGTCATTGTTATTTATATGTTAAATCGATACGCTTATCTTTTTTTAAATACGTAATAATCTGTAAAATCGAACGTGTTGAATTTGAATGTATTATTTACTTTATTTACTTTCATCAAACACACATCTCCGTTACATATTTCACAAGTAAACTTATCCATCACTAATATATTAATATTTACACTACTAACAAGAACGCACAAACTATTATAAAAATTCCAAGTGAATTGTAATAATATCTGTCATGGAATGATTCGGAGTTCGGACGGCGGATGCGATTATGCGACCGTGTCAAAAATCATAATTACTGGTACAAACGGTATCGAATTAAAGACAATTTGATTGTACGGGTTATTAGCCTAGGCAGTGCCTGCTCACATTGTTAAACCGACCAATGTTAAAAACACAATACTTTGTTCGTATTCCATATGACGCGCGACATTATAAAATTGTAGGATTATAATAACCTCCTACTGCCAATGTTAACATTTGTATGCGATTGCAGGCAGAAGTTTTATAAAAGGCCCGTCGTGGTCGTCGATTCGCGAAGCGCTGATATCGCATATATGGCAGCGGGATTTTCAAATTGAAACTGATTGAAATTGAATTATGGTTTATGTTTTTTTTTCAAAAATATGTAATTGTTATGTCTTATATATCATTTATAGTAACATGCCAAGGTAGGCAGTGCCTTTCTGCCTATATTAAATGCACGCTACTGGGTTTAATGCCTTGGTTGGTCAACGTATTATTGAGTTTATTATTTTTCGAAAATTCTCAGTAAAAGACTGATGTTATATTTACTTTAAAAGTGGAACTATAGTTAAAAAATGTCTCGAGAAGAGAAATAATAAATGATGAAACGGAAGCTCTCAAAAAAGATTATATTTTCCCGTTTTTATGACATTTCTTATTGTAGCTCAGCCTCTATTAGTCGTACCGCGAAGTTATATAGCCTATAGCCTTCCTCGGTAAATGGGCTATCCAACACAAAAATAATTTTTCAATTCAAACCAGTGATTCCTGAGATTAGCGCGTTCAAACAAACAAACAAACAAACAAACAAACAAACAAACTCTTCAGCTTTATTATATTATAGTATAGATGTAACGGATAACCTATTATGATCAAATCAAAAAATCAAAACAAAATCAAAATTGACTTTATTCAAGTAGCGTCTCTATTCTAGGAGAGTCGCCAGAAGCTGTTGGATGGAGGCTGCTTCGAACCGCTCGCTCTGGAGGTCGATGGGGGACGCCTACGTTCAGCAGTGACATTCAATGGCTGATATGTTATATTTATTATTATATAGTTTTAACGCTGTTTACATTTTTAAAGACGTATCACTTCAAATAATAAACTGTTAGTTATATATATTTTTTATTTTTAATATTTAGTGCAAGTTAAATGAACTTCCGAATGTAGATTCTGTCCAGAAGAACCGGCAAGAAACTTAACGGTTAGGTACTCTTTTATAAATTGTAAATACATCATTTGATTGTTTACTTATTATTAGTTTTATGTCTTACTAGCGACCCGCCCCGGCTTCGCACGGGTATTTAACTAAAATTTTAAAAATTATAAATATATATTTTTTATCACCTACACCTGCGTCGATACTGGAAAATATTTTATAATAGACGGATTGAGTTGTCAAATCAACTTCGAAGCAAAAGCAACCCCCTTTTAACCCCGTTAGGGGATGAATTTTGATAAAATACGAAACACATCTTCAATCAATTCTGTTAAAGAATATTTTATGCAAAATTTGAAGTCGATTGGACCAAGGAACTACGTTGTCCCATACAAACTTTGCCCCCCTTTTTTGCCCCCTTAGGGGTAGAATTTCGTAAAATCCGTTCTTAGCTGACCTCTCCTTGGCAAAAGGAATATTCCTATCAAATTTCAAGTAGGTCTAGGTCTTATAGTTCCAGAGATATCGTGATGAGTGACCTTTCACTTTTATATATTAAGATAAAGATTATAAAACGGACTCGTTAACAGATTTATTATATCTATTTGTATAGATAGTATGAATGAAACATTTGAACTGATTTTTTTATTAATTATTTTTTCATTGATGAATATCATATTTTAATAAGTATTATTCCCGACGAAGACAAATCCAAAAACACAAAAATCATAAAAATCGTTCGACTCGTTCTCGAGTTATAAGCGGTGTAACTAACACGACTTTCTTTATATATATAGATTACAACTTAAATAGCTATAACTATCCAATTTTGTACAATCAACAAACAAATAACGACCAAATATTTTAACAACAAACAAACAATCAAGACCGTAGTACCCTAAGGTATTTAATTAAATGCAAAAAAGAAAAACGTTCTTTTGAATACGGGCGAGTGTCATTCTTTTGGGCGAAGTTTTGGTCAGCGCGATTCAGAAAATTATATTTCATATTCTGCGCCATCTATCGTATAACGGTAGAATATCGTTTTTATATTTAGTGACATTTAAAATAATTTAACATAATAGTATATTAATTAAAAATGATGTTTATCTAAAATATTAAAACGATTTCTATTCCTATCCGACATATTTAGTAAACTTTTAAGTTTAACAAAATAATAAGTCAAAAATAAGTTTTGTGAATTTTTAAGATTCGTTAGACCAGATGGCGTCTATGTCGCGTAGGCGTATTTCTATTTTCTTAAATATTCATTTTTACATTTAATTACAATTAAACAAAAGCTAAATTCTACTGTGAGTTATGTATAATTTTTATGTATTAAAGTTATTTAAATTGGTTTTGTACTTTTTACGTGATACGTGCACAAACAAAAAATTATAAGAGATGGCGCTGATTGAAATTAAATCGCGCTATTTAAATTTATTCTTGATGATATAATTATAGTGTATTAATGAAACGGAAGTTTCAACAGATTTATTATTTGTATAGACAAGAAAGCGAGCATCAATAAGCCGACATATCTTTGTCATTTATCGAGAAACAGATCCCACGATTAAATCACTTCTGCGTAAAATACGCATCGTCTTCGCTCTTATCATTGAAAATAATTACGTAACTTGGTAGCTACAACGCAATGTATCCTGTATATACCTTTACAGAAACCAGGATATACCTATGAGTCAACATAAAGTACGTCCAGATTATAAATGACCCTTAAGTGGACCAATGGCGAGGACGTTCTCATACATCATTTCTGGTTTGATGGACGAAATTAGAATTTAAAACATTTAATCGGAATTAACAAATAAACAACGTCTTTGCAATACCTATTCCATTGTTTAAAGGCCAAGGGAATAAATGATGCTATAACAAGTTTTTATAATTGAAAAACAATATAAACCAACAAGTTATGAAGTTTCAACTTTAATAACTAGGATTAAAAAGTGATTAAATATTTAATAAAACATTATATTTAAGCAATCTAAAATAAGAAATTATCATTATACTAAGAAGAGTGGATCTTTTAAAATTGTAAAAAAATACAAATAGTACGTAAATTATGGAGCTTCATTTTAGAGAAAATTTTTTTTTCTCAAAGTCCTACCTAAAAATCTTGTTGTCGATTAAAATTTTGAGCTATAACAAAGCCCTTAATTTTGATTTTAAGCCGTTGCTCATCAAACAGTAAGTTTTCCATACAAAAACCTATGAAAAACCATTTTTTATTCATTTCTTCTTCCGCTGAGAAAAAATATTGCTCTAAAATGAAGCATCCTAATGTACCTACATAGAAAGGTAAAACAAGAATGTGGTATAAGGCTTACTTTAAATATATAATTGACTGTAAAGACACGGAAGTATTGGAAGAGCAAAATATTGGTCAGACAATAGGCTATGTTAATAGACACAAACATATTATTAAGTAATAGTATAATGTAATAAGTATAAGTATACTATAAACACGGGAATAACCGAATGTTTTAGATAAATAATTGTACACTCAAGTATAAGTATCGTAATTGGAATGTTGTGTTTATAGTATTTAAATTGAAAATTTTGACTAAGTTATGTGAAGGAATAATAAAATACTTGTTTAATAAAAAATTTAATATTTGATAATATACATTATTAAAAGGCTATTTCACAAGTATTTGCAATTTCTTCGAATTTTAGTCTCGCTTAATATCGACCAGTATTTAATCGTTGTACACGTCATGTCATACCTTCTAGTGTAAAATTATAAATTATAATAATTAATTATGAGAAAATCAGCTGCGATATACATATTCTTTTTATTATTTGTTGTAATAATTATTACTGTAGTAATTTTATAATTTTAAAGATTTTTACCACTATATTGACTTATAAGAAATATTTTTATACTTCAATTAATAACGTTATTAATTATTACTGATATTATTACTTTATTTATTATTTAATAAATAAATGTACCATTTTTTGTTAAATAGTTTATAATATCAAAAATATATATCAAAATGTCAAATCATAATTAAAATAAAGAAAACGAACCTATATTACGATAATAATTACAATATTCAAATCAAATCAAAACTGGATTCGTCTCAATAGAAATACTCTTATATAATAGATATAGTTAAAACACTTAGCCAAGCATTGATATAAAATTGAGAGCAGACAGTCGAGTTTTATCAGTCGTATTGTGCTTTTGAGATTAATACGAATAAATTAGTACATTTAAAATGTCGACTAGTAATATAATTATTTTATTTATAGCAGTTTTAATATGCTACGTGTCGAATCAGGAAATAGAAGATGGCATGCAGATCTTTTTAACCAATGAAAATCACGTGAAATCATCGATGATTGTTCCTGTTGATTCACAGTTCACAATGGAAAACGCGAATGCATTGCCTGTACTACCTCATGATGAGATAAAAACCACAGGATCATTGCCGGTAGATAGAATGAAGTTGCCTGGTAATTTTGAATCAACTTATGTACTGACAACTGATTCGGTAGACGCGGTTAGACCTACCGCAGCATATACAATTATACCAACTACCATTCTAGCACCTATTATAACAAAAATACAAGCTACACCAATTGACGAGAAAGCCGGATCTATATCGCCAACTCAAGTTGTCAGTTCCGCCGCCTCGGGATCATATACAAGCCCACCAAATAATTTAACACCAGCCAAGGTAAATTTTTAAGCTATTAAAAATGTTTCTGAAAAAATAATCGTTTATAATTTTTTATTTATTTTTTTATTACAGGAATAATATTGTTTAAGGAAAAGTGGACGTGTATTTGAAAAATAATTACTTTTACAAAATTTTAAGCTGATCACCATATAATTAGATATAAATACTACTTTTATGTAATCACATGTTATTAATACATACACATATGTATAATAATGTATGTTTATTTATTTACAATAATATCCATGTCGCTAATTCTCTCCGTTCGAACAATACACAGAATTCCCCAGTGGACTGGATAAACCAGTCTTAAAGGCCATTTACATTAAAATTTATGTGACGTGTTGAAACTATATACGGTGTGTAAATCATTACAGTTTAAGAATATCTTTACTAAAATAAGTATAAGTACATGTCGTCAGAAATACTTCAAGGAGGTCAAAAATACCTAGGGATTCTTTAATTTTAACGTTACATGCGGATTATATACGACTCTCTTGGATAAAAAATAATGTTATGTGTTATAATTTATACATCTAATATAAAAAGGTATAAGTCTATAATATTCAAGAAATATACATGTTAATAATTATTCTTTAATAACTTCTTTTTTGTAGATTTGACAAAATTAAAATAAATCTTCACAACTATATATCACTTGATATTTCAATCAAAACTAATGAGACTCCTACTTCGCAGTGTACATATTATAGTTGCTATTAAAACAAAGCTTATATTTTTTCATAATACGTGTAAAATTATTTCGCGGTTATTATATTTAAGCCTGATATTAAAAATTTCATTTTATATTACAAACTAAAAATGTATATTTAAAAGTTTCCGCTTAGATAAAATGAATAAAAATGTTGGATTAAAAAGAGAAACAAATCAAGAATTTTAAAAAGTGACAACGTAAGTTTTTCTTAGTTTTTTAGTTATTTATTTACTAAATAACTAAGGAAAATACCGTGTACTAACTATATACAATCCTTCTGTATTGACTAGAAATAAAAAAGTTCGAGAAAAAAAATGTTACAGGAACTTTTATTAACCCTTAAACCTGTTCTCATGAAATCATTATCTCATATAATCATCAGCACGCAAATACATATTTGTAAACTATAGACAATCCTCCATCCAATTTATTTAACTAGCTCATTTCATTCCATTACCTTAGAATATCTCTTAATTCTTCCAGGACTATTGGTTTTAAGTAAACGCGCCACATATCTGTACGTAGTTTCCGTTTACTAGATCCCATAAATTATTGTTATCGACAAAGACGACCTGCTGGAGACGCCAAAATAGTGGCCCTGATTTTACTCCGGTTACACTTGTAACGGACTTTCTGAGTATTTTTCTGAGTAAGTTCTCCATGTTATCTTTTATCAACATTTCATCTAGTAATCTTCTCTCTCTATTTTATATATTTTCAGTCTCAATTTAAGGAAATATTAACACGACAAAGAAGACGTAACTTAGTTTTCACACATGCCATTGCCATGCCATTTCATTACAACTGCCAACTGTTTTACTGGGAATTTTTTCGACGTAAGCTTAAGCAATTGCTTGAGTTTGTAATTAAAAAAAAAATTACAAAGTACATGGCTATAAATAATGATAATTAAATATTTCAATAAAATTCTAAGTAGTAGTAGTTCTAGTAATACATGTGTAACACATATATTGTTTATTAAATAAAAACAAAAAATAAATTATTTTTTAATCTTAATAAAAATAGAAAAAGTACTTGATCATAAAATGTAATGGAAAGTTTCGAAAAAATGAAATATAAAACACTCTATGAACAATAAAAAAATTGTTATTCTTTTTATAAGTAATAAGCTACTTATCATTAAGATAACCTAAAGCTGACCCAGAAACAATCTGTCTGGAGAATAAAGATAAGGACTAAGTAGCTCATATTATATAATATATAATCTCTAAGTAGAAATGAGGGAAGCTTAGAAAAAAATAAAATGAAAATAATTAACAAGAAGATTAATAATATTGTCTAACTAGAAATCCCTCATGATTTCGTTCCTTTAAGCTTAATCACATCATAAATTAATTTACATTTGTGATGACATCAATTTCTTCAGTTTTCTTTTAAATTGTAAACACAATCCTTATAAAACTGTATTACATACAAGATAATACCCCCCGCCCCCAGTAGAAAGTGTTCCCGTATCGGGGTTCTGAAAACACATATTCACAACTCACACAACCACACAGATGAAGAAATTTGACATTATCGGAGGAACGCCAAAACAAACTGTGAAAAAGAATAGAAGTTGATGAAATATGTTGTTTGAATTATCTCGATATATATCGTCTGTTTCTAAAGAAACTCAACGCCTGTATTTTAGGTAACAGCCGTCTGCGCCAACAAACCGGTCAAAGTGATACTACGTATACAATGATCAGTCATTTGTTACCAATAAAAATTAAACTGTTTTCTTATTTATGAACACAGACTTTGGTTTAATTCAGAAGAGAGCATGTTGCACCAAAAAAATAAATAAATTCATTTTATAATTTGTAACTTACAAAACCATTTTTGGCTTATTTCTATTCATTGATAATTAAAATATATCACTGACTTTACATATAGTAAATTATGTTTAAAATTGTGTTGTTTTTATTCTCTTCTGTAAAATTGCTGCAATCAGCTTACATCATTTATTTTATTTATTTATTTTATTTTAACTCAGCATGTATAGAAAATTACAAAAAATATAAAAGTCATTGACATAAATGTATAAAGGGGTATATGATATAACGGAAACAATTATTTTAATTTATATTAACCTTAGTCATGTAAAACCTTGACCTATCCACATCTTTCAAAGAAGACTTCTAGTAGAATATGTCTTATCATAAAAACTTATTATAAAAATCAAAACAGGTTTTATCGTGTTCTTATGTAAAATTCTCTGCATACCAAAGTATGCAGTTTGTTTTTCCCTATACTATATAATATGTTAAGATATAAAATAAATATACATGTCACAAAAGCTCATCGGCGCCTAACCGGATTAAAAACAGAGACCATTGGAAAATATACCTCAACACCTATTAACTTCATATACATCATGGCCGTTTTGGTCACTTCGTTTTTGAGGGCACGCTAATTCTCGAAAGTTATAAGTCCATAATTTTTAGTACAACCTCCCCACCCCTTGCCCTTGTGTTTTGAAGAAAAAATTAAGGTTTTTTTTTTGTTTAAAAACGTAATATCTTTGAACATAAAACGTGAACTTATATTATGTGAGTAACAATATAAAAAAGTAACTTTCGTTTTGAATATATTCAGCCTAAGAGGTAGGTACATAAATTTAAAAGCTGTTTCCAAATTTTAAGTAAATTTTCATCATAAATCTGTTCGCGCTTACGAAGTTTACTTTTTTGTCCGTAGGAGAATGATGACTTTTAAGTAACTATGAATCCACATATTTCAAAGGGTCAAAGATATTTAGTAGTAGACCGTTGAACTCGATAACCAATAGCGATGAAAATTCACAATTTTCATAGACTTAATAATTTTTTAAATTAATACAGTTTAAATGAAATATTACCGTTATTGTATTTACATGTCTGTATGATGTCATAAAACGCTTAACTTGGAAGAGATCACGCATTCTAAATCGTGATATTAATATACATCAAAAAATATATAAATACTGCTTACAGCACTTTATTAACTTTAATCAACCACGATGGTACATTCAAGGAGATTGTTTATCCGTATAACATTACTCGTTTTGTTACATCTGTATTTTGTAAATGCAGAATTTCATAAAAACAGTGACGAAAAAGTTATTCTAGTTGCGCCTGTATTAGCCGCTAATAAAAATTCACGCGCAAGAGTCCTAGAAACCGCAAAGGATTTCCCTATAATAAGATTGTTGTCTACGGGCAATACGACAAATATAAATGAATTTAACCATAAAGAAGATTCACTACCCGTTTATGTTGAAGTAAGTAATCTATATTATAATTTTGGTTCTTGAATGTTTGAACGCGGCAAGCTCATGATCTTGTGATCGATTTAGGAAATATAACGATCGTTTTAAAAACTACTGGAAACAATAATTAAAAATTATAGGTACTCATAACTTTAAATGAACAAGGCCTTATAAAATATAATGTCACAAAATATTTAAAACAAATTAAATACTGTAAATTAAAATGTTATTCGTACAGAATTAGTAAGTTCATAAAAATTCTAATATTTATTTTTGTAGTTTCGTTTGTTAAGTTTAGTAGACGACCGTTCTGGTGTATTGGTGCGAGTAGTCGCCTCAACGCCGCGCGTCAACGGTCGCGGTTTCGATTCCTGCTCGGGATAGATATTTGTATTTGTACAAATATTTGTTTCCAGTCTAGGTATATGTCCTTGTGGGTCTCCCCACCGTGCCTCGGAGAGCACGTAAAACAGTCAGTCCCGGTTGTTATCATAGACACCTGATAACGATCGTTACTCATGGTAGGGAAATTATCTGCCAACCCGCAGTGAGCAGCGTGGTGGATTAAGTTCCAACCCTTATTCTATATGGAGAAGAGGCCTTCGCTCAGCAGTGGGTTGTTAACAGGCTGATACAGTATAGAACAGTACTTCCGGGCTTATTATTTGAAAATGGGGTTTTTTTATTATTATTTTTTAAAATCCGTAGTAATACACGTTCGATTTTAAGTACCAATTACTGTATCAGTAATTCATTTATGATGAAAATTAAATTATGTTGGATTTTTGGCTTTAAATAAGTATTAACGTACTTCTACAAAAAATCAACAAGCACAATAAAGCATATATTTATCAAAAAATAAACTATTCGTGTTACCTCTTTTTGAAGCAGGCATAAATTATTATCTCTCTACAACGAATCAATTTTATTTAATTAAAAACAAATTGAATTAAGTTGCATATTCAAAATAACTAAACCATTTTTTTAAGGTTTAAGTTACTAGTTACAAATTTTTTAACTTTAAAACTCATATTTTTAACCGACTTCAAAAAAAGGAGGAGGTTCTCAATTCGTCAGTATTTTTTTTTTTTTTTTTTTTTTTTTATGTGTGTTACCTCATAACTTGTTACTGGGTGTACCGATTTTAATGATTCTTTTTATATTCAAAAGCTAGGGCTCGTCATGTGGTCCCATTTTAATTTGAGCGAGATGTGACTAGTAGTTTTTGAGTAATCCTTAATAATGCGTATATTTGTTCCTGATACCGCGCGTCGCTGCGCGGGTCGCGTTGCATACAATCGTTCCTTGTGACTTAATTTGTTTCGGAAGACTATCACATTTTATGTTTTTTATGTTTACTACGAGTTAAACTATACAATATTATATTTTGTTTCTCAGATTACGACTCAGGTGTAGAGTTATGTTGCGCTGAACTTTAAGATTTCAAGCGCGTCCTGTATTTAAAAGATCATATCTCGAAAATAGTTATACAGCAAAGTGTAAAGGAATAACTTTTCATCGGTGATTAACTAGACTAACTGTTTACTAACTGTTACTAATTGTTTTAAAATTTGTAATTTGTCAAAATATTTAACGGACACCATTTTGCGTCATTTGTCATAGACTAAAATCTTAAATGTGACATTGTGTGTGTAACAAGTGTACCTAAGTATTAGTCTTTTAGCAGCGGAATCTTTTATGATGTAATCTCAGGAAAGTAATGACAGTTAGAATCTTGGGTGGCATTGGAATGAAATAAATAAACAACTTAAATTAAATAAATAATTTAACTTCAATGTTTATAACATAATATATAATATCTAATACCTAATGAAAGGCAGAAAGGAAGGCACGTTATGACTTATGCCGTTGGTCTCATTACGTTTGCTTAATGTAATTCAATAGGCAGAATATAAACAATATACGGCGTAATTATGTCGCATTCTATGCCTGACCTAACCTAACCTGATGAGACGCAATTGTTTAACAGATTTTGTTCGGGTTTTGTGTTTTGTTCTATAGTTCACTAGTTCTTTTTTTTTACGTCAAAGGAATGTGACAATGCCCAATTTTTTATTCATAAAGGGATGCCACTCGGACGCAGGTAATAACGATATTAATTTAAGTTGTATAACATATTATAAAATATGCTAAACATAATGCAAAATATTTTAAGGATGTATTTTTAATATCCTCTTTTATAACATACAATATATTATATTATGTTATACAACTTAAATTAATATCGTTATTACCTGCGTCCGAGTGGCATCCCTTTATCGTTAACAAATTGGGCATTGTCAATTTTTCGAGGGTGGTACCTGTAGCTTGTGAACTGTAACCGCCCAGCTTTATATAAATAAATCAGTTATCGAACTACAGATTCACTAAAAATCAAGAAATAAAACAAAATTTTAACAAAAAACAATAACCGACTTCAAAGCAAAAAAAAAGAACGGTAAAACAAAAATGCACTAAAAAGTAAAAAAATAATTACGTATTCTTTTGTCTGTAATCAAATTATTACGATAATATAATGTATAATTATTGTTGTTATTGGAGTCGGTTTCAGCCAAGGAAATAAGGAAAAGAGTGCGTAATAGTGTAGGTACATCTATTGTAATGTTAAACTACGTTGGCTGACACCGACTCCGAAAACAACAATAATTATACATTATATTATCGTAATAATTTGATTACAGACAAAAGAATACGTAATTATTTTTTTACTTTTTAGTGCATTTTTGTTTTACCGTTCTTTTTTTTTGCTTTGAAGTCGGTTATTGTTTTTTGTTAAAATTTTGTTTTATTTATTTATTAAATTAAAAATCTCGACCGGATTTTATCGCATTTATTTTCAAAAAACTTTTTTTTTTAAATTAATCCCGATAACACTTTACAGCGTCCATGGTCTCGGGGGACCAACGTAGTGGATGTCTGAATAAATTTGATTTCATATAAAGATACCACATATGCACATCACAAGACATACATATTAGATGTACATTATATTAATATTAATTAAATGGGACAAACATTCCCATAAATTTTGGCAATTTCTAACTAAAATGCATTATTTTATGCACATTAGTGTGCACACTATTAAAATATTAACATTAAGAGTCCTGTTTTGTGCACTTGTGATAACATATTTTTTAATTATTATTATTCTTTACTGTTAACTTTTTCATTGTTTATTTTGTCACTCTATACGTAATGAAAAAAAAAAGTTTGTTTGAACACTACTCTCAGATGTTTTCAGTATGGTTTCAAAAATTGTGTTAGATCGGTAGTTTTTATGCCTTAAAAATATTACAAGTTACCATACGATTAGAGCAGTCACAATAAATTTCGACTCATCTGACAAGTATTGAAATTAAAAGAAATAAACACAAATGAAACCCAAGGACACTTAGCAATTATATTAACAATGTAATAATATTTTAATAATAATACATTCAATATTTTTTATTATTTGCATAATTCAAAGATATGGGTTATTTAATTATTATACCTATGTTTATATATTAACAGAAACTTGAACATCAAGACAATGAACACAAACGATTTGCCGATTATTTTTAAGGTAATTATTCTTGTCCTTGAATAATTTAGCATAAGTTAAAATATTAATATATAATTACTATATTTGATGCTCAGTCATTGTACGAAATAATCTCTTATTTTCCACAACTCGGTAAAGACTCCTTTTATTTAAGAGAAAGATTAAAACATAATTTTCCATTTGCGGAAGATATATGGATGACAACTTCTCCTGAAACATACAGACAGGTCTTCGTTCACAATGTAACATATATAAAACTGTAACATATCCAATCCTGTGCAATGGAGATATTAAAAAATATATATTTTTTAAGGACTCTTTAATCGATACAGAAACAAAAAATGTAAGTTTTTCATTTTTGTCTCGCTGTCTCTATCATGGCCACACATCAAGCTAAAATTGCTGAATGAATTTAAAAGAAACTAGCCATGATTTAAGTTCATACTACGAGCTAGAACACTCGGTACTTTTTATTCGAAAATTCAGCACGTTTTCCTTCTGTCTCTCCGTCCGTGGAGCTGGACTGATCTGCATCTGGATCTGTTAAAGCTTTATAGAACACAGCATGTAGCTCTTTGCTCTTTCATACAGCCGCGCGGTCAACAGTACTCAATACTATAGGTATACGCCATTTATTTTTGCCTAAGGATAGCGGACAAAAGCCCTTATCAACTGCCAAAACATCCTTGTGCATATCACTATTGATATTCAAAAAATACTCTCTGAAATCATATACCACACGATTGTAGGGGTTTTTAGCGTTTAAAAAGCCACGAACATAACATTTTTGTGAGATTTATAATCTAGTTAGAGAAAATCAAGGATGATGCATTCGGTATGCTGTTAGTAGTTTACGGACTTGGCGGTCAAGGGACTCTAATTCAGTTTGAATTCATCTCAAAATGCCGGAGGTATAGACGATTAATGGCATAACCCAACTGTTAAAAAACTTTTTTCAGCCGGCCAAAGAATTATTCCTTTACCAGGTTGTATCATGGCTCCGCCATCAATGCTTAACATCTCCAACATTCCGAGATATTTGTAGGTTTCGCCCTCGTAGGGAGATCTGAGAGACAAAGAGTTGGTAAGTTGCATATTTTCTATTGAAGCAATTCTACGTCTTGCAATGCAAACAGCTTCAGATTATTCATGTAAAGTAGCTGAGATATTGCTTTGCTCTCTGTACGAAGATAAAATCCTAACCCTGAATCGAAACGATAACGGGTTTAAACTATCGCCTTGGAAAATATCTCGCATAATTCTTAACGTCTCGGTCGATCCGTAGACATCAACTGCCCTTAGATGACGTAGAAATGTGTTCCACTGCCCCACACATGTACCTAGAAAAGAACATAGAGCTGCATCGATTTTATACAACTCTATAACCTTTATAAGCCATGTGGGAGGCACTGAATCATATGCATTCTTGTAGTTAATCCAAGCGGCAGCCAGATTATTCCTGTTTCGACGTACCTGTTGGCATACAACGGCTTACAACTATTCTGAGTCGTAACTAAAATATTATTTGTATATGTTTCATCATTTTAGCGACAAGAATGTATGTAAGCAGCTTATATATGATGGGTAAGCAATTTATAGGGCAGTAGTTATTATTATTATTATTATATATTTGTTTTAGAAATATGTCCTATTTTAAATATAATAATTATGTTTAATTACTTTTTTCTTTTTTAAAACGGAGAATATTACTTGATAAAAGATAAATGATTAGAAAAGAAATATCCTTATAGTAGTTAATAGTTTGTCTATTAAAAAAAATGTGTGTGTGTATTAATGTACACACGTATGAAGTGTAACTTTTATAATATGTTTAACATTAAGGCCAGTATATCCCAAATCACCTGTTTTTGATAGAGTTTTAAACATAGTAATATTCATTTTTTTGAGCCGTTAAAAATATATGTTATAGTTTAACAAACGTTCTTGATTATTCAACGGTTCAAAACACGATAATTGTAACTTGACTCGATAAAAAAAAAAACACAAAGAAAGGATGTTTTTTATTATTTTTCTTGTTTTATTTGAAGAATATCAGATTTTAAGTTACAATATTCACATGTAACAAGTATGCTTATTAAAAAAAAAACAAAAAACCCGACTGCGTAAAATACTCTTATTATAAACTAAAAAGAATAAAACAATTTACTAGCTTTCATTTGATACCCATATTGCTACAGTAAGAAAAAAAATTCAACTCTCCCCCCCTCATTTCGCCATTTGCGGGCGCCATTTTGAAAATTTATATAGCCTATGTTACTACTACAATTTAGACAAATCCAACGACACCTCATATGTCAAAAACCGTCCAGCCGTTTGGGCTGTAGGGCGTGCCAAAGAAATGGACATACATACATACATACATACATACATACATACATACATACATACATACATACATACATACATACATACATACATACATACACTCGAAAAACATAACCCTTCTTCTGTCGCAGTCGGGTAAAAATAGGTAATAACTTTTAGTAGAACATTTAACGGTTACTTTTTTAAATAAATGTTTCTATTTTTTTAAATATTAAATATTTAAATTATATAAGAAAACGGCCCGCGCGCCCAGTGTGACCATATTCAGTATTTTAATACTTTTTCGGTATATTTTATCGAGTTTTCCAAGTATTAGTATTTTTGTAGGTATATTGGCGGAAGTCAGTATTTTTGGGTATATTTTGGATAAAAAGTTATGGCTACACCGTAGCGAACGTCCCCGCGAACGATAATGTTTAGGGGCTTCCCCCAGGGAAATTCCCGGACGTCTATATTTCATTCACAAGCAAAGATCAGTAAGTTACAGATAGGACATGGCAGGTGTCCGCCGAAGTAAAATTATTAATAGTATTGAATCATCTAGTATGGTTTAAGTCAAATAAGTTTCTGTTCTGCACTCAACTTATTCTTTGAGGTTATGCTTTCGATAAATCGGGAATTTCCCCAAATTTGTAGTATGTTTTTGTCATCATATAAATAGAACGCTTTCCTTTTGTTTTTATTTTACTTGACGCATCTATACGGATCGACATATCTAGTTTTCAGCAAAGTTATTTAGCTAACAATAAGTGGAAACAAATTCCGGAGTTTTCTTCGTCGCTTACACGTTATAAAGATGACGAGTACGCCGCCTTTTGCAAAGCATACAGTGCGAAACTCCAAAGTAGATTAGCATCTATAAAACAACATGCAAATAGTGAAAAGCATAAATCGAACTAAAAAAAGTATAAAGCCTTTAACATAATTTTTCAAGGCGACTATCCGTGCATTGCAAGATTATACGATGATGCATCTAGTATGTACTTGTCGATTTTGGATTGTTTCATGAAAACTAATTATACCAAAAGCACGAACAACGTATTTACGTTTGACCCAAAGTGTAATATAAATTATTTGCCATTAAATGATATGTGCTTAGGAATTCAAGTGGGTCTAGAATTAATTAAACACAGGGAAAACATAAACATGAAAGAACAAATTGCTGATTTTTTCAGAAGGTGCCAATCTTTTTTAATTGAGTTAAGCACACAATTAAAATCAAGTTTGCTTTTTGAAAATAAAATATTTCCGAGAACTGAAATTTCTTGACCCACACACTGCCGTGAATAAAGAATTTCGCAGTTTAAGAAATGTAATAGAAACTTTCCCATACGAAGTACAGCCAGAACAAATGCAGTTAATTGATGAAGAATATAGAACTCTTAAACTTGATCGCGATGTAAGTGATTTTTTACAATCTTCGAGTACTGGCTCACCCCTTTCTTGTGAACAATTGTGGGTGGAAGTTGGGAAAATCCCTAACCGTGATGGCATATTCAAGTACAAAAATTTAACTAGTTTCAGTAAATCTCCTTTATGTATATTGGTACCGAATTCTGCATGCGAGCGCATATTTTCACAGATAAATTTAATAAAAACGGAGCAAAGAAACAGATAAATCAACAAAAAAAACAAAAATGTATCAGCAATTTTAAAAACAAAAGCAAGGTGTAAAATATTAAGGAAGTTGTGTTAATTTTAATCCTTCAAATAGAATGTTAAATCAAGGAATTTATAAAATTCCTTGGTTAAAATATAATTCTGACATATACATACTATGATGATAATTGAATAAACTTTAAAAGGACAATGGCAGATCCCCTAACAAATTTTTGTTGGCATAAATTTCTAGCGTCTACTAATGAAAAATATGTGATAATATAGTACTTAAATTCCTGATCACTTTTGCCTAAAGAAGCACCACCGAAAGAAGTAATGAATTGAAGATATTCCAGGTTGAACATTTAGAGGTTATGTTTCGTCAACTAATAAAAGGCAACTAATCAAAAAACTTAGTCAAATACATGTTAAATATAGTCCGAAACTATATTTTAAATAACTAGATGGATTGATTACAAAACATTGTAGTAGGTATATCTAGACTTTTGACGCACTCACAGAAAAATAAAAATAAATTATTAGACGCTTTTTTTTAAACCTCAGGCCTAAAATATTTTATATTCGGGGATTTTCTTTGTTACCTGTCCTTAAGTATTGCCTACTTAGGTACATCAGCGTTAGCTGTAGATGATATAAAATTGACGATCGACAAAGACGTTCATCTTCTTAAATCATGAGCGCTGTAGGTCAACAGATCTAATAAACCCTGCTCTTAGAATTTCTAGACCTAAAGGTGGTTTGTCTAGATTCAGTCAGTCAGCATCTGTTTAGATTTTTCTGTAATGATAATCACCATAGATAGTTAATTACGAGGACCATCCACTTATCGTGCCCTTTGCAGCATGGGATCATCTTTTTATCAGATAATCAGATGAGCAGCCTGCAAGGTCTTAACCAAATAAGAAACAGCTTACAATGGCAAAGAAAATGATTGTTCCCTGCAAAAAATTAAAGTGCGGCCTCTAGGTTAAAAAGCAGACTCTAGAAACCACTTATCTACAGATACGTGGCATAAAGACAGTGGATCTCATATATAGTGATATAGTCAGTTAGAGTATCTGCTCATATTTTCTAATAGAAAAAAGGCATGTTTATAAAATAAAACATTATTTTCTTATTACGAATTATTATTGTATTCATGAAATAATTGGGCTTAGTAAATAAATAAATAACGCGTTATTCTTTGTAATAAAACAAGATTTAGGATTAATACAATATAAATCGTGTAACGTGATGCAATATAATTAGTGTAACTTGTAATATTTATTTAAAGGCAAAAAGTTCATGTATGTTAATGAGAGAAGATTTATTACCATGTGGCAACATTCACAGAATTCATATTCCAATGAAATGTCAAATCATTTTTACAATAATCAAATGTTTTTTCATTAAAAATGGTATTTTTCCTAGTCTTACACAGATCTTAAAAATATATTGAAAAAACGTAAGAAATTATTTTATTTACATTAGTCATTAAGACATTTATAGACGCTTGGGAACATTCAACGGAACTATCGTTAGGTACTTCATTTCCTATGAAATGTCAAATCATTTTTACAATAATCAAATGTTTTTTATTAAAAATGATATTTTTCCTAGACTTATACAGATCTTAAAAATATATTGAAAAAACGTAAGAAATTATTTTATTTACATTAGTCATTAAGACATTTATAGACGCGTGGGAATTCTATCAACAACTTTTTCGCCATTGTCCTTTTGTAAATCAGTATTTTTATTGGTATTTTTTCCCTGTGCAAGTTGGTATATTTCAGTATTTTTTTGAAGTGCTTCAGTATTTTCATAAAAAATTATCTGGTCACACTGCGCGCGCCTCGCTTTAGTTGCCTGCGAGGCGTCATCGAAGTAGAACCTGTATCTCTGCTGCCTGGCGGCGTCCCCCCCCCCCTCTAAAGATTGGTTTTTTTTTTTTTATAAGTAACAAAAATATCGACGGGCTTATATTTGCCCGTGCCTTTTTAAATTAAATGTATAAGATTGTTAATATAGTTTCATGCGTACTATTTTAGACTTACATTAGCTAGATTTATTGTCAGGATCTCTATGATGCGAGTCCGTATACTGACCATTATTTATTTATTATTATTATAATTTTTTTTAAATACATATAATCATATTTACATACATATAATCATTTTTTAATACATATAAACATAATCTTTATTTACAAATATAATTTACATATACAAATATACACACATACATATATATACAATATACATACATACACACACACACACATACATATATATATATATATATGTATATAATTTTATTTTGTCTTTTTTTTTTCTTACATCTATTTACATCATGTTTCTTATTTTCTATGTACATGCGTTTATTCCTTGATCTAATATAATCTAATATTTCATTGCTTGTTAGTACATACATACCAGCCACCACATTTTTACGGCATGTCTACATTTACATTTGGGCTCTTTATTTTTGTATTATTTATTGGAGACTCTGCCGCAGCCATCCCTCGAGGGAAGGTGTTCGAGCACATCCTCAATGACGGCGGTGTCTCTTTTATGTATAGCCATCTTGAGGGTGTGCTCGAGTATTTCCTTTGTTGTGGCCTCCACCGCCTTTTCGACAAAACGACCGATTGCATCACCACCGTCGTCGGTGTAGTTGACACAGGTCTTTGTGTGCCTGGTCACCGCGACCACAGCATGCGGAACACTGTCATGAATCCGCAGCCTCCTTTTTTTTTTTTTTTTTTGACGCTGGGAAATACGTTTACGTATCCCGCCGCCCGAAGGTGACGGGTATGTGGGACTCGCTGACTGCGAAGTCAGAATACCCACTAAAACCCAGCGGTGCCCTCTTCGTCGTACAAGGACGCCACGGGATCACGGTTGCATGCCACCGTGACGCCCCGACGGTTGGTTCGCCTACGCGGGCCGCCCTCGGTCATAGAGCGCTCGCGGGCACCGTGAGCGCTCTATCTCCGCTGCACCAGAGACCGGCGAACGGGGAAAACTGCGGCAGGTCATGATGACATGGCCGCAGTCTCCTCCGTTGACTGATGCGAACTTTGGGGAGCGGTCGGAGCCTTAGCGACCGCTCTAACCCTCGATTTTGGGGGGCGGCACTCCCGTCCTCCCATAATGTGCGACGCCGGTTTGCCGGCATCAGCGCAAACGGCGCAGCGCAGTGCCCCGGTGCAGTTACGGGCAATGTGGCCCTCCACGCCGCACCGGAAACACGCGCCTCTGCGGTCGACCGCAGCCGGACAAGTCGGGCGAGTGTGCCCGATACCCATGCACTTATAGCAGCGCATGGGGCGCTGCTCCAAAACCTGGACCCTGGCCGAACTCCAGCCGACCAAGAGTCGCCCTGCCTCGGCCAGGGCCTTTGCGACTGGGATCGGGCATCGCACCACAGTGCAGCCTAACCCACCCGGTCCGACCGCGATTGCGCCGACTTTAACAGAGCCGACGTCGCACTTGCCAGCCTGCGCTGCCGCAGCGGCCACCATCTCGCAGCTGATTGAGTCGTCCAGCCCAGAAACTCGCAGACTCGCGAGCTTCATGGGTTGGACCACCCTCGCCATTTCGCCCAATGCAGACTGCATCGCCTCCGCCAGGCGTCCCGCCACTTCCGGGGTCTGCCCCTTCGGCAGCTCCAGTAACCTGGCCCCGGTCGCGGCGCGCCGCAGCTTGAGGCCGCCGACGACGCCGAGTTCGGCCAGATCTATCGTATCTGCCGCCCGCTTGAGCAGGTGGCAGTACGTGACGCCCTTACTCACGGCGTACTCGTCAAGCGTGACGAGCACTGCCGGAGAGCAGGGGGCAGCCGGCTTAGGCTTTTTGGCCTTCCTCTTTTTCTTCGCCGGCGGTTGCTGCTGCGGTCTCTTTGGGGCCGGAGTGGCGGCGACAGCGGCAGCGTAGCTCTTCGGCGCCTTCTTTTTCTTCCGCTTGGCGACGGTAGACCACTCCCCGTCGCCAGTCTGGACTGCGGGTGCCGACACCTCGCTCGCATGCGTTCGCCTTCTACTAGCCGGAGCGGGCTTTGCGTTAGAAGACGGCGCCTTCTGCGTCGTCTTCTCCTTCCGTCTGTCCGCCGCGAGCGGTGGACGGAGCGTCTTCGCCGGCAGGAGGCGGTCTTCAAGGCCGGCGAAGCGCGCATCTATTATGCGCTGGACAGTCCCCGAGATGGAGGCCGTCATCCGCTCCTCGATGTCCTCTCTGCCGGCCGGTAAGGGCAAGAGAGGAGAGCTTCTCTCACGATCCTGTCGGAGTTCGGCAACATGTTGCCTAAGCTCGGCCATCTCCGACCTCAGACGGGCGTTCTCCCGTTGGAGTTTACGCACCTCGTTTGAGACCGACCGCTCGCTAAGGGCTTCCGCTATAGACCTCATGGAGGCCGCCGCATCCTTCAGGGCACGTTGGAATGTGCCCTTGAGGTTAGACGACTTCGTCGCCACCTCGCAAATCAAGTCCAATTCAGCGTTGGCCTGCTTCATCAGAGCGTCAGCTGTGCGCGGGTCGCCGGTGTCAAAACCTAATGCCCTGCGCCCCTCCTCGGCCGCTCGCACCTGCTCCTCCATGGCTCGATCCGCCTCGGTACAGGGCTCCTCCCGCATTAAAATGCGCTTTTTACACCCGGCGAGGATCACGCTCGCCTCGCCGGTCGACCGCGGACTGCTGCGGAACCGCTTGCCACTCCTCGTTTGGCCACAGTTGATCTCACCAGCCGTCGCTGCCGAACTGTAGTCGTCGGAGTCGATGGCAGTCGACTCCCCGTCCACATCCTTGCTTCTACAATATTTTAAATTTAAATCTTCCATTTTTGTTCCCACGAGTATGGGGGAAAGACGGTCCACCCAGGCAGTGCCCCCTGTACCTGGGTAAGCCTAGCGTAACTCGTCGCGGGTGTCGGCCGGTACCCGGACGAGGATCGCAGTCGAGACTGATCCACCCGTCAGCCATGCATCCCCTCGCGCTGCGTCGCCGCTTGGGATTCGGGGTGATTTTTTATAGAGGTTTTCTTCCTCGCGGTCCGGCCGGTTAAGGCAAGACCCTCGGTCCCGCACGTGGCCGCGAGACATGACCACGACACCACGTAGCGAGATTACGAGAGGAAGGTGAACGACTAAGACAAGCCTAGCCGTTCTGTCTGAAGGCAGTTGAGTGCACATCAGACCCGTCCATTCTCCGTTGCTTCACCACGCGCGAGCGCGGTGGCACCGGAGCCCCCGAGGAGACGACTGTCCCCTTGACGCCATGCGGCCGCTCAACGGGGCAACTCTGCGTAACAGAGAAGTCCCCGGAGCGCTGAATCGCATACCCGGCGTCCCCCCGAGTCGGTCGTTAGCCGTAGGCAGCAGCAGTTCCGCAATCGCAACTGTGCAGCTGCTGCTGCCTACGTTTCCAGGGTGCACCGCGCGGAGGTCACCGACTGTAGCACCCCAATCCGCAGCCTCCTAGTCTTTGTCTGGACGATGATGACTGCCTCGCGTCTCTGTCTGTCCCTGTGCCTCGTGGATAGTTATGACGCTCGATCCCTGTCCGATGCCGTATCCCTGGTCTATCAACGTCTTCTTTTCCTCTTGTGTGAAAACCAGGTGTAGGGTCCGGTCTTGTCTCCTAGGAATTCGAGCGCCAGTGAACCTCTCTATCCTCAAAGAATGGACAGTGTGGTTTGAGGAATAGATTGGATAATTTTATTTAGTACTAGCTGTGCCCCGCGCTTTCACACGCGTTAATTTGAGGTAAAAACGTACTTAAATATTTTCGCCTCGTTGGTCCAGTGGTCCCAAGCGTTACTGCCGAGCAAGGGGTCTCAGGTTTGATTCTTGGGTCGTTCAACGTATTACTGAGTTATTTTTTTTTTTTTTTCGAAAATTTACAGTAAAAGAGTGATGTTATATTTACTTTAAAAGTGGAACTACAATTAAAAAAAAAAAAAAAAAATGTCTCGAGAAAAGAAATAATAAAGGACGCAACGGAAGCTCTCAAAAAAAAAAGATTATTTTTTCCCGTTTTTGTAACATTTCTTATTATTACTCAGCCCCTATTGGTCGTAGCGTGATGTTATATAGCCAAAATCTTTCCTCGGTAAATGGGCTATCCAACGCAAAAAGAATTTTTAAATTTGAACCAGTATCTAGTACCTGAGATTAGCGCGTTCAAACAAACAAACTCTTCAGCTTTATCTATTAGTATAGATTATTATTGATTATTTTATTAGATTAGTTTAGTTAGTACTCTAACAACGTTGGAAGTGTTTTTACTGTATAGCAGTGTAGTGTAGATATAAAATGGGGAATAAAACTAGAAATTAAAAAAAAAAAATAAAAAAAAAAAATCTAGTCGTGAACTACGTAAGCTTAGAAAAGCGATCAGGTAAGTACTCGTAAGTTTAATGAACACTGAATGTATTTTTAGCTAGAATATAATGATTGTCATCGATATCTTAGACCGATATATTAGCATATCCAAAATTTGAATAAGTTATATTAGTATTTTCACATAACAGCGGCTAGCTAGCAGCTAGCGGCAATTGAAGATTCTTCGACGGTCAGCGAATGGCGATGGGTCCCAACCAGGCTAAACGTAGCCGACGACGCGACGCGAGACGTACCAGCGGGATTCAGCAGTGGTCACAGATGGTACACAGGTCCTGAATTTCCTTATCATCCGGAGTCCACCTGGCCCACGGAAACGTCCGCCTCGTCGTCGTCAACCGAACCTACAGGCGAAGAAAGGACTCATCACGTCACCGATCGTAAACAGCCGCGACTCAAAGAAGGGTTACCAGACTGCACACGGTACTCCAGCTGGAACAGACTCCGCTACACGACGGCTCGAGTGCTACAGTTTATAGAACTCTGTCGAGCCAATACACAACGACTCAACTATAAAAGGACTAAGAAAAGCGCGTTAAAAGACCCAGACTGGAAAACGACGAACAAGGAGCTGAAAACACGCCCGAAAATAAGAGTAGAGCTCGAAGAAACTTTGGAGGCTCGTCCGGTCTCCGCGGAACTTATCAGGAAAGCTGAAGACCTACTCATGAGAACAGTCCAAGAAGAATCTTTTCCAAATGAAGCATTAAAGACGGGAAGTCGGTCACCCGAGACAGTAGCCTCAAGCAGCTGAGCATCGAGTGTGCAGAGGGAGCCCTCCGAGTCCGAAGTCGCATTAACGCCGCGAAGCAAGTATCAACGCGATCTAAAAACTCGATGACACTAGATGGAAATCATCTCACAGTGAAGTTGTGGATCATAGCGATGCATAGCACGAAGCATCACCCGGGAGTCGAGGCGACTGTGAACGAATGTCGACAGCACTACTGGATACTACGCCTGCGGCCCGTCACAAGAACGCTCTTTCCACAGTGTCTACACTGCTGGATTAGGGCAGCGATCCCGCCATACCCGAGAACAGGAGACCTACCTGTGTGTCGCCTAGCTCACCATCAGCAACCCTTCACATACACAAGGATGGACTACTTCGATCCATTAACAGTCACCGTGGGACGCAGCCAACAGAAACGTTACGTGGCAGTATTCACGTGCCTCGCTGTAAGAGCGATCCACCTAGAGATAGCGACGTCACTGAGCACAGACTCAGTGATAATGGATTTAAGAAGAATGAAAGCGCGCCAAAGACAACCTGCTCAAATCTGGTCCGACAATGGGACCAACCTGCGAGGTGCCGACAAAGAATTGAGACAGTCAATGGACAGAGCGACGTCCTCACTTTCGTCGCTGGGTCAACAGGCGGCATGGGGTGCTTACATTTCGGCTGTTGCCGGTGCTTACCGGGCACGGTTGCTTCGGTAAGTACCTGCACCAAATCGCTAGGCGAGAAGCCACCCCTGCTTGCCACGAGTGTGGCGCGCCAATCGACTCGGCGCGTCACACCCTGGAGGAATGCGCCGCTTGGGAGCCCCAGCGCAGGGCCCTGGTGGCAGTAATAGGTGGAGACCTCTCGCTGTCAAGTGTGGTCCGCTGCATGCTTGACAGCCAGAGGTGCTGGTCGGCTGTGACCTCATATTGTGAGGAGGTCTTGGCACTGAAGGAGGCCGCGGAGCGAGAGCGAGAAGCAGCCGCACACGCTGACTCGCTCCGCTCCGAGAAGACGACCAGGGAGGAAGAGACGCCAATATGCACTCCTCCACCCTCCGCAATAGAGTGGGAAAGGGCACCACATCCTCCCACTCGCCACCAGGGCAATAGAGCGCTCACAGTGCCCGCGAGTGCCTTATAAGCAAAGGCGGCCCGCAGAGGCGGGCCAACCGTCGGAACGTCACGATTGTATGCGAAAGCGTGGCGCCCTACTACGACGATTAAGGCACCGGCACCGCTGGGTTTTAGTGGGTATTCTGGCTCCGCAGTCAGCGAGTCCGACATATCCGTCGCCTTTACAGTAGGCGGGATGCATAAATGCATTTCCCAGCGTAAAAAAAAGCAATGGACAGAGCCACCGAAGCAGAAGCAGCAAAAAAGATTTCGTGGCGCTTTATTCCCCCTGCGGCCCCATTCATAACTCGCTACTATACATACTAAATGTAAACACTAAGTATGAAATATGAACCGCGCCTTTTGGCCGATTTGGCATTCGACTCTCGGCAGCGCTTAGAACAAGAACAAGAAAATTTAAGAAACAAAGGAGTGTTTTTCTTCCCAACATCCCAGCAAACAAATGTGTAAATCCTGCACAAAAGTTATTAAGTTATTTTTGAGAAAAATATTATTTATTGATAATTAATAGAAATTAAAATAATAATAGTAAAAATTATTTATTTTTTAGCTATAAACCCATAACAAATTAAATAATAGTTTTTATCTACTTCTCTTAGGTATTAAATGTTGTATTAAGTGTACCTATTAATTATCAAAAAAAAAAAAATTACTGATAATTAATAGAAATTAAAATATTAATAGTAAAAATTATTTTTTTTTAGCTATAAACCCATAAAAAAATAAATAATAGTTTTTATCTACTTCTCTTAGGTATTAAATGTTTATGTTGCATTTTATACTGTGCCTTCAGGATCGAAAACAAAACCATAAAAAGTTTATTATATAATGTAATTATAAAATAACCTAAAGTAAAAAAAAAACCTAGTAAATTGCACTACTGTTAAATTATATATTTAATTATTTCCGTGCGCCGTCGCCGCGCGGGGTCATCGAGAGTTCATTTGATCGGAGACTTCGCGTAACTAGTCGCGCGGGGAGGGAGGTAGCGCTGAATACCTACAACGCTCGAATATACTGGCCTTAATTGGTCAAGTGAGGTTTACGAAACAAAAGTGTGTGTGTACTTATGTACGCACGTAAGAAGTTATATTTATAATAAAACGATGCACCGAGTTAATGGATAGTACGCGCCATCTGTAATCAGACCCTAGTTACCATTAAATTACTTCTCAAGACGATTCAACTGAGCCCAAAATCGATGAGGTTGTGTCGTTTCATTGCGAAGTTCCTATGGCCACCTTCCAGCTCCGTCATCAGATCAGACCCTGCTAACCATCTAAAAACAAAGTACTTGCAAGACGAATCAAACGAGCCGAAACTCGATAGGTTCGGACTCTGATAGAAACTCAAGACTCGGTTGCGTCGTTTCATTACATAATTATATAGTACGGAGTCCTGAAATACAGTACAATACCATATATGGTCCGAAAATGTGACGATCGTAGTGTGACGATTTTTGATTTTTACCCCATACGTCGATATAAAAGTTTCACTTCAAAAAGTGTCTTTGGCAAGGAATTTTTAATTATTTATCGAGGTTATAATACTGTTTGCTCCAAAGTCATCACCAAACCATACCAATACGATTCCATTTTAACTTATTAAGGCAAGAACAGACCTGATGGGTACCGCTAGAATATAATTAAAGCCGCTAGAAAACAATTAAAAATCCAGGCACATAAATGTAATACTATCAAAACACGAAATATAAAAATTTCTGCTTTACAAATTAAAACAGATATATCAACATATTCATAAATAATAATTATAATTGTAGCCAGGAACGAATTTGCTTGATGATCAATTTATTTTTTGAGTTGCTCAACATTTCAAGTTTTAGACCATAAAAGATTTTTATAATTAATTCAATACGTATTTTATTTTATTTTTATTTGAAAACTTTCCTTCATTCGCGCGTCAAGTTTTTAAGAATAAAACTGTCACTTCTCAGCTAAATTAATCAAAATTAGTCAATGGAAACATTCAAAAAATGTTCACATGTTAGGTACTTTAGTGAGACACGTTATTCGGGAACTTCTTTTTTGAAGCTATATTTTTAATTTTTATAGTTTATCTATACATAATTATAATAAAATGGTAGGAAAGTCAAAACTGTACATTGAATATTTTTTTTAAAGAATACTTGGGGTATGATCTACAATCGATACCGAAGCCAAAAATATAGTTTTTAGAATTTTTGTCTGTTTGTCTGTTTGTCTGTATGTATGTCCGGGATAAACTCAAAAAGTACTGCATTGATTTACTTCAAATTTGGCACGAATATTATTAAGAAGTCGGGTCAACATATAGGCTACATATTATCACGCTATCACCTACGGGAAATGAGTGAACCCTTATTTCTGCAACGCATTCTGTTACAATGTGTAATCTAAAGACGCATATTTGAATGTTGTTATTATGTAATTAACCATGCTATAAGCTATCTTCACAATATAAAAATTACGAAATATAAGTAACTTATGCTGATAAACATAATGAATGTAAGAATAAATGTAATATAAGAAATGAATATAAGTAGTATCAAGACAATTTTAAAGCAGCGTCATCTATGAGATTTCAAAAACATCAAGTCGAATTACATGTGTAAACCCTTTTTGGATATAAATAATTTAAATTTGATCATGTTGGCGAGGTTAATAGTTGTTTTTAAAAGTCATAGATGGAGTTGTGCATTTTAATAAAAATTGTATCGTTAATTCTTTTCAAAGATGAGCAAGACAATTTAAAAAAATGTGTTTATATAAGTTTTAAGCTGCTTCATCTATGTCTTATAAAATTCATCGAGTTTTTCTGTATGTAATAACAAACAGAACTCAAAAAGAACTGCATAGATGTATAACAAAATTTAAACTCGAAAACGGCACGCTATTGCTGTAAACAATTTGAGCTAAATAACGAAGAAAGAGGAAAATTAAGCATGCCATATATATCATAAAGATAAGAAATGCTTATGCTTCTTCGGAACCTATTTCCTCCGAAGTTGTTTAACGGGACCCGCCTTAAAGTCATCTCGCTCCACAGACACACCATTGAGGTGGAAATTCTTACGAGTTGTGGCGTCGGCGAGGCAGTATTTATACCACCATACCTCATAACTTCCCGTTCCAGTTCAAGCGCGTACAGTTCCCCGTGAGTGTTTGCATCGCGATGACCATCAATAAGTCGCAGGGGCAGACACAGAGGGTAGCTGGTGTCGACCTCAGGACGAGCTGCTTCTCACACGGGCAGCTGTACGTCGCTTGCTCCCGCGTCACCAGTCCTGACTCTCTTTACATTTTGGCTGCGGAGAGCCAAACCACTAATGTTGTTTATCGAGAAGTCCTATAAGTATGTATTTTTACCCTATTCTGTATTCCTATTCATTATTTTCTCCATCTACTTCAGTCACAAGTTATGAATTAATTCAGCAGAATCACTATAAAGTCATTTATTCAAATCAGGCTAAAAATAAGCACTTTTTGAAGGTCAATTTTACAAAAGACAGTCTCTCTCTGTTACTGTACTTTCTGTATATATGAAATGTAAAGAAGATGAATGAATGTTATTTTAAAAGGTATAATCGTAGGTATTTTTGGTGCTGTATAGCGCAGACGACGTCGCGGGCAGCAGCTAGTATTAAATATAATTTTATTTATCACAATTTGTATTTGACTAAAATATTATCTAAGTACCTACCGTGTATTTTTATTTTATAAATAGAAATTTAATTAATTAAATGTTACAAAGTTTTAAAATAAATTATCCATTATAATATTAGTTAAACCATTGATATTAATTTATTATCAACGATATTCGCACAATTTTCAGTGGCCGTAATTCTATAACAGTATTTTACATTATAAACAATTTAATAATCTATAAGTCTATTAAAACTCGAAAGATGTACATACAGATTATTATAAAATTCCATTGAAGTCACATCTAAGTTTTATCAGGAAAAATAACGTAAATACTACAATAATTCAAGGATATAAAAATATGTTAGCGTAAGTAAGAACTTATAACATGTAGGTGTAGTATTTCAAAATAAAAATCTGATACGAAACGCAACATGTGCTAACCGCATAATGTGTAACAATCAGGGTTGAAAAAAAAACAGTTTTTTAAAAAAAAGAACAAAACATCCTGTTTAAAACAGAATATTACAAAAAACATTGTTTTAAACAAAAATTTCAGATGTTTTTTATACAGCTGTTTACAACATGTTTTAAATGAATTATTAAATATAGTATGTATATTTTATTAGTGAAACAGCCATATCAAATCTACTCTATTATACTGAGTGAATCTGGGGCAATCGATGATATTTTAACCTCATAATCTGCTTGTCATACTGAAAAACTTTCCCCAAGAAACATACCCTCGCAAATGAAGTTTCGTTTTCGATCTCCTCCATCATAATGTGCCATTTTTTCACGATCCTACAATATATTCATCATATCCATTGGATGTCCACTGATGAACGTAGGCCCCCATTGACCTCCAGAGCGACCGGTTCAAACCAGCCTCCATCCAACGGTTTCTAACGACTTTCTTCAAGTCGCCTAACCATCTTGCGGACGGCCGTCCGACGCTGCGCTTGCCGGTACATGGTCCCCCTTAGAGAACCTTTCTGCTCCATCGGCCGTCAGTTCTACGGGTTATGTGCCCTGCCCGCTGCCACTTCAGCTTGCAAATCTGCTGGGCTATGTCGGCAACCGTACACGTAAAAAAAGAAAAAAAACATTAGTGTTTTTTATGCGTGTTTAAAACACGTTTGAAACAAATTCTCTTAAAACACGTTTTAAACACACGTTTTAAACACATATACTTTTTTGTATGTGTTTTAAACACTGTTTAAAACACTTGTTTAAAACACTTCTTTAAAACAATTGTTTAAAACAATGCCAACCCTGGTAACAATAGAGGCGTTATCATCAAGTGTTAATCATTTCTTCATAAACACACACAAAATATGCGTACATTAAATATATATTGTAGTAAGGCCGTGGCCGTGACCATGCGGTGACTGCCAGAGAAAAATAGTCCCGACCTCTTTCTTGCCGAGGTGTCCTAAAAGGCGACTAAGGCCATAGCGCTCCGAACAACTGTGCACCAACCAGGGTGGTGATGGCCAGCAGCGTCATCATGTCCTGACATGACACACTGCGCTCGCCAACACGTCTGCCAAGCGTGGCGAGTATTAGCACCCTCCCTCCCCATATGACAAGCAAAAAAGAGTCCCAGTCCCCGGTGGCCCTACTACTCCCGGCTACGGCAGCAGCCCGAATAACCGTAGGGCCCCACGGGAGCTGCTGCTCTCCTACTGGGCGTGCCCACCGGTGGCGGATAGGGGAACGTCACTCGAACGCCTCGCGAGTGGTAGGGGTCTTCGGACCCCCACCGACCAAAACCAGCAGCGGTGGGCGCGAAAGCGCAAGAGGGGGATGACTCGCGGTCAGTGAGGGCGTGGCGCTGAGAAAGCGCGGAGAAATGAGGGGGAAATTTTTCCCCACATTCGGTGGTAAGAGCGGGCGGGCTTGCTCATCCGCTTCTTGCAAGGGGCACGAAAGTGCTGGCTGGGGCGAAGGCGCACAAGCCACTGGGCTCCGGACCAGCTGATGTGCGATCTCAGCTCAGGGGGCTCGCTGTTTGGGGTAGCTGGGTCTTCAGTGGTGGGCGGGGCGCATAAGCGCAGTGGGGTGTGTTGGCACAAGGGTGCGACCGGGGAGTACGTGGCGCCGAGAAGGCGCGAAGACTTCGGTGGTGGGGCCGCTCTTGGTACTTCTCTGAATTATCAGAGTGGACCAATTGAGTAGCTCCAATCACATACGGAGGGGCCGCCGGGCCAAGCGTCGGGGCGTCACGGTTGTATGTGCAAGCGATCCCATGGCACCCTACTACGGCGCAAACGGTCGATGGATTTTAGTGGGTATTCTGTCTTTGCAGCCAGCGAGTCCCACATACCCGTCTCCTGCGGGCGATGAGATGCGTAAATGCATTTCCTATCATTAAAAAAACAGAAGCAAGGGTAAGATAGAGTGAGATTCGGCTGCCAGCCACGACAACACCTGGCCCTGGTCACAAACAACATTCGCAGCCTGAGGTCTGATGAAAGGATTGTTGAGCTGGAAGAGGAAATGAACAGGTTACAATGGGATATACTGGGATTATCTGAAGTCTGAAGAGAGGGGGAGGATATGACAACTCTGAAATCCGGTAACCTGTTCTACTAACGGGCGACTAACAGTCCCAAGGAGGTGTTAAGTTTATGGTCCGAGGGTCCCTCGTTGGCAACATTGTGACCATCGGAAGTGTGTCGAACAGGGTTGCATACCTTATACTCAAAATGTCTAAGAGACACTCGCTGAAAGTTATACAGGTATACGCACCAACCTCGGCACACCCAGATGATGAAGTAGAGGCTATGTGTTGTTACTACATCAGTTGAGCCATACATACAAATAAAACCGGGGGCACTCCGAAATATTTCAGTGCCTCCCGTATCACTGCGTGCGAGAGACTGTTGTTCGCGATGTCCAGGGATACGGTGACAACCACCTCCCTCGCGTGTTCCGCCTCACCCGTCACCGCCCGCAGGCGTTTGAGGGCATCAATGGTCGACCGGCGTGCTTGGAACCCGAATTGGGACTCTGAGAGTCCGGGTCCCGAGCCAAGGTTTCTGACATAGACCAACGGATTTGCAAGCTGAAGTGGCAGTGGGCAGGACACATAGCTCGTAAAACTGACGGCCGATGGAGCAGAAAGATTTTTGAGTGTAGACCACGTACCGGCAATCGCAGCGTCAGACGGCCGTCCGGGAGATGGAGAAAAGACATAAGGAAAGTTGCCGGAAGCCGTTGGATGGAGGCTTCTTTGAACTGGTCGCTCTGGAGGTCGATGGGGAAAGCCTACGTTCAGCAGTGGACATCCAATAGCTGATATGATGATGATGATGATGTAGTAAGGCATTGCTACCCTTAATAAACCACCAGTAATATCCAATTCATATTATCAGTGTCAGATAAATTACGTATTGTAAATATGTCAGCAATTTTGGCAATTATGAAAAAACACAATTTTAGGTTAAATATCTCAAAGTTTATCCCAGCACAGCAGAGCAAACACTAAAATTGTTTTTACCTATTTCAAGCACTTATTTGTATAAAAAATCATTTTCAGCATTTGTAGCAATAAAAACGATGTATAGAAGCAAACTAGATATTGCTAGTGAACTACGTTGTGAACTTTCTTCTATTGAGCCTAGATTTGGAAATCTTGTCAAAAACATGCAAGCTCATCCGTCACATTGACTCTTCTTATAACAAGTGAGTAAAAGCAATATTATTTTTAATATTAAAACATCTGAAAATGTATTTTTGGACTTTTTTACCCTTATTTTATTTTACAACTAATGGCTGCCCGCGATTTCACCCGAGTGTTTTTTTTTTCTATGTTAGTTGGATAGGCAAACTGGCAGACGTGCCACCTGATGGTAAGTGGTCGACGTCGCCCATGAACATAAACTAGTTTACCTGGAACTAGCCCAGCCAACTCATTTATGTGTTGCCTATCCTGAGACATACGATGTTAAGTCTCGGTGCCAGTAATTACACTGCCTGTCTTGCCCTTCTTTCCGAAACACAGCAAAGCTGTTTCACGGAAGAAACAAGCAAGATGGTGGTTCCCATGCAGCCGGGAGCGCGACACAGCGCATCCCTCCCACCGGTGATATAGATTATTCATCCCCTTAAGCCCCTTAAGGGCTTAATTCCGGATGAAAACTATTATATGTTCTTTCCCAGTATTCAAACTACCTACATGCCAAATTTAATTGAAATCGATTTAGTAGTTTAGGCATGAAAGCGTAACAGACAAACATACAGAGTTACTTTCGCATTTATAATAATAAAGTAAGGATTGCACCACTTGCTGCTACTTGCAGCAGAAGGGAGATATGGGCATATTCATTTTAAGCAGTAGGGAGGTATGATACTTATAAGTTTGGGAAACCCTATTTTAGAATTTTAGACTATAATATCCTAGTAGGGGGTATTATGAATATGCAGCAATGTCTCTCGTGTCATTTGTAGTTCCGATCTCTACCGATAATTGTCGAGGATTTCCGAGTGTCAAAGTGGAAATAATCACTACTATAATACAGAAGTGTTCCATTTTTAAATTACGAGCATCTCAAAACTTATCGAGTTAACTACGTATATAATAAATAAATAAATAAATATTAACCAACAATCACACCACATTAACCTAGCTCCGTGCTAAGTTCGTAAGAACTTGTGTTATATCCATGACCCGGTGCAGACATCTATATTCGTCATACAAATTATCTGCATCTGGCGGGATTCGAACCCGCGACCGCTGCGTAAAGTGTCCAGTTGCCTGACCACTCGACCAGCCGGCCGTCAGCATATGTAAATAACATATGTTAAATATCGTATATTAAAACTACAAGCACCAAACCAAAATATCATGTTATTTAATTCATCAAACATTTATCAAAATTAACATAACGAAGATAAAACGAATATTAATTTAAACAAAATTAAAAGAACACGTAACAAGGAAAACCCCTTTTCCGTAAAATCATTTTGTTTTTCTCGTCATCTAATTGGAAATTACGGTTATGCTAATCTTATACTAGATAATTATACTATCGTGTATATTATTAAGTATTGATACAAATGTACATCGTTTCTTTGTCTAGTTACCGTGTAATGATACTAGGTACTTATATTCGAAGAAATACATTTTGTAATATTTTATACACATCCTTATATTACTGCGATATATTTTATTGAAACTATAATATAATATAAAAGATAGAGACTTCTCATAAATAATTGTATTCAACTTTATAAACCATTAAAAAAATTATAATTATGACATATAATTATGACACAAAATAGTTATTGCAAAATCTTCCTATAATTAACTCCGAAGAATGATATATGATTAAAAAACCCGATTTCGATGAACAATATTGTTTACTAAAAGAAATAACATAAACTTAAAAAAATAAACTGCCACAAAATATTATAGCGCCCAAAAATGCCAAACAACATCCGGTTTTGAGGAATAACCAGCTAGCTATACGTATTTAGAATACACAAATAACTATGCTATGTAATTTATTCGCATTACGTTTTATGATGAACTACTACATAACAAATATCAATTGAAGCATCTTATTAGTAGGTATTTCACAGATAACGTCACCGTGAAATAATATATGTCCTGTTCAACAACGTTGAGCCGATCCGTGACGTGCGATCGCGTCTGATAGAGAAACAGCCTTATATATAGGTCGGCTGCGTAAGTCCTGCGCCAGTAAACACAATGGGACTCCATAGTGTAGTGAGCGTGCTGGCGCTGGCGGCGGTTGCCTTCGCCTCGATAAATGATAACACCCTCGGAGGGGAAGAGCGTGTTGTTCTCGTCGCTCCAGTTCTAGCTCCTCCAAGGGATTCAAGGACTCACGTCACTGATCGCGCTCGGCAGTTTCCGATACTAGTGCTTCTTGCTCAGCAAAATCCGCAGCCTAAAGTATTGGAGCCTCAAGCCAAATCTTTGAATGTAAATCCTCAACCTATTTATGTTCAGGTAATGTCGAAAATTTAAAAATATTGTATTTTTATAATTTTCAAAGCTTTTATTAATCGTGAAGCTTACTACTATTTAAAAATGAATAATTTTGTATTCCATGAAAAACTATAATTTTGATTATAGTGTACATGAAATGTATACTGACTTAAAGATACAATAAAGAGAAAGGGCGAATCATGTATGTACGTTTATTTCTATGTGGGAAATTCTGGAACCACTAAACCAATTTAAAAAATTATTTTATTCCACTTCCCTGCTAACCTTAACAATAGGTATATATAATTGATGGACGCAACAACAAATAATATTATTTTATGATTTCAAGAGAAGATTCATTATATCAGTTGTTCAAGGACTATATTTTATGTCGTATTTTAAAATTTCCATGTCATTCGTCCTCCGTCGCAAAAAATTCGTGCCGGTCGAGAGCTTTAATGGCGTGGGCGTGCGCTGCCTAAATTATGGTTGTATAGATATCAGCACTCGTAAGACGGGATAAGCTGTTAAGCTTAAGTTTAAGCCTTTCTATAAAATTAAATTTAATGACAGTTATATTTCATTTACAGAAACTGGAAGATCAAGAAAGACCAGTTCATTTGAACAGACAAAAGCGCCATTTAAAGCACTTACTTGGTCTCGGTAGTGGCCTATCGTTAGGAGGTGGCTTTAGTCACGGGATCAGTTATGGTGGAGGTGGAGGTTATGGGGGCGGCTACGGCGGTGGAGGCGGAGGTTATGGGGGCGGCTACGGCGGCGGCGGTGGCTATCACCATGGCGGCGGTTATCAAGAACCAACAAAAGTCATTGTTGTGAAAGTAGTGAATGAACAGGGTAAGTTCAGTTTCGTTTTCCCTTTTTTATTTTTGTAAACGTAAAAAATGAAGAGAATAATTAAAAAATCATATATACATATGTATAATCATATAATATCGGTATTTTCATATCAATTTAAAAAAATAAAGAACTCGGAACTGTACTTTACCTAAGTAATGACTTGAAAAAATTAATTTTCTTATTATTATGGATGTTTTGTAAAAAATTATTGTTCTATCAAAAAACCGATAAGATTTACGAAAACGAAGATATTTTACGTTTTCGGGTCATTATTTTGTGATAGAGTATAAGAAATTGTAAAAGTTATTCTCAATTATTTGAGGTTGGACTTTAACCTCGAATAACTTTTAAACGAGTCGACTTAGCAAAAAATCATTTCAGAATTTTTTTGTAGATCGTTAAATTTCCCACAAGAATTTATATTTATTTCTACGAGACATTCATTAGTTCGAGTGCTTTAAAAATCCAAACAAAAAAAAATCTCATGTTATTTCAATGGGAAATCAAAAATCACAGTGAGTCACATCTTAATATTAATATTAAGGGCTGAAACTTTATCAGAATTATTTTTTTCGTCGTCTTGGACGATATTTTCGTAGTAGCTAAAAAAAAATTACAACTTTTTTTTGTGCCACCCTAATATATATACACAAAAAAAAATATAAGAAAATTTATCAATCATTACTAATACAAAACTGTAATTAAAGTTGGCTCGAAAATAATTGATTGTTAGAACTTGTATAAAAAGTATTAAATGTTGTATAAAAAATATTTAATTAGAACCTTAAAGTGCTACACAAATTTTGAAATACTTATAGAAGAGCTTAGTTGACTACGTTGCTCCTCTGCGGAAGTTCATTACCCTCTTTTTAGTCTCGGTGTGATAACGAAAACTATATATAATATAATATATATATTATATAATATGTTTAACATATACACACGGTCGTCTATCTCTAAGGTGGGCAACTTAATGCCTGTGTTTGGTAACAGTCGACTGATATACTTTTTTTGTAATATATATGTATACATATAAATAAAACATATATAAATAAAGATATATTACACACAGACTCGGGGTGGGAATCGAACCCACAACCCTAGATAAACCAGAAAGGTACAGAAAGGTACCTAGGTCAAGCTATAGGTACTAATCAGTAATATAAAATATTCTTTTATAATATTTTTAAACGTAATATTCAAGAGCCAAGTAATTATTCCAATGCTTTTTGTTAACAGTTTTTTATAAACATTTAAAAAAAACCCACTTCATCTTATAGGTATGACTTAAGTCTTAAATCATCGTATAATATTAATAGTCATATTTAATTTGGATTCGCGAAAATTAGTATTTATGTATTCGTGTTTTACGAGATTCTTATAATTAAACTTTTGTTACGCTTTTAGATATTTGCAAGCGAAGATCATAAAATAAGATAACATATTATAACAAAACACAAAGAGTAATTTTTGTAATAAACACACCTTATTCCTTCTTTATATTAGAAGGTCATAGTTATCAATTTTAAATCATATACCTAAATATTTTTTCACGGATTTTTTCCATTACTTATTTATTTATTTATTTATTTCATATGATACACCAACGACATACTGTATAGTAAATAATCATTATTATTACACTGTTGTCTGGTCCAAGTACAGTTGCCATTACAGGTGTACACAACATTACAGTATGTTCCGGTTAAAACAATGATTACGATAGCAAGATACACTACAAGTAAAACAGTAACAATTACATTGCTTAGATTAATTACACAAAAAAAAAAAACAGCAAAAAGTTAATTAAAAATTATTACATTACAGAATTGATGATGAATTTATAGTTTATTTATACAGATAATTATTTATTAGAAAGGTACACAATATGTATTGAACAGTGATAGAGACAAATTATTACGATTATAAATAAGTCATAACTTTGCATGCAAGTATATTTTTTTCTTAAAACCAGATAAAGTGTCATGAAAAATGTCGATGTCAGGGTTATTTAAATTATTATAACTTTTTATTATTCTATTAATTGGGGAGAATTGGCCTAGTTTAGTCTTGGAGAAATTTGGAATGAAAGTTTTTTGTTGAGAATGTCTAGGTGTACGGCGGGGGACATTGATGCTTATCCGGTGGAGCAAGTCGGGGGTATCCAAGTTATTACGAACAATTTTAAACAGGGTTATGAGATCAGTTACTCGCCTTCGTTTTTCGAGGGAATGCAATTTAAAGTGTGTTAGGCGAGCGTCGTAGTCTGCTCTATAGAGACACGTATTGTCTTTGAATGCCAGATACCTCGTAAAAGAGCGCTGCACCTGCTCTATCCTGTTGACATGTATTCTATAGTGCGGATTCCATGCCGAAACTGCGTATTCTAGAATGCTACGTACTAGTGCATTGTAGATCCTAATGATGCAGTCGGTTCTTTTAAAATCGGCGGTGTTACGCTTGATAAAGCCCAGCAATTTCCAGGCCTTGCTGACAATATGATCGATGTGATCTTTAAACGTAAGCTTATTGTCGAGAATAATGCCGAGATCTCTAATGACAGAGACCTCTTCGAGTTGCTGGTTTTGTATGAAGAACTTAGAGTGTATTATATTCTTCTTGCGGGTGAATTTAATATGTGCGCATTTTGAGGCATTTAATATCATTTTATTTTTGGTGCACCAGTCTTGGATAGAGTTTAGGTCTTTCTGAAGTAAGCAAGTATCCTCGGCATTATTTATCACCCGGTAAATTTTCAGGTCGTCAGCGAAAATTGAGCACTCACTATACTTTATACTTTGAGTAATGTCATTAATAAACAGCAAAAATAAGATTGGCCCCAAGTGCGAGCCTTGAGGCACCCCAGATGTAGCAATGAAGGCATCGGAAGTGTATCCTTTTATAGTTACGCTAAGAGGTCTGTTTACAAGATATGATCTAAACCACGAGAGCAATGGCTCGTGGATCCCGTATGCCCCTAGCTTTAAGATCAAGATGTTTATAATTACCATTATATATACATAATTACCATTATAAAACTGGTTACAAAGCGTAAAATAAAACCATCTTTTTTATAATTAATTTAACGATCTGTGAATAGAAACGAAGAACTTATTAATTTGCGAATCATCGCCTTATATAGGTATATTAATTGTGTTTGTCGAAAGGCAGTCAAATCTGTTTTTAAACATGATAATGTATATTTAATATGGTATCTTCATCATCAACAACAAAATCTCCGCATCAAAATATTATTATTTTTTTACTGACTATTCAACAAAGCGTTCAGATCACGTATTGCTCAAGCGATGATTGCCGCGTCACACCTAAAAAAACCTATGTATTTATATATACACACACCATCCAATACATTAAAGTAAGATCAACCAAATAAACATTAATCGAAATCAAGTAAATTATTCATGATAATTTTTTATCATATTAATAAAATTAATATTTTTAAAAAATGTAGTAGTTAGTCTGAAATCACTAAATTTGACTATAACAACTTCTACACTTCAAATACAACAAAACTTCAAAATTAATCTCTAAAATAGATATTGTTATTACATTATGTATGCATAGTGTGCGTATTAAGAGTTAGGAATAGTAGATCAATATTAAATGAGAACTGTATCGCAGGCAAAAACACTTTTAATAAGAAATATGGAATTTAAAAATAAATAATTAAATGTCTTACACTTCAGGTCGTGGACATAACTCTGGATATGGCCACCAAGGCAACTACGGAGGTGGCGGATGGGGAGGTGGTGGTGGATACGGCGGAGGTAGTGGATGGGGTGGAGGTGGCGGCGGCGGTGGTGGCTGGGGCGGCGGTAGCGGCGGTGGGGGCGGCGGAGGTGGAGGCGGCGGCGGCGGCTATGGCGGTGGCAATTCTGGCTATAGTGACCAAGGAGGTTATATACAACCTGGACACGGCGGTTGTGGTGGTGGCTGCGGTGGTCACTATGGCGGTGGTTCAGCAACGGCAACGGCAACAGCCACAGCAACAGCTCACGCAAATGTGTAAGTATGCTATACAGATATTACAACTTTATGACTGAGTGAACGCTGACACAGACGCAGAACGCTGACATATTATGTTAATTGGTAGAAAATAAATAAACAAAACAAATATAAACAGAAACAGCCGACATACTTATTATCGTGATTACCATACTTATACGCGACTAAGGCGCTTACGACCTTTTGATATTACATTGTAGTCAAATGACTTATACGGGAATAACCCGATTCAAATACAATAGACTGAAGACAATACACTACAATTATTTATTAGTAATTACCTACCTCATGATTTATACTTATTAATCAAGTTTCTTATAATTCCTGTAATCGAAATGCTTCTATAGAGAATATTTAGTAATTACCATTTCGATTAAAATAATACCCTTTTCAAGGTACTATAGCTATTGTATAAAAAAATCCGACTCATAGCAGCAGAACAAAAACAATAAACATAATCCTCTAGGGATGTCTAGTCTAAAATAATATTTCCACTTCAAAGATATATGAAGACGATTAATATTTTTCTTTTGTTTTCAGGTACAAAAAACGCAAGTAGATGATGTCATTGTTGCATAGAAAAAACAGAAGTTAGAACACGAAAAGTAACTTTTAATGTTAATAATTTGTAATAATTAAAATTAAACTAAGACATTTCTCTACTGCGATTTTAGCACGATTTTCCAAATTATTAATTCCCTAAATGTAAAGTACTTAAATAATGATGATTAATTAAATTACCGTTATAAATCAAAAAGTGATCTAAGTACGGTTAAGGAAATATATAGTTAGACTACTTCTATATATTTTTATATAAATATACTGAAACATATTTAAGCCATATTAAAGCAATTATATACTGTCACTGTTTGTGATTCTAGTTAAAAATTTAAAATAGAATCCTATGTTAAACAGTTTTCTTTCAAAAATACAAATATTTTATATAAATTAACTGCCATGCATTCCATCTGTATAAAAGTATGCATAAGCAATAGGATGTTTAAATATCATGTACGAGTAAAATACTTAATTGTAGTATGATCTATAATAGTACTGTAATGACGTGGCATTTTTCTATTCATGCAAGCATGAAAACAAAATTGTTAGATTAATTCCATCGTCAAATTGGGTTCACACTTAGAGTTATTTTAGCATCTAGAATATATTTTCATAGCAAAGCGTACGTGACTATAGTAACATTCGGCGTCTCAAAAGTACGAACTCTGTTAAACATAGACATATATTTCTTTTATAAACAATACCTTTATATGTTTTTTAAAACAACAAGTATGCTCCTGTGATTAAATAACTATTATTTTGTATTTTCATATTTTATTTTAACGTACCATTACGAAATAAGTCCTTCTTTTTGACGTTGCTACCCACTTTAAGCTCATTTTTATCAGCTATACATTGAATTCATGTATTTTTTTTTTACTTTAAAGGAAAAATATCTTTAAATGTATTGTATTAAAACGAGGGTATTTCTATGTTTCTAGATAATATGTTAGTTAATAAAAACCGTAATAACCCGCGGTAAAGAAAAAAATCTCTGATGTTATGTATGTATTTTACGTACCAATTAAGTTAATTTAAATAATGATCTACGGAAGGATGAATGACCAAAGGCGTGGTGGACAACGACGGACTAATTACATCTTATAAAAATATACCTCTTTTAAAATATAAACTATATTTACAACCTAATAAGAAGTATTTTAGAATATCACATACTTTATAATATGTAATTTAACTTCTTCTTTAATGAACAGAAAAAATATTATATCTGACACGAAATGTAAAACTGAAAACGCTCGGAAAATTATAGAAATCTTGTGGTCCCTTCCTTCCTCAATTCCTTAAATAAACTACTGTACCTAGTACGTTAGTATTAACTATATTTTTTAATATTTAAAAAATAACGTAATGAATATATCGTGTTACTTTTTTCTAAATTTAGTTTTACGATAAATTAGATAGTAATGGTATACTAGGTATAGCTAATAAACTAATAATTGTCACTCATGATTACATTTTTTATGTCTTGTACAAATTAAAACGAAGTAACTACCTTGCCTTGTTGCATTACATGTTAAACAATGAGCGAACTAGCATGCGGCTCAATGACCTCTGTGACATCTATTTAATGATGTCATGAAAAATTGCGCAAATGGCTCAGGATCAGGCTTCGTGTATAAAGTACTTACTTATTAGCTATATAATACTGAACGACGTTTTTGTTCGCATTTCGATTAGTATGAAGTATAAGATAAAATAAATTTTGTATACCTGCATCACATCATTAGGAATTTTCCCTAATTACATTTTTTGAGGAAAACAAAATCTTAGGAGTGACCATTAGAAACTTAGAGATTATATGTGTAGACAACCCACCCAGCTTAACGTAAGTTCTATTTCAATTTTTGCCAATTTTTTTTCGGGGCAGATTAGTACCTACCATGTCGCATGGCTACAAACCCGGGGTCTCCATAAGGCCTCCAACATTAGGGATTAAAAAAAATCTGCCTAATTTAGAAGTTACGAGTTAGCAAGTTTCCCCTTTTAACTAATTGTATTTGACTATGTATATTTTTGTTGAAAAATTTTATTTCTTCGTAATTTAATACATAACTGAAATAATTCTTCCTTTATTCGAAAAATAATTAGCGGCCTCCGCTCCTTTGTTTCTTCTTCTCTTTTTCTCCAGGGCCACTAGAACTTCAAATATGGCTTTTTTAATTAATTAATAGAATGCTGTGATTATTGTGAAATTTGATTTATTTAATAGATTTTTATACCTTTAAAATTATAAAAGTGAGCATTGTTTATATAAGTATGATATAAGTATGCATCAGATTTGCAATGTAGTGACAATGACGCTATAATAGAATTAGTTAGGCCGGTCATATACTTGGCGGTTAACATAAAGAATCGAATCGGTCATCGCATCACGGAAGAGGTTCCGTTTATGTTCATGAGAGGAATTCATTGAAGTAATGTGCAACTAATGGTGTCAAATAGAATTACAACTATAACAAAACCGAATATTTATCCAATTCATTACTTAGATTTGTATTTAAAAGATTATTTTAAAGTTTCCATTATATACGCATATAAAAACTATAATACTTATATATATCAGACTTTCTTTTTTTTGATATTTATATGATTTTTACATAATAGACAAGTAAATGCGATATTGCTACTCGTATATCTTCTACTTAACCGTATAAACAAATAAATGCGTTTGATGTAAATTCAAGTAATCATCATTTTAAATTTTTACTTACTGTTACTTCTGATTTAATCAAAACGCCGCCCATCGCTCCTTTAATCGCCCTCTGACTGATTCTGAGCTTTTTCTTTATAAAGCTTGTTTATTATCGACCATGTCTCTGAGTTATTTATCATCACTGGTAACACGAACTGTTTCATGACTTTCATCATTACTGATACTGAAGGATATTTAACGAAAAGATGAAACTTTCTCAAACATTGTCAAGCCAAGAGGGATTCGATGACTTACCCCCTTCTCAATCTATCAGTTATGTTAATACAATCAATTTAATGTTAATAACATTCGGTATCAGATCATCTGTATGCAGATGATATCATTTATATGCAGTATTATACCTTATGTGTGCAGATGTAGAAATAAATTTTGAGAGTTAAATTTATGAATATTGCAAATAGTTGCGGAGACAACACGCCACGTTGAGGGACTCCGGCCCGGACTTTATGCCAAGAGGAGAAATTCTCATCAATTTTTATTCTCTGCCTCATCACGGGAGATATGTTAAAAGAGAGCAAAAAAACTTTGCAATATCCCATGATCTACAACGTTAAATGCACTGCTGAAGACAAGCAAAGTTTGGGGGGTAAGGAACAGGGTGTAAAGTTGCTCATCCACCATTGAAAAGGGAGGATCCTCCGACCAGACGGGTGTTGTGTCTGGTTGGAGTACTGTACAAGAGTAACTGGTACAAAAGTAAGGACAGTAACCTGTTTGTTATCCATAAGCCACTGAATGTCATTAGTGACTTTAATCAGCGTGCTGACCATACTATGACCAGGACGAAACCCAGATTGAAAGAATTAAGGAGAGAGTGTTCATTAAGGTGGGTACTTAATCGGTGATGGACAAATTTTTCAAGAATTTTCGAAAGAAATGATAGAAGGGACGCCACGGCGAAAGTTAGAAAATTAGGGATAGAAATAATCTAACTACTTATCTATGCTTTAGAAAAATGTCTACGAAAAATGGATTCATTAAGGATATAGGTTAAAATAGATAAAATAACATCATGAATAGGTATGCTAATATTACAGCCAACGCTTTCAGTACCCACGGTATTAGATAAGATAGAAATAATGTATCTTTTTCATTAGATTTCCTTCAGTGAACTCGTGTGGAAGCCAAATATCGAGCTTTTTTGTATATCCAGACTTTTTCAAATGAGTCAAAACTGTTTTGCGGTCTATTCTCAATTTCTCGGCTACGTCGCCACTAATAATATGTCAATCTTACTCCATGAGGGCGACCAAAGCGAGATGCATTTTTGATATCAAAATTCCCAGACTGAAAACGCACCAAGTTTGTTATACTCGTACTAACACTGCATTAGTTCCATAAATGTTACAATTTCTTCGCGGCTTGAGTCTCATTTTTTCCTTTTTTGTAATAAAACTTCAGAATGTATCGAATATCTTCGTACGATTCATTCATTTTGACGGACAGAAAAACAATCAAAATGGCGGGAAAATTTTTCACTTTTAATTTTTCTTTTTCTTAATGTCCCATATTTTTTATATTAAAACCAGCCATTTACAACAGTACAAGCAAAGAGATTTTTCTTCAATTTTATACATACAAAATACGAAAAGACTTTTTCTCCAACTTATTATTAACAACGCAGACGAAATCACAGGTATAATATTTAAAAAAAAAAAAATTATGTCTGTACCGTACTTATAGTAAAATTATAAATTTCACGTTATCTTTTTCAGAATTTTCTACAAAAATGTTAAAAATCTAAAACAGTAATTATATACATTTCTATCATTTTTAGAAATGTCTGTCTGTTTGCTTAAACACACATCACTGCTACATCACAGCCTACAGTAGATACTAAAGTTATAGGTTAAAAATTTACATGAGAAAACATTTAGTCTTTATTTCATCAAAATCACTTTAGTATGTCAAAACTCATTGTTAAGGAAAGTATTTATACTGTGACCCATTTTTTATAATTTTTTACCCCAAATCCTCCCAAACTCCTCGGTGACCACTTCGTAGTATTTGCTAATTTGTGTTGTGAGTTTAATAAGCGCTTAACGCTGCGCGCCATATTTGAATGTAGGTCGAAAAAAGCGCGATATTTCTCTAGAGCCGCGATACTCAAACTGCGGCGCGCGGGCCGCATGCGGCCCGTCGGGCTTTTGTTGTTGGCCCGTCTAAAGTTAAAAAGTACAAATACGTCCAAAGATGTACCCAAATCTTTCTAACATTTTTTGGCTCTACGTATATGTGCGAATCGTCTTTTTCAAAAGTTAAATTCATAATGAACGTTTATAGACACAAACTTACAGATTCTCACCTGGAAGATGTAATAAGGATAGCATGTAGCGCCAACCCAGATCTTGAAAAAGTTTTAAAAAAGTTTTCACAAATACAAAAATCGCATTAAAATACATATACCTATATATCTTTGTAGAAACTTATTTTTTCATTAATAAAGTAACTACATTATTAACTTGGAATTACGTTTTAATTAAAACCAAAATAATTTTTCCTTGCGGCCCGCGACACCATGACAGAAACCTGTTTGTGGCCCCAATAAAAAAATAAGTTGAGTATGGCTGCTCTAGAAGATATTGAGTACATGACAAAAACGTAAGACTACCCAAGGGACTAAGCATGGTATTTTTGAAGATATCCCCTCCCTTCCCTGAACTGATCACGTAGTATGGGCACGTTCCCTTATGTGATAAAAAATAATAATTAATTATTGTAAAATAGTGTTTTATAGCATTTAAATAATAAGATTTAATAATTAATATTCATATGCAAAATTCAGTTAACAAAAAAAGACAAGAAAAAAAACTTCAAAATGTCGGATTGCGATTTATTTTTACGAAAAGCAGATGTGGTTAGTTACTACCGTACCGTACAGTAGTAGTCTTAGAAGGGAGGGTAAAGTTATTTATGTGTTGGTGACACCGCGGGCACAGCCAGTTTTCTTTCTACATTACGTTTTAGCTGATTTAAACGGTAGAAGATATTTTATTAATTAACGTGTAATCGCTCTTATTACGTTAATTATTTATATGTAGTTAAATATTTCTCATGAATAAACACGGATACAGCGGTAGAGATAGATGGATGTAAAAACCACAATGTTAATATCAGAAAATTATCGCTGATTATCTATAAGGGCCTTATTATTTAGGTATTACTTGTACATCATAGATGATGCAGATTATCGTTATTAATTAAATGTATTGTAAGGTTTTTTAGACTAATAAATAATCAATAGTTATCTGAGTAAAAAATATTTTTAAAAGGATCAATTAATTAATTGAATTGTTTCCTAAGTAATTCTCACGGAGGTAATATGAGCTCTTAATTAAAGAACAATGACTTGCAAATACTAGAAATAAAAGATATCTTCATATAAATGTAATAAATGAATAGAGTTTGTATGTTTATTTAATTAAACGCACTAATCCTATGATATACAGAAAACGTTTTAGAATTATTTTTGGGTTAAATCACAAAGACTCAGAAACTCACAATAGACAACGGAAGCAATAAGCGTAAATGATAACCAATATGTCTCGTTTCAAACTTTAGTAGAATAGAAACAAAATATAATAAAGAAGAGTTTACGTTTCCGCGCGAACAAATATTTTTTTTTTTATTATCATACATATAATTAATATGTAGGTACTCTCTAATCATGAATTAGTGGAATTTTCGTTAATTACGTTAGTGAAGCTGTATTCACTACATATGGAATTCAATAATAAGTTAGTGAATACTTACTAATACACATACAAATATTCAATGATCAAATCATTGGACTCTATATTCACGATTCATGTTTAGAAAGTACAGACATTTCAGTTTCATTTTTTATTAGTACAATAATTAAAATATTATCCATAGACATAAGCCAAAAGCTGTACATAGCATAATTTCGCATAAATTAAATCTTCCCAGACTTTTTGAGAGGGCTAGGTTACTAGTTCTTTACTAGAATCGCATTAGATTTTAAATGCATCTTTAACTCTAGATAAATGTATAACACTATGTAATCTAAAGAAAGACTAACAATTACTCAACTCGCTAAGTATTTAACTGAACAACATATTATATTCTGAAACCAGTAAATTATGCAAAACATGCTTCTAAGTATCTATCGTTATATCGTTATATAAATTAAGGTCTCCCACGGTGTCTCTTACTAAAAAAGGCTTGTTTTAATAAAATACATTAGCCCATTGAACTTTATAAGATAGTAACTCTTAAAATTATAAATATTCTCAGCAATAAAATTTGAGTAGAAAATGAATTAAATCTTCCCCTAGCTATAACATCAAATTGTTTTTTTTCCTACCTACTTAGGGACAAACCTCGAGCTTCCGGCCTTGGTAGGAAAAAAGTAACACTTTTTTCCGCGTTTCACAGGGACAAAACACGAACTTTCGTCCTAGGTAGGAAACAAAATAGTATGTGCAAAACGGAACGAAAGTACTACATCCTTTCCCGCATATTTACCAATTTCACATACGGGACAAAATGGTGTACATACTTTCGTCCCTTGTGATACAATATAATTCTTTCTTTGTATCGTTTCTATTCTTTGTATCGTCAGGTATGCTGCTAAAAATCAGTTTTGTTCAATTGCTTTTAAAACTAAACTTAAAACAAGTAGGCGCTTTGTATTTAAAATCTAGTAACAAAACTTCTAAAATCAAATCGTAGCTAAAACGTTCTCTTCCGTCAAGATCTTTTTTATTTCCTGGTGTTATTTTAATAAGAAAAAATTGCGTTGGCAAAGCAGGTGGTAGATTTTACATTTATCTCTGTAGCCAATTCTGATTTAAATTACTTTGCGTAATAGTAAACATCGAATCAATTATTTTTTGGATGTTGTATATTCACCACCAATTTAACAATTTTTCTTCCATTGAATTAGTCCTTGAAGACATGTTATCTGACTTTACACATCTTATGGTACACTTCTAGTAACTAATTACAATATTTAATTTAGCTCTTAGAATTTAGATTAGATTACCTACTATTGGCAGCGTGGTTAATTCGATCCAGGCATGGCATCCAACTTATCTTCTCTAATTGTCTCCAAAAATAACATCAAATGTATTCTCAGATAACTCAAAGACAACTCTGCTTTTTCTGCCTGAATGAGCCTTTAATGAACGTAAGCCCAATATAACGCAATCGATTCACTTTTTAAAATAAGATTATCATTTGCCAACTCTATTCAATCAACGTTAAAGAAGCCATGGCTAAGCGAGTCCACGCTTTCCGTAGATACAAGAAGCGAATGATCCGCTGTTAACCGATTCACCACCATTTTGGTTCATTATTGCCACGGCCCAAAACGTTTGTTCGAAGCCGCGCCAGAGGCGTCATTGTCGTCATAGTAGTTTAAGACACCGTTAATTCCATGAGAATAAAGACCTATTATTATATTATTTATTTAAACGTTCTATTTTTTAATTATTTACTGAACTAATATGATGAAAACAAAAACTTTTTATAATAATATTAAAATCTAATAGCAAAAATACTAATAATACTAATAATAGCTATTAAATGTTTTCTAGTCAATAATATATGTAATTAATTTTATAATATTACCCCCTTGTAATTATAGATAATATCTGCATCGGTTTTAATGAAAAGACACGTGTTTTTATATTATATATTTCTTAATACTCAAGTTATCAACAACAGCAAAAAGCAAATTAACGTTCTTATCAACATAATTACAATGTTATAAATGTTTTATTATTATTAAGATAGTTAATTTATAGATATCAATTATCCTATTGAATTTTACCATTATGTAGATTGTAGGTACTGTACTTTATTAGATAAATAAATAAATAAATAAATAAATATTAACCAACAATCACACCACGTTAACCTAGCCCCGTGCTAAGTTCGTAAGAACTTGTGTTACAGGTACTAGGAACGGAAATAAATTTAATAAATTTATATAAATACATATATACATAAATACACATCCATGACCCGGTGCAGACATCTATATTCGTCATACAAATTATCTGCACCTGGCGGGATTCGAACCCGCGACCGCTGCGTAAAGTGCCAGTTGCCTGACCACTCGACCAGCCGGCCGTCAACTTTATTAGATGTTTTAAAAAAAGAGTTGTTCACATTATTTATGATCTTGAAGCTAAAGTCTGTCTTTAATATGTTTTAAATAATTATAATATTATATCTAATAGGTACCTACTTACAATTGCATCAAAGCATATTAATAATGTTATGTATAACCACAAAAATATTGACAATTTTGACAAAAACAGTAGGTAACATACATTGATTTATCACGAGAAGGAATAATAATATAATAACTTAATGTTTCCGATTTCATAAGAAAATAAATTTAAAACTTATATTCAAAAGTATTTAATATAATTTGTTTTTAATACATATCTCAAAAGTTCTGCCATAACATGAAAGTTTCTTCGTGGTTTTTTTTTATCATCGAGCACAAGATCGATTTTTAAATTAAATTTAGCCGGATTTAGGATTTTTTTACCCATTACTGCATTACCCATTTAATGCATCTTGGCTTTAACCCTAGAGTGCTCGCGCTATGAGCATTTTGCCGCTCGCGGCACAATATTTGTATTATTTTGTACACGATGCGTTTGTCAGTGTCAAGCGTCCTAGTAGCTGCCCCCCTGTTCCTGACCTCCTTGCTTTAGAAATTAGAGTAAATTCAGTGCGCGAGTAACTGCAGGAAACAAAGGTTGTCGTAGGTGTGTCGCGTTTAACGGCAAATTGCTCACTGCGCGACTACTCACGTAAGTAAAATTTGTGGTTCTTGTTTTTTATTATAGTTGAAATCTTATTCGTTTTAATTGCGAATAGTATTGTTTTGATGTAAATATCGTATTCAATTTTGATTTTTAGTTTGTTTTTATTATTTATTGGGCGTTGTGTTTTGGCTTTGTTTGGCTCAGTTTATTTTATATCTTTTTAGATAATCGCCGCGTGAAATGTATAAACAAGACAAACAAAAACTTGCATGGTTTGAAGAGGAGATTATGAAGATGATGCACATAGTTCATCGCAAATAGTCTCTGAAAGTAACCGGGATGTGAACATAGTGTTCATAATACTGACATGAAGCAATGAGCGGCAGAATCTGACAAGGATGTGAGATCTCGAGTAACACCTGTACTATCCCCTGCGTCTGTCGAGGAGTCATTACGACGTGATCGTGGACGTTATCGCGGACAGATGGTCAATGAGATTATTTTTATCTTTTCTGAACATTTCTGGCTTAAATAGTCAGATAATATAGGTACAAAGAAAATACTGATCAGTTATACGAAAATTTCTGAAAGAAATTGCCCTGGCCATGACAAGACAACATATCATTAGAAAATCTAACGTAAACAAATTGCACAAACAACTGAGAAACCAAATCGCCCCATTCGTGCCATCGGATCATCAAAATATACCATCAGGTAGGGAAGATATAGGTGCAGTATGTCCGTCCAAGAAAAAAAGAAGGACGAAAAAAGGGTGCAATAGATGTGCAAAGTTACTGTGCAACGAACATTGCATGTACATGTGTCATGATTGTTTTGCTGAAATACAGGCTGTAGATTGTGAAAATGCGTAAATTAGCTATTAATTTTAATTTTTATTTCTTTTATATAAATAATTACAAAAAGGTTGCAAAAAACCGATAATTTTTACCTAATATTTCCCAAAGCATTATTATCCAAATTTTAAGTTTAAAACTTTAATAAATGTTTCTCATTCTGATAATTTATGCTTTACTCTATCCTTTAAACATAAATATAAAATCATATAACTCATATTTTCTAAAAAAAATCGTATTAAGTATGGGCGGCAAAATGCTCCCCACGCGATCACTCGCGTTCTACGGAAAGGCGCGATTACTCTAGGGTTAAATTGGCTTGGGGGAGTCCCCAAGTGTTTATTGCTACGTCCACGTCGTCTCCCCTGGACCCTGACCTGACCCCGGTAACGCAGGTGGCAGGCAGGTGACCGAACGCAGTAAACTGTACTTGGGTGTAATAGAGTGTTTTGTCTGTGTGACTAATAAGTGGTTTTTGCGATGCTCACGCGGAGCAAAAGTGGAGCTACCAAAGGCCCTTCTCAGGGCCAAACTAACGGCCCTTCTCAGGGCCAACCCAACGGCCCTTCTCAGGGCCAACCCAACGGCCCTTCTCAGGGCCACCCCAACGGCCCTTCTCAGGGCCAACCCAAAGGCCCTTTTCAGGGCCACCCCAACGGCCCTTCTCAGGGCCAACCGGAAGGAGGGATAGAGGTTCTCGAGGACATAACGATAACCTCGCTGTCCGAGTCGGACATAGGCAGGAAGCGCCTCTACTCCGGTGGTTCGGAGGGCTCCGCCACAGAGACGGAGGCGGGAGCGGCTGCGGCGGGAAAATCCCGCTCAGTAGCAAAAAGAGGAAGGGTACCAACCTTGACCAGTGCCAGGGCGGCTTTGCGGGAGCGCGTGGAGCGCGACCGAGAGGACGGCCTCGAGGCGGCCCTTTTCAGGAGGGCCTTCTCTAAACAGAAGGAGGTGGGGTCGGAGGAGACACCGGTTGAGCTGGATGATGTGGATAGGAGGGGGGCCGAAGAGCTAATGGTGGCGTCGGAGGCCAACCTCAACCTAATTCTTAGCCTGACCACAAAGTCCACAAACTTACGGAGTGGCTACACCGCTAAAATTAGGAGGGCCGCTGGGTCCATCAGGGAGGTGCTGGAGTCCCTGGTGGCCCGCAACGAGTCGGATGAGGTCCGTCGACTGAGGGCCGACAACAATCGGCTCTCGCGGGAGCTGGAGTTGGTCCGACAGGAGGTCCGCTCCTATAGGAGGGAGTTCGAGGACAGCCGTAAAAAGGCGGCTGAATCCTCGAACACAAAGGAAAATGCCGACTTTATGCGCGATCTCGCGCATATGGTCGGCAACATTGTGGATGGCCACCTGTCGAAGCTTCAGCGCTCGGCGGCCCCTCCTTGCCGCCCTCCTCTCGCCGGAGACAGCGCACCGCTGGCGCGGGCCACAAGGGCTGCGCTGGAGGAAAAGGGCAGGGGTTCGGCGGGTCCTACTACAGAAGTGGTGGCGCAGATGGGCCGGGAGGAGTACCCTGCTCTTCCCCAAGCATCGAGAAAAGGGAAGGGGAAGGGCAAGGGAAAGGCGAAGGAGGTGGAGTGGACCGCATTTGGCCCCTCTACCTCGAAGGAAGCGGCCCCACAACTGGCCGAATCACAAGCGGAGCCGGCGGCTAGCTGGACTGAGGTCGTCCGCCGCAAGACGGCCTCGAAGAAGAAGAAGACGACCTCAGTGCCGCCGGCGAAGACGGCGGCGCCAAATAAACCGGCTGCTCCAGCGCAGCCGGAGAAGAAGGGGGCCACAAAGCCAAAATTAGCGCTCCCCCGCTCATCGGCCGTAATAATAAAGTTACGGCCGGAGGCAGCGGCTAGGGGGGCAACCTACGGGTCGGCGCTCCTTAAGGCCGAGACGAGCGTCGACCTGAAGGAGCTGGGAATCGGCCCGCTCCGGATCCGCCAGTCGGCGACCGGAGCGCGCCTGATCGAGATTCCCGGCTCTACGAGTGGCGATAAGGCGGACGCCCTAGCCGCTCGCCTGAGGGAGACCCTGGCGGAGGAGGTGGAGGTGCTCAGGCCTGAGAAGAAGGCCGAACTGAGAATCTCGGGCCTGAGCGACGCGGTCTCTGCGGAACGGCTGACCACCGCGGTGGCGAAGGAGGGGGGCTGTTCCGCAGAGCAGGTCCTCGTGCGGAACATCCGCACGGGGCAAAGGGGGCCAGGGTCGGCCCACATTGAGCTCCCGGCGGCGGCTGCGAAAAAGCTGCTGCAGGCCGGGAGCATAGCAGTGGGGTGGACTAAAGCAACGGTCCACCTCCTACAGGCGCGTCCCAGGCATTGCTTCCGATGCCTGGGACTAGGGCACGTCGCCGGCGCGTGCCCAGGTGGTACTGACCGCAGCACTCTGTGCTACCGCTGCGGTCAGGAAGGCCACAAAGCAGCCGGGTGTTCGGCCACCGCCAAGTGCGCGGTGTGCGCGGACGCCGGTAGGCCGGCGGGCCACGTGATGGGGGGCATGGCATGCAAGCCCCCATCAACTCGCGGGAAGTTCCCCCCGCAATCGTCCCAAGGGGGGAACCGAGTGGAGGCAGCAGACGCTGAGATGGCCGAGTGATGTCTGGGCATCTCAGCGTTCTCCAGGCGAACGTCAACCACTGCGCCGGGGCCCAGGACCTTCTCCTGCAGTCCATGGCGGAGTGGAGTATTGACGTCGCGATCGTCGCCGAGCCATACGCCGTGCCCCCTAGCCCACATTGGGCAGGAGACACCGAGGACTCGGTGGCGATCGTGGTGAGGCCTGGAGCCGGCCCCCCCCTCGTCGTCAAGGCGAGGGGCCGCGGGTACGTGGCGGCGGTTCGGGGAGAGGTGGCTTTCGTCGGAGTCTACTTCTCCCCGAACCGTGACCTGGCGGCCCTGGAACGGTTTCTCGACGTTCTGGGGCCGCTGGTGGGGCAGCTAGCCCCCCTCCAGGTGTTCGTGGCCGGCGACCTCAACGCCAAGTCCACGGCTTGGGGTAATCCGGCTACGAACCCAAAAGGGAGGGAGGTGGAGGAGTGGGCGCTAGCTGCCGGACTGTCCCTACTCAATGTGGGGGCAGTCCAGACGTGCGTGCGCTGGTCGGGAGGTTCCGTGGTGGACGTCACCTTCGCTACGCCGGCCATAGCGCGCAGAGTTGAGGGATGGAGGGTGGAGACGGGAGTGGAGACTCTCTCGGACCATCGGTACATAAGGTTCGAGGTGTCTTCAGCTCCCGTCCGTCCGGCGTCGTCGTCAATGTTGTCCAGGGGGCGAAGCCAGTTTCCGCGTTGGGCACTGTCCAAGCTTGACCGGGAACTGGCAGAGGAGGCCGCTATCGTCGGCCGTTGGAGCCTCCCGCCACTGTCAGAGTTGGGGTTGGAGGAAGCGGCTAGCCGGCTCTGCGACGCATTCACTGCTGTTTGCAGAGCGGCTATGCCACCCGCGAAGCGCCCACCCCCGCGGCGGGCACTCTACTGGTGGTCGGCTGAGATAGCCGGTCTCCGGGCCGCCTGCAACGGGGCCAGGAGACAATATACACGGAGCAAGCGGAGACGCCCCCAGGACGTGGACAGGGACGACAGGCTGCGCAGGATCTACGTGGAGAAAACGAAGATCCTGCGGCAGGCCATATGCCGAGCCAAGGAGGAGGCCTGGTTGGAGTTAGTGGGGGGTCTGGAGAGAGACCCCTGGGGCCGACCGTATAATTGGGCGCGGAACAAGCTCCGCGCCCAGTCGGCCCCCATCAGCGAAACGCTCCAGCCGGACCAACTGGGGAGGATCGTCGGGGAACTCTTTCCCGACGAACCCGAGGGCTTCGTGCCCCCCAGAATGGCTCGGCAGACGCCGGACGAGGAGGATGGTGTTCCGCCACCCGTCACAGAAGCTGAAATGGAGGTGGTGATTAGCCGCCTCCAGGGTAAGAAGAGGGCGCCGGGTCCAGACGGGGTGCACGGGAGAGTCCTCGCGATTGCTCTCGGGCACCTCGGCGACAGTCTCCGGGAGCTGTTTGACCGCTGCCTGCGGTCTGGCCAGTTCCCGGGGGCCTGGAAGGAGGGTAGGCTCTGCCTACTACCTAAGGCAGGGCGGACCCCGGACTCGGCTTCGGCGGTGCGACCGGTGGTGCTGCTGAACGAAGCCGGGAAGGCCTTGGAGAAGATAGTGGCCTCCCGGCTCGTTCAGCACCTGGAGGAGGGCTCGGGACCCGGACTTTCAGAATCCCAGTTCGGGTTCCGAGCACGTCGGTCGACCGTCGACGCCCTCAAACGCCTGCGGGCAGTGACGGGTGAGGCGGAACACAGAAGGGAAGTGGTGGTCGCGGTGTCGTTGGACATCGCGAACGCCTTCAATAGCCTCCCGCACGCGGTGATACGAGAGGCACTAAAATACTTCGGAGTGCCCCCGTATCTAGGGAGGCTGTTGGAGGCGTACCTCTCCGATCGGAGGGTAGGCCTCGAGAACCGGTCGGGGTCCGTGGAGTGGCGGCGAGTCGGCTGCGGTGTCCCGCAGGGATCCGTTCTGGGTCCGATCCTGTGGGACATCGGGTACGACTGGGTCCTGCGAGGCCGTCTTCTCCCCGGGACGGGTGTTATCTGCTACGCGGATGACACTCTCGTTTATTCCCGGGGACGAAACTACAAGGAGGCGGCGCGGCTGGCCGAGGTCGGACTCGACCTCGTGATCAGCCGCATAGAGAGTTTAGGGCTTCGTGTCAGGATTGACAAGACCGAAGCCCTGCTCTTCCGCGGGACCGGCCGCAAGGGACCTCCACCGGGGGCTGCCCTTCAGATCGGAGAGGGGAGAGTCAGGATGAGCCCCCAAATGAAATATCTCGGGCTCATCCTGGACGGAGGGTGGACCTTCGGCCCACATTTCGCGATGGTGGGTCCGAAGGTCGTGAAGGCGGCGAGTGCGCTGGGCAGACTCCTCCCGAACCTCGGAGGACCCAGCGCCGCCTGCAGGCAGCTGTACTCCGGAGTCTGCCGGAGTATGGCGACGTACGGTGCCCCGGTTTGGGCGGATCGCCTCACCGCGAAAAATAAGGCGGCGCTGCGCGCTGCGCAGCGAACAATCGCGGTGAGGGTGATTCGGGGGTACCGTACGGTATCGTGGACTGCAGCTACTGCTCTAGCCGGCGACCCCCCGTGGGAGCTCGTGGCGGAGGTTCTTGCCGAGACCTACTCATATGTCTCGGGTAGGAGGGCTCTTGGTGAGAACCCCACGTTGGACGGGATCCTACGTGTGCGTCGAATAGGGCAGGAAGCGCTAATGCGGAGGTGGGGGGAGGACCTGGCGGTGCAGCCATATGGCACACGCGTAACGGCTGCCATTCGCCCGGTCCTTGAGCGGTGGATGCGCCGAAAACGCAAGCCCCTCACCTTCCGTCTGACACAGGTTCTCACCGGGCACGGTTGCTTTGGTGACTACCTGTGTCGGACGGCCCAAAGGGAGCCGACGACTGAGTGTCACGATTGTGGCGCAGCGGTGGACTCTGCCCAGCACACCCTCGAGGTGTGCCCGAGATGGGCGGTGCTGCGTCAAGGTCTGACGTCGGTCGTCGGAGGGGACTTGTCGCCCCCGAGCGTCATCACCGCGATGCTCGGCGACGACGAGTCCTGGAAGGCGATGGTCTCCTTCTGCGAGACAGTAATGTCCCAGAAGGAGGCCGACGAGCGGATGAGAGAGGAGGCCGCCGACGTGGCCTCCATCCGCGGGCGACGAATGGGGGTGCGTAGGAGGCGCTACTTAATGCGCCTCCTGTAACGCCCTTGTGCCCGTGTCGGGCCGGGATGGGAACCCGGTCCTGCTAGACACGGCGTCGTCGGGACTGTTCAGAGGTTAGCCGGACAGTCCCCATGGAGGAGAAGTCTGGCCTTTTCGCCGAGGCCAGCCTGTCGCTGGAGGGATCCTGTTGCCTGCAGATCCGGGACCCTCCAATTAAAGCGGCTGAAGGCTCCCGCAGGGGTTTAGTACGGTATTGCACTCCCAAAGTGCCGAGTCCGACATAGGTCTAGGACTGCCGACCCGGGCGTCCTGGATATCATCCGTAAATGGATTCCCCTGCGATAAAAAAAAAAAAAAAAAAAAAAAGGGTTAAATTGGCTTTTACCTATTATTGCTAAAATACATTGATAGCTTGGATCCTGAGATACCCAAGTTTTTCTTTTACATATCTACATCATGTAGATATTATACAAGTAAATCAGACATGTTAATATCACCAATATAACTGTCAGACACGGCATACTTTTTCTTTTTATGAGAGCTTGTTTTTACACCCAAATAAATAAAGATACCTAATTCCAACTTCCATGCGTACAAAGTCGCGGGTAAATGTAAATTATAATATAAAAAATTAGTTTTGCGGAAAGAGATAAAATACCCACGTATTTTTGTGTGGCATGGTATTATGTGGCATCATTATTGGTATGGAAATCGCAATTTCTAGGAAACGCGAGATGAATTAAAAATCGGAATATTCGATCGTTTATACTACCATATGTATTCTTCTATAACATATATACGAGTATGTTTAACACATTGATAACAAAGAAAGCATAATGAAGAAAATACATATTTTTATTATATCTTCATATAATTAAAACAAAATTGTAAACAAAGCAATATTATGAGGACCTTAAAACTCTCCTCCTGCCTTTTGAGTATAAAAACATTAATTACTGTATCAGCCTGTAAACCACCCAATGCTGGGCCAATACCTATCTTTAACAGTGATGCGATTGAGAGCCCAAAAGTCAATACACATTCTAAGTGTACTGTACTGTATCAGCCTGTAAACAACCCACTGCTGAGCGTAGGCCTCTTCTCCATACCTATAGAAGAAGGGTTGGAGCTTTATCCACCACGCTGCTCCACTAGGTTGGCGGATAATTTACCTACCTACCTCTAGGAAGAATAAAAAAGTTTAAGTTTAAAAAAGTTTAAATCTAAGAACAAAAATCCTAGAATTTACTCACATAAAATATTTAAATCTATGTAATATAATATTTTATATGTAGTTTGCGTTTCTGTATTTTCTAATAAAATACCTTACATTAATTTTATATAGTAATTATTAATACGAAATATGACGACCGTTCTGGTGTAGTGGTGTAAGTAGTTGTCTCAACGCCGCGCGCCGGGGCCGTCGCGGGTTCGATTCCTGCTCGAGACAGATATTTGTATTTTTAACAAATATTTGTTTCCGGTCTGGGTGTATGTCCTTGTGGGTCTCCCCACCGTGCCTCGAAGAGCAAGTAAAGCCGTCGGTCCCGATTGTTATCATAGACACCTGGTAACGATCGTTACTCATGGTGTATCTTTACTTAAAAACGTCTTAACTGTTTTTAAGTAAAGATACACTCTATGTGAAAACACGAAACAAAATATTAAAATAAGATTTGTTCATTTAAAAGAATTATAGCAAATAAAATATAAAATTTCAATAAACTTTCATCTCGTAATCTTGTTAAGTACCTATAATTTTATTGTAAGAAGGGCTCAAAGAAGCAAAAAAAAAATAAAGCTTCATTATTTAAACTTTTATGTCGACTCTTGTAAGATTGTAGATTGTAGGCTCAAATACGCTCTACAAGTTTGATTCTAGTAATTTTTTCGATATCTATTAGGGGGCGTCCATAAATTACGTGAGGTGTTTTTTTAAATTTTCTGTCCCTCCCTCCCCCCCTGGTGAGATGTCGTGAGATTTTATTCAACCCCCTCCCCCATCCCCCAATCTCACGTGAGATTTTTCAAACGTCGTAAAAACGTGTATAACGTTGAAGTATGAATGAAATTATTTTCTTCGAACGAATTAGTGAATGATCTTAATCGTATTATGCGATTACGCTCAAGATTAAATCTTAAGCATGCACAATCTGGATTAAATGGACCAAAATAGTATTTTTTTTTTTGTTTCAATCAGAATAAAAATTGCGTGATATTTGCCGAGACCCCCCCTCTCTCCAACGTAAGATTAGATGAGATTTGACTCGACCCCCTCCCCCCCTTAAACACCTCACGTAATTTATGGACGCCCCCTTACGAAAAGAAATAAAATAGCAAAAAACAAATTTCGCTACCGAAATTTATGGTTTCTTCGATTGATATCTCAATAACGATGAACGATAGGTGAACACTGTATAAGACCTTAATTATAAATCGTAAAAAAGCAACAAAAAAGTGCTGCATAAAATTTTCGTATATCAACGGAAAACCGAGTTATTATGAAAAAACCGAATTTAACCCTTTTTTCAAGATGGCGGAAAATGCACAAGGAAATTTTGATCGACAATTTGAAGTTAAGCTTTTCTAGGCCTCCCTCCCCCACGTAATATCCAAAATTTAGCCTTCTCGGTTAAAATGCATTTCTAACCCGTTTTTTATTTTGACGTAATGACTGGATTAGTTGTACATTGTTACATTACATTACATTGTACAGTTGTACAAGTTTAATTTTATTATTATAATAATTTAATTATTATAAAGTTGGCTTAATGTTATTTCATACTTATTATGTTATTATTTCAAATCTTAATTATCATACTTCAATCACAGGTATTTTAATTTTCTTTTGAAGATTTGCCGGTAATTGGTAAAATTTGATATGTGAATTTTATGAATACCAATAGGATAACTTTATATGTCGTGATTGCTTCAATATGTTTGTACATTGAACTATTTAGCTATAGCCTTCACTGGTGACAGGAGAGCTGGTGCATTTTTTGCCCAAAGAATCGGATTTGCGATTTAATGGGGAAATGCTGCCGGTATTCTTGGCACCATTCTACGCGAACATGGTTTATACTGAAACTGACTATAGATAATTAATTTAAGTTTTGCATTGTGAATATGTATAAGTAATATTTTAGAAATAATATGCAATAAATTTATGCATTAATTCGTTATACCGTGAAGTAATCAATCTAACCCGCGCGCGAACTGTAAAGAAAGCTATAAAATTATAAAAGACCAAGAAAACTTTTAAAACTCTCATATCAGACACATAATTGCGAAAAATATGATAAAACGTAATATATAAATATATATCAACAATAATCCATTTCTTATAACAGAAAGGTTATCAATACGAGTAATGGTGCTTTTAATTTTGTTCTAAATAAATGACTCAGAATAAACCTACGCAGTTAAATTGTAAACTTTATATTTACTGACAATACAAAGAAATGCGAGAATGCACGGAAAAGGAAAAACCTTATTTATTATATCTTATTTATAAAAAAAAATCGATTAATATTGTTATTAATTATTATATTATTATCAGATGATTCTACAACTGTTTATAATTTAAGTTTTGCATTGTAAATATGTATATTATTGTAAAATTTCGAAATACGAGTAAATTATATTTTATCTGGTGTATAATTAATTGAATTTGTATTGGTTAATGGCAAACTTCATTATTTTTCAGAATAAAAGGGACTTTTTTTTCTCAATTTGAGATTCTTAGAGCCAAAACACATAACGGCGTTGCGGCGACGCAACGCTAAAATCGGCAGTTTGCGTTGCGGCGTTGCGGCGCCGCGAAAAAGAGCGTTGTTGTAGGGTAACCAGTTCTTCGTGATTTTTTATTGTGGATATTAATTTAATTATTTTAAATATTATAGTTCACGTGAAATTTGTTAATTATTGTTTGTGAAGTTGTTATTTAGTAGAATGCATAAAAAGTAATCCTTTGTACCGGAAATAATTTTGTGAATCAAGTTTGTATGCTGGTAGAATTTTAAACAACTTTTGTCTCATAAAGCCTAAACAAAATTGAAACAAAGTGATACATAAATTAATATCTTACTATATTAGTTTTATAGATTAAATATAAATAAATAGGTTTTGTCCGCGGCTCCGCTCGCATGGTACAGGCACCAACGGTAGTCGGTACGTAAAGTAGGTACTCTATGTACTTTTCTGTACCCCAGAAAACTAGTATGCAGAATTACCGGTGGGAGGGATGCGCTGTGCCGCGCTCCCGGCTGCATGGGTACCACCATCTTGCTTATTTCTTCCGTGAAACAGCTTTGCTGTGTTTCGGAAAGAAGGGCAAGACAGGCAGTGTAATTACTGGCACCGAGACTTAACATCATATGTCTCAGGATAGGCAACACATAAATGAGTTGGCTGGGCTAGTTCCAGGTAAACTAGTTTATGTTCATGGGCGACGTCGACCACTTACCATCAGGTGGAACGTCTGCCAGTTTGCCTATCCAACTAACATATAAAAAAAAAATTCATGATGATCGTAATTCAGGTGAATAGTTAAAGCGTGAAAGCGTAACAAACAAAGAAACTCACTTTAGCGTTTATCATATGCATGAAATTAGCATTCCCCTATAATTGTGTAAGATAGAAAAAATATCACTATAATAACTTTTCGAAACGCTGCTTTATTACATATTTATAATTTAGGTACATCATACATGTCATTTTTTGAACCGAGTCATAAATTAGCTGTAAATCTAATAGTTAAAAGTGGTTAAAAGTAACAATACCTATAACAACAATTGAGCTGAACTGTGAGCCGTTTCACAGCTCCGGTTCAAGCATATGGCTCATGAGCTTATCTGCAGTTCATAAAAATTCATTGAGATACCCATGTCTAATAAAGACACAAAAAAATAAAATATAAAAATAGACACAAAATGTCAATAAATCATGGTCAACAAGTATGACGTCACAACGCCGGAATTGGCGGTGCCGCGCCGCTAAAATTGGCGGTGACGCCACCGCCGATTTTAGCGTTGCGGCGCCGCAACGCCGTTATGTGTTTCGGCCCTTAGACAGTAAAAGAGATCTAGTGGTTAGAAATTATTTATTTTATTTATTATTAATTTTATAATTTTTGCACACCAATACAATATATAGAGATATCACATCAATCACATAACACATTGCATCAGTTGCATCGCGCGGGCTTATCGCTAATACAGCGATCTCTTCCAGACAACCTTTGGGCAGAGGACTAACATAGAAGGTGTGAGAAGGGACGCAAAACTATATATAATTAATATTAGCGTGTACGTTTTCCTGTTACTTTCCATTGCGCATTATACAAGTCTACTATACATACCTGAATATGAAAATAATGCATCAATTACCGAACATAATAAGAATTGAACTGAAGTGAAAAAGTTTTACTCCTGTAAACAGTAAACTAATTAGGAATTTATAAACAATTTTATTAGAAAAAATATCTCCCTGTTAATATACTTTGCGTACAAAAACGCGTGTCAACTAGCAGTTAACACGGGCAAAAAGCGTCCAAGTCCATGTCAACCTGTACTTGACACGGGTGGTTTGCGGTTTGCTTTGTAAACTCATGTTGTCTCTGTGTCAAGAAGTAGTTTATATGGGCAGTCGAGCCGTTTTATGATTAACACATTGAATGCCAACTACGCAATATTGCGTAGGCACTAGTAATGCAAGGGGCCAAATACGTAATACAACGTAGCACTTTCTTACAATTTAAATGGGTATTTGCATTATTAGGCGTCCTGGAAAGGACGTTTTTAGGTTCGTTGGCATCTCAAATAAGACATGACATGAAAAAAAAGTAACTTTATTATTTTAAAATTATTCTAATCACAAAATTTATAAGGCACTTTGAAGGCCCAAAGTACAGTTTTACAATGAGATCAAAAATTTGTTTTATAACTAAAGAGATCGATAACTATATATTAAAAAAACAGGAACATCTAAGAACACCAATAGAATTTTTATCTAAAATTATGCAAAACGAGGATCAGTGTGGTAGGTGTAGAAACAGTTTACAACACCGGACAAGTGGCACATACGAAAGATGACTCCTTTCGTTTTTTATTTTTGGTGCAGACACGACAAGACTTCGCTGGAACAGCCTTCTTAGTAGGTGAGAGCTTTAAGTAATGAAAATCTCTCAACGGAACACGTCTTTTATGAACGGCCGTCGATGCAAGTGATACAGAGGGCCCAGGCAGCAACGGCGATGGGTCTGCTTGAACTTGTTCAGGCTGTACTGGCGGTATTTGTGGTCCAGGTGCTTCTGCAGCTATGGGAGTAGTATCGCCACAGTTCAGACCCAGTAGATATTTCACAAAATTTTCCCGAAACTTCAAGAGCCGTATTTTGGATGTCCGGTCTTTCAAACATAGCAACTATTTTTTGTGCCATCTGAGTGTCTTTCTGAGGCAAGAATAATATGAGACCATCTGGTCATCTCTGTCAATACCAGACATGCCTATATTATATTCCGCAACAATGTTAGGTTTTAGTGAAACTTTTCCGTTTCTGTTCCTAACGTTCACAAGCTGAAGTTGGTGTTTATTTGAAATCACCAGAACGCGCGACACTAGGGATGATGCAATAATTCGATCGGGTGGCGTGATCTAGGTGGGAAAGGGATAGAAGATGAAATGGTCATCTATGTAGTACTACGTACTACGGCACCCCATTCAAAAATTGCATGTATGGTGCCAATCTACGTAATATTGCGAATACGCAATATTGCGTTGTAGGCACCACACATGTCATTTTTAAACGGGGTGCCGAGTACGTAGTATAACGTAGATGACCATTTGTATGGTGGGAACCAATAATGACCTGAAAATATATTTGGCACTCAATGTGTTAATGTTCAATTAGGTTTATAAGATCGTCACTATGGTATTTTTGTATAATCTTCGTAATGAATCGGTTGATTTGATTTCTACAAAATAGTTGTATAAAGGTCGCTAAGTACAAACAATAAAAAACATTATCAAATTTTTAAGAAAAATGACGTAAAAACAATGTTGATAGGTACAGCAAAATAGTGTTTAATATAAATGTTGCAGACAATATCATAGATTCACGTTCTTTAAGTATTTATGCAACTTCATTCATATCAATTCATAAAGTGCTGAGTAAACGTTTATTGTAATATACACCAACAATTTATAAATTATATTGGTTCTTGTTTTATTAAATAATTGCTCTTTAAGCTTCTGCAACAATCTTGGATGTAATAGTCACTAGTTTTCTACATAAAAACATATGTAGGTACATGCATTATTACGCAAATTCAAGCCGTAGACATAATGTTTTCTAATTGGCGATCTTGAGTCAAAACAAAATGTTTCGGTATATAAAAAATTCGCGATACATGTAACCTATAGATAATTTTATTCAAATGAGGTCACGGATTTATACGTAGTTGTAAGATTTAAACTATGTCGCCGTCGGTAGTTCTGCCTTCTAAATAATTGCTTCACGGTGCTTAATCGAATTGTGATTTATTTTTTATATTTTATTGTTCGTATTTTTACATCACGTTTTACTTTGTAAGTTAAAAACAAAGACCGTCAGAGTCGAAGAAGTAAATATTTGCGTATGTGTGATGTGAGTTTTATCATTGAATTATGAAAAGAAAATCATGTTTTGCGGCTGATTCATTGTCAAAAAATTTATATATATTTATTTCTATATATGCAGTCGCCTGATTCTTCATCTTTCGCATCAATGCCGATATAAAGAAATAATATTGTATTATGAACACGCAATTCGCGTACAAAATATCGTCATAACATTATTATTTTTAGACGCAATATAGGTACTCGTATATACGAGCATATTGCGTCTATGCTGCGATCTATATAGATATAATATACAGTTTTAATAAACAATATTGATAATTATGTTTTATATTTTACTGAGAAATTGCCTAATTTGAGAGCGATTAAGTGATAGTTAAGGAGGTTTGATTTGTAATCACAACAATATCTTTTCACTCTCCCAATTGAAATTTAGATCTCAAATTTGCAAAATACACCACATACTTTGCTCTGGTCTATGTACGTCATAAACAAAATAGTAACTTCGAGTAAAACTCACTTGCAGTTTCATATTTAATTCACTCAAGTCACTTAAAGCTTATATTATTTAAACGTTGTATCAAATCTGACATAATAATTATTGTACCCTCGCGTGAAGTCGTTGAGGATCGTGACCGCTACGTACACCTACATCTCATATGATCGTCTATTACAGTTGTCAGACGGTATTATCTCTGCAAATAGCGTGAACACAATAAGTTTCTTACAATTTATTTAATACTACCTTCCGCCCACGGCTTCGCCCCGTGGTGTATTGATAAAAAGTAATCTATGTCCTTCCCCAGACTTCAGACTATCCGTAACAAATTTCATCACAAACGGCTCGGTACATTAGCCCTGAAACATATACATAAAAAACGGACAGATAGACAGAAGTCACTTTCGTTTTTATAATGTCAGGTCAGGATTTGTATGCATATTATTGAATTTATTGGAGAGGATTATTTAGTAACAACATACTCTTTCTTGTACACCATGATACATACTTGTAAGTACACAAAAGATGTACAAATGCGATCTTATCGCTAAAAGAGCGATTTGTTCCAGACAACAATCTAATAAATAAAAATATAATACAAATATATATACGTATGGACATAAAAATTTACATGTTATATAAAAATATATAATATAATTTTAGCAATTATGACGTATCGTATAAGCGATATATAATATTTCTTAAGACGTTGCTTAAAACAGGCTTGTGTTTGTAGCTCAATCTCTTGCCTTATTAAAACCGGAAGAGAGTTCCACAGGCGGACAGCTTTAACAGTAAAGAAATTAGAATAGGATGAGAAGGATGTTGCATGAGAAGGAGTTTTCAAAAGTAAATTGAATTCAGATCTATGGGAATGATCATCGCAATTCCAAAGAAACGTAAACCGTTCTTTAAGTTATCGAGGGGCATCAGTATTAAAAAGGACACAGTAATGTAGTGAAAGTACGTGAGTATTCCTGGGAAAGCGAATTGGGAGCCACTTGACTTGATCGCGAAATTCGGAGACATTTTCGAAGACCACATATGAACCGTATACAGAAATCTGAAGGCGCTCAAGCTTATTTAGTTGCTCCTCTTTAAGATTCAGAAAACATATATCTGCATAGTCAAGAATTGGTAAAACGATTGATTGTACTAACGCAATATTAGTAGGCAAAGGAAGAAAGGATTGAAGTCGACGAAATGAACCGATGGCTTCAAATAGCTTCCTGCTCAGCTCACTCAACTGAGGTGTCCAAGAGAGATACCGGTCAAACATTATTCCTAGATTTTTTACCTATATTCCAGTATTATCATCAAATATAATAGGTGGCACAAGACACCAAGCTGTGCAACGAAATAATTTTGAGCTACCTTAATTAATGACTTGAGACTGAGGGTTTAACTTTTAACTTTTTTATGAGTTACTCAATTTATTAATGTTGTTCAAGTCATCGTTAAGGAGATTTATACTTGTGAGTAGATCAGCCAGCTTAGAATGCAGTGGGAGTAAATTTGGAGATCGTTTGCATACAGGTGATGTACGCCAGCAATTACGTTAACCTTACTTTAACTTCGTTACTTAATATAACAATTAGAATAAAGCACATAGGTAATTTATGGATATATTTTCAGTTTTGTCAGTTCTATACGTACTTACATACTGCGAGAGCGCGGCGGGTCACGACCTAGTTTCATTTGATTTTACTTTATCTCCTAAATTTTATTATGCGTCTAAATTAAATGCTATTGAAGACAAAGTTTATCTTCTTAGAGTTTCCTAGTTGATAAAGTAGTTTTCATTCGTAAATAATTATACGTCTGGCTAATAATAATGTTATAAAATCACCTTTTAATTTTTTGTGACCATTATTTCGTTGCGGAGTTATTTCAAATCTATGATCTTCTAAGATATTTATTGAAACAAAATGATGTCAAGGACATTTTGTTCAAAAATAAATACTTGTGATGAATAACGTAATTATTTGGATAAATATTTATACCATATATATTTAAAACATATTTATATATTTAAACATATTTAAACATTTAAACGTCTATAAAACCACCTTCGCAAATAATACGTTATTTTAGAACTAACTTGAAATTGAAGAAACAGGTTTTCAAATTGGATAAAACATTAACAATCTGCCCTAAAACTTCAAGCATAAATTTTGTTGTGATTTGTTTTTCCACTTGTCCGTTGCCATTAGTTTTTCCACTTATCTTTTGCGATTCGTTTTGCCACTTGTCCGTTAAAGTTTCACTTCTACTTTTGAAGTTATACTTCATTTGGCGCATTAGGGAAAAATTGTCAGAGTAAATTTATACGATGCGCGTGCACACTGTGACTAAAAACCGACACCCTGAATTTAGTTAGTAGGCGCCGCGCAATTGCGCTAACTCACTTCAGTGCGCTGGGTGTGACAACTCACTTTTTTTTCTTTTTTTAAAAAAATGTCAAGTGTGAATATTGTTTGTAGAATCAATTATTTTATTTAGAAACTAATTGTGTCCACAACTTCGTTCATTTTCATCATTCCTATCATTAAAGACTAAGATAAAATATTTATGCCAGCTTAAGATGAGCCGCACCTTCAAATCTTTTTTGTACATTTCGGTTCGGTTAAAAGTTATTTGGACCAAATACGAGGGCTGTGATTTCTGGACTAACAAACTAAAAATTTATAATATTTATGAAACAATCTTCAAGATATTTAAAATCGGGCTTCGTTCCCGCCAAAACAAAAAAAGGCAAACTAATCGATATGTTATGTTGTTTTTACTTGAAGCAATAATAACATAATACATCAAATTCAAAACAACTTTTTTTTTATATCTTTTAAATACATAGAGTTACGAATTCTGATTATTAAGCCAACGATTTCAAAAAAAAAATACAAGTTCTATAAAGATGTGGGCGGTATAACAAGTGTATAGCTAATATAGCTACAAAAAAAAACTGAAGTAATCAGGTTTTTTTTTGTGTAAGAATAAATATATTATAACAGTAGTTACGAGTATTAGGTACTTATAATGTGACGGTTAACTTAAATATATTGTAACAATAATTACAGTCAACATTCCTTACTACAATAATTTATTATAGGATATAAATATTTCATATCTAGGTAGTTATATAAAAATATTTGATCTAAAATAATTTTTTGTATCAAAATTCACTAAGCTTAAAAAATAATATCAAAAATGCTTTGTTTACATATATAAAATAAAATAGGATTAAGGTAGGATTATCTAATACCTTTAAATGAGCAATTGTTTTGTATTCATCAAATGCAAGGGGGTTTCGGGGGCGATAAATCGATCTAGCTAGGATTCAATTTTAGACAATATTGTTTATTCCGTGTTTTTAGGCAATGAAAAACTGCTACAATATCATTAGAATGCGAATGTAAATTTCGCTACTATCTATAAGATTATAATAACTCAGGTGGGAAATCGGGCTATCCCGAAACTAGAAGACCCCGGTTCGAGTCCAGACGTCTCCAGTCCGATTATTATTATTTTTTGCCTTTTTTTCCTTCTTTTAAGTTCCTTCTTTTGTGAGAGACACTATTTTTGGGAACCCTTTTTATTTTTTATTTAAATAACCAGTTCATATTTTTTTATCATCAGTATGTAATTCGTATCTAAATATAACATTGAAAAAACACGATTAAAAATACCGAACAAAGCTCAGTCATCCAAGTGCTAATAAAATTAGGTACGTTTAGTAACCCCTATCTGAACATTTACATAAATAGCTTTTTATACAAAATCAGCCTGTGAACATTCATTGCTGTACAAAAGCTTCTTCTCTATATAGTACAAAGGTTGAAGCCACGCTGCTCCACCGCGGGTTGGCTGATAATTTCCCTATCATGAGTAACGATCTGTACTGTACTGTACTGTATCAGCCTGTAAACAACCCACTGTTGAACGAAGGCCTCTTCTCTATATAGAAGAAGGGTTAGAGCTTAATCCACCACGCTGCTCCACGGCGGGTCGGCGGATAATTTCGCTACTGTGAGTAACGATCGTTATCAGATGTCTATGATAACAAGAACCCGCGACCGCCCGGCGCGCGGCGTTGAGGAACCTACTCGCGCCACTACACCAGAACGATTGTCTGTAAGGGTATTATGGATAAAATAAAGTTTTCTAACGGGGTATGAAAGATAATTAACATTATACCATTTCAGGCCATACTTGGCTGGGCCTCGGAGGGTAAGTCAAAATACAGCACTATCAAATGATTCACTCTACTTTTTGGCGAGTCTGGGCTAGATGCAGGCCGTGCCGAGCTAGCGATGAGAGTGATGCACAATCGAGAATTCGTTACATCTGTAGTTTTGAAACAGTGAATGAGCGTTGTCATGAAGGAGTGGATGTAATTATAAAGCTTTCGTTATTTGACGGTAAATAATAATTAGCATTTCTAAAACACATTGTGAGTAGGTAATTATTGCGCCAGGTTTCATGAAGCGGTAATAAATAATAACGGCATTGATCCATTAAACACCTTTTTTTAATCAATTTGTTTGTGGATCATTTATTTAATCTGCTTTCCTTGTATCGAGTACCACTTACGTTTGTACAAGGGATCCTCTTTTCATTTCTAATAACGATTTAGAATCTCCTCGTTTTTTTTACAGGATTTGATCCAATTTTGTTGATTTTCAATAAATTTAAAATTTAAAAGTTTTTCTATGTTTTGAATCAGACGTAAATAAATCACTATCGTTTAATAATAATATAGGTTGTAACGTATCTGTTGCTTTCAATATAACTTTCAAACCAGCGTTATCGATTTTCATCTCCGATCGCGAAAGTGACTTACAGTTGCAATCGAAATTTCCAGATTGAAAGCGACCGGAAAAAATTGCACCGAGCGACTAAAATCCTCAATTAGTGATTTTAAAAAGATTACTGCATATTCATATTTCTGTCCAGTTTAAACAAATTAAACCATTGTGCAACTGCGAAATATAAAATATATTTCAGGTATCGATTTTAAGAAATTGACCGCCATGTCCCCATAAAAATCACCCAATATATACATAATACGACTTTTCAGATTAAGTTTAGGTGTATCAGATTATCTTTTTACTTTTTATTAGCTTAGAACTAACTTGAAAAAAGATTAAATAGCTTCAGCACTATCATTATATCATATAACGGTAATTGACTAAAACCAAATTACTTTAATACAAGTAGTCGGTAAAATGGACACTGTACCGGGCCCTAGTCGAAAGAAATACGAAGTGGACTGTATAATATGCGATGTGACGATGAGACGTCTGTTTCTAGGGCCGGTATCAAACGAATGCGAAGGGTGAGCTGGTTCTAGTTCGCCGTGTGTTCAGTGAGGGTGTACGTCAGTGAAACGCCAATTAATTGTTGAAGATTTTCCCGCTTGTGAGGATCAGAATTGCTGGCTAGCTTCTATAAGCAATCTCTTCTATACTATGGTCTCTTGCTATGTACTATTCACTATTCTTTACTATTCGCTGGTCGATCGAGGACTGGCATATGGTGCCCGAAATGGCACCGTAATTTATACTTCTCTGATTGGCTGGCCAGCGATCCCTTACCTCACCCCCGGGAATTTACTTTATTCAAAAAACATACTTTTTACAATAGTTGAGCTTATTTCTATACTTACTCTATAACTATTTTACATCCTCTATTATTTTAACATACAATTAATGCGGCGCGCGCGCTAATTATCAATAAACGGGGTCGGGTCCTCGCCACGGTATTTAAATCTACCTCGTCCCCCACCGCTTGATATAAAAGCCCCCCGCGGATCCTTAATCCGCGTTAGTCTGCCACGTGCGCGCGTCGCTAATCCATCTATGAATTCTCGAATGCTATGTTGTTAAAATCTATTTTTACATGTAAATTACTATTTTTTACATATGAAATATCTATGAATTAACTATAAATTGACAAAATATCCTTAAATCTATGCAAACTATATCTGAAAATATTCTTAAACTAATATTAACACAATGAAGATATCCTTAATCCTATTGCTTTCTCTATTTTTCTATACAAAATTCTATATCTATCTCTCTTTATGCGAAAATATTTAAACTTTAATAAATTTACAAGTTAATAAAATAATGTTACGAAATAATATAAGTACCTCTCTAAGTACCTAACTACGCGAATGATTACTATAAATATGATCGATATTTCTCGACATCATTATGTTGTCTCGCTCGCACACGTGCGAGGGAGACTGTCTATCTCTATCCCTTTCGATTGTTTCTTACACATATTCTAGCGAAATAATTCTATGAAATGATGCGAAATACCTCTTTAAGGCCCTAACTATACGAGTGATTACTATAAGTACGCGCGATATGGACGATAACATTATGCTATCTCGCTTACACATGTGTGAAGGAGACCGTCTGTTGCTGTCCTTCTCGGTTGTCTCGTACATTCTCCCGCCGTGCAGTCTCGGGGCTCGACACGATGCTGCATTCTTCCGTGCTGGGAGAGACGACCGATGCCGATGTCAGCTGCACCAACCGCTTCGTAGGTCTTCTCAGGATGCCTCCGGATGTTCTCACGTCCACTACTCGTACCGTTCCGTCTTGACCGGGATACGTAGCTATCACGACGCCTCGTGGCCAGGTGTTGCGAGGTAGATTCCCGTCGACTATGAGTACCACGTCGCCGACTGCTATTGCTGGTCCGGACCCTCGGGGCTCCCGCCGGTGTTGAAGCTCGGGAAGGTACTCACGAACCCATCGGGCCCAGAACTGATCTGCTAGGCGCTGTGCTGCTCTCCAGTACGGGCGTCCTATCAGATCCCTATCGTTGAATCTGCCGGGCAACGGTACTCGGGCTGACCCTCCGAGCAGTATGTGATTCGGAGTCAGCGCTTCGGGATCTTCGATGTCGACTGAGACGTGTGTAAGGGGCCGACTATTAACTGTATATTCGGCCTCTGCGAGTAGTGTAGCGAGGACCTCTTCCTGTGGACTTCGTTCTTGCAGTACTGCTGTGAGAGCGGTCTTCACAGACCTCACTAGCCGCTCCCATGCTCCGCCCATGAACGGTGCGCCCGGTGGTATGTACCTCCATGTGATCGATCTGATGTTGGCCTCCTCACTCGTGGCCTGCAGCGCCGCCTTCTTCAGCTCGGCGTCCGCGCCGTGGAAGTTCGTTCCGTTGTCCGACCAGATTTCGGTGGGACAACCACGGCGCGCTATCATTCGACGAAGTGCCAGTATAGCTGAGTCGGTCGATAGCGATGCGGCGACTTCTAGATGCACAGCTCGAGTGGTGAGACACGTGAAGAGGGCCACGTAGCGCTTTTCATGGCGTCTTCCTATGGTGACTGTGAACGGTCCGAAGTAATCGATGCCGGTGTACGTAAACGGCCTTTGATGATGAGCGAGTCGAGTCGGTGGTAAGTCGCCCGTTGGTGGCGACGGTGGTGCTGCTCTTCGAATCCGACATGGTAGGCAGCTGCGAACGATGACTCTGGTCACAGGGCGGAGTCGGAGCACCCAATAGTGCTGTCTGCACTCGTTCACGACTGTCTCTACGCCGGCGTGCTGCAGGCTCCTATGTGTATATTCTATATACAATCGTGTTGCTCGATGGTCACCATCTATCACGGCTGGTGACTTTTGTGACTCCGTGACTCCCGCCGCTGCGTTGACCCGGCTCTTGACACGAATAATTCCGTCTACGAACGTTGTCGACAATAATCGTAGTCTACTATTATTTGATAGCGATTTGCCACTCCTTAAGGCGTATACTTCGTCAGAGAAGGAATCCTGCTGTATCGATTTCACTATTAAGGATTCCGCCTGTCTTAGTAGTGCGGCTTCTATAGGCAGGTATTTATTTTCTTCTTTATTATGCCTCGACTGTTTCGATTTCGTACCTATGTGCTTCTTATTATCTTTATTGTTCCAGTCGGGGTCCGCGTACTGTTTTTTCTTTCTATAATTAACGCGCTCGGTTCGTTGATCTCTACACAGTTGTATAAATTGTAATACCCGCGCGGTAGCTCGTACTAGCCGTTCCCACTTAGAGAATCGTGCGCTATCGGGTACGGACTGGCTGACGGATATCGATGTTTTTGTGACTATGTGGTGCGTACGTTCTTCACCGGTGACTTCGACTTTCGACGGGACTTCGGATGGCCACTCCGATGGATGCTTTCGTAGAAATGGTGGCCCCGTGAACCATCTATGTGCCTTGTCGAACTCACAAGGCACGTCCCTGGTGGCGTCGTCGGCGTTGTTAAGTTTCGTAGGCACCCATCTCCACTCGCTGTTGCTGGTGGTCTCCTCTATTGCGGCGATGCGATGAGCGACGAACGGTTTGTATGATCTCGCCCCTGTCTTCAACCACGTTAACACCGTCTTGCTGTCGGTCCAGAAGGTCTTTGATTCCGGTTTTCTACTGTGCTCGCTCAGGACTGTCGCTGCCATCCTAGCTCCTAGTACCGCGGCTTGTAGCTCGAGACGTGGTATGGAGACTAGCTTGAGCGGCGCGACGCGAGCTTTGGCGGTGATGAGGGTGAGATTTACTTTTCCGTCTTTATTTTCCGTTCTCCAGTATAGAGCTACGGCGTATGCGGTCGTACTGGCGTCAACGAACACGTGTAATTGTAATGACGTCGCTTCACTGTATTCTATATAAGCACGTGGCACGGTGACGTCACGTAATTTCTTCATGTGTTGTAGCCACGTGGTCCATTGTTCCGCGAGGTCGGTGTCGATCTTATTATCCCATCCTATTCCGCGCCGCCACACTTCTTGCATGATTTGTTTACCACGCACTATCACAGGTGAAGCGAGGCCGAGCGGATCGTAGATCGACATAATTATCTTTAGTATCTCTCGCTTTGTCGGAGCCGCGTTGTCTAGGAGCGCTGGCGGTACGCGGGCTAGGTTTAAGTTGAAACCTAGGCTATCGTTCTGTGGGTTCCACATGAGGCCTAGCACGCGTTCTGTCTTCGTTCCGTCGTCCAGCTGTTTAATTTCTTGAGACGACTCCGATTCTTCGTTTAGTATTTTCTGTACGTATAGCGAGTTCGATGTCCAGCTTCGCAGATTGAAGTTGCCCGCCGCGTGTATATCTCGAACTTGCGTAGCTATTTCTATAGTTCGTTGCTCTGTCGTGAAGCTGTCGAGATAGTCGTCCATATAGTGAGCTTGCACGATGGCGGCGGCGGCTTCTGGATATTCTTTTTCGTACTTGCGGGCGTTCGCGTTCTTTACGTATATCGCTATGGCCGGTGAACATGTCGCTCCGAATATGAGCGACTTCATTCTATATTCGTCGGGAGGTCCGTCACGTCTGTCCCCGCGCCATAGGTATCATAGTGCGTCTCTGTCCTCACTCCTTACTCCTATCTTCATGAACATCTCTGCTATATCTGCGGTCACTGCATATCGATGTTGCCGGAATCTCATTAACACGCCGGTTAGCGAGCGTAGTAAGTCCGGTCCGGTGAGCAGGTGATCGTTAAGTGATGTTCCAGCTGTTCTCGCCGCCGCGTCGTGAACTATACGGACTTTACCCGGCTTCATGACGTTGACGACGGGGAAGTGAGGTAGGTACCACGTTCTATGCGATGTCTTTTCTATCGGTGCTCGTTCCGCGTAGCCCTTTTCTATTAATGCGTTCATTTGTTCCGTATATTTTTCTTTTAATAACGGATCTTTATCTATTTTCTTTTCCGTCGTATAGAGCCGTTTGAGTGCGTTTTCGTAGTTATACGGCATTTTCGAATCGCTATTTTTCCACGGTAAAGCCGTTTCATACTGTCCGCTTTCTGTCTGTACGGTGTTCGCTTCCAGTATGTCGAGTACTTTTTGTTCCGGATCGGAACGCGGCTTTTTCTCTGCTATATCGATGGAGTCCAGAGCGAAGTGGTGTCGTAGCATCTCGTCCATACGAACTTCGTCGCTTTCTATATCTGTGTCGGCGAGATTATAAACGAAGTGAACCCGCTGACCGACGGTGCGAGAGCCAGACCCGTGGAGGACCCATCCTAAGGGCGTTTTCGATGCGACTAGTTGACTTCTGTTACCCTTCTTTGTTTCAGATGCTATTAGCAGGTGCCAGTTGTCCTGACCGATGAGTATAGTAGGGCGAGCGTCCTTATACGAAATGTCGTTAGCGATGTCTTTAAGGTGTTCGCAGGCCCGTACTTGTTCTTTGTTTATCGATTGCGGCGATATTTTCATTTTCTTTATAGTTCTCGCCTGTAGTTTGAACTCTTTTTCTTGCCCCTTTATATTGAACGTGACACGACGAGACGAGTGCGTAGCTAACTTCGTGTCGATTGTTTCGATGTTCAACGGATCCTTAGGTCCCTTCGCGCCGATCTTCGAAGCGATACTCTCTTCTATTAAGGTCACGGTGGAGCCGTCGTCCAGCAGCGCGTACGTGTCTATGGTTTTCTTAGGGCCGCTGATCCTGACCGGAATGTATTTCAGGTAGGCGTGCAACTCCTTGTGGCTGTGTGTAGTGGTGACCTTCTCTGTTTCTTCTCTTCTATCTTCTTTGTTGGTCGGCGTGAAGTGAAGCAGCGGATGATGTGTTCGTTCGCAACCGTTCTTACCGCAGACACGTGTCTTACACTTGTGTGTTTGACTTCTGTAGCGAAGACATCTATAGCAGAGGTTCGCGTCCTTAGCTATTTCCCAACGCCTATGTTGCTCCGCTGTCTTTATTTTCGAACAGTCCGACGGCTCGTGTTCCTTCTCCTTGCATATAGGGCAAGGGAATTTCCTATCGTTCGTTACGAGCGCGCGGTGTCTTCGTACAGGTGTCGTGGTTTCTTCATTGTTGATCTGTTCCGGAGGTGCGTACTTCGCACACCTGTCCGCTTCTCGTTCTATAAATTCGCAGAACAGTACTAACTCCGGTTCAGTCTTCGGTTTTTCTATATCGTTGCTTGTTGCGTAGTCGAACCATCTGAATCGTGTCGTTGGTGTTAGCTTCTCGACCAGCTGTTTTATAATTTCCGGGCTATACAGGTACTGGTCTTTAGCTAGCAGTCGTAGAGTGGCGACACAGTTCTTTATCTTGTTAGCGTAGGCACATATGTCCCTTGGAGAGTCGGTAAGGCGAGGCAGGTTGCGCAGCTTCTCTAGTTCGGTGATGGCGATGGCGTCCGGTCTTCCGAAGCGAGTCTCTAGTGTCTTGATGATCTCTGTTGCCGGTGCGTTTGCGATGAGAAGGCTGGCGACCGCTTCCTTCGCTTTTCCTTTCAGGGCTCTTCGTATTCTTGCTGAGTTCTCCGCCGCGCTGAGTTGAGTCGATGATTCGTAGTAAGCAGCGCGGAAGGCGAGCCACTCTGTGTGTGACCCGTTGAAGTACGGTAATTCTCCTATATACCGCGATGTGCCCGCAGATCTTGCCGCTGTGGTGATGGCTGCCGCTAGTTGCGTCAGGTCTATACTGTTCGATGCCACAGTCGCTATCTCTGGGGCTTCTTTTTCTATGATGACCGAGTTGTTCTTTTCTGTATGTGTGGTGGGCTTCGCTACAGGTACCTCGGGGTCTTGAGCTATAGGTTTCGTGGTGACCTCCGGGTGTGTGTCCAACCACTCTGTAACTCGGTTGTCGCCGTCGTGTGATGAATCCTCGCTATCGTCGTCATCGGATTCCAGCGCGGCGGCTTCAGCTCTTGCAATGGCGAGTTCCAGCTTGCGTTGAGCTATCTCTTCTCTTAGCTTGAGAAGCTTCTTTTCTTTTGATGCCTTCTTCGAGGACGGTTTCGAATGCTTTCTTTGACCTGGATCGGCCGACGGAGATCTAGGCGGTTCTTCGTGTCGAACAGGTACGTTTGAAGGCTTCGATTGTTCTGCGATGTTCGAGGTGTCCTCTGGAGACCTTTCTTGGATCGCTTCTAATTCCTGTTCCATCTTCTCGGCTTGCGATCTTGTAAGCGGCATTATAAACGATGTCTTCAACTTTGCTATATCTATATGACGAACACGACGTACACGATGACCACGATGAGACACGACGAAAGGCAGATCCGGCGCTCGGAGGACCAAATGTACCGGGCCCTAGTCGAAAGAAATACGAAGTGGACTGTATAATATGCGATGTGACGATGAGACGTCTGTTTCTAGGGCCGGTATCAAACGAATGCGAAGGGTGAGCTGGTTCTAGTTCGCCGTGTGTTCAGTGAGGGTGTACGTCAGTGAAACGCCAATTAATTGTTGAAGATTTTCCCGCTTGTGAGGATCAGAATTGCTGGCTAGCTTCTATAAGCAATCTCTTCTATACTATGGTCTCTTGCTATGTACTATTCACTATTCTTTACTATTCGCTGGTCGATCGAGGACTGGCATATGGTGCCCGAAATGGCACCGTAATTTATACTTCTCTGATTGGCTGGCCAGCGATCCCTTACCTCACCCCCGGGAATTTACTTTATTCAAAAAACATACTTTTTACAATAGTTGAGCTTATTTCTATACTTACTCTATAACTATTTTACATCCTCTATTATTTTAACATACAATTAATGCGGCGCGCGCGCTAATTATCAATAAACGGGGTCGGGTCCTCGCCACGGTATTTAAATCTACCTCGTCCCCCACCGCTTGATATAAAAGCCCCCCGCGGATCCTTAATCCGCGTTAGTCTGCCACGTGCGCGCGTCGCTAATCCATCTATGAATTCTCGAATGCTATGTTGTTAAAATCTATTTTTACATGTAAATTACTATTTTTTACATATGAAATATCTATGAATTAACTATAAATTGACAAAATATCCTTAAATCTATGCAAACTATATCTGAAAATATTCTTAAACTAATATTAACACAATGAAGATATCCTTAATCCTATTGCTTTCTCTATTTTTCTATACAAAATTCTATATCTATCTCTCTTTATGCGAAAATATTTAAACTTTAATAAATTTACAAGTTAATAAAATAATGTTACGAAATAATATAAGTACCTCTCTAAGTACCTAACTACGCGAATGATTACTATAAATATGATCGATATTTCTCGACATCATTATGTTGTCTCGCTCGCACACGTGCGAGGGAGACTGTCTATCTCTATCCCTTTCGATTGTTTCTTACACATATTCTAGCGAAATAATTCTATGAAATGATGCGAAATACCTCTTTAAGGCCCTAACTATACGAGTGATTACTATAAGTACGCGCGATATGGACGATAACATTATGCTATCTCGCTTACACATGTGTGAAGGAGACCGTCTGTTGCTGTCCTTCTCGGTTGTCTCGTACAGACACAATGACATCCTAAAGTAATAAAAAACTTGTAAAAATAAAATAAAAGCAAAAATGTCATACTTACTTTCAAATGAGTCATTGACATTGTATAATTATAATGTACGCAAAAAAAAATATCCATTGATTGGTGGTGGCATTTTAATGTTTTTCTCGTTGTGTACTTTATAATGTAAGATATTATTTATTTTTATAAAATAATATTATATGATATTTTTATGCATAAAAATAAATAAAACCCTTTTTAGTTACTAGTAATTTTCTATATACATTAGGTTATTTATATATAATTTCGTATAAACTATTTAAAGACGATTTACCTATAGAGAATTCTACTACAGACAAAATGCCTAAACTAACTTCATTATAAATATTTCCAATGATTCATACAAGACCTTTTAGACTCTTTATAGGTATTATTAGCTGTAACTATTGTTATAAAAATGTTCTAACCGTTGCATCTGTACGGATCATTAGCCATAGTCTTAGAGGAAGGGAGCGGTCATCGTTCGATCAAGGGTCGTCGTACCTGGAGCCGGCCTTACAGCTGACCTTGTATTATGCAACCACTGCTGGCTTTTCTTACCAAAACCCTAAAATTCAAATTTATCATCTTAAATTAATCAAAACAATTTTTTGACATTTTATTCACGCGTTGCATTGTACTTTAGAAAGTTAAATAAAATTAAGACCGTAGAAGTGATGAACTCTACGGTGCGTTTATATGAGATAGGATAATTCTCGACTGTAATTTGATATTAATTGATCTTATATTGATTAGTTACATAATTTCAATCTAACGTCCATTTAAACATACGAGAAGATATTTGTGCCTATCAATGGGATATTTACAGCTTAGAAAAATAAAGTAATAAGACGGTAATATGGTATTCTATACAATAATATCCTTCAAGAATTGAACAGCTTCTAGGTATTAAATAAATTAAACTTTTAAATAAAAAAGTTCAAATGTATGTGTACTGTAAATGTACTTATTTAACACAAAATATTCATTTTAATTTATTTCTTAATTCAAATGACTTTAATTTGATTGATGATTTTAATTTTAATTTTTAGTTTGATTATGACTTTTAAGATCCTAAATAACATAATATAAGTAATACTATGTAGGTACATCAATATGGCATAAAAAAAATAATTTGAACTGAAAAAAAAGTCGGATTGGAACTGTTTCTTGAAATTTAAAACATGTATTATTATTATCTATACCTACACTATACATATAAAATGCTTTGTCCTGAATGACTGACTCACTGACTGACTGACTGATGGATCAACGCACAGCCTAAGCCGCTGATCGTAGAGACCTGAAACTTAGAGGTGTGTTCTTTGACGCAGGTATCCGCTAAGAACGATTTTTCCGAAATTCTATCAAAAAGGGGGTGAAAAGGGGGGGCAAAGTTTGTATGACGTAACGTAATTCATTGGTCCAATCTACTTCAAATTTTGCATTAATATTCTTTAACAGAATTGATTGAAGACGTGTTTCGTATTTTATCGAAATTCATCCCCTAACGGGGTTAAAAGGAGGTAGAAAGTTATTTGGTCTGGGTGTATGTGCTTTTAAGTTTCTCCACCGTGCCTCGGAGAGCACGTAAAGTCATCGGTCCCGATTATCATCATGGATACCTGTTGATGATCATTACTCATGATAGGGATATTATCCGCCAACCTACAGTGGAGCAGCGTGGTGGATTAAGCTCCAACCCTTCTTCTATATGGAGAAGAAGCCTTCGCTCAGCAGTGGGTTGTTTACTGGCTGATACATTACAGTAGAGTACAGAAGCATTTGTGGCCTTCAGTGACAAAACTGAGCCTTACCATATGAGAGTCCATCTGAGGTGAGATGGTACTGCCAGACAGTTCTCAGACCTGTTGCTTAAAATAGGAAATAATAAGACAATAATATAATGTATGAGTGTATATGAGTATATATTTACCATAAGCAAAGCTTAAGGTCAAACTCTTAATATATAGATAATAATAGATAGCGGGAGTATGCTTGAGGTAAAACTGCTTCTCGCACAGCCAGTTGTACCTATGTGGCGTGTTCCAGAGTAGCCTGGTGATTCTAGCACCCGAAGTAAAAACAATAAATATTGTTTATAAAAAAATCCTGCGGAAGATATAGTATTTCGATTTTGTTGTAAAAATATAATACCCCCCGTGTAACTTTCTCCAGAGCCAGGCCAGAGCAAAGGCCGAGCTTCGTGTTCATTAAAATATAACAAAATTTCATTTTATTTTAATGTTTATTTAAATTTTAAATCCCTACTATATAATAAACATTGTTATATTTTATAAGTATTCAAACATTTTAAGATAATAATTTATATGTTATAACAAATTTAATAACGTAAAAAAAACAATTAAAAATCCTATTAGAACTACATAATATATTAGACTTCTACGCCGACGAAGTCGCGGGCTAAAAGCTACTTTATTTCTACAATCTAAAGATCAGAGGAAAGCCAAATCAGACAAAAACAACGATTATATTTAATGATGATATTATAATGATTATATTATAATATTGACTTAGAAACAGCATTTAGAAATATTAGGTACATTGGCAGCTCTTTTCACTCAGAGTGAGATAACGTGCCAAAAGTTTCTATAAATTTATCTTCTGTCACTAGAAAGCTTAATATTTATTACCAACACTCTCTCAAGGCATTCAGTGCCCTGTATATAAATCACTTTTGTGCGTCATGTATTATTAAAACATGCATATGTTATTTTTCACAAAATGTCGTTATCTTCTATGGTTATGTTTACACCAAGGAATTTATATCATAACTGGAACCCTCACTTAATAAAATTATATATTCAAATATGCACCTTGAAATAACTGACAAAGGTTTCCAACATGTAAAGTGAAAAAATCGTTCCGAGCTTTTCGTTGACTACTGGTATTTTGTCTCTTTTTTACGAGTTGTCTTGAATCCATGGTAGAAAGAGATGCAATCCCTCTTTTAGAAGCGTTTTTCGAGTGCACTTGCGCATTCCAGTTTGTATATAAATTCCTTGGTTTACACATACATATACTTCAAATTCGAAACGGTCCGGATGTCTAAATTTTAGTGCATGCCTTTTGTTTATGTGAAAATAAGCAAAATTCTCGTCGATATGCATCCCACAATACTTTACGCAGTGTCAAGAATAACGAATAAGAGTTTTTCACCAATAATTTTTAATCCGTTATTTTATTTATAGGTATTATTTACGAACAAATAGCCTAACTGTAACATTTTTAGATTGTCAACTCTCACTGTATTGCGCTGCTGAAACTAGCTACTCCATACTCCACTTTAGGTTTTCTATCTACAAAGGGTTTACCATTACTGCGCTTTTCAGTGAGGTGTTGACATTTTAGTACCTCCTACCTTAGGGGCTCTAACGAACATTGATTTTTCGAAGTTTATACCGCGCTCACTCTAGATCTTTTTGCTTGACGGACTCTGGTTTTTCTACGGATCACCTTATTCTTGAGTAGAACATCAAATAAAGCTGTCTTAGTAACCAAAACAGGTTTGCTGATCCGAAAAAGTCTGACCATATCTGAGACGGATTGGTCACTAGTGGACTAGTTGACACGCCGAATATCACACCCCGACCCGATGATAGATCATGTCATAAACGCACTTCTGAAATTTCTTAGAGTCATAAAACTAAACCAATTGGTTAATTTTTATTCTAATCTTATTCTTGGTCATGTTCAATTTTAGGCCCATCTGTTGAAAAAATTTGTTGAGGTCATTTAGCATTGTGTTGAGGTTCTTCAGAATCTTAGATGGTAGCGTTTTCTTATATTATGACCTGTACAGTTTTTATTTCTGAAGGAATTATTATTTTAGACTGAAATATTTATTTTGACCACACTGAGAGCAACAGGAAAACAACGGGTGAAGTACTATAATAGCACATAAAAGCAAATGCCTATTCTATAGTTAAGAGAAAAGATTTAAGGTTAAATTTTTCTGCGGATGGAAGAATTTTTTTTTTTTAAACCATGGATGTATGACAATATTTTTCTACATAGCTCTCTACATATTTCTTTAACTATGTACGCACCGCTTTATATAAAACTTTATTATCAACTAATATAAATATGTTTCTTTTTTTATATATAATATAATGTCTGAGCATTTTTACCTTACGCGTTAACAAAATAATAAAATAGTTTAAATTTTTAAATACTAAGTGCATGAATAAAAAATAAGTATAAAGTTACATTATCTCATCCAATGCTTATACTATGACATTCTCTTACAGTTTACAATATAAAAGAAACCATTATACAAAATTATTCATAAGGTCAACATTGTGATGTTGATCATTAAGTCGTGTCTAGATTTAGAAAATATTAAAAGCCGCAAAATTTAATCTTTAAAGTTAGACGTATATAATATATGATAGCGAATTCGCGTGAGGAAAGTTGCATCCCAGAGGTTCAGATAAACCGCACGGCTCGCGTTTTTAATCCGGTTCCGTGCGCCGGCGCATCACTCGCAAGCTCGCAGCCACGGCCCACGCTTGCGCACAAGCGAAATACTATACTTATTGTTAGATAAATCTTAAAATATTCGCAATGTACAAGTCCTTAATTATCGTGTGTGTTTTGTGCGTTGTTTTAATAGGTGAGTTAAATATTTTATTATAATCATTAATTATGTCAATTAAATTATTTATAATAAAAATTTAAAAGCTAATACAATTACAGTAATTAACAGGAAAAAAATGTTGTCTAATAACTCATTCATGTCTAATTACAGAAAAAAAAATTAAATAAAAGCTAAAAAAATTTCAACCCTTATCCATAAAACAAAAAACAAAAATGACATCACCCAGATTAGATTAGTAAAAATATTCATAGTATTGTTAATATTACAAGATTAACTGAAATATTATAATAACAAAAGTACAAAAAAATATACGTATATTAAAATAAAAGTCTTAAAACTAAATGACTGGCCCATTGACGCGCTTGGCAGTGACTCCGCGATTTCCGCTACAGGATCGTGGGTTCGATTCTCACCCCGAGTCTATGTATAATATTTATATATGTATAAAAAATATTTATAAAAAAATTAATATGTGTATCAGTCGGCTGTTACCTGAAACAGCCATTCAGTTGTCTACCATAGGAACAGACGACACTGTGTATGTTAAGCATATTTATTTATTTGTAAATATTAAAAAAGAGTAACAATTTTCATGATATTATATTCAATCCTATCTCTGTGGTAAACACAGAAATTTTTTACTTGTTGAAATGTTGCACGCTAAGCAAAATAGTTTAATTAATCAATTAAATAAATGTCGGCATAATTAATTATACTGACTTAATCTGGCGGCTAAACTTATAAAGTAATTATGTCACAAGATAAATGATTTGCTTCGCGAAGTTCATGAGTTCAAAAGTGGACGTCTTTATTTTATAACGCAGTTGATAATACTGTGCATGTAAAAGACGCATAAACCTATATATTCAAAACATATTTGAATAAAACGGATATTTGGGAACAGAAATAATAAAAACACTAATTATCTATAAAGCATTAAAAATAACTAAATTTTTAACTATAGTTTCGATAATGTAGAGGCGTAATTTCAATGAATTTTTATTTATACTTTATAATAATAATAATAATAATAAGCTTTTATTAACTGAAGAATAATATAAGCATCCTGACGTAGGCCTTCTCCATTCCATTCCATATTTTCCTATTTATGGCCTTTCTTTGCCATGTAGTCCCAAAGATTCAATATCATCTACCCATCTGAGATGTTACCGTCCTCTTTATGGAAAAACTAGAAACATGCCAACACGGAATAGAAAGAAGTATATTGCACATAAAGAGGAGATACAAACAGCGATTATTCATAATTAGAGCCAAAGGACGGCAACATTTACACTGTATAATGGTACCTACCTAAATATTAATTGGAGACGAGGAATTTATAGCTTTTTAACACAAAAACTCATAGTAGTATTCGGTAATTAAACAAACGAATATAAAATTTGTAATCTTGGTAAAAAAAATTAGGAAATATATTAAATTTAAAATTTAAGAATATAATTTCGAAAATTTTGAAATTTTATGTCTATTAGTATATTTTAACTCTCAAAATAGATTTTTATGAATAGTCCCTAAATTAATTCCACCTATGAATAAGCAATATTAAAAAACTTGGTATTTAAAAAGGTTTTAGATATCAGTTATTATTTTATAAGTAAGCCATTATGATTTAACCATTAAAAATTTGTTTATGTAGAAATACTTTATTTTAGCAGTCTTTGTTTAAAAAAATCTAGACTAGCAACTCATCCCGGCTTCGTTCAGGTGAAATTTATTTAAAAAAAGAAGAAGTGCGTGTAGTGAGGAAACAAAGATTTTCATACGAAAATTCCAGTTTCCAATTTTGTAATATTTTTCTTATATAATTAAATGTACCGAGCCGTTTTCTCGTCAAATTTATATTATAGAAACAATAATATTCTTTCATTAGAAAAATATGTTTGTACGTTTGAACACGCTAACCGGACTTGTTCAGTTTGTAAAAACATTTTAGAATTATATAGTTAATTTAAAAAGAAATATTATATATAGGCTATAAAACCTCACACAATGACTAATAGAAGTGGAGGAGTAGCCACAAAATTAAAACGATGACAAGTATCGAAGTCTGGTAAAACCCTGTTGGAGTTCTTTTCAATAATAACATCTACAATTGTCCTCTATCAGCCTGTAAACCACCCACTGCTGAGCGAAGGCCTCTTCTCCGTATAGGAGATCTACAATAATATTATGTTCAAATTAGACGACAAAATGAGCACTCTTGTTTTAAATTAAACAAACCGCCAACGCGTCCGAAACTCATCTAATGTTGCAGATGTCCATGTGCGGCAGTAACCATTTAACATCAGGTAGTGCTGTCTCCTCTTTTGCCCCCCTTTTTATACAAAACAAAAACTTATATCATGCTAATTAATAGATATTATCTATACCTTTAAAGTTTTTAGTCACGATTGAATATACGCGGTTAAATCGTGATGAATCTTTTCCGCGATCGTGCGCACACACATTATATGTACATATGTATTCTTTTTTTTTTTTGTTAGAGCCTATTGATAACATCAATAGTAAAGATTCCATGCACAGTGAAGACTTTTAAGCATGAATTAGTTCGTTAACGATTGATTGACAGACATTAGAATTTATAAAGTCTTTTAGTATATTATATTATATTTACTTGTTTGTTAAAATGTGCTGTTAATTTATTTCAAATCAAACTTTTTTGAGTTAAATATTACATGATGTATTTTTATGTAATATATATATATATATATATATATATATATATATATATATATATTAAAAGATGTGTATCTGTAGATGAACTGTACTGCATTGTATCAAACCGTAAACGTCGCAATCAAAAGCCTCTTCACATAAAGAAGCTTATACTGCAACGCTCTACATTGCAAGTATGCAAGGTATCCAAATATTTTTTTCTCTCACAAAAGTGACTCTTTTTTCCCCGCCTTACAGGGATAAAAATCGAACTTTCCGCCCAGGTAAGTGACACTTGATGACTTGATGACAGGTGACTGACACTAAAAAGTGACACTTTTTCCCCTACTTCATAGGGACAAAATCCGAACTTTCGGCCTATGTAGGAAAAAAATATAGTATGTGCAACATGGGACGAAGTACTACATCCTTTCCCGACACACGAACAGAAGTAGTAGGTACTTTCGTCCCTTGTGATACAAAATACTATTCTCGACCAAAGAAACTGGCTCAATAATTAATTCCTATTGTGCTGTCGTTTCATTAAAGTCTAACTCATAAAACTTTTGAACTTGACTGAAAAATATAATTTTCAAACATTTCTTTAATCGTTTATAATCCTTTAATTAAGTATTATCAATAAAAATACAAATCCTATTGCATTATTATCCAAGGCTATTTATTTTAATAGAAACAAAAACATTTTCTAAGCTTACACATCGCTAAAAGCTTAAAAGCGTGTAATGATATCATCGCTATTCTGAGAAAGGTATTAAACGGAAAAGTCGTAAAAAATTAAAATGCCACAAATAAATTCATAAACTTAAAAACTAATTGGCCCGGCTTACACACTTTTTTAGAAGTAAAATCGTTTTAAATTCCATTTATATTAAAATGCTGTCTATATCTTGTGTTTTTTATTTAAATCGAGGCAAAGATAATGGAGCAGTGCAAAGAGTATTTTAATGTATCCCACTGTACGGTAGAGGAAATTGGAATTTTATAATAATGAAAAAAAAAAACAAACATGATCAACCTGTTTCAAGTCAAGTTACACATCAGTGGGTAGGACAACGACTTTTATTATTTCTTGCTGTCATTTTGTAGTGAAAAAAATGTTGAACCTACATAGGTTTTTCCAGATTTAGCTATTACTATTATTTGATTGTAGTGAAAATAATAAAGGAATCGAAGCATATATACTCGATAACTAATTCTTGATCTTCGAAATTTGGTACTGAAGTTACCTTTTAAAACCTGTGTTTAAACACAGGTATACAGGTAGTGATTAAAAACAGAAAGTTTAAATTTTTTGAAAGTGGATCATATAAGGGATAAAAAGAAATGAAATTTCAAGTTTTGAGCAAAATAAAAGAGAAGTTTTCAATTACAAATATATAAAAAAAAATTAAATATATTTTTCAACCATCCATGATTTAAATGGCTCGATTCATATTGAACACTAACCTAATTGAAGATCAACACAATATATAATATGGAACTTCATTTAATCGTGTTTACTTTGAAACTTAACTTGACCATTTTAAGATAAGAAATCTTGTTTGACTTAGCTCTTCACCTCAGTGTCCTACTTTTAAGATACAGACTCATTCATATATAAGCTATTAGAATTATATATTATACAGTACCTAGTACATCGTTTTGACATTAATTTTTTTGTATTTATTTTTAATACAAATAATTTAAAAAATTTAAACCACTGGCTTCTTAAAAGTAAAACATTTTATAGATCAAACTCTCACTGTCACAATTAATTTGTATTCATAACATTCGCTTCAGCCTATCTTCAGCCTAGCAGTCAATATAATATCCAGGTTTCCCGCAATCCTCTTTTAATTTTAACATTATAAACATTCAAATAAAATACCTAAGAAGAATGACGAACCTAAGAAGAATGACGAATGACCTATTTATAAATAGCCAGCAGTAATCGATCGATCTTAGACAATATACCGGTTTAAATTTATAACAAAATTGCCCATTAAAAATCTCGGTCGACAACAAACTAGCAATTGGTGAAAGATCATGTATGCGCCCAACGACATAACCTTTTTGAAACTACTTTTAAGATTCACTCCAATATATACCTTGCCGTATCGATTTGAGGATCAAAATCGATTTCACATGTGATGTAATGCTTCAGAGAAGTGCAAGAGGAACACCGCGATTACTGTTAGCATTTTGACAAGCAAAAACTCAGCCTCGTGGCGCTGGACCGTTAGATGAAAGTCGCATACGCCCGCTCTATGCTTTTAACATGGTACTACTAAACGAACATCTGAAGTACCTCTACACGGAAAAATAACACATATTATCTCTATAGAAGACTTATTTACGCGTACACTATTTAATGAAAACCTACCGAGGTTTATCATACCCAACACGTCGAAAATGTGATTTGTACCCAACATGTGAGAAGCTTGAAATAATACTCTCAACCGGAATTATATACTCGGTCATTGTACTAAATATTTCGTGAAAATATTTTAAGCAAATATACTATACAGGTGAAATTGTATGCACGATAACAAAAAGCTATTGTTGCATGTTGCATGTAACATTTTAATTTTTTTAGTAACAATTAGCTAGTCAATAGGTACATTTCAGATAAGTTTCAATGACATTCTTAGAACATTAATGTCCATTACTTTCGCATTTGTATGTAAAGGTTTTTTTTCGTCAATTTTATATAATTGAGACAGGAAATGAGTCTATATTCGCAGGTTGAACGACCGAACTAACAAGGGAAGCGGTTAGAACAGGTCCTGGCCTATCTGATATCTATTAGTGAATTTACGATGCACGATATATGCGCGTGCGCAGATTTCATCTTATGACCTCCATGTAGAGTATATGTATTGTTTGTTGTTGTTGTTTATGACGGCCGGCTGGTCGAGTGGTCAGGCAACTGGACACTCTACGCAGCGGTCGCGGGTTCGAATCCCGCCAGGTGCAGATAATCTGTATGACGAATATAGATGTCTGCACCGGGTCATGGATGTGTATTTATGTATATTGTATTTATATCTTAAATTTATTTCCGTTCCTAGTACCTGTAACACAAGTTCTTACGAACTTAGCACGGGGCTAGGTTAACGTGGTGTGAGTGTTGGTTAATATTTATTTATTTATTATTTATTATTTGTTGACTGTCATATATATGTATATGAGTTTTTCATAATTGGACCATTATCTTATTTATTTATTTATTTATTTAACACTTTATTATACGTACAGTATTATAGAAAGATACATGTCATTGAAACACAAGTATAAAGGCTGTGCTTATCCCTAGAAGAGATTTCTTCCAGCACACCCAAAAAGGAAAAATTACAGACAGAAAATAGAAGATGGTAGACTTATATATCATTTTGTCAGTGTATAATAATGTATATGCTATACATAGGTATATAGGTTCCTGGACGGCTTTAATTTATAAGTAAAAGTAGACCTAAGTTGGTGTTGCTGGTGGAAATTTTAAGATTTTTATCGGAAGTTTGTCAGATCCACTGAACTGAACTGAACTCAATCAGCCTGTAAACGTCCCACTTCTGGGCAAAGGCATCTTCTCTATCTAGAAGAGGTTAATCCAGATGTCTATCATAACAAACGGACCCCACGGCTTTTAGTTCTCTCTGAGACACGGTGGGAAAACCCACAAGAACATACACCCAGACCAGAGACATATTTGCACAAATACAAATATCTGCCCCAAGCGGGAATCGAACCCGTGACCGTCGACAATGCGGCGACTACTCGCACCACTCTCGGGTCCACTGTAATGTGTATTACAAGAGATCTTTCTCGTACAAATGAGAAGGGATGGAACTTAATTCATCACGTTGCTTCACTAAGGGTTGAAGGGTCTGCTAGTACCTATAAAATAATGTCCAAATAATACCACGTTTTGTAATATATTATTTCATTAAATTTTTATTATAAGTTGTTAAATAACAAGACCTCCTTTTACACAGTCGAATCCTTCCATAAAACTGTAAATTCTCATTTTGTACTTGCAACGAAAAAAAATATATTACTATCATAATTACCTATAAAGCAACGACGGCATCACCACCACAGCACGGACCGACAAAACATTTAATCTAGAGTTCCAATTTCTATAATTTCAGGCGTGTTAAAATAATGATTATAAATATGAGTCATATTAGGTAAAGATTGCGCCACGACAGGAGCAAAACCTGTACCTACTTAGGTACGATTTACACCACCGATTACACCTCTACCTAATGTCAAAACTACATAAAAACCAATATGTTCATAATATGTAATTAATGATTTTCAATATTATCATTTTATTATTAATTATTTTATTACAACCAAAAAAATTACACTAAATAAGAATTGGATAGAAATGTATTAGGTACCTACATAAATATTAGGTATATAATACAAATTATTTTTAATGATATCCGTTTTTTTTTTTCTAGAGGGTCGACCGAGTTGGCAGTACCTGCCTGAAGTTCCCGGCTACGTTCCAGTTTACATTCGTAATGGAGATACTCCTTTAGAGGAGATAAACCCAGATTTAGCAGAGGCCTTCCACGCGCTGCCCTCAGGACGTAGTGCAGGAAAACTTCTAGATGCTGCTCCAGATACGCCAGAACAAGACCAACCAGAGCCAGAAAACATTCCAGAAATCTCGAGCTCCAGTATCGACCGACGCCCCTATGAGAAAAAACTGCTCGAAAAGAAGAAGAAAGTAAACTTTGATATCACCAAGCCTGTCGAACGTAGATAGTTCTTCGTACTTAATTTTTAGTTTTAAACATCGAGTGAGATTACTTTCGGTCTTCCATCGTCGATTTCAGAGTTCGCTGAACTCATTAAACTTGCCTATTAGCTTATACTGTTACTTATTTATAAAAAGTACTAACACAACTAAAATAAAAATTTTGAATCACTTATACCCTATATACTCATATTATCATAATTATATGAATTATAAATAAAATATTATTTATTTTGTCTAGACTTTTAATTTAATCTCTCTTAATTGACCTTTAATGTTTTACAGCTATTGTTTTTTTTTTATGTGATATAGGTACATATCAAGTATGTATACAAATCAAGTATGTACACAAATTTACAGAAAAAGCCGATATTATTGCTATATATGATCGCTTAGAGACAATTCAACAAGAGAGAGGAATTTACTAACGAATTCCGGTAAAGTGCGAAAACAATTAAATAAAGATAATAATACATAAATCATAAAATGTGAAATACATGGGATACCAAATTTACTTGACAAAAATGGTGCCATAAGTTAACGTTACACATTTAAAATATCTACTTATCGTGATTTTACATAGATTTTTAAACAAACCGTAGGAATTTCTATCGTTTGCAAGATTGTCGTGATATGTACAATAACTATTTAAAAAATTCCATCTTTTCTTATTCTAAGCGATGTCACTAATAACGATAAGTGAAACAAATAAAAGAACAACTCCACTACAAATATGAGATACTCATATAATATGTTAAAAACCACGGTTAAAACAACAGTCTAGGATTTTCTTTATCTGCCCTCCTCTATAGAGAATCCTGGCTACGTCCTTAAAAATTGGTAACATTATATGTTACAGAACAACTACCTAAATAATGATACTCTACCTACGAAAATCATAAATAAATTAATATTGTCTTTATTGAACGGTAGTTCAACATATCAATTTTTTATGCGACCTGCATTTTTTGAGGCCTTGATTTCTGAAGGTTTAAAGTTTCAAACCAACATTTAAAGATACATCAAAACCCATTAAATGTAAAAAGCTATTAAAGAAAGTGTAAATTAACTATATTTTAATCTGTAAATCAAAGTTATTCACTCGATTATAATATTAAAGATGCTCTTATTAGCCGTCAATTATTTTTTCATTAAAGCCATTTTTTATCCTCTTATGAATATCCTAGAAAAGTTTTTAAATTAAAAATTGCTTACAGTCATCTGGCAAAATTAAATCATTGGCTAAAGAATAGTTGATTTTTTGAAAGTTTTTGTATTCTCTCGATTTCCTCACCTCCGGATCTTCATAACATTGTATTAAAACATCAGATCTATGTCTTTATTTTTCATATATTTATTTATTTATTTCTTACTTACATCTAATACACTATTTTGTACATTTAAAAAATATGTAACCAGCCGACATCACATCTATTTTGTATTTTGTACATTTAAAAATATGTAACCAGCCGACATCACATCTATTTTGTATTTTGTACATTTAAAAAATATGTAACCAGCCGACGACTGTACATGAAAAATATTTAGGAAGAAATAATTATTGGGGTCTTTATGAGAGTAACAGGACCCAAAACAATCATTTTTTGATTTTTTTATCTGTAGCCCATCATGCAAAATCTGCTGGACGAAATTGGATGCAGTTTTCACATGTGATCAGGGGTCTAACTTAAGATCTGGTGTCGGTATTATCTACATAATTATGTCGTCTAGAAGTGGAGTTATCACTCTATAAACAATTGTAGTGAAATCGTAATGAAATTGTTTTGTTCACACATTATTTTTAAAATATCGACTGCAACGTCTTTTCCACGAAGAATGGATATATAAGGAGTGCGAACGTAATGTTAAAAGAATGGCATCAATTTAGGTAGTAGATAATTATTTTGCCGCTAGAGTCCGCTAGGATCGAAGTTGTAATTTACGCGGGAAGGCTTGTTGCTATTGACAGCTTTGAATTTTGAAAATTGAGTTATTAGTTCATTCAACTAATATCTCAATTTTTATATGCTCTTTGAGTTTATTTTTAACCTTTCTATTGGTTGCTATAGGTGTGCAATTATTGATTTAAATAGTAAAATAATGTAATTTATAATTTTCGTCTCTCTAACATAATTATGAGAAAAAAAAAGTGAGACAAAAACATTCCGCCAGGCCACCATTTTAAAGATATTTGACATGTAGTCAACATGATAATATGTCATAAGATTTTTTCAATTATTTATATTGTTTTTATCTTTAAACTTTGTAGTAACTTGTTATTAATAACTTTGAGTCATCACCAACATAAAATACTCTTGGAGATTAAATTAAAGGTTAAACTTTTAGTTTAATAACAGGTACGTAATTTTTAAATTATTAAATAAATATTAAAAATATAATGTAATGTTATAAGATTAAGTATATTTGCTTAAAAAAAAATTTATTTCATATTATATAAAGTTATTTTAATTAAATATTTGATAAATTATGATAATAGTAGTCGGTGAAAAATTTAATTTTTTTCAAAATAACATTATTTAGAATAATAAAATTTATTGTTATTTTCATATATTTTTCAGCTATAAAATATCATAAGAAGCCTCGCAGACAATTCACATAATTAGCATAGCATCAATTATCATGCTCTACTATCTTTTATAGAGAAGAAATATCAATACTTCTGTCCAAGAAATCAGATGATTCAGAGAATTCTAGATAAAATTACTATTAGTACAAAAATAAAAAACGATATATTTTAATAAAATTTCTGAATTCTTTTTGTTTTATTTCATCTTCCAAAATATTAGCATTCAATACATAAAATTATATTTATTAAATATGCAACTAAAATAAAACTGTTCTAGAGAACTACTTACCTATATTTAATTACACATATTATAATAAGTAATATAATAATAGTATCGGTACCTCACGAATACTCGCGCACCCAGTGGCAAAAAGGAGAACTATGATCTTTGTTTATTTTTGTGTACATAAGTACCGTGAAATTTGTATAGAACTACGTCTACCGTTCGCTCTCCTGTATATCCATTCTTCGTGGTCTTTTCTATGATTAAAGAAACCAAATTGACAATTAAAACAATTATATATTTTCTGTATGTTCCTATGGACATCTGCTATAACACATATAAGCATAACAATAACTTTAAAGCCTCATACTGGATTTCATCAAAATCAGTTAAGGGTAAATACTTATGCCTCCTTACAACCCGATATCCCTTTTTTTTACGCAGGGGAATCCATTTACGGATGATATCCAGGACGCCCGGGTCGGCAATCTTAGACCTATGTCGGACTTGGCACTTTGGGAGTGCAATACCGTACTAAACTCCTGCGGGAGCATTCAGCCGCTTTAATTGGAGGGTCCCGGATCTGCAGGCAACAGGATCCCTCCAGCGACAGGCTGGCCTCGGCGAAAAGGCCAGACTTCTCCTCCATGGGGACTGTCCGGCTAACCTCTGAACAGTCCCGACGACGCCGTGTCTAGCAGGACCGGGTTCCCATCCCGGCCCGACACGGGCACAAGGGCGTTACTGGAGGCGCATTAAGTAGCGCCTCCTACGCACCCCCATTCGTCGCCCGCGGATGGAGGCCACGTCGACAGCATCCTCTCTAATCCGCTCGTCGGCCTCCTTCTGGGACATTACTGTCTCGCAGAAGGAGACCATCGCCTTCCAGGACTCGTCGTCGCCGAGTATCGCGGTGATGACGCTCGGGAGAGACAAGTCCGCTCCGACGACCGACGTCAGACCTTGACGCAGCACCGCCCATTTCGGGCACACCTCGAGGGTGTGCTGGGCAGAGTCCACCGCTGCGCTACAATCATGACACACAGTCGTCGGCTCCCTTTGGGACGTCCGACACAGGTAGTCACCAAAGCAACCGTGCCCGGTACAACCCGATATCCCTAGACGACCTAGTTTTTTTTTTTAGACATACCAAACGATAGGTTATAACAACAAATTGCCGTCTACGTGTACGTCATTCTTACACTTCCACATATTTAGCTAAATTTATCGACCGTGACCATTCTCTATGTGAATGCGACATAAACGAAGGCATCCATCCCCTCCAGGGTTGTAATCGCAACTAGCGTGGGTATATTATACTTATAGTATATTATATATAACATTTCTATAATAAAAACGTAACCTCTCGAAATTCTGTCTTTACATAAATTAATAAATACAGAAAAGGGGATTCCCCTCCCATATTATCTTTAGCTGTCCTAAACTTCTCCATCCTCTCTATGACATTCTCAATTCTAAAGTCCCTTTATAACAATAAGTCTAAAATTCATATTAATTATTTTTTATTTTCGTGTTTAGTCTATTGTATTCACTTTTATTTAAATATAATAAAAGTAATGCGATTAAATTGTGAATAGATCTTTTGTTTATCCATATATATATAATTGTATAATATATATAGGATGTAGGATTCTGGACCTAACCAAACAATCTTCATTGTCTTTTCCGTCCTACAATAATATATTACCGAAATAATTTTTGTCTAATTGAGACAACTAAAAGCCATACAACCAAAAATTCATCTTGTTGCTGTTGAACCATTAAATCCAACGCGGGTAAAACAACACGAGTCGGCTATTTGTATAATACTTGTACAGCATTCAGAATTTACATTGCCTTTATTAAACACATATTATGTAACATCAATACAGGACGAAGCATTTGTAAAATATAGAATACAGGAATCGGAATTTAATTTAAACCATGGTTGGCAAACAGAAGCCACAGCATAGCGAATATCATGTTACAATGTAATTTTAAAGTTCCTACATTAATAACAAAATTGGTTTTAATAATTAACCTTATGTCATTATTCACATATTGATTGTTTTGTGATCTTAAATGTATTTGTAATGTAGAAGATATCCCAATTAATACATACGGAGTGATTAGCAAATTAAATTATTAACAGCCAAATAATCGAATAGTAAATAAAAAAATACCACTTAAATTAATTTATTATCTTAATATTAACATTTACAATTTTATTTATTAAATATTTATGACCTACGCATCGTTAACATAACATTAATTTCCCAAATTATCGTCCTTAGATTTGTTATTACTTCTTTTAACTGCTTATTTTTAAGAACCACCTGAAAAAAGATAATATGTATTAAGATATTATGTTATTTAAAAAAAGGACGACTGTTAGGTATGTTAAAATATCATATAAATCAAAGTCAAGATGAATGTAATTTATTCGGGAAAAAATGATCAGGCCTGATCATGCATAAAAAATGGCCGGCCCTACCCGAGCTATTACGAGAATTAGGGGAAGTACCCTTACTACGTAACCTTTTTTTTTCAAATGTTCTACCCCCCTTTCTAACCCCCATGCTAAGACCACTCCTCCCCCTCAAAGTTTTTAAATGATTTTTTACAAACAGAAAGTTAAAATAGTGTAGCCAATAGTAGCACTGGTAGTGTAGCGTAGTGTTGCCACCTGTGAGTTTAAAAAGCGCTAAACCCCGCGCGCTATATTCAAATATGTGTCGAAAAACCACGAGATTTCTGTAGAGGATATTGACTACGTGACGAAAACCTAAGACCACCCCAATGACCAAGCGTGGTATTTTTGAAGACCCCCTCCCCTCTGAACGGTTCACGTAGTATGGGAACGTTGCCTTATTGCTACTACTATTAGTTCCGCCTCGCGATTTCCAACTCCGTGCTATTTTAGATCTTCAGTTATCTACGTACCAAGTTTCATTGCAATTGGTCTAGTAGTTTTTTCGTGAAAGAGTAAAATACGTCCATCCAAACTGTCGCGTTTATAATATACTTCTTCTGCTTCTTTATAAAAGTCCGTGAACGGATTAATTAAAAATTTAATAAATTAGAATACCTGTTCGGTTAACTCTCTATTTTCGTCCAACGCCAACCTGTACGATTCGGTGTTCCGCCTCTCATCTAGCGCTTTATTCTCTGCTTCGTCTTTTAATGGAATTAGACTTTCCATATGAGTGTACTCCATGCCCTACGAATAAAATTTCCATTGGTTTTATTTCGCTATAATATACTAATCTCAGCACGCGACTTCGTTTACATTTACATTATTGCAAAGAAATTAAGATTTCGTTAGAAAAATTACAAATCTAGAAAAATAAAAAACTTTTTTATTGATATTTTTATATAAAACTAGCTTCTGCCCGCGGCTTCGCCCGAGTGATGTCGGTTATCACGACCAAAAAAAAAATGTATCCTCTGTTACTTCTAATACCTCTAAGAATATGTGTACAAAGTTTCATGATGATAGGTTAAGTAGTTTTCGCGTGAAAGCGTAACAAACAAACTTACTTTCGCATTTATAATATTAAGTATGATTACAGATAAATTCAAATGACAGTAGAACAATGTTGTTTGAGTTTTTCAAAAAATTTTCAATTGCATTTGCAGTACTTATTTACCTGACATGTCTCATTACATTTCTCATAAATCAGTCTTAACCTCTTGAACAAAAGTCTTATGGTTCGAAGTTGTTCTTGCATTTTTGCTTTCTTGTCGTTGCTTGCGTTTTCTCCATGTTGTGTACCGTTCGGTGGCTGGATCGCTTTTAATGTTTGAAAAACATCTTGTGTTCTACTTACAATATCTTGAACTGTTTCTTGGCCAAATCTGAAATAAAGATTGAATACTTCTATATTATTTTTACGTTATTATAGCTACACGGCTTCTTGTCAATTATTGTAAAATAGTAACGCAATAACCCTTACTTCGCAAGGATGCAAGTAACCAATTAAAAATAAGAGAAAATTTCAACTCATCAATACATTTTAAGGTTTCAAGTTTTCACTCAAAGTTTCGATTTTTCAAGTGGGTTCTTTAAATTTTCGATCCTATTAGACCAGTTCAAAGAAATGTATTTAAAAAAAATTAAAACGCGTTTTATCATTAAAATGTTTAATTCTCTTCTGTACAAATTCAGGAATATAGGAACCCTAATATATAGATTTATCAATACCTCTTAACTACTTGTAAATATGTAGAAAATAAGAAATCTATAAAAAGTTTTTTAAAATACTTGAAAAGTGACGTAATTACTCAGCATCATACAGGTTTGAAAGCTGACTCAAGCAGCAACTTCCTCCCACGTTTTTTATAGTTATTGAAAATGTATTGATTCATATCACTAATAATAAAGATTGCATGTTTTAGCATCCTTTTTTGTTATTATATTTAAAATAAATTACAATAAAATCAGGGTTGCGATGTATCACTTCCCTCCCGTGTAACGTACGTGTAGGATCGAAAGTTCGGTTGTAATTAAAATAGATAAAAAAAATAGTAACTATTAGGTTTTTAAATTAATTTACTCATACATTTGATATTCTCGATGATGTCGCGTATCCTAGGAACGCGTTGTTATAGCACCAGTATAAGCATAATATGAAATTAATACAAAATAATGTAATGAAAAATAAGATGAAAAATAATAAGAGATTAGTGTTATTCTGTGTCACATACGAATTATTACAAGGAAAATGTGAGATTAAACTATGCGATAAGTCATAACTTTGACTTTTAAAACAATATATTTGCATCGGGACGAAAGAATTAAATTTATCGCGCATGTTAAGTTAATCCCGAGCCGAAGGCGAAGGTGGCAAACATGCGGGAAAGGATGTAGTACTTTCCGTTCCATGTTGCACATACCTTTTTTTCCTACCTAGGCCGAAAGTTCGGGTTTTGTCCCTGTGAAGCGGGTGAAAAAGTGTCCCTTTTTTAACATGCGGGAAAGGATGTAGTTAGAGATGGGCATTCTGCCCGGCATTTTGGGCAGATTGGATAAATTCCTAATAAGCGCCCATAAATTTCTTACCTTGGGCATTTAACTGGGCATAAATTATATTGTTCCAAAAATAATTTGTTTATTAGATTCATGCATTGGAAGTTACTAAAGTAATAGTTTTTAGCTAGTGTTTATCGTTTAAAGGTAAAATTTTATAAATTTAAGAACATTTTACTTGAAATATACCTATAATTCAAAAAGTACGTTTCACAATTTAAACAACACGAGCGCGGGAACTTATGATATTGGCATCCCGTAAATGATGCGGGAAGAGGGATGCGTATGTGCGTACGCGCCGCCGCCATTTTGTAGTAGGGATGTTCATCATCAATGGGAAAACATTATCGATAATTTTACTATCGATTATTGTATCGTGTTATCGATAATTATGGAATGAACAGTTATCGATAATTATTGGATGAAAATTATCGATAGTTAGCAACAGTTATCGATAATTATCGAATGAAAATTATCGATAATTATCGGGTGCTTGGATAATTATCGAATGTACAACAGAATTATCGGGTGAAGGATGACAAGTATCGATAATTTTTGTGTATCGCAAGTGACGACGAAAAAAAACGGTCGTCAGAGATCTAGCATCGATATTTACCCATGCAGCCTATCTGAATTCCTAAAAAAAAGGTCATCCGACATCCAGTGTCAGTTTACCCCTACACCCTATCCGAATACCTAAAAAATAAAAAGGTCGTCATTTCTCCCTGTCAAACTTATTATTCGATAATTATCGGCTAAGGCATATCCATAATTATCGAATCCCAATTATCGATAATTGTCGGATGAAAAATTATCGATAGTTATCGATAATTATCGAATGACAAATTACTGATAATTATCGGATTAAAATTATCGAATCACACTTATCGATAATTATCGAATGAAAAATTATTGAGTAGTTACGAATTATCGATAATTATCACACACCCCTATTTTGTAGTTAATCGCTCAGTCGCTCTCCCGTTTTCACCACGCATGTTCGTCTCTATCGCGGTTAGCAATTTTAATATATTGCTAAGTTTTTTAATTGGTTGGTGTACATAAAAGTGTGCTCCGATTTACAGCGACTTACAAGGTAAGTTTTCTCAACAATATCCTATTAATATTATAAATGCGGAAGTTTGTTTGGATGTTTGTTACTCTTTCACGCAAAAACTACTGAACGGATTTAGATAAAACTTTACAGTAATATAACTTATTCATCAGAATAACACATAGGCTACAATTTGAATTGATGCCTTATAAAAATTCCCTTGAACAGCCTTGGCAAGCGACCAGAATGCACGAGTTCCCGAAGAAAGTAGAACCAATATCTCGCCAATTCTGCTCACGTACTCCGCCTTTGTCTCAGCAATTAGTCTTTTGAAGGACCTGGAGGCAAAGTTATACTCCTTTTTTAATGCGCTGGTCGTCATATCCTTGGACATCGACAAATTGGCCCAAGCTCGGTAGCTTTCCAGCTTGTGGCTTGCAGCCATTTTGCAGGGCCGACCAAACCAGGGTTGGGATTTGCCGCCTATAAGCACCGCAGAGCATGGAATGAAAAGTTCCATGGCTTGTAGCACCACTTCGGCAACAGAATCAGCAACGATGTCTGGATCATCCAGCGAGAAGAAAATTCGCCCCCATTGGTAGGATGCAAAGAAGAACCGCATTCTATCCCAATCAGCTGACCTATAGTGCCAAACGTGGCGGCTGCCTGCAAAGCGAGGTCATAGTGGGCGTGTGATTGGCGCAGAACTCCGGACTAGACAGTGGTCCGAAACCACATAACTGTCCGGATGAGAGGTCAGCAGAAGGTCCAACAGGGAAGGCATATGATCTTCCATATCAGGGGTACGCGTTGGTGATCGTCGTAAACAGATCTTCCCGCATGATCGGTTGTTCGTGAGCCGAGACACTCGGTGTGATGGGCATTCAAATCACCAAGTATCACTATCTCTGCGATGGAATCTGTTGTAGCACGGAATTTGTAGCCATTTGGATGAACTCTATGAGACGATCAGTTTCGTCATTACCGCTGTGGGACGTATATAGGCAGGCATAGACACGGGGATGGTCGTCGCTGTCTATGCGCAACCAGAGGATGTAGGTTTCTACCTTTAAGACTGCCAAGGTGACGAGAGCAGACATCCTCCCTTACACACGCGCAAATTCCAGCCCACGGTACAAAAAAAGTGTTCTAATTTGTACCCCGGACAAGAGAGATAAGAGGTATCGGCTGGAGGGGATATCTGTGTCTCTGTCAAAAAGAGCAAGGCCGGCTTCGCTGTATGGATGTGGTAGTGAACGACGTTAAGATTAGTATGAAGCCCTCTGATGCTACAGAAATGCACGGTCATAGTGGTAGGGGACTTCTGCCGACTGCTTTGTCTACCCTGGGCAGTTAAACTATTGAGCACAGATTTGCGCCAAGAATTCGCGGCGCTGCCCAGGCTTCCGAGCTTAGGTTGAGGTCTTGAGCCCGGAAGTCTAGAGAGTTATTCTCCGGTGTTTTAGCGACTGGTACCCTCCTGGGGTAGTCTTTACGAAGTCTGTGCTGCCATGTGTGGGGGGAGGGGAGGGATGGGCCACCGGATCCTCAAAAACCGAATGAAACACGACGTCAGTGCCGTCATTTCACGTCAGTATTAAGGGACAGTGAAGTTCTTCCCGGGCGCGCCGGCCCATTCAGCTGCAAGCTGCATGGCGCTACTTCGGTAATATATATATATATATATAGAGGTTATATTTTTACTGTTATTTGTATGCTTTTACTATGCGCAGATTTTTTTTATTTTAGTTTTTAGTTGCTTTATATATACATGTATCTTAATTTAAACATGAAGATATCATGCTGCTTCGTCCCTCATACTAATCGTAGATCTCATTACTGTAATGTAGATTAAAAATTCGAAAGTTTTGTTCCTATTATAGGTAACGATAAGGCTAAGTATTATTTTTATTGTGAAATATTAACCAATGTTATTATTTTTTTTATTAAAATACGTTCAGGACTTACATTTTCTTTTTACTCTTTGAATACTTCCTATTTTACATAAGAAAAATATTTAAATCTTGTTTAACTTCACAAAAAAATATTTGCCCTATGATTGGGCATTTATTCAGGCAAAAAAACATTTATGCCCAATATGCCCGTAACTTACCATTTATTCCCGCCGGGCAGAAACAGATTGCCCATCTCTAGATGTAGTACTTTCCGTTCCATGTTGCACATACCTTTTTTTCCTACCTAGGCCGAAAGTTCGGGTTTTGTCCCTGTGAAGCGGGTGAAAAAGTGTCCCTTTTTTCCTACCTGGGCCGAAAGTTCGATTATTGTCCCTTTACAAGTGGGAAAAAGTGTCACTTTTATCCCGCTTTACAATAATTATTTCACATGCGGGACAGAAATTAGTACTTTCGTCCCTTGTGACACAAAATACTATTCCTTAATAAAAAGACAAGTTAAAAACAATGTACGTACTTGCACAGCGAAGCGGTATTGAACTCCTTGCTCTGCGGCGGGTGCGCGGCGGGCGCGGGCGGAGGCGCGGCGGCCGCCTGCACCGCCGGTCCCGCCTGCATGCCGCCTGGGACGAACGTTAAACCGTACTGATATTATAATTAAAATTGTAACAAAAAAAAACCGAAATTCATCCGGCGTATTTTTTTTTTGTTTTTTTTTTATTAATTTATTTGGATAGGCAAACTGGCAGACGTGCCACCTGATGGTAATTGGTCGACGTCGCCCATGAACACAAACCAGTTTACCTGGAACTAGCCCAGACAACTAATTTATGTGTTGCCCATCCTGAGACATATGATGTTAAGTCTCGGTGCCAGTAATTACACTGCCTGTCTTGCCCTTCTCTCCGAAACACAGCAAAGCTGTTTCACGGAAGAAATAAGCAAGATGGTGGTACCCATGCAGCCGAGAGCGCGGCACAGCGCATCCCTCCCACCGGTGATGTTATATTCGTTTTGGTGTAGTGGTGCGAGTAGTCGCTTCAACGCCGACGGTGGCGGATTCGATTCCCGCTGGAAAGAAATTTGTTCCGGTCTGGGTGTGTGTCATTGTAGGTATCCCCACCGTGCCTCAGAGAGCACGTAAAGCCGTCGGTCCCGGTTGTTATTATAGACACCTGATAACGATCGTTACTCATTCTAAGGCAATTATCCGCCAACCCGTAGTGGAGCATCGTGGTGGATTAAGCTCCAACCCTTCTTTTATATGGAGAAGAGGCCTTCGCTCAGCAGTGGGTTGTACAGATGGCTGATACAGATGTTATATTGTATGATTGTATAAACAATACAACTTGCAGCAACCACGGCAGATTTGCTGTCGTTTATTGAAGAGTTCCGTTACGTTTCCAAACATCTTCATAAGAAACATCACCAACTTCAAAAAAAAACACGGGATGCTCTTCCAAACAATCATATTACATCGACAAGTAACAAAATCAGAACATCATCAACGTAGTCGAAGTCAATTAAATAAGCATTAATAGGGATGACCCAAAAACTACTCTTCAGATCTTGTTCAAATTTAAATGGGATCACATGACAAACAGCAGCTTTCGATTATAGCAAGTACGCTTAATTAAAAAAATGAAAAAACCAGACTGCGTAAAATACTCTTATTATAAACTAAAAAGAATAAAACAATTTACTAGCTTTCATTTGATACCCATATTGCTACGGTAAGAAAAAAAAATCAACTCCCCCCCCCCTCATTCCGCCATTTGCGGGCGCCAAAATTTATATAGCCTATGTCACTACTACAATTTAGACAAATCCAACGACACCTCAAATGTCAAAAACCGTCCAGCCGTTTGGGCTGTAGGGCGTGCCAAAGAAATGGACATACATACATATATACATACATACATACACTCGAAAAAAATAACCCTCCTTCTGTCGCAGTCGGGTAAAAAGAATTATCAAAATCGGTACACCCAGCAAAAAGTTATGAGGTAACACACATTAAAAATAAACAAGTGCTAGTCGGACTCGCCCTTCATGGGCGAAAAAAAGTGGCTGTGACATACGGATGGACAGACAGACAGACATGACGAATCCATAAGGGTTCCGTTTTTGCCATTTGGCTACGGAACCCTAAAAATACAAATTGTCAACCTCCTCCTTTTTTGAAGTCCGTTAAAAACAGAATGAGGACGAATTTGTATCAGAAGTATGATTGTTAATCTTTTAAATTTGGGATTTGGTTATTAGGCTTCCGATTGAGAGAGGCTTTAAGGTAAATTAAATTTATTGTTAGATAATTACCAAATTGCCACTGCTATGAATTGCCAAGTTACCAGCGAGGCACTGCTTATTGTATATGATCGAAGCGCTCGTTGTGTTAGTTTCATGTAACTTACGACGTCTTGGCAAATTGGCAGTTTCGACACCCAATAAATCTACTATCCTTCTCGGGTGAGAGATACACAATATGAAATTATACCTTCCTTCATTACAATATTTTTATTTTCTTGCATTTTTTTTTTCTTATTTTATGTCATTTTGTGTCATATATATTCATTTATTTATCTATCCATTATTTATATGCGCATTTAATACAAAAAAAAACTACTACCTAAAACACAGACATTAAGTTGCCTACCTTAGGACCAAACAACCGTGTATTTACCTTAACATATTTATTTATTATTCTTATTTATTATTCTCCTTGATATACTTCTCGCTCGTTCTACTACATCTAATAAAAATAATATAATCTATAAGAAATTTTGCAGCATCGAAAAACCTAAAAAAACTCGCAAATTCTTTCCAACAATGTGAAACTTTTATTTTAATTTTAAATATCTAACCACTACACATAAAATACACTACGAAACAATATTTATTATCGACTTTATCAACAAACGATCTGTATTCTGATTCGAAAATAATTTAAATAAATACTACACAGTGTGAATTAACTCCATTAACAAACAAACAAAAAAAGAAATAGAACCAGAAAGAGATTGAAGAGCAAATAATTGAAATTTAATTAAAATGTTATTTAACCCTATAACTAATCGTGCAAAACCAATATTTTCTCAAAAAATTTTAAAAAGTATATAATTTTTAAAAACAAATTAAACAATACAAACTGTGTTTAGTCCGGCCCTGCGCCATAATTTAGCTAAATGTGGGTATTTGTAAGATTACGCTCAAGTGATTAAAGTTTAGTTTTTTAGTACTAGAAAATTATGAACTTATATCAGTCTGATACTGTGTAACTTTTTTTTTTTTTTGTTATAACTGTAGTATTTTGTGTAAATTATTCACTTCTCAATTGTGTCCTCTGTGTAAAATAAATAATTTACAACACAAGCGACAGTTAACTATGCTTAAGTTTAATATTTATATTTGCATTAAATGAAATTAATGTTTCTTTAGAGTACCACATATGTGACTATATGAAAAACTGGACAAGCTACGCGGTTGCACTCGCGTTAACCCTCAGTGCCCAGTTTCCGTTATCGTTGAACGATAGTAGTAAACAAAATCTTAAAATGCAATAATATACAAGTTCTTAAATTTTTCCTACTTTAAATCCTAAAAATACCACTTATGTACCTTCAGGTAATGAGTAAAGCTATTATTACACACCTTGTTGTTGCACTGCTTGAGGTACAAGACCTCCTGGCCCAGCTCCTACTCCACCCATGGGTGTCCCCATTCCCTAAAAAAAATTTAAAATAAAAATTCCATGGAACACAATTTATATATCCAATCCACAATATTTATATCATACAGTTAAAGGTTTAGGAAAAGATATCTTATTTTGGTTACTCATTATATCTTGTTAACTATATGTACATACAATAATAAAATAATACGAAAAGTTTTTATTGACAGTCGTGAATGGTGAGTTGATGTTATTTTCGTATAAAACAAAAAACAAAATAATAGGTATTGGACGATAATCAAAAAAAAAATCTGCATACCCTCATATATATGAACAAAAAAAAACTTTAGTCCCATGAAGAATTTTTATGCTGAACTACAAGTTAAATGTTCCAAGTGGAATAGTAACACAATAGCAAGGTACAAGAAAATGTGTTCAACTTGTGATTCTTGTAAAGTTTTATTGTGCGGAGACAGTCATGGGATTCACTGGTGACATCAACTGAAGTTTGTGTGATTAATGTAAAACTGTTGCTAATGTCTCAGATACCAACAATAATGAAAAAGCTAAACAATCTAAGTAAGGAAGTATAGCAACTATGTATGCATAAGAATATTCTTAAAACTGAATCAATAATTTAGAAAAGAAAAAAAATATAGAGAGACCGAATGGGTCCAATAATATCAAGTGTAGTATATATCAAGTGTGTACTTTCTGAGGTAAGAGTTGATATATTTGATTTGTTAGACTTGCATACCTGACTTTTAGATTGGTAATGGTTTTTATTTAAACTAATCCTGTGCTTGATACTGAGGCTAACTATCATGTGAAAATCTGCATAACGAGATTAAGCTTGGCTGAGCAATTTTATCAAGGCTTTTCTTACTCCAAAATTTGATGGCAAAAGAGTTTTTAATTTAGATTCTAAAATATTAATAATAGAAGCTGATATTGACGCAGTGGTCACTGAATTGGCTGCTATGCTAATGGTCAAAGGTTCAATCCTCGCTTGTGACAAATATTTGTATAGACGGTACAGTTGTTTGTAGTCGGGGTATTTGTGTCGAGTGTGTTTCTGAACATTCGAATGTAATAATAATATAATATAAAAATTAAATCTTTCTTGGGGCCGTTGAGTGTGAAGTGTTTTTAACATACTTTATGACTGACTATCGAAGCGTGACATCACAAGGCCATCGGCAAAGTTTCTGCGCACGGATAGTAGAATAAAATAAAGATAATTATAAAATATTATGAGACTATTGTAACATATTATACAAAAGGATTTTGTGTTATATTGTTTTTTTTTTGTTTGTATATTTTATATGATATCAAATTTGAAATTAGTACCTGGCCTGCCATACCCATATTTCCCATTTGCCCGGGCATTGTGGTTCCATATGGTGGTACCATTTGGTTCCCCATTCCAACCATACCAGTGTTTCCCATTGGTCCTCCCATTGGTCCTCCCATTACACCTGAAAATTTCAATAGCATTAATTGGCAAAATAAAATTAAAATATTATCAGCCAACCCATAGTGAAGCAGCATGAATATCTACTAATATTATAAAAAATAATGACTGTTTTCTTAAAACAATAAATAAAGAAACACCAAATGTTCAAATTTTTTATTTTTTTATTTTTATAATAAGGTGGCCAAAGGTGCAGACAGCTCCACTTGAAGTTAAGTGGCTACTGCTGTCCATGGACATCTGCAATTTCTGCGTAGTTGCAGATGCGAAGCCAGCCTTTAGGGAAAAGGTCTGTACACTCATGTTTTTTGATTATTTGTTATAGATAAGCTTCATACTACTGAAACAATTTTATTACATAATTCACATTATTTATAAGTTATGTAGGCCAAAAAATGATGCTATAATTAATTAGAGTAAGATAAAGTTAGAAAAGAAATGGTTATTTTTTTTAATCCTTTTTTACTATTTTCTGACGTGAATCTATATCCATAACATAAATCCATATTTAAATGATAGACTAGACTAATTTTAATTTTATTATGCCAATTCACAATGCTAATAATCTATTTATGTATGTATTGTATTTTTTTTAACTCTAATCGTAGGCAAGCTAAATTTAGGTGCGTAGTATACTATACTGACTATATAAAATTAACTGTTTTTCACAAAAATTGGTGAGGTGGGAATACAATTTCACCCCTAAAACATCTTTTGCTAAGTTTAGTTCTTAGTTTCTTAAAATAATAAAAAATGTGGTTTTTTATTTTAAGATATCTATAAAAATTGTATTTATATTAATTTTTAAAACTATATAAATAATATGTTTCTTAGCAAATATATACCCGTTAATTGATTAGGCATGGATTGCATTTGGCCACCCATAGGTCCGCCAAAACCCGTTCTCATAGCGCCAGGATTCCCCTGGAAATTTCCAGGGAACTGATGTCCTTGTCCAGCCATAATGTTTTATTTCTTTTATGTCTGTTGCATATATATTATAAATTAAAAGGTTAGACGAATAACTCTTAATAAACGTAAGTCTAGTAGTCTTTGTCGTTAGTTTGTTTGTTTGTTAGGTTGAAACATTCCGGTAATATTTAGTAATAGTATAAATAACTTCACATATAATATAAAAATCACTATATTTATTGAAAATTACATCGAAGTTTGAAAACAAACACAAAACGCTTGCTGCTGTTTGACAAATTGACATTTCATAATAATTTGACACTGACATTTTTTAGCTGAATTTGCCATTACGAAAAAAGTAAAGGTACACACTTACACGGTACAGAATAACTTTTTTTTTTTCATTTAATATTTTTTATCTAATTGTAATTGCAAGGCATGTGTTTTGAATCTAACCTTAAAATATAATCAAGACTCATATAAATATTTATGTTTATTGAGAAGAGTTAATATTTTATTCATAATTTAATATATATTTTTTAAGTAAAACACAGACACAGGAGTGGTTTGAAGCGTTATGAGATGGAGGTGTAAACATTTTTTTAAGAACTGCAGTAGCGAATTTAGTTATATTATTAATTATATAACTGTATAATATTAATTGTATAATCTGCAACAAATGCTTATAATCAAATATGTAAATGAAGTTAATGTTCACAAGAAAGTGCCTAATTTCAATTTTATTAAAAAGTACAAATAGGGTCCAATTAAAAAATCCAAAATATAAATATTCTTACATATACAAATTTTAAAATAATCTAAAGTTGGCATGTACTACACACTAATACATGTGCTTGTGTTTGTGAGTAGACCTATATACTATCTACTATACATAATATAAAAGATCATTATCCGTTTCTTTTGCACGCCGGCCGATCTTACGCAAGTAATAGAGACATATAATTTATATTATTGCACTTCTGAATATTTTTGCACCTATTTTCCTTTTAGTAATTTCAATTTATCTTAATAATCCAACACTTCATAAATCTGTTTATTATTTTTATACAAATTTTAAATATTGGAACTAAAATTTATTGTAGTGGAAAGAGTTCACCTCTATAATTTTTTTTTTAAATATTGACTAAGATTTCTAGTTTTACAACCTAAGTAAAATATATACGTTTTTTATAAAAAAATAATTCTAATGTTAACATTACTCATGAAAGTCATATCATTATCATCATCATCAGAAATTTGATGTCCACTGCTGAACGTAGGCCTCACTCATCGACATACAGAGCGACCGCCTGTGCTCTGTATTACTGGTTATTTTGGGAGATTTCTTGCGGCCAGGTATGATGACACTGCTGCCCATCACCATCTTGTTGGTAGACAGTTGTTGCCAAAATTAAGGCCTTAGACGCCTTTTACGACTTCTTCATTGCTGGTAACCGCACGATTTATTAGAGTATACAAAGTACAAACACAAAAACACTGTGCATAACTCTACCTTACTTGTGGCGTAGGTACCTATTGTTGTGTGTAACGTTGGTTGATCGTATTAAAAAGTTAGGATTATTATTTATTAAAAAATATTATTATATGAATTTACCTATTATTTCGTAAGTTACGTGCGTTTCTAATACTGTAATGTTCTATTCAGCTTGCAAATGTCTAACTACTTGCAAAAGCTTTTACTATGATCACAGAGAAAGTCCTTCTTCAACCATCATAATATGTACCGGAATTTCTCACGATGAAATATAATGTTTCATCAAAATGTGTTTTTTTTAATTCGTTTTTGTTACAAAATATCTTAGTGGAATCACGTCATGTATCATTAATATTATTCTAATTGCCTTAAAGGTTGATTGACTTCTTATTCTATTTGGGTTATTTTAATAACCTATGCTTAGAATAATCAGGCCGTTTACGTACAATTTAAAATAAACAACAAAACTATTAAAATACATGTGTATGGCAATACCTAAAATAAGCAAATTAAACGAATTGATTTAACAAATCTTAGTACAAATGTAAATATTACTTCACCACCGAGCCGAGAATTTTTTTAAAAAGTTGTGATTTTGAAACAGTAGTTTACTAATTACGCTTTCTATCCATTGAGAATTTTGAATACTTTTCATATTATAGTAATAAAAATAGTAGATACCTACTTGTAGACTGGGTCACAAGTGATTTTTGTCAATAATCATAAGTGACCACTTAGATCATAAATATAGGAACTCTGCCGACACGATGATTTACGATAACAACAACAACAAGTACTCTTTATTGTACACCAAAAATTTTTTTTACAAATACAGAGTAAAATTATAAGAGAAATGTACAAGAGGCGGCCTTATTGCTAAAGCAGCAATCTCTTCCAGGCAACCTTAGGCAGAGGATATAAATAGAATATATATCATTTATCATTTAATACGTATACGTATTACACTATGTTTATATATAAAAGCTTATCAAATTACTGCGATGAGATTAAATTTTAAAAACACCGATTTAAATACAAAATAATATTTGCGTGGGTTCATACACGTTTTATTTTGAAGTTGGGTCAGAGATACTCTTTTTGTACAAACTACAAAGACGTAAAATATTCATTATTTATAAATGCATAGGTGAACACTAATAAAATATTATTTTGTACTTTACAGTACTTTTAAGTAGAATTTTTAAAATTGTTTTTTATTCAACCGTTTTTCATATAATCAGCATCGCAAAGTCATATCTAAATGCAAAAACAATCTTGAATCATTTTGGCCATTGAAAAGTTCAGTCGAATGTCTCCAGAGTTCATGGACATAGCATTATTGTACTTATACCTACTTTCAACCATCGCCGTAGCTAGAATTTTTTTTTAACTTTGGGAAGAAGGAAACCCAATATTATACATGCTGCAAAAACCTTTATTGTTAAAGGAAATGATTGAACTGAATGGGCCTGTAAACTTCCCACTGCTGGGAAAAGGCCTCTTCTCCATGTAGGAGGGTTGGAGCTTACTCCACCACGTTGCTCCACTGCGGGTTGGCGGATAAATTCCCTACCATGAGTAACAATCGTTACAAAGTTTAGTGTCTAAGATAAAACCCGCGATCGACGGTTTTATGTGTTCTCCGAGGCACGGTGGTGAGACCATCAAGGACACACACCCAGATTGTTAGATTAGTAGTAGTAGATTTTATGTAAATAATTTTATGATGTATTTTTATAAGTTTAAAATAATGAAAAAAAAAACTTTCTTTTATCATACACAATTCAAACTGTAAATTATCTTTTAGTGATTTGTCCAGATTAATAGCACTTTTCTCAATAATAATTTCGATGATCTCATTGATTTTGAAAGACAATTTTACACTGTAATTTATATCTGGATGATTGCCAACTTAACGAGTATTCTTCCGACCTACTTATTTCTTCAGAAACTAAAATTTAAAATAGAGCAAGAGACACATTTGTACTAGATAACATTCCATTACCTATTTATATCGAACGGTTATATACTACGACAATTATTCGATATTTAAAGGAGGATAGATAAAGAAAACACCAAATTATACCTTATAAAATTATTTTCCATTTTAGATTATCCTAAGTTAAGTACATTATAGTATAATTTTAAATTAATCATAACAATTATTAGGTATTTTATTTTATTATGAATTCACATTTTATATAAGTTATACATAAATAAATTGTGCTTATATTACTGTGAATGAAATGCACTTATGGACTGTTTGGCTTGTTTTAGGTCATATTCCATACATCTGATTTTATGATATGTCATAACATGGTCAGTATATAGTTCTTTATTTAGTAAATGGTCTATACAATAGATTATATATTTTAAGGCAAGATGGCCACGTATATGGCTAACATGGTTCATGTTTTTTTTTGGTACACGTCTAATATTATACTCTACTTATAATTAATGTGTGTATAATTCAATATATCGGACCGAACCGAGGTTTTAGCTTAGATTGCCGCGATAAGAGATTCGATCCGTTCGATAAATATTTAACAATTTTTATTACTCTTCCACATAATAAATAGTTATCAACATGTAGATTTACAAATATCAACAAAATAAATTACGAATAACAGCATATTATAATAATTAAAGTTAACTTATGATCTACATATTTTCTGTGAAACTACCTCTAGTGCCCTTAACTTGCTTGTACTACGACGCCGGCCGTAAACGTTTTATTTATTTCTTTATAACAAAGCTTTTTACAACCGAAATGTAAGTATGTTTATTATTATTATTATTTAATTTTAATTAAATTGAAAAGATAATCACTTATAATTTTCGTTTCAATATATTATTTAATAAAATAACGGCCAGCGGAAGTCAAAACTCATTATAATTAATATTATATGGACTAGTAATTGGTTTATTCTAACTAATAAGTACCCTATACCGCTTTGGAGAACAAAGTAATTTTACGTGGGCCTATATTAGTGTGATTTACATCGATTTTAAAGTACATGACTTACATTAATAATTAATACATAAGCCCTTTATTGCTCTCCTCTAATCTTAAGCTAAACGAAGTCCATCTTAGGACGTATTGAGCAATATGGACGCGTAATACAGACACAGTATCAGCTAAATTACTGTAACATTTTAAACCTTCACTTATTACAACATATTTAACTAGAATTTTCTTATTTCCTTTTTTATTGCGACTTTTATGAAATCAAGATCAGATTTGAAAGATACAAGGACAATCCTATTTACTTTCCAATTTTTATATAATTTCTGTTGTTTTATATGTATAATAAAATAAAATAGGAACGAGTTTTAGAGAGACTGAAAAGGGCAATCGGCCAACAAAATAGCCTTATTTCGTATACAGTCATTATATTCGTATAAATATAATGACAAATATGTGTTCCGTAATCTTAGAATAATATAATTTTACGTAATTGTTTTTATCTACAAATCCTCTGTCACATAACACTCAACATCGTTCCACCACAAGATATTCGTCGATTTCTCAAGATCATTAATACATACGTATGAATTTCTTAAAAGACGATAGAAAGGAAGTTATTCGGAAGAAAAATATATTCTTAAGTCTGCAGCAAAAAGGTCAAACGATAAAACTCTGAAAAGCATTATCTAATCATTAAAATTGCTTTACCGTATTGTCGTAATGAGAATTTTACGGCTTCATAGACTATAGAGTTTACTATCGTCCGCATTCATTTTTCACGCGCTTTCCATATGTTTATTGTCATTTGACAGCTCTTTGCTTCTATCTATATTAAATGAAAAATATTGTTAAAAACAATAATATAAATGTACCTAATTGTAGATCTAGAAATATGCTACAGGTAAAAAAATATGGTATGTTATTAGGAAGTTAAAAAATGAGGCAAGAAATATTACCGTAGCTACGTATCTATTAACTATTGCTACGCATATAAAGAAACTTATTGTAAATCTCTCTCTCTCTCTCTCTCTACTCTGTCTTCTTTTCTAACTATCTAAAAGAAATAATCAACGCTGTAGAACATTAGACGTCACAATTTAAGTTTCCCACTAGTTTTGACTAATGAAACAAAATGCTTCAAACAAAAAGACAACTTAAATGGTTTTAAGGGCGAGTTGTTATAATGTTTAAAGTGAGTGAACGGTTATAGCATGGAGTATAGAAGTAAAGGAGCACTATCTCATATGGCTGTTTAACACAAAAAGTGTCCGCAAAATAGCATTAAATAAAGGGGGCGCTGGTGTGGTGGTGGGTATAATCTGAACTTAACTGTTCTAGACGACTTGAAGTTTGCTGCGTGGAAGTATAATTAAGTTTAGTAATTTTTTATCTATAATTAACTAATTTAATCGTAAGCGTAACCGATGACCGACGAACGTTTGAAGAGGTTATGTTAAATGACGGACAAAATTTTGTAAATTATTCTAAGTATCAATATTGTTCATAGGTATTAATTATGTTTTAATGGTCGGATTTCACTTTGAAAACAGTTACGTTTTCTTTATTAATAGAGTTTTTACAGAAATAAAATTTTACCAGTTATTCTACAAAAATCATTAATACAATTTTACAATTTTAATTTTATTTTAACTTTCGTATTTAATAACTTTTTATAGTAATTCATTAGTTTGGTACACCAAATAATACGTTATTATCTCCGTAAAACTGACAAGAGAACACAGTCATTTTGACTATTAGACCCGCCCCATTAACTGCCGATATTTCTGACGAACTCTAAACGTTGTGCAGCACTTTACTTCACTTAACTTCACTAAAATCTTAGTCATGATCATAGTTATATTAAAACTAACGTCGGCTAAAACTTCAATCGACGTGTAGGTACGAGCAACTCGCCCTGGTATCGAGCAACACGTTCATTTGTTATTATACTAATAATTCACTAAATAAAAACAAATACATATATAATATTTTTAAGGGATGAATAATGACTACTTGTAGATAAAAGAATTAGTCATCTTTACAAGCAGTGGCAAAAAAAAATTACCTTGAAATAACTTTTATAGAAGTATCTCACTTTGATGTCCATCGGTCGAGACTATTTTAGGAAACTCGCATTGATTTATCAGTTTTTCTCATTCATATCATGAATTACATCCAAATGGTTTCTTTATTTGCTATAGTTTAATTTATTTAACCTAACGTACTTTTACGAAACGTACCTTTATAATTGTTTTAACTTGGTTATTGCCTAAAAAATCCTTTACCCACGTACTGACATATCTAAGTACCCTCATTATGTCTTAATACTAGTTGAAAAGCTTATAGCTTTGGTCAATTATTAATATATTTGGTTGATACAAATATTATTAGGATGTAACATAATATTGGTTGCTATTATTTAATGCGGTAACGTAACCACTTTTTTCACTACTGGACGACAGGATTTCAATAAATTTCAATAATTATTCTACCTCATCACATTCATGATACCGCGTTTTTTGGTAGTGGCTTTAAGTTTATAGTTGTTTTATTTTATATTATTTGTATCATCTCTTACAGCCATAGTTTAGTTTTATGCACTATTGCATACGAGCCTCTTGAAGTTGTGGTGGATACGGGAGAGGAGGAAGAAGTGGCGCTTGTACTCCACCGCCGGGCAGGGCGTAATAAGGTGACACGTAACCGGCGCCGCTAGCCGCTGCGGCAGCTGCTGCTGAAACCAATGGAGATATTTTTTTTTTTTGCTATAGTAATAATTATCTATATTAATAAAATAAATACAATATACCAAATATTAACAATTTAATGATTAATCATGAATAAATGCTGTACATTTTTTGTCATATAATATCTCACATAAACATAGATATATAAAGCACGAACCTGCAGCGGTTGCATAAGGATCGAATCCAGCCGCTGCATATTGCTGTTGGTAAGCAGCCGCCCCCTGAGCCGCAGCCGCTTGGTACTCGTACAGGTGGTTGGCGGCGGCTACAGCAGCCGCGTGCTGTAGCTGCGGCAGCTGCATAAGACCCCCAGCTCCAGTGCCCACGCCTGCTCCCACTCCGCTCACCGTCCCCATATAACTAGGAGCACCGTACACGTATCCCGGGGATAACCTGCCAATTATCGTCATCTATTACTCAAAATCGTCACGAACGAGCAAACAGGCTTTAGACGTCGAGAGCTATCGATGCTCTTCAAACGTCTTCAACCTAACCCCGCGATGACCTCTCACGACGCTCCACAGAAACGATCGTCTCGTGAGGAACCATCCGATTTGCAAAATGAACACGTTCCAAAACTGTCATCACACGCTATAAATACCTAGCCCCATTTGCAGCCTTGACAGGTACGAGCATCTAGTCTTGTTATGTTAGTAGACATCGATAAACGGTTATATATTATGTAAGTATGCGATATATACTTAGAAGTCGCGGTCGAACCGCCGCCGTGCGTCATTGGCCGGAAAGTAAAAAAAAACTGTTAAAAATGTGCTAGCGATATCAACTCCGTTCGAACGAAAATAACCGTATGTCGCGGCTCTTTTAGTTTATATGTATTTTAAAACGAGATGAAAAATTTATATTCACAACTAGGTATAATTTCTACGATTTATAAATTTCACGAAAAAGTTTTCAATGATATTTTTAACCCAATTGATCTAAAGATCAATGGTTTACCCATATATTATTAAATTATTTTAATAATCATATTTTTTATGGTGACAGTATTCCATACTTCAATAACCTTGTCCCTTTATAAATGTAAATTGACCTTTGTACGAAAGGCGTACTTATTTACCAAAGAAAAACGACTAAATCAAAAAATTTAAAGGAAATGCCGAATCCGCTTATTTCCCACTACACAAGAACAGCAGGCGGTCAAGTCTGTTCAAGAGCGCTTGTCGTAAGCTGCGTCAGCGTTTACAAAGGGTTCTTTGCAGATACTACGCTACTTAGTTCACATTTATAGAACGTTTGTCTTTTTCCAACATTATACACGTCAATAGAGACAGATTGATGGATGTTCGAAATTTATAGCGAATATTATAGCGGGGTTGATTAGCTTGGTACGAGGACTGAAGAGATGCGCGCATGCGTCATGCACGCCCGAGTCTAGGCTCCGCCCGCCTAAACCGCCCACCTGTGGTATTCTATATTATTCGTAAGTGCAATACCTACTCTGTATCAAATTATATAATCTATAAATCACGTAATATACGCTACTAAGGTTGACATTTAATTCCATGTTTTCTAAGAAAGAAAAAAAAAACATAAGTACAAAGAAAAACACGCGTAAAGAGCAATATAAAACTGGCGAAACGTCACACAAGCTGTCACATCTACAGTTACAATCAGAAACTAAATTTTATTAACTTCTAATTATTTTATCTGTTAGAAACCTACTTTTAACTTTTAAATTAAACTCATTACTTACATGCACACCTATAACTATTAGTTGAACCACGAGGATAGTTAAATCAATCCGATATCGAACAACGAAGCCAAGGACAATACTGTTATCTTCACTTTTTATAAAATTGATGTTCAGAATGAATGACCCGATGGGTATTGATGTGTTCAATTAATTGTTTTTACATTAGGGAACATGTCTAAATGATTTATCGTTTGTGGTGGTTTGGGTCACCGTGACAGCGTAATCTTGAAATAACGTAATTTATCACGAAGTAGGTATCTATTTGAAAAATTGGATCACTATAGTATGTAAGACACGGCGGCGGACGAATACCGAGAAAACGCATATTCTGCGAAATCTCTTCTCTAAGACATTTGTCCGCGGGATAATGTAACTGAACATCCCTTAATAAGAACCATTGACATTACGACGACCGTGAAGCCCATGGCACTGCCGTTATAAGGATAATTTATGAAAATTCAAATATAATATGAATAAATAAGCTAATTTGTTAAATCGTTAGTGCTTTTTAAGGACTACCGTCGGAACGCAAATGGATCTTACAACTCGTGACCCGCTGAATCGTTTTATCTTTGAATTAATAATGTTTTATGTATCTATTTAATATTCTCGCGAAAAATAATTATTCTTATTTATAGCAGTAACATTTTAGTTTTGAAAAATAATATATTTAAAGTCCCACTTAGTACGCTCGATTTTTAGTAGAAACTTTATGTAAATAGTTATACAAGTATTAATTTATAGAAATATTTTAAGACGCGCGCCACAGGCTACAAGGGAAATTCGGTTACTTAATTCTTAGTAAGTGTATTAAACGAAATCCACCACCAACAAAACTCAATTAAAATCAAAAAAAAATCTTACACGAACACGGCATAAAACATAAAATTAAAGAAAACATTGAGTGTTGAGAACGATGCGAATAGTGACGGCGGTGGGCGGCGCCCGCGCGACTTGGACCGCCGGCGCCGCCCATGCAACGATATAGCTTCAAAACGTAAACATTTAAAACCCAATTGACTAATTCACACCCAAAACGAAAAATCCACTCTCACGCTCACGCTTGCCATAGATACCTATGTGAAAATTTTTGATTATTTAGTCTAGGTGTGGTCCGCCGGCCGCCACGCCGCTAGCAGTCCGGAGACGCCGCTCGCCTCATCTACCGAGACAAAAGTCAGCTCAGCTTATTGTACTGACATTTCAAAACTACCACTCATACTTTACTTACCTATTTGCCTACTTTCTCCTAGTAAATTCCTTTCAATTGTAAAAACTTGAATTAGATTCCAAATGCGATATGATGTGTAGCTATAAACTTGACGAAGTTTATAAACTATTTATTTTTAATAAATATGTGTACTCATTTAAAGATGTCGATAAAGTTGGTAGAATTTAAGCGAATTAAATAGTCACCTAACGCTAAACCCTATCCGACGTAAACTTGATTAAGTCTGATTTTTGTCTCGTGAGATGTGTTTGAAGCGGCATGCGGCGCCGCTTGTGCTGGCAAATATCGAAGTGTTGAACCATAGAACATTGATGCAATACAGATGCGTTAAAGGCGACAGGGGCAATCTAAACTTACCCATAATGCGCTGGCAGAACCGTAGGATAGCCGGCACGGACACCCGCCGCGGCCGCCGCTAACCCAAATCCTGCAACAAAAATTGTCACTAATGAGTTTGACTTCCTTGAGCTACTTTAAAACTATGTCGTTGAAAAAATATCATCTATCATCAGATGCCCTCTCCAAATGTGCTATTTTCATTCCCACTTAACGGAAGTGGCTAGAGAAGACTTGAAACTAAAATATATAAGATTGGACTACATCCAAATGACACAAGAGTCAACTTAGCGCAGGCGACGTCAGAAATGTTAATTTCTTTTTATTGCATTGTTAAGCCGAGGCGGCGTCTATTTCGGTCGCTAGCCGTCCGCCTGGGTTACGGCATCCAGGAGCATGACTCTTGACAAGACGGCACACGCTATAAATGGCTTATAAATCTTTACCATCGACTATCGAGATACTTATCGCGAATGTCTAAGAACGGATCTCGAGACTCAAGGCATCGACTGAAGTCCACTTCATGAGATGGAATTGGAACGAGTTGAAATGCAAATTATATCAGGAAGTGTATAATTTTGAGCTCGGTATTTAATATTTAATAACAAATCGATGATGAACGTCTAATGATCATAGAAGCGTGACTTATGTCCGGTTTGTTGTTATGGTGAAATTTCCCCTGCTATTACAACGTGCTGCGTCCGGAGTGGCCCCGGATGAAGTCGCGGTTGAGCTGCTTTGATAATGTTTGACCTTCATGTATTGAAATAGCAAATTCACTAATAAGTATTCTCAATAAAATACAATTACATGTTATTTAAATTAGGAGATTGCTTTTATTAATATCTACATACCTATCTGTTTCGGTTTTTAAATATATATTTTTATATAAATGATACAAAAAAGAATTTTATGTGCAACATAAAAACGAATGTCATTACAACTTACATAATTTTCTACTTATTTGATTAAAAGTCTATACCGGATTTTATCGCGTTTATTCAAAAACTTTAGAGTTTAACAATATTTTAAATTATTTCCCGACGTTTCGGACCCTTTACAGCGTCCATGATCTCGGGGCACTAAGGTGGTGGGTGTACGTCGTACGAATAATGAATTAATTGTACAAATAATTCATTAATATAATAATAAACGCGATAAAATCCGGTATAGACTTTTAATCAAATGAGTAAAATTCGCGTAAATATAAGAGAACAGTATAATTTTCTACTTATCTATAAAAGTATATAATTTAACGAATCCGTTTATCCGTTTCGAAGATCCACTTTATCTATTTAAAATAAAAAAATAAAAACGGAGACGTCATATTTACAATCTCAAAATAATTATTTGAATATGTACGACTGTCGTTAAAAATATATATATATGTAATAAAAATAATAATAATATTAGATGTAGGTCTTTATCATAATCGCTTCACTGTATAAAAATTTATTAATTATTATAATTTGAATTTTGTATTTTGATTGACGGCGTCAGAAAACAGGTAACTAAACATTGAAATGTTATTCGAAAAATGGTAATAATGTTTTGTAAAATAATTTTTTCTAGATTTAATTAATAACAATTAATTATTCATAATAAATTCAATAAACGAAACCAGACGAAAAAATAAACTTCAAAATGGCTGATTGCGATTTATTTTTATAAGAGTTTGAAGTATGTACTATAATCATAGAGCATTTGTTTTTGCTCTATGACTAATACTGTCATAATTAATAGCGCTGATAACGCTTTTTAAATCGCGGTTGGTTAATACCTTACATAACTGCAGACTAAAGTAAAACTTATGTATGGGCCTCACCGCGAGGACAGCTAATAGTATGGCGGTAGAGGTAAGGAGCACAATCTTGTGTTACAAAGTGTCCCCTAAATAACCTTAAATAAAGATGGCGTTGCTACCAGAGGACCGTTTTTTTTTCAAAGAACTACGCGCTAGCTGTTCCTGTTAACTTTCGTTTATAATATATTTAAAAATTACTTTAGCCTATGAGAATACTTGAAATTATTTTACTCTTCCACTTAGCAAACTTCAAGTCATCTAAAACAGGTTCAGATCATACCGTCCACTACACCAGCGCCCCTTTAATGGTATTTTGTGGATACATTTTGTATTAAACATCCATATAAGAATGTGCCCTTTACCTTTACCCTCCAAAGCTATCTATTAGATAATATTTTTCAAAAGAAAAGAAAAATGGCAGGTGTTTTTACCAATTTCCTTATTTTTAAAAGTTTTGGCTCTAAAAAAATATCTATGATATAGATACCTACATTTATAAATCTTAAAAAAAAAAAACATTTTCAAAAAAATTCGAAAATGGAAAAACGATGTTTAGGATGATTAAAGGCATTATTATTAACATCTGCTTATTCACAATTTACTTTAATTGAGTTATTAATAATAATTTATTTTTGTGGCATCAATATTCAGGACCTTTGTTAGTTGTCACTTACTAACGTGTACTTTCACAAATACCTTTATAGTCGAAATATTTTTGCGCGACGTCTGTACGTACATACGTAGGTAATTTTATATAGATCGCATCACTCAAGATTTAACGTGTACAATTTTATAATTTACTTGTTTATAATTTTTATTTGCGCCTTGCATTACAACCGACTTTTTATTAAAGACCCCTTCGAGAAAAACCACTATCAAAAACATCTAAGATTGTCATAGGAATCATAAACTTCTTATATTAAGCAGTTCGAAGTTAAAAAAAAACATACGACAGAAACTAAAATCTTTAGGAATACACTAATAACATAACATACGGAAAAGCAGCATAAAATATAATCACTAGTCAATATAATATAGAATAAATTGCCCGTTTCAATTGCAGAAGTAATAAGTGGAGTCGTTTCATATAATAAACGTATATAATTTTTATTAAACTAAATATGTATGTACATTACACGAGGTTTACCTGCAAGAGTTCAATAATTAAATAGATATTATATTATAAAAATGAAATCAAATAATCACGTAGGCAAAATGAGTAAGGACATAGTAAAAAAATATATGTTATTTTTAATATCTTATCATTAGAGGCCCGCCCCGGCTGTTCCTGGGGTAAGTATATGTACCTAGACCTTCCACATGAATCACTCTATCTATTGGTGAAAACCGCATGAAAATCTGTGCAATAGTTTTTGAGTTTATCGCAAACACAGACAGACGCGGCAGAGGACTTTATTTTATAATATGTAGTGATAGTGATGGTACCAACATAGTCAATCTGTATGACTAAATATCTCGTAAAACCAAATATAATTTAAAATAGAATAATTCATAAACATAGACTTATAGTATACTAATATTGTAAAAGATGTATATAACATTGTTTTACGAATATTATAAACCATTGCTATGACTATTTAAAGGTATTTTAAAAAAAAAACAATATTCAACTGGACTCTTCGTGACACGAATGAAGACAAGACAGCGATATCGATACTAGTTACCCCTAAAAAATGAAGGGTTGGTGGCGTGTTCCTAGAGCGTGTGATGTGCCGCCACAATTCGATCGATGCCATGCCATTTGACGGCCGAGGTCGAACCAATGTCCACCATAAGCCTTATCTGATTCAAATTTTTTTTCAGTCTATATCATTGTGACACGACCTAAATGCGATGCTCTTTTTGTTGACCGCATGTGACCTAGTTAGGCTTCACCTCTAATCGATTATTGGCACCACAATAGTTTTTTTTTTTAATCATTTTCGACGCAATAAATATAACACGGTCGAGTCGTAGTCGTATGACGCAGATTTCCACGTACGTTAGTCATGGTCTCTCCTGAAAAACGGCCGCACACGTCCCGGTAAAGTAAATACGCTTTGTTTTAATGTTTTTGCTTGGTTTCAGGAGTTCGAAGCGTGGGTCGACGAACTGCAAAGCCGACACCGAAGCTTAACGACGCTTGTAAGGATTCTACGGAAATACGATTTTAGACTCGTGCGGCACTGGTGAAGCAGTCTTGGTTATATGTTTTAATAATTTATTCCTAATATTCATCTATAAAAAATATGTATACATAATTTAATGAATGAAATATTTAAACGATTATAACTATGAACAAGGTTTATTATAGAAGCATCTCTGATCTGTGTGTAATCGTTAAACACTGTTTACGATTTCAGATTTGTATGTACAAACATCCCAGAGAATCCAAAACTCGCAGTTAAAACGCAGAGCTATGCTCGTTGCCGCATGTACCGAAAAAGCAAGCGGTAATACAATGTAGCATCAATATGTCGTGTAAGTTTACTAACTCAAGAATAGACGAAGACCAGTCATGGCCTAGTTCTGTGTGTCCAAACTAATATGTAAACGCGTGCGACAAAGTGTTCGGACTTCAGTTGCCTGCCTTTTGATCTGACCAGTCTTAAAATTCGCACTTTATGTCGTCTACTTTATCTAAAGATTTATAACATTCGAAAGAAAAGTTTAATTACATCCACTTAACGCGTCAGTTCCCGGGACAATTATTTTTGGAAAACACGTGCACGGTCATAGCCAAGTTAGTCACCGTCTAAGCTCAAGACATACGAGTGGATATGATTAGTCATATTACCTATCTATACTTCAATATAGTTTTCTACTTTTACGAATGATTTTACATTTTCCATAAACTTTTTACGTTACTGTAAGTTTTTCAACTATATTCGCTTAGAACGAGAACCTTTGCTTTTTATGCTCAAACAAAAGATAGGCCGTTCAGAAAATATGTGGTTTTGGCGAGTCGCCAGCGTTGGTGTCGCGGCTGAGGCGGCGGAGACGTTCCCAAAACTGCGTATATTTAGACAAAATAAAGAGCCAGCCGAAGACAAAACGAGACGCAACTCTTGTTTTATAAATAACCGCGTCGTTCGCCGGACGGACTGCCTCGCTCAACCAACCTCTGCTCGCCAGCTGTTGTCCATAAATAATAATTAAGACACGAAGAAAGCTACGTGTTTCTTGTAGAACTTCTGAAGAAGTAAAGAATTAATATATGATAATTGAAATATGGAAAGAAAACTAAAAAACATATTTTGCTAACTAATAAACCCTTCTAATATTTCTAGATAATGGGTATTAAATAAAATTGTTTTCAATATTACGTGACGAAAGAAACTTTACATCAAGTGCCGGCTTAATCGTCAGACTTAAACGGTTTATAATCAATGTTCCATGGTGGAAAGGTAATCTGCAATGGAGGTGGATTATATGGCTTCGTGCGGATGTCGCCTCTAGGGATCGCGTTTCATGGTGCGAAGGGCGGAACTGCTGTGCTTGAACCTATGCTAACAACGCTAGAACAATAGCTGTACCATGGACTTCCCTTTCCGTTGAAAATCTCATTAACACCCTTAGTTAGTTCACTTTATTAATAAAGAAAAAAATTAGTTTCTTTTGTATACCTATTTGAAGAAAAAATTATAAAAAAAATAGTGGTAGTTTCAGAAGCAGAATCTTTCATTTTCTTTATATTAATTTTATACAAGGATTTCGATTCTATTTCAGTTACAAAAATAAACCAAATTAGGTATTTGCATTTTAATCAGTGTGAACACCTTGTCTGTCGTCGATTCCATCTAATGGGACACATGCCATACGTCCGCGTTACAAGGAAGATACTATTATGTACTTGGAACGCGTTCAAAAACTCAGATGTTATTAGTTCAGCAACGTCGTCTTATGTTTTATCGGTTTTTTATTAAATTGACGACATTAATTCCGTCGCTTAATAATTAAGTATTTCTTATCTGTGAAGGATGTCATCTGTGAAGGATGAAGTCAAAAAGGGTATTGAGTAAGAGGGCGTTTACCTCATGTGAATGAGGTATTTATTTTTATTTCCTATTGTAATTTATTTGCAGTAGAATTTTAATCCATAATATTTTATCATGAATAAGTGACAATATATATGTATTAATGAATTTAGGTTAATATTTTATGCTCATTATTGCGAAAGTTTTAGTCTATAAAATAAATTAAATAAAGTAATTTTTTTTACAAGCAAATAAATTATCAAAAGTACTTTGTACCTCAAATGACGTCATTGTAAAACTAATATGGTGGACAAAAGTTACAATATAATTGTAAAACACGATGTTATCGTTCGGAGATTTTTTATATTTGATATATATCTAGTCCATTTTTGTTCCCTTTTAACAATATGGAATCGTTAAATTGGAATTTAAACATTTTAAACGTTCTCACGTGAGCGTTTTATAATACCATTAAATTCTTTACAACCAAAATCACATTCAAGTTGTGACAATATGGTGTCGGTCGTAATCGCAGTAATTGCATGTTTCCGTTCTCTATACAGTAAAATAAGTCATGATTACCTACAGTAAAGTCAGATATGATCACGTGGTCGCGTGGTAGTTCGGCTAAGCTAACCATTATGGCTTCGCTTCAATTATATTGACGCGCTGTGTTATCGATCTATGTTTCAAATCGTGTTATTAACATTTTTGCTTTGAATTCTGAATCCCGCAACAATGATACATTGTGAAGCAAAATAATATAATGTACGTAAAATTCAAAGTTCGTTGTACCGTGAAAATTAGGAACATAATTATTGTTCGTATTTGTATTGATCGTGGTGGCGACCGACGCGTGCGGACTCATCGATGCATTCAATGCTTGTATCCCAAACCCGAAATAAAAATAGTGGGCTGACAGTTAGTCGGAAGGCGGGGAGACGCGCGGTACATGCATAAGTAATGCACCGGCGAAGGGCGAGCGGCGCACGCGATCCGCAATGCCAAACACAGGGCTAACCCCTCCGCAAACATCTAACAAACTGAACTCTTCATTAATCAATGATGACTTGCATAATTCACTTTTAAACATTATATCGCACTTCTTTGTTTTCTATGCCTCGAACTAAGCGTTTAAGCCTTCTTCATAGAGTAACTATACATAAAGATGTCGTTGATTAACATAGAACAATAGATAAAATTATTCATATTTCAAAGGCAATTTCGATAATTTCTTAGATAGGTGTTAATCGATTTTTTTGGTGCGCACGTAACTTAATAATTCAACGTGTCGTCCGTATGTTTGGACAAGTGCCTCGTTTGGCCCTCATCAACACTCCCATATAATAAAACATTAACAATGTTTTCATATTCAACGTCAGCTCCGCTGAAATCACCCATGGTTGTAGATACGACGTATTTAGAAACTAGGTTACAATATTTAGTAGCGAAGCAGTAAAATCGTATAAACAATATACCTACTGCATGGTGACGTGAAATTATATTCACATTCTATAATATACGAGCGGCGTTGTGGAATTAACGCACCTAATCAAACACGAAACAGACAATTGGATTTACGACAGCATTCCACAGAAAAAATATAAACGCAAAATTAAAAACATTTACTCTATAAAAAATTTAGCTGTAATGAAGATAAAATGATTGTTTTATAAATTCTATTCAAGCTAAATTAAGAATAACGGTTAAAACGTGCTCATATCCTGAGGTAGGTATTAATGCTTATTTATTTTGGCGCTAAAGCAGATCGGTCGGTGTTGAAGACAGATAGATGCGAGTTTACGTATCAATAAATAAATAAATTTCTTTGAAAAATTAAAAATATTTATGAACATTTTAATGATAGGTAATAAAATATGTATAAATTTTAATTACCTCATATTTATTTTCAAAATTTTACATTTATTTTATTCAATCTTTATTTCACATGATATTTTAAATTGCCAATTAAATAAAAAATACCTTCAGGTATACGGTATAATAATAGCAGGTAACAAATTATTATTCGTCAAATCCGGACGAGTATTAATCGTCAAACGGTTACACCCTGTTACTTGCATTAAATATCTTTTTAGAAACCAGATGTATAACGGACATCTCTTGTTAAAGACTCTTTTGTAATACCTAATAAGGCAGACAAACGCGTTAGGTCCCAAAAAATAACCCTAGGGTGGGAACAAGTTCGCGTCGAGTACTCTGAAAGCAGTATTACAATTATCAAGCGTTTCATATTGTAGGCATAAACACGTTGTCCATTACGTGTCGTAAACCTAAAATCTCACATAACATAGACTAAACACGGTTTTTGATTGTTTCAGTTTTAGAAGTTTTGTCAACAATCTCAATCGTCAATATCTCGGCAGCGATCTGTTTAATAAACCATCGTAATTGTAATAACTTTTATAAAGAAAGATATTGACATCTTTTGCTTATCTATGTATTTGTTTTCGGACGAGTTTCATTTTTTTTTTTTACTCACAAATAAATAACGTGATTCGTAATTCTATTACGTATAATGACACCCAGATAAAGTTTTAGATAAGCATCACTACTTATTTTATCGCTCAAACAAAAATAGCACCAACATTATTCGCATCTCTCTTAACCCTTAAACAATTTGCATTTGTATACTATGAACCGCACGCGGCTTTGTTAAATAAAATCGACGAATAACGGACTAAAATTCTCCCAACGTCCTCTGTCCATACACTAACGTACATTACGCAGGGGTACAGCACGGTGCATTACAAGGGACGGGCATATGGCAGGACCGGTACACCACGGCCAGGTGGCCGTCATGCGCGCCCGCACCCATTGTGCCACGCTTCCCCTCCCTACCTCCCAAACACCGCGCTAACGCATGCGGCCGCAAAACGCAAACAATGCCCAGTGCTTCGCAAAACATACATAGCTGTAACGACACAAATCCATTCAGCACATTTTCACACTTCTTTAATCTTACGGATCAGCTGGTTGGCCCGGTTTAAATGGTTATAGTAATGAGACTTGTTCGCTTTTGAATTCTCATGATACTTATCAAATATCTGTAAGTTAGTGTTTTTATAGGTGAGAAGGTAATTGTTATGTTAAGAGCAGCGCAATTACAGCGAAAAATTTATTTGTACTATACCTGGTTTATGGTAGCGATTATACCATCTGTTAAATAAATAAAAAAACATAACGACACAGAGAAAAAGCGTTGTTCAAGCCCATTACGTGACATGCGAGAAATTCTGTTGTTACTAACTCGTATAAGTACTTATCATTTTTCGCAAGTGTATTGAAGAGAATATTGAATTTCAAAGATAAAAATACTGCAATCCAATCAATATGGTGAAAAACCAATAAAATGGTGAAATTTCGTTGAAATTTTTTTAAGCATTTGAATTATCTTAAGCCTATAATAGATAATCGTGTCCCATTTTCAATTTGGAATAAACAGATAACAGTTTAAAAAAAAACTACTTAAATTACAGAAGCCATCGGTAATTCGATTAAGTACACTATCATGACTCCGTTTACTGTAATTTTCTGTTCGCTTTTAATTAGATAGCGGGTCTTTTAGGTAGTCGTGTAGCTGTTATCATATGTAGGTACAATTACAGTTGTATTCAGGAAGTCTATTTTGCATGTCATTGTAGTTGAAGTTACGTTTATAATTCACTTGTCTAGTTTATGTAATGATTGTATTTGAACAACAAACAGGCTTGCAATTGTATTTTCACAGTTCACGTCTTCAACTATATAGTTTAACTACATTTATAAATGTGTTTATAATTGTTAAAGTTTTAAAACAATTAATGGAGTGGATTTTGTTTTTGTGTTTTGTAGAAAATTAATTTGTAGATACATATTGATTATAGATATCAAGTTTCAAATCAGTTAATCTCCGAATAGGTAAGGTTATGTAAGGCTTGATGGTAGTTTTTTGTTTGTTTGTTTGAACACGCTTACCTAGAGATCTAATAATAATACTCTTTATAGCACGCCACTAAGAAAAAATATTTGTAACTAGCAAACCCGGCGAACTCCGTTTCGCCACCAGATGGCTTCGTTTTTTTGTAACATTTCGTTTGGGGATTAAAAGATGAAGTAGTACATGCTATGTATCAGAGATGGCGCTGTATGTGAAAAATGATTTTCCCTGTTTTCCTGCTTTTCTGTTGAAATTTTTCCTAAATTTTATTTGCTATAAAGCTTACGGAGCCTGAGACCTTTCCAACGAATGCAAAACCGTGGAAATCGGTTCGTGAGTTCTGGAATTATAGAGTCAGGAAGGAAAACCGACTTATTTTTATATTATAGATAAACAAAGAAACATTTACAAATGCTGTCTTATCGCTAGAGGAGTGACCTCTTCCAGACAACCTTTGGTTATAGGACTCATAATAGTACAGACGGCCTTTCTGTCGGCCTAGCATGCTCGCACGACAAAATTTTGTCTACCCCTTTTCTCGTATTATCTCTCTTTGTCTACAGTAGCTAACATGCGTGCACGTTGAGCATGCTAGGCCGGCTGATAACGATCGTTACTCGTAGTAGAGAAATTATCCGCCAATCCACAGTGGATTACAGCGTGGTGGATTAAGTTCTAACTCTTCTTCTATATCTAGAAAAGGCCTTCGCTCGGCAGTGGGTTGTTTACAGGCATTACAGTACAGAATATATGTATCCACACATACGTACGTCATAAACAAATACATGAATACACACACATGCACATACACAATTACATGAATAAAATAAATCGAAAATAAAAGTACATGAATAAGCGTAGTGAATATACGTATATATTATTAATTCTACAAGTTTTATTACAACTTCTTACTTTCAAAAACCCATTTTATTAAAGAAGGTTATAGCTAAACTATGACAGAAAACACACTGTAAATCAAAAAGGAGCGAAGCAGTGACGATAAATATCTACCATCCTGACGACTATCAAAACATGATAAGATACGTGTAAAACCGCATTACGTCTAGATCACAATAAAATACTGTCATTAAGTAAAGTTATATAGTAAATATTATATATTAGTTATTATCAGTTGATAATCTTAAATTAGAACTATCGTGATAAGATTGATCTCAATTATATCAAAATATGATGGCTATTAAAGATAATATAACGAAACCGCATATCTGATTAAATCAATAAATACGTATACGAACGAGGACAGCGTCATTAATTCTTTATCTATTAAATCTTAATAATAAAAACGAAAAATAGTCATTAAATATATTATTTCAATTATATATAAATATTGTAATGACGAGATTCGGGAGTGACATTTTTTTTACAAAGTTTACGAATCTATGAAGTACATTTTAAGATTTGTTATATATAGTTAAACAAATAAAAAATTAAAAAACCTTAGAATTTGTTTATTACATCTCTGTTATCAACGACCGATACAGAACTATTAGAAAGAACATTATATAATATATTGACTGTTAATACATAATAAAGTGTTGCATTTTAATGCTGAAATCTACAAACCAACAGTTGGTTCATAAATTGAAGTGTTACCAACATTTTACCACAATTGCAACATTACAAGGGTTGCGTGCAGGTCCAATCTATTAACGAGCCTCCTACAAGCTTCCGGCTCTGAACGTTTAGGTACTTCCGGAGGGGCGGATTGTTCTGCTAATCATGGTGTGAACACGTCACCGGTGTAACACTCAAACTTACCATCGAACTGTCAGATTTAAACCATACTCTGTTTCTTATAATTTTAACTGTATTATTACATTGATTTTAATATTATATAAAAAGAGGAAGGATTTGTTTACTTGAAGTCGATATAACTCAATAATAACTGAAGTGTTTTAAATATTTCTAGACCACAAGATACAATATTATTCAGATATAATATAGCCTTAAAAACTTAACACTACGTCGCATATTTACGTAACTATTTTTTCTCTAAATTTCTTATTTATATAATCGATATATTTTAAAATTACATACAAGATTTAAATACTTCTTTCAAAATTATGAAACTTCTTTTTAAATTAGTGTAATAGGCTGTAAAACATCAAATTATGATTTGTAATAGCGGAACAGTAGTCATAAATGTCAACACGGTGGAAACCATGAGGGACGTCAAGTCATTACCATACACGTTAATGGTATACAATTATTTATAAATTATGGTATTCTGTATTGAGCAACGAATTCTGGTTTTATTGAAGTCTGAAAGATTGGGACTTTTATTGATAAATAAAAAAAAGGATTATTTGACAAATATTTGTATAGGCCATACATATGTTTTTCGTGGTCTGGGCGTTTGTGCTTGTGTATTGTGTGTTTCCGGACCCCCGACGCAGGAGTCACAGTTGAGTGTGAGACGTTTATTTATTTGTTTATTATTTTAATTTAAAATTTTATAGGTCATAACAGTTATACACAATACATTTAATATATATCAATTGGCACTAGATTTGTGATATTATTTATTTATTTTTAAATACAAAAAAATTAGAAAAAAATAGTCATAAATTCAACACGCACATACTTTTATGGAAAAATAGAATTAACCCTAACTCCGGTCTTCGCACAGTTGTTATTAGTAAAAATCTTGAAATACTGACTAAACGATAACTGTATCGAAATCCGTTACAAAGTATAGAAAAAAATAAAGAGAAAAAACATAGAGACAGAATCTTATAGCGAAATGTTTTACATTGATATTGATTATTATTGATACAAGTTTCCCATCGAGGCTTAAGTGTGGACATCTTGGTAATTTTAGGCTCAATTGTACTACATGTGTAATTTTTTAATAATTTTACATTATTGTGGACTTTGGGAATAAAATATTTTACTTTATTTTTTCTTATATACATTTTTTTAAATATATAATTGCAGTTAACATAATGAAAATTTATTTATTTAAATATTTTATTTTACAATACACTCAAAGTATTTCCAAAAGATGGGCTTAATACTGCTGCGATCAAGTTAGTTAATATTTTTGTATTCATTTACTATTAACTGATACTATACGCATTGTACTCGAAGATAAAATTTTATCTAACACCTGATAGTAGATTTTGCTATATTGAATAATATAATTTAATCCTATAAATAATATGAATGCAAAAGTATATAATAATGGACGGATGGATGAATATTGTCTTTCCAAAATTATTAAGCAGATTATGATGAAATTTGGTATATAGCTGACGATCCCGATTACTACATATACCTATACAGGTAAAGCTGTAAAAGCATTCTGGCTACGCTAGGTTAGTTATGTATAAAAATTGATTTCTAACTGACGACAGTACAGTAGATACATAAAGAGACGATACCGATGAAAATTATTTACAAAGGCTTAAAAACCGAATGTAGCCAATATAAAATGTAGGGCCAATGTATTTTCTTTTCCTATGTTTATATCAGAATTGCATCTCATATTTTCTTTATACATACGTATTTCGTAAATTCGTGTCAAAGTTAGGAATATTTTTAAGGACGATCTTTATTAGCTTTTTGTATTTGATGACCAGACCAGATATGCTGCAAGAATTAACTTTTATACGTCAAAAAAAAATTAGAATTATAAAGAAACGAGCTGTCCTACATAATAGTATATTATTTGCTTAATAGTATAAATATCTATATAGCATTACAGTAAGGCATAATTCGTAGTTACATACTAAATATTCGTATAGGTACCTATAAGAGAAATGAATCGATCGATTTCTCTACTCAAACGTATCAACAACTTCAACAAGTATTGAATTTTTTTTATGCTGACGCTGACTGACTAGTAATAATAATATGTTTTGTTCTATTGCTTTAGTTTGTTATAATATAAGAAAATGTTTAAACTACTTATTTTAAAACTTTAGTTTCAAAGAAATATATGCATTCGTATCAATTGTTTTCAAGACAATCGCGAACATATACACACACGTATACATAAACCTATAACACATACAGAACTATTTTGAAGTAATTTCAGTCTTGGAATAGTACTCACTAGTAATAATCCAAGACTAATATATATATATAAGTACCGTTACATCCATGTGTGCGTATCATGACTATGGTGTCTAGTCTACTAAAATAACGTGATCGTTACTTTTGGCAACACTAACCCGATTTTCTGCTAATTAAAATATAATCGTTTTGCAATATAATGGTCAGTCATAATACTAGACTGAATATCTGGATAATTGCCAAATTAGTACTTTTCATAGGTAGGTTGCAAGGTGCTCAAATACACTGACTTGTGTCGTCTTCTAGTGCTATGATATTATGACCCTGATAACTCAACTGATAGCAAACATATTATGTCAATGTAAATCAAATTAATATTTCCTTAAGAATTGTCCCGAACTTAATTATTTCATTCTATTATAGTGTATTAGCGATTTTTTTTTGGTAATTCTAAACTTTTCTTTACCTTTACCCGACTGCGCCAGAAGGAAGGTTGTATTTTTCGAGACTATGTATGTACATATGTATGTAGGTATGTATGTATAATTGTTTGGCACGCTCTGCGGCCTGAATGGCTCAATGGGTTTTAGCTTGAGAAGTGTCGTTAGATTCGTATTTACTGTGAGAGTGACACTGGGTATATCAAAATAAAATAGAAAATGGCGGATTTTTAGTTTTATAAATTACCGTTTTATTTGAATATAATAACTTCAAGAAGTTTTACTCAACAAATTTAAATGGAAAATATAAAATAATATTCAAAATCGTACATCAATTTTTATAGTAATTTTTAAGAACATAACAAGAATATTTAATTAATAATAGTAAGTTAATTAAGATCTCGTAAGTAATCATCACGTGTATACCAGTGACCCCCACAGAGCGTTGTCACACGCAAAGCGATCGCGTTTTTTCATCGTGAGACGACGAGCTGTTTCTGTTAACTTAACTGAATATTAAAAAAAAAAAACGTCTCGTGTGAACGTCGAGCAAAAAAAAAAGATCCTTTTACAAATGTTTTATAAACAGCTGAGCCGTGATAAGATCCCGTCGACGACGGTTTCGTGATTTCTTTTATCCGAGCTAACCCTTCTTAACGGTTATAACGTTTTCATTATCGTATCATTTTGAAGACACTTATTGTTTGCTCTCTAGAATACTATTTACTGTGCCCTTAAAAAATAATAACATTTTCATCACATTTTACGCATCTGATTGCGAACGCAATATACTCAGCATTTCAAATAAGAAAACCCGATTACCAGGAAAAGTAATTTAAAAAAAACATATAATTCAAATAATATTTAATATATGAAATAATGCAACTTTTTTAAAGATTAATTTTAGTCCAATGTAAATATGTGCGTCAATTATCTTTTACAATTTTTTAGATTGCTCTTAATTACTATATCTAGTATTCGAAATATTTAAATCTAAAAATATTATAAAAGGTCTGAACTAAACGAATTATAGATAGTTGTACTACCTACCTACCTAGTTGTCACAAAAGTTAAACGTAAAGAAATAAGTACTGAACACTGTGTCTTGCTATTTTACCCTTGTAAGTCGTGTTCCTAGAACGTAGCGTATGTCTTAATTCGGTCATTCAACTTACCCAGTTTCATTGCAAACTTTTTAGTGGATCTAACGAAAAAGAATAAAAAACATTCATCCATTCAAACTCACAAACTTCAGCGTTTATAATATTTTTTCCAGATTAATCCCTTTTTTTCTATTTCCTTAGTTTAAACATACCTGGCGCTAAGTTTCCTCTGGGTTTGGCTCCTAATATGGCTAGATTGACGTTGGCTTTCCTTCCGTCTATGATGGGGTTGGGATCCTTACACGCTCGCTCCGCCGCTGCTCTGTCACCCATTATTACCTGCAAAATTTATTTCATATTTATCATCTTCTTTATAATATAAATTATCTTCTTAAAACTATACTATCCAGATTGACTTCCATTTGAGAACTCACAGTTTGACTAATTTAATAAAATAATATGTTTAAGAGTTTGTTTCAGCGCACAGAATAAATATAATCAAATAAATAAATTTGTCTAGCATAACACACACACACACACACACACAGTCGACTGTTCCGAAGTAACAGCCCACTGCTATACACTACTTATGATATTTTTTAACAAATAAATATTTATAATAAATAAATATTACACCCTGACTCAGGGCGGTCCGGTCAAAATGAGCTGACTTTTTAAACTTCTTTTTTTGAGTAATAAAGTTTGTTTAATATGTAGCTTAATATGATATAGGCCATAAATCATCACGCTGCAATACGTATGAATCAAAGCACTAATCGTAAACGAGTAAAACCGCACTACATAGTTGTCTTTTAAAAAATATAATAAAAACTAAAAAAACTTTAAATAATTTACTCTCAATTTTATTTTTTCATATTTTTTTGATCTAATCAATGTGATTCGAATTTTTATTTCTATTGATATAATATAATTAATATAGGTACTGTGACACTAATTTGCTATGGAAATTATACTAGTTACATAGTGTATTGTTCGTAACAATAAAGGTATATAATTGTTAAAAAAAATTACAAATAATAAAACTATACATGAAGAATACGATAAAAATCATTTACATGGGCTTTAAAATTAAATATTTAATATAAAAACGATTTCTGACAAAACAAATTATATATATTTTTTTAAATTGATACAAATATATAAATTTGTTGGTCTTATTCACCCAAATAAATTACTTTTTTTCTAACTACCGTCTGTCTATACATATATGAAGATTTTTTGCAAAAAAACTATGTTGGAATTGCATTGAAATACTTTTAAAAATATCGTTTTTTATATGTCATTCTTAATACATTTTATTTAATAATACCTCATTTTATGGAGAATTCAACAGTGACATCGTCGAATTACCAATTGTAATGCATGCGAGCCCCGCAGGTCGGCACCTCACTTGTACCGACCAACTATACCTGGACCACCAAATACTCACTGAACAAACGAATATATCACTACTGACATTAAGCATAGCAGCTCAAGTTATTCTAGTTAGAATATGTAACGTAGAAGTTAATTAAATCGATAAAAACGAAGGAAAAATTTGATGACCCTCAGATATCGGAGGTCTGGTCATTGTTATTTAAATATAGAACCTTATATTTATAAATATTTTTTAGTATGTATGTTTATTCAACACAATGCAATAAGCATATTTTTTATCTGTTATTTATTTTAATATTTATTTTGCATGGGATCGGCTTTTTATTAATAATTTCGTTACAACAAACTTTTTTATTAAGTTTTTTTTAACTAAAACTTGACTAAATTAACAAAAAATTTAAACTCTCAATAGCATTAATGTTTCTAAGTATATTACATACAAATACATACACATAAATAAATTGACATATGAACTTTTTTATAACGTCATGAGGGTGAACAAAGTCAATGAACGAAATAAATATAGATACTTTTATTTGAATTATTTTTAAGTTTATATGTATATTATTTATCTATAGAAAAGCTACTCTCTCATTTTGAACGAGCCTTTAACACTAACTTTTTTAACAGTCAATGTCATTTATTTATTTTTATTTATTTTTTTATTCTATGTACTTCTACTATTCTTAATCACGTGTTAAAAGTACCTTAAAGTAAAATATTAGACAGGTTAGTTTGCGATGCGATCAAATATCGTTTAAGACAAAAAAGATTAAATATCGAATTAAAAAAAAAAATGGAAGTTTATATAAAAACGTAGGGTTAAGAATGGACCAGTAATTTCGGCAATTTAAAAAATATCATGAGAATGTGGGACAAGGTAAATATTCTGTCCATGGTTTAAGATAATAAGCCTATGAATTCTAATTCTAAAGAACTAGACAGGTCAGGTCCCATAATAGACAGATCAGAAAAGTTGCCAATCCAATTGAAATAGGTATCTGGTATGATAGTATATTTTTTGTTCTAAATGTTACATTAGTTTTAAATTATTTTCTTTTTAATTTTAAATTAAGAAAAATATCTATTTTGGAAACTATAGTAATACTGGCCAACAAGCCAACACTTTTAGCATGTAACAAGAAAAATTGGTTAGTTACGTTCAGGACAAGGATAAAGATAATGGAAATAAAATTATAATGTTTTAAGTACGAATAGTTTCTTGTATATGATATTATTAAATTTTAGAAAACTTAATTATTTCTTAACAAAAAAAAAGTTATTCCGTTAAATTGCGATATTAGTATAAATTTAACTTTATGATTTTCTTCCATATTTCACTTCAAGGACGTCTCGTTGTAATGTCAAACATTAATCCGCTAGCATACGTGGACTCTACTTGTCCTGATATCGTTTTTCTATGGTAGAATTTTCTTAGTGGAATCTTTCACCGTCTTCGTCGCTGACGGTTCCTAAATTGTAAAGAAAAGAGACTATATGTATATTAATGAAGAAAATGTACTTTTAACGACATATTACAGTCCAAATCCATATAAGTAAATCACATCTCTACGACAATACTTTTATAGTTACTTATTCATTAATTTCCCAGACAATTGGAAGTAACTTTCATTGATGATTTTCAACCTGCTTTTTTTGGAATTATTATGCTTTTCTTTAAATATTTCATCTTTCGTTAAGAGAAAAGGGTACCTGAGAAACTTTTGAGAAATAAGTATATGAATAAAATGTTCCTGTCTCGCTTCCCCAGACCTATCTACAAAGAGCAAGAAAGGGACAACTGCAGCTCAGACTGTTTTATTGCTTCGTGGTTTTAGGTAGATAATTATTGACCAAAACAGCATTTCGTAGTCGACTATTTCCTCCCCAAAACATCCCAATTTTTTTTTTTTTTAATGTAACTAAAAAAAACCTTCAGCTATGTTCTCGTTTTTTTGTCAATATGCGTAATTGTTTTTGAATGAGTGTCTAAAATGTATAAAAAATTAGGTGACATTTCTAGTTTTTGAAGACTCCTACTCCCTGTGATAATAAGTATATGAAAAAAACCAAGACATATGGGGCATGGTCATGGCAGTTAAAGGTTTTATGTTAAAAAAATATTTAATCTAGTGTCATTATCTAGGGAGGAAACAGTCGACTACGTTTGTATGTAAAAAGAACCAGTATCCTTTCCTCTTAATTGCCTGATTTGAGGTCCAACAAATAAGCTCATTATATGAGGAAGCTACTTGAAATTTAGAATCATTAGATTGATTCGTGTATTTTCAATTGCTTCTGGCGTAGGTTACAGAATGGAACTTTAAAGTGGTTCTAATATAGGTAGTTCTTCACTATGAAGGATCAGTCTTATAGCCAATGGTAGGTTCGAATACTTAACTCTACTATTTGTTATAATTGTAATATATTTTGTATTAAAAATAATAATAATAAGATTAAAATAATTACTAATGATGCCTTAGTTCGCTTAGTTTTAAAAATAATGGCGTCATAAATGTAAGAAAACTTGGCAGGATAATTTTTACACTTGACATTATTAAGGAATCACTTTACTCGGATAGAAATAGAAGAAAAAAACACAAGCTCATCAAATGATAAATTCTCTGAATGAAAAAATGAAACTTAAAAACGGTTAATTTTTTTTTTTTTTTTGGGTAATCGCTGTAACATAAAAACAAGATATGATCGAATTAAAATAAATATTGAGTTAAAATTACACTGGGTAGATACTTTAAAATTAGTAAACATCTCACTTGTTACAATATTTTGTTGACCACTATAATTTAAAATTTCATAAAAAAAGACTATGGAAAACCGGAAAAATCGCTAATAGCTTACTTATTATGAAACAGAGCTAGTATTTAGTAAGTAGAGTTTGTTATAGTATGTGACCTAGCTCATACCTGAGACTTCATTCCCGTAAAATTTAGTAATAGTTTCAAAACTAGAAATTGAACCGATTACGTTTACAATTTTAGAAGTTTTAAATAAATTTAAAAAAAAATTAAATAACGCAAACAATACCTATATTATTGTATATATTTAAATATTATATATTTAATATTCAAAAGCAAACGTGACTTATAACACAGGTACACGACCAAAAAACTGCCTCCGATTTTTCCACTGATTCTTATAGATTTTAGGGTGCTGAATCCGGGAAAAATACCCAAAAAGTTCTATCACGTCACGTTTTCTGGCCAAATTAGATCTCTCGTTAATTCATTACAGGTTTTTTTATGTAGCCGATAGCAGTTTATTCTCGCAGCCCAAACCAAGGTTACAGTTATAATCGTGTAAGTACATGTCCGTTTATGATTAATTTCGGTCTCTCACAAGTTCCTTGCTACCTATTGTTGGCTCAGTCGTAATCCAGCTTTATTAAGAAGTGGTACACTATAGTTGCAGTGCTGTATTCGCGATGGCTCATAGAGTTTGCATCAACTTTCCAGACAGTTTTTGTTTTATTTGCGGGGAATATACCTTGAAAAAGCGGCAGAGGAACATTACTGCGTTTGTTAAAAAAGTATACTTCGCCTATTTCGGTTTACAGTTAGGCAATCAAGACAAACCGTGGGCCCCGCACAAAGTGTGTAAGACTTGTGTTGAAGATCTTCGCTTATGGATGAAAGGTAAAAAAACAAGCTTTTCTTTATGGAATACCTATGATATGGCGTGAACAAAAAGACCATGGAAGAGACTGCTATTTTTGTTCTTGCCAGAACTTGTTTGCTAGAACTTGCTTTTTGTTCTTCTAGTGAAGAGCAAGGTGAAAGGTTTCACCAGGACATTAAGATAGATATTAAGATAGATAGAAGATATCAAGGAAGGTGGAACACCAACATGATGGCCGATTCCTGCTGGTTGTTGCTGCGGGAAACTCCAGAAGAAAAATACGCAAAGAAACGCACCAAAAAAAGTATTCAGGGAAAGAAGAAACGGTTCCACCAGGAAAGCAATTGATCCCAAAGTCATTTTATATTCAAATTATGTTTGTTAATGACATTTTTCGTTCATTAGATAAATTTTGGAATATGTTTGCTGGTTTTTCCGACAGTAAAATGAGACTTATTTTTAACCCCGTAACCTCTGCTAACCCTAAGTAGCAAAAAATCTGTACGTGATAGAGCAAAACGATTGACAGATTTGGATTCAGCGCACCAAAAACCATAAAAATCAGCCAAAACTTCCAGGGCAGTTTTCAAAAAATATTTTTTTGTATACTTGTGTAATTAAATGCAGTTAGGTACTGTAAATCGTATCGATACGGTACTCATAGTTAATTGATATATTGATTTATACGACAAAAGCCTTTATCCTCTAACGAATATGGTCGAATAAATAATATCGTCGGTGGAAGCAGTTAACAGTGTTTAGTTAAGCGCTCAAATTCTAGTTAGGTAAGGCGCTGATAAGGAATCTTATCAACCAATAGTTTTCAATGTGTGTTTTATACGTTCTGTGTAAAAACTTTTTCATTTTCTTTGAACAATATTCGTTCAACTGTTTAAAGTTTTTATTAACATAACGTATTGCATATCAAAGTGCATTTATACCATTTCATGACACGCATTTATTACAATGAGACTAAAGTCTAGTAGTCGTAAATATTTTATATTGTCTATGTTTAAAATAAAATAAATTTGTATATTGCATAGATGTTTCATGTGGCAATCTTGTTTTACCTCAGAGAAATTAAAATAAAAAATATCTAACTTAAAATTCTAAATTCTGTACATATATATTACATATTATTTTATAAAATAATAGCTGTTAATGTTACATGTAAAGGTACGTTTTTTGCACAATATTGCATATGCACAATTTAAATATTTAATAGACAAATTTTTGTTTGTCCTGCCAATGTATTATATTTTTTATCCTTATTTATTGAATAATAAACAGTCAATTTAAAATTATTACCCTCGTTCATTTTTTTATCTTTGTCACGAACACTATCTGCTAATTTATATTATCAGCAATACTTATCGTCCTATTATTATATTGACTCCGCACTCAGTCTAGTATAAGTTCGTGTTTCCGTTCTTGAAATTGATTTAAAAATCTAGAAAAACATCATAGTATGATGTTTTTAATTTATTCATGCGAAATAACTAAAATGTATTAATTATCTATACATATAATAAATCTGTTAATTAGTCCGTTTTATAATACACTATACATATATGATCAAGAATAAATTTCACTAGCGCGATTTAATTTTCAATCAGCGCCATCTCTTGTTATCTATAAATATATATGTATATCACGGATATTTTGCTTGGTATTTATGTTACTTTGGTGCTAATTAAAAATATGGATTCTACCGGCAAGAATTTCTGCTAAAACTGTCATTATCCTGAAATGCTTCCCGCTATATCTAAACCAGCGTTGCCAGACGTCCCGATTTTGGTGGGTCGTCCCAATTTTTAAATTAAAATGAAATGTCCCGCGCGGGACATGCTCAGTCTCGCTTTTCGGGGATAACTCGACTGTGCGTGCAGCGTGTTGAGAAAGCGTGGGCGGGTGACACAGACAAGTGTGGACTGGCCGCCCGCCCTTTTATTTCAGTAGACGAATAAGACTTAATTATTTAACGATAGGCTAAATGTGATTTCAAATATTATATTTCTATTAAAATACATTGTCTATGACTATTTTTGCTATATATTGTCACGTAAACGTAATTTGAATTCAAATAAAAAAGATAAATATTTAAAAACTTCTGATTGTATACGTTTTTTTACTATGTCCCGCTTTCGATGAAAGAATCCCGCTATTTCACTCAAAAATTTTCAATATCCCGACTTGGCAAAAAATATATCTGGCAATGCTGATCTAAATCTAAACACAATTTTACAAATCATATTTAAAGACTCATCAGTTCTTTTACAATCTATGTAATGAAACGGAAAAGTTGTAAAAAGAAAGTACACCAGGGACCAACGACAAAAAAGCGATTAGTAACGCACAGAAAGTTGCTCCAGTTAACATACATATGTACCTATTTGCATAATTTAACTGTGGCTAAAACGATAACAGAAATAAAAACGCTATACGTGGAACAAAAACGAAGAGTTTTTATTTTAGAATTTTTTATAAGTAAATAAATATTTTATTGAGTTTTAAACGACATTTAATAAGAAAGGTATTGATTTTTTTTTTATTGATGATTATGAATTAGAGAAAATGTATCCGCTAGAAAATAGAAAATGAAAAATCTATCTGTCGAGTATAATTGTAGGAAAGTTATTTATATTAGTATACTCATGGCATTATATGAATTGAACTGAAGTAGCCTATAGATATCCTGGCTGGCCACCTGCCATGTACAGGAGAAGGATTAGAACTTAATTCGCCACTCTGCTACAATGCGGATAACACCCAGGATTGACAGCTATCAGTGGTCTCCGAGGCATGTTAAGGAGACCCACAAGGACCGAGCGGGAATCGAACACGTGACCGTCAGCTTTGATGGAACTCGTCACCACTACACCAGAATAATCGTCGTCATTTGAACAACCTTTTATGTTTAAATATTTAACTTACTATATATGGTATTTTTGAATAATTATATAAAAGTAATAATCACCATATGACACGTTTCAATACAATTTTAATAACTTTTCGTCGTCACATGATACAATTACACAAAGTACAGTCTAGATTTTGATAAATAAACTAATTTTATAAACAAGGTTATTCTAAACAACGATATATTATCGAGCAATTAACTAACTTTCACATAAGATTTGGCGTGAAAAATACCACATATTTTTTATAAACAAAATAATATTAATTACTTTGAACGGAAGTACATCCATACTTATGTACAAAATACATAAGTACGTATGTATTTCCGTTTTAATTTCCTCGTAACTTCTAAGCAGATAAAACGATTTCGACAAATTAGACAAAGTCTTCGAGGGGCGTGGGTAATTGAGTACATTAATAATTTAAAAATAGAAATAGTGGACATAAAGTGTACCGTGAAGTTTTTTTTTTTTTTTTCTTTTGAGTACATCGAATAGGATATCAAAATGAAGACTTTAAATGTTTGATTCATAAATTAATAATGATTAATAATGAAAATACATAAAAATTATATGATTAACAGAAACGACACAAACTAAATGCCATATTTTTCGAATTATTATTTTGTAACTAATCAAGCAGTATACTCGTATGAAAAACAATAAAGGTAAACTTATATACTACTTCTATTTAAAATGAATTCGAAATAACAAATCCTGATATAGGGTGAAGGTGGCAAAGTGCGCCTAGCGGGCAAGTGCACCTACCACAAATATCTCGAAAACTACCGATTGGATACTAGTAGTGGCACCTTATATCGATGCTACAAACTAAATTATAGTTCTTGGTGAAAGTCACTGATGGCTCTAGTCATTTGTGTTTAAGATATGCGCCATTTTATTTTCACTGATATTCAAAGTGGTGAGGAGAGATGACTATGGGGTGATCATCTTCGTAAATCTCAAGAAATTGAGTTTTTACCGATATACGAGTGAGGTGAGTGCAAAATTTAAATAATTTTCTTTAAGATTCTGGCTTTATTTCACTCATGTCTAGTAAAATTTATATAGTTTTTACAAGTTAAATATTCTTACCCCAAATTTATATAGTTGGGGAAGTGCGCCATACTGACTTATTATATGGCGCACTTCGCCGCAATCCAGAGGTTACAAACTTTTTTTAAAACGTGTCTTTGTTACAAGACTTTATTTAACTTACAATGTTTGTATGCTTGTTTGTATGGTCGGATCAATTCTTGCAAATGAATTGTTAATCAGTTATCTTAAACCGATTTAGATGTAATTTGCATATACGTTTATTAGTGAAATACATTTACACAAGTTTAATATCGCAACAGCTTTTTTTTTAATTTAAATTTTGTAGGTAATGTAGTACATTGGTGGTTTTGATTTGATATAAAGTTTATATTGTGCATTTTCCATTTACAGAGCACAATGTGTGTTATCAATTTAAAAAAATACAGGCTGTAGAGGCACTATTAGGCAAAAGATTTAGACACGGAAAGAGCTTATAGAAAAGATCCATACCACCGTGAATGAAATACGAGCGGAGGTAGATAATAATATGGTCAGCCGCTCAACACGGCAAATTGTATTAAGTAAGTAACAAAAATATGTTGCCCATGTCGGGCCGTGATGGGAACCCGGTCCTGCTAGACACGGCGTCGTCGGGACTGTTCAGAGGTGAGCCAGACAATCCCCATTGAGGACAAGTCTGGCTTTTTCGCCAAGGCCAGCCTGTCGCTGGACGGATGCCTGTTGCCTGCAGATTCTGGACCCTCCAATTAAAGCAGCTAAAGGCTCCCAAGGGTTTAGTATGGTATTCCACTACCAAAGTGCCGAGTCCGACATGGGTCTAGGACTGCCTATCTGGGCGTCCTGGATATCATCCGTAAATGGATTCCCCTGCGTCACAAAAAAAAGGTATTCCCATCGTAAATAAAAGAAAAAATATACTTGACACTCGATTATCAATATTTAGAAAAAAGGTTCATAGCCTCTGACTTAAGATTGTATGGCGCATTTAGCCGAAATTTGGTTTTAAATACATAGCTTCTTCTAGAATGTGGCTATGAAAAAAAATTAAATGTCATTCGTTTTGTTGCTTGTTTTCTTATAATAATATAAGGCTCTTTTTTTTCTAATGCTTTATTATTGCGTTTTATTAACACATGGCGCACTTACCCGATTTGTCGGCAAAGTGCGCCTGGCCAGACTGTTTTCAAATTTTATGCTAAAATTCATTAATTTGATGTCAATTTCTAATGAGACAACATTGGTTGTTGTAACAAAACATCACAGATCCTTATAATACCATGAGTTAGTGTCACTCGTGAACTTAAACACAAGTAATATTGCACCAAAGTCAACTATGAAAAAAGTATGGCGCACTTTGCCCCCGTCACCCTAATAAAATTAATTTTTGACTCCTTAGAAGGGTTTTTGTTTTAGAATTATATTACAACTAGCGGCCCGCCCCGGCTTTGCACGGGTATTTAACTAAAATTTTTAAAATTATAAAAATAAATTTAATTTATACTTTAGCCTCAACAACACGTGGTAATTATGCTGTTAAAATGTAGCTTATATGACACGTTCGTAGATTTACCCTAGCAGCGCCATCTATTGATTACTTACTCAACCCAGTCGAAAGGTATCGACATCTGTTAGAATCATTTGGAGTTAACAGATAATTGTGACTGTCAAATAATAACAGACAGATAATTAGCAATAAATTAAAATTGCGACTATAATTTGAGATTTAAACTATCCTATCTCTCAAGTTGGATCGAACTGCACATGGTGTGCGAATTTTATTATAATCGGTTAAGTGGTTTAGGAGTCCATTGAGGACAAACATTGTGACACGAGATTTATATATATTAGATAAACGAGATAATTTAAAATTATCTTTAAAATAAAAATCTTTAGATCTAAAAGAAGAGATTATGTTTGCTCTACGAGTATCTTTCTAGTGATCTCGTGAGGCTAAAAATCTTTGTTCATCAATTAAGTTGAGGCCATTTTTCGAAGTTGATCAAACGTCAATCGTTGTAGTTTATTAGCCGGACATTCTTGCAGATATTTAGGACTTATACGGCAATTTCCACACTTCAGAAACCTTTCGTCTCAATCTCAACTATAAGGATTATACAGCCATTAGAACCAATACAATGAATTTTTGCTTTCAATAATTATTATTAGAACTACTTACTAACACTTTTAAAATATTTTTCCGTGTTAATTTTGAATACTGACATCAATTAATATTCATACAACGAAAAATTTTGTACAAGGTGACACTAATTGAAGTTCGGAACAAAATTAACATAAACGTGATAAATAAAAAACAAAACAATAGGTACAAAAGATACTACGGCGTAGTACCCGTAGCAAGAGGCGTGTCTTGGACCGCGACGCCCTGCATTTTCACTCAGTAGACTGTACAGAAGACCAAGTTGAGATTAAAATTCTGATGTCTTATTTCAATGTACATAACGTCCAAATTAAAACATACATTGAAATAGACACAGTAAATAAGAATCGCCACGCCTTCAGCATTAATTGCTTAATATTCATTAACACACTTCAATTTAATGATTAAACGTATTTTATTTACTTTTTTTACATTAATTTTAATTTTAATTATGATAAAATTAATCGTATAAATTTATTGATTAAATGCCTCAATATTTACCTCTACAAATTAAATATTTTTTCAACTACAATAATAAAAAAAAATTAAGTTCCAATTACCCGCTATTTAATCATATTATATGTGTCCTATAAAGTGATACAGTTCGTTTAATGACCAAAGCCCTGTCACCTCTCTAAGGTCTTTTTTTTTTTCTGCAGAATACAAGGCCCGTTCCTCTTCGCCCGCACAGTATCAGATGACGTTCTTTTGTTTTCCAAATGTACTTCAGCACGTCCCGACATGGCGGGTTTTGTGCCCACCGAGCAACTATGCAATTGTTTCTTACTGATCTTTGCCTTAACCCGTATTGTTTTAACAGTAAGGTCGTTATTTAAATACCACATTTAACAATCCAAACTAGCATTATAGGTATCATCTATCTAGTCTAGGTTGAAGGCCTAATATAATAAAATACAGGCACGAATATAATATTATTTACAAGATTCGTCTATATCTAAGTTTCCTTTATAACATTAATAATTCAATATGTCTAGACCTTATTTTATAGTGTTGCCATCGACGCATTGCGATTATTACAGCTATTTAGATGTTACAGCGAGGGTGCAACGAGACATGTTCCCTCCGTCAGGGTCTCTACCCTAGTTGAATTGAAAATGGGGTTGTGATTCATTTCCCACGAGCCCCACTCGCACCGCACGATGCCTCAAACCTTATTACGCTAAAAATTTCGTGAAGCAGACATTTTGAAAATCGGACTCATATCTAGCAAATTCGATCCAAGTCAGCGCGTGAAATACCTAAACGACTATCAAAGTTTGTGGCGGTACTAATGCATTATTCACGCGTTGATTGACGCCAAGGTGCTGTTACGGTTTATCAACGTATTGAAATTTATTTACTAAGTAATCAATATTATTCGCGTCTGCAGTATATATAACTCGAGCACAACATCATTCAAAAAGCAATTCTGATTGCTGTAGTGACTGGAAATCCATCAGAAAATTCATATATTAAATAAATCTTATACATATATATGTATGTATATTTACGCGGAAAATTAAACAATGCTACTCTACTTAAGTGTATGCAGTGATGGAAGTACGTACACCTGTAAAGCGAGGGTATAACTTCCGTGTTTTGTTTGATGTAATTTCACGATATGTTCCATATGTATGTGTGTATTCAGTAGTGAAGTATACTACAGGTAGCAAGTACGATAACGCGTACATGCGATACGATGTTTCAGAACCGAAGCAAAATGAATGCGCACAGGCACAATAAAATTTACGTTGTCATTTCAGCTGAACATATTATTTATATTTAAAAAAAAAGATAATTAAAACAAAGGTGTATTTGACTCATGACTGAAGAAAAAACGAAAAAAAATTTTTTTTTTAATGCACTTACAAATCCATATCCTCTGCTTTTGCTAGTTTGTCTATCTGTTATAACGACGGCCTCCTCTATATCTCCATAAACTGCGAAATGTTCTCTTAAGCTCTTATCCGTAGTATGATAGGGCAGACCACCAACAAAGAGTTTGGTCCATGTGGTGTCCTTCTGTCCGGGGAGCGCGCCTAACGCCAGCAGCCCCTCGGGCTCGGCCGGCAGAGCGCCTGCCATCAACATGCCTTGCACCGTCTCCGTCGCGCCGGCCACCCTTGCACCCGCGATCACTGTCACTCCGCTGCAGCGGACTTATACGCACGAGCGTAGGTTACTTTTAAATACGGGAGCCAATAGATGTGAGTGTCGTGTGTGGTGGTTGAACGCGGACTGATGCTCGTTTACGGCGCACGTGGCGCTCTGGTACTAATTTTAACCCCCGCCGCGCTCCCCGCGCCGACTACCAGATGCAGAGGCACGGCCCGCCGGGCCACATGCGTCGTCCTACTGCATGTGCCTTTTACCCTCCACATTTTCCATAATGATCTGTATCGTTATCAGAATTACTATTCTCACTACTCTCGTGTTATGTTCCTTTTACTTTCACCTATGAAAGCATTTAATTTTGAAATGGTTTTGAAGTCTATGTTTTATTCTTTATTACAGCGCTTTTTTAAAAAAGCCGAGCTAAACATCCGCTCTTATCTATGTAGTATTTTTTATAAGATTTGTACATCAAAAATAGATAGAGGCATCAGTCTGTATCACGTATTTGTTGAAATTTGAATCTTGATCCCTAAGAATAGGAACTGTTTTTATAAACATATATTTTATAGTATATCGCGAGGTGGGAATTCTTATCAGTTGATACACATTGTTTTATCTTTAACAAATCTCGATTTTAAATCAATCAGAGATCAACACCGTCTTATACTTCTTTTTACTTTGACTCTACTTACAGCAATATTATCAAAATTATTCATTAAAACAGATGAGGCAGCCTAGATGTTACAAACGAATTCTGCAGGACATACGTACCGACGTCACTACAGAAGATTCTCAATATGACAATGATAATAATTTTATATTTGATTTCAACAAATCCTAAACAAGGAAATTGAAGGCAATACAATCAGATATCAACTAAAAATAAGCATTTTATTGCAATTCGCACTGGATATATTAAAAATAATTTTTCGTATTTATATCGCTTAAAATATGTAAATAAACTTATTTATTGTAGAGATCATATATATAAACAGACTATAATTTCTATCGTAAATCTTTTCGTAATTTAATATGGAAAATTGGTAAAAATAAATATACCGCAGTTTCAGATTCATTGTTTTGACTAATGTAATTATAAATCCATCCATATAAATCATGAATTTGAGTCAATTTTACATTAATAGGATTTAAAGTTAAATTATCAACATGTCATATATTTATTTTAATACATGTTTAACATGCAAAAGAAAAAAAAAATAATTTGCAGATACCTACCTATACCTAGCTATGGTATAAATCATGTCAGCATTAAGATTAAAAATTATACCTACCTATATTTTTTTAATCTGTAGTGTTTTAGAAACAAAAACAAAATCGTTGCAATATTTTATGGCTACATTTTCTTTCTGTCCCATTGTAACATTATAAATGACGTAATTAACGCAACAGGTTAAAAGTAACAAAACCATGAATATTTACAACATTTTTGTATCTACACTATGTCTATTTTTATAACGAGATTATTAATAAATAATAGTACGATGCCAACAAAAGTTATAACATTAATCTTGTATTCTCTTAGCTAAAGCGTTAATTAGAATTGTTTTTATTAGAATGTTATAGTTGTTCCTTATTCGTAAGAAGCAAAAAAACGTTAAAATATTAATTCTTTCTCAGAAGTAGTTAAAAAGATCAGCTGTTCCGCTATCTGTCATTGTGTGATCGTATTTTAAGAGAATTCAATGATTTTTTTTTTCGTCAAAAGTTTCTGCTAGGTAAAGCTCTAAGGGTGGGGGTCGAGGGTTCATTGATCGAGGCTATTGTCAACTGTGCGCGTGCGCCGCCAGCTGCCATAATCGCCCTAGTGTTGGGGTAAAGCAGATGGTATGATATAGAAAAACTTTTTTTATTGATCTAATCTGAAATTTTGCGTCACGCTTGACGTGTCCTTACTATGACTTCCGTCGGTATAATATTTTGTATGATATACTTATGATCAACAGTGTTTTTTAAGTTTCTGAATTGAGTGGAAGGTACAATCGGAAAGTTTTCAGATTTCAACTATTAAAGGAAGTATCCATTCCGATTTTTTTCTATCCACACATACGTTATTATTTAAAATAAGTATGAAATCTATCAGCTACAAAAATTATGTTGTTCTTTTGTAATAAGAGTATCAACATCTATCTGCCTTACTGTATTTTATAATAATTGTTGTCGCGAAAAAAATGTTTGCTGTTTACTTTATTCCCTTAACTAGATAAAATGATTCAATTATCAACAAATAAAAAAGTATGGAAAGAATATAAACATAGGTCATGATTTTTTTACGACTTACATAATTTGTCTCTTCAATACACGAATACAACAGTTTAGTTTCTAGCCTATATTTAATATTGTATAGCACTAAATTAATTAATTAAAAAAATCAAAAAACCGGACTGCGTAAAATACTATTATTATAAACTAAAAAAGAATAAAACAATTTACTAGCTTTCATTTGATACCCATATTGCTACAGTAAGAAAAAAAAATTCAACTCCCTTCCTCATTCCGCCATTTGCGGGCGCCATTTTGAAAATTTATATAGCCTATGTCACTACTTCAATTTAGACAAATCCAACGACACCTCATATGTCAAAAACCGTCCAGCCGTTTGGGCTGTAGGGCGTGCCAAAGAAATGGACATACATACATACATACATACATAACTCGAAAAACATAACCCTGATGTCGCAGTCGGGTAATAAATAGGCATGATTTTAACGAGAATAAACTTTGTATATTGTATTGCATAATAGCTTTGGTCTATAACTAAAAACAAAATTTTATGGTTACAGCATTCTTAAATCAAATCGATGCTTTATTTATTGATTTTAATTTAAATAAAATTATCATACTAAAGGTGCTCGATCGTGCCAACGAAATTCTATTAAAAAAAGTTTCCTCACTTTAAATTTGTAATGATAAGGCGTTTGGAATTTTCTCAGACAATGTATTATTATGGCAAGTATAACGACAAATACAAATAGTATAATAAGATAAAGCTTCAAGGTGATTCCCATACAAGAGGCATTATTTTTTAAATAGATTTATAATATACTAGCTGCTGCCCGCGACGTCGTCTGCGTGAACGCTATACAGCACCAAAAATACCTACGATTATACCTTTTAAAATAACATTCATTTACCCGTTTCTTCTTTACATTTCATATCTACAGAAAGTGCAGTAACAAAGGGAGACTGTCTTTTGTAAAATTGACCTTCAAAAATTGCTTATTTTTAGCCTGCTTTGAATAAATGACTTTATGGTGATTCTGCTGAATTAAGTCATAAGTTGTGACTGAAGGAGATGGCGAAAATAATGAATAAGGAATACAGAATAGGGTAAAAATACATATTTATAGGACTTCTCGATAAACAACATTAGTAGTTTGGCTCTCCGCAGCCAAAATGTAAAGAGAGTCAGGACTGTGAACGCGGGAGCAAGCGACGTACAGCTGCCCGTGTGAGAAACAGCTCGACCTGAGGTCGACACCAGCTACCCTCTGTGTCTGCCCCTGCGACTTATTGATGGTCATCGCGAAGCAAACACTCACGGGGAACTGTACGCGCTTGAACTGGAACGGGAAGTTATGAGGTATGAGGGGAATGCGTGGTATAAATACTGCCTCGCCGAAGCCACAACCCGTAAGAATTTCCGCCTCAATGGTGTGTCTGTGGAGCGAGATGACTTTAAGGCGGGTCCCGTTACACAACTTCGGAGGAAATAGGTTCCGAAGAAGCATAAGCATTTCTTATCTTTATGATATATATGGCATGCTTAATTTTTCTCTTTCTTCGTTATTTAGCTCAAATTGCTTACAGCAATAGCGTGCCGTTTTTGAATTTAAATTTTGTTATACATCTATGCAATTCTTTTTGAGTTCTGTTTGTTATTACATACAGAAAAACTCGATGAATTTTATAAGACATAGATGAAGCAGCTTAAAACTTATATAAACACATTTTTTTAAATTGTCTTGTTCATCTTTGAAAAGAATTAACGATACAATTTTCATTAAAATGCACAACTCCACCTATGACTTTTAAAAACAACTATTAACCTCGCCAACATGATCACATTTAAATTATTTATATCCAAAAAGGGTTTACACATGTAATTCGACTTGATGTTTTTGAAATCTCATAGATGGCGATGCTCTAAAATTGTTTTGATACTACTTATATTAATTTCTTATATTACCTTTTAGTTTTTAGTTTATCAACCTAAGTTACTTACTTGTATTTCGTGATTTTTATAGTGTGAAGATAGCTTATAGCATGGTTATTAACATAATAACAACATTCAAATATGCGTCGTTAGATTACACGTTGTTGCAGAATGCTTTGAAGAAATAAAAGTTCACTGCTCGTTCCCCGTAGGTGATAGCGTGATAATATGTAGCCTATATCATGACCCGACTTCTTAATAATAATCGTGCCAAATTTGAAGTAAATCCATGGAGTACTTTTTGAGTTTATCCCGGACATACATACAGACAAACAGACAAACAGACAAAAATTCTAAAAACTATATTTTTGGCTTCGGTATCGATTGTAAATCACACCCCAAGTATTCTTTTAAAAAAATATTCAATGTACAGTTTTGACTTTCCTACCATTTTATTATATGTATAGATTTAGTGTCGAATATTGTACGATGATAACAAAGTATTTATATGTGACAACGACTTGCACTTGGAGGGTTTTTTGAAAGTAGAAAAATAATATTAGTCCTTTCAACTAAACAAAATTTTAGTTTCCTATTTACTTTTTAAATTTTTATTAGTTGTAATAATGTTTACAAATGTTATTCATATAAAATTGATTAAATTAAAATTGATGAATTTTTTTTTACACTAAGAAATAGCGAAATATATATGATTTGTTCTAAAACTATATGAATTTCCTCATGTTGAGTTTATCAAATATTAAAGCAATTTATACTAAATCTTAATGAAACATTACTTTTTCAACTTAAAAAAAGTAAACAAAAATTAATTTAATATACCGAAACATAGCTGCCTAAATCTCTAACGGCGAGTTGCACGAAACCGTCGCTAACTTTCCGTTAGTTAAGTTGCAATTAATCTTAAAATTAGTTGATCTTATGATTAATTTAAAGCTGTTGGAATTAATCATCCGTTAGATAGGTCTTTAATTAAACTAAATTTTTTTGTTAACTTAATCAGATGTAAGTTTCGTGCAACAGATAATCACGATTCTTGTGATTAAATTAGTTTAATAAACACTTAAATTTAAAATTTGTTTCGTGCAACTCGGCGTAAATCTCTTAAATGTCTTATGTTAGCAAATTTACGTAAGCAGTAAGGACATAATTATAGTAAAAGAAAACTAAGTTGATTTAATTAGGAATTACGTAATTTCAAACTTTGACGCTCGTGGTTTTCGCATATATTTAATGTTTAAAGATAAAACAGGTATATAACGCGATATACTCGTACTTACCGATTTGCATTTGTTAGGTATTAGTTCGAGACTGACTCGTCGCGACCAGGGATCATGTCGGAATAAGTAGGTATAATAAGAACAATAATAGAGTAAAATAGTAAGTAAGCTATACTTATAATAAAATTGTAGTCGGTCTAATGTGCAATAAAGATATTTGTAAAAAAAATTCGAAGGACACTCTACAATCGATACTGAAGCAAAAAATGTATATATAATAGGTAGAACTTGCCCTAAATATTGAATATGTAATAGAATGGTATCTGGATACACTTGTGCCGATGTTTTAATGAATTTTTCACAAAAATATAGCTCAGTAACTCCTTCATAGCTAACACCCCACCAAACCATCACTGAAGTCGGATAATGCCCACGTTGTACTCTGTTGACTATTTGGAAAGCTTCCTTAGAGCTTTCAGCATAAATATGGTCATTATGTTTGTTAAAATATTGCTCAATTATTGTAAAAATTTTCTCATCCGTAAACAAAATTTTTCTGTGACCTCCCTTTGCGTACCGCTTAACTAGTTGTTTTGATTTTACGACCTTATTCTTTTTTTAAATTATTAGTTAAGAAATGACCAGTGCATCTCTTATAGGCTGCAAGTCCTAAGTCATCTTTTAAAATACGCGAAATGGTTCTAGGTGCTACTTCATCTCCTGAGATAAAATCTTTTGCTTTCGGACAGGATTTCTTAGACTTATTTCCCTTACTGCTACGAGGACGGCCAGATCTTTTTCTGTCACAAACCGAGGAGGTTTTATTGTACCTATCGATAGCTCGGTACACAAAAATTTGACTAATATCAAGCGTATGAAGAGTTTTAAAAATTGTATTTGGCTCCATAATACTTTGTGTAATGCAATCACAGCGATTCGGTTCTCTTTATCACCCCACTTCATTTTAATATGACAAATTATTTTACCATGTACCTATAGGCGCGAAAATGAGAAAATACAATGAACAATCATAGAAAAATGACAGATTCCAAACTTAAATGTAATATTTTGTTTATTTTTAATTGTAACAGTATTTATGGCCAGACTATGTACATATATATTTTATTTTTGTTTATCTGTCTGTATCTTGAACGCGCATAATGCCAAACTACTGAATGAATTGAAAACGAAAATTGAAACGAAACTGGGCACGGTTTGAGTTCATACTACAAACTAGTACACTAGGTACATTTCATAATGAAATTAGGCAGGTGTCCCTTGGGAGAAGAGATTAAGTTCAAAATATATACTTACAATTAGATATAATTCATTAATGCTTGGTCCTATTCATTTATTCCTTTTTTTTATGTTGTTGGAAAAAAGATATTTTTAAAAAACCCGTAAATATCTCAAGGTCTTTGGTTTGACAGTTCAGTAATTTACAGACATCATAAAACTAAGGGCGTTTGTGCACTACAAGTAACTCTACTGTCCGGTAGTCCGATTTTTTACAGTCTGATGTGGCATTATTAAAAAAATGAATGAAAATAAAATAAAAATGAATGGAGAAAAGTAAAATGTCGGACGGTAAAATTACATATAGTGCACAAATTAGCATATACATTTATATGGCGTGCCATATCGGACCGTAAAAATTCGGACTGCCGGACAGTAAAATTCCTTGTAGTGTACAAACGCCCTAAGTGTTAGGTCTAAATAACTTGAAACTCATCTTGAGCTGGCTTACATACTTTATCTAACAGGCTAATGAAACAGATTACAACTTAAACGAAGTCGGATAAGCTAGTAATATATAAGTAATAAATAAGTCTCTTTTTCTGTGAATGAGAAGGATTGGAGACGGGACCACATATGTCAGTAGTTAGTTTACCATACCATAATGGCTTTTGTTGAGGGTAGAAGGGTTCAATAAAAACTTCAGTGTTCCTCTATTCTTATTTATTTTCTTGTTCTTAATTTTTCTTGTTTTTCTTGTTTTCTTGAGTGCGGCGGATGTTCGGTAGAGAGTGCCTTTCTGTGGCCGGAGACCGCTTTCTTATAGCGATCTCCCGTCACTGCGATAGTTACTACAAACGGGCTAAAAACCCCACGTGTGATCAGTCATCCGCCTGGGTGGGGCGAGATGGGGTCGCCGTAGCATTCTCCACCTTGCCCTGGCGGTAGGCCCGGACAAACATCCAGGGTCCCGAGACAAAGGTGGGGCGGCCTTGCTCACAACAAAGGCCACCCCTCAGACATGTGGGGTCGCGCTGTTAAGTTGGCCGAAGTCCCCCGACTATCGGCCAGCGACCCCATTATTACGAGGGGAGAGGAGGTGGGCAAACCGTCTCCTCCTTACCCCCGTGCGTCTGCGTCGGAGCGGGTCAGCAGAGGCGTCGTCCTCCCTAGCCCGCTCCGTAGTCTCCTTCTGCGTCATTACCTATTTGCAGAAGGAGACCGCCGCCTGCCACGATCTCTCACTGTCGAGCATAGCGCTTACGACGCTCGGCAGTGAGAAATCTTGCCCGAAGACCGCTGAAGTGCGCGACGCTGCGGTTCTCAGGTGGCACACACCTCAAGCGTATGGAGCGCTGTATCCTCTGGCGCCCCACATGCGTGGCAGGCTGGAGTCGCCTCCCGTCTGGCGATTTTGTGCAGGTACTTACCGAAGCACCCATGTCCGGAAAGCACCTGCACCAGACGGAAGGTCAAAAAAAATATATAACAGACCTAACTAGTGCTAGGCTAACTTGGACCAGCTTAAAACAATATTTTTTTTATTTTGAAGGGATTGTTTAAATATCTTTTCTTGTTCAGGTTTCTTCAAAATTTCATATTTGTAATTAATCTTTACAATTAACTCTACCTTCACCATGTCCACTGACAAGCAGTTTCGCTCGTCTGTCCACAAATTTCACATTAAAGAAAAGACGCGCTCTACAAAAGCATTGCTTATAAGGATTAGTGCAAAAAATACGATTATTTTTGGCAGTTCGGTGAAGGAAAGTCACCTCGACTTTGAATAACTGAACCCATTTAAAATCAAGAGGCAATGTTGAATCACTAGATTGTACGAACTCTCGTACTTGGTTTAAGTCTCGCCCGCGCCGTGATGGTCGGCTATCGCTTCACTGCCACTGCCCGGTCTGACCCGGAGATTTCGATGTTAAGCCCGTAGCCCGGAGATGCGCCATGCAAACCCGGAGACTCCGGGTCAAACCCGGAGAGGTGGCAACCCTACCTGTAGCCCGCAGATTACCCGCGTAAGTCCATAATAAGCCTACCTATACGAGTCGTCAATTTTTTACATACCAATTTCATTGCATATTAGTTCGATTTTTTTTAGCGTAAACGAGTAACACACATATCATGATTTTCAAGTTTTATACACAAAAAAAAAATATTGCACAAAAGAATTTGTCCTTACGAGTACATGGATTAGTTGGATATTTTAAAAGATTTAGTAGATATTGATTGATTCAGCCTACTGATGTATTTAAATTTTCCCTAGAGTGGAAAAATCTACCAGTATATAAGTCGTTGGATGTTCACTGCTGAACCTAGGCCTCTTCCATCATCTCTGGCGGTGTTTTCCAAAACTCGCCACATTCGCCGCTTTATATCATTCAGGTTTATCATGTTTATTATTATTCATCCGGACTCTATGGTAATAAAAATATTGTTAAAAGATTATATTTATTATGTTACTTTTTTATTACATAAATTGCTACAATTTGAGACTAATACTTAGAATTATAAAACTTAACTTTAATTGAATTTTATTCATTTTTTTTTATTTCCTTATTTATTATGTTAGCTTTGAGCCACTGAGTTCAATCAGTAAAATTTCTATCAAAATCAGACCAATGGTTTTGTAGATTGAAACAGACATAAATATCGATACACAAAAAAAAAATAACTCAAAATTATATAAGTACCTACTTATTACTGCGTGAAGAATTATATGTTAATAAAAAGTTGTTACTTTATTATAACATACTGGCATTTTAACTCTATTTTCTTGTATAGGAAATGACTAAAAAGCAAAGAAAGCATAAAGTACAAGTAACCACCATTTCAGAGCTTAATTATCAGAATATGAAAGTGTTATTTTTTTTAAAAATAACACTTTCATTATTTCGTGCGAAAACAAGTAAGCACATATATTTGAACTCAATGCTACAATTATCCGCGAAAAAAAAGTTAAATTTGTGTAATCCTCTCATTAGAAGAGAAATCTATGTCGCCATCGTTATCATCAAATGTCGAATGTTAGAGATAGCCAACGTTTTTAAATATATTCCGCAGTCTTATGCCACATGTAACTGGCGACTTTCTGCAACTCCTCTGTTCATCTAGAGCTTTGTCGATAATGCGCTTTCTCGTACGACGTCGTATTCCATAACTTTAGAGACTCAACAACCTTCGGTTCTTTGAACTATGTACCGCTTATTGCCACTTTAGCTTCGCGATGTATTGACCTATATCATTTAAGAAGATTCTTATTCTGATCTCCTCATTTACAATTCGATTACATAGGAACATCTAATAACGCTTTTCACCTCCCGCTTTACAAAAATCGAAAGGACTTCGATACCTTTATTTTTTAGGGCAACTTGTTGATATCATTAAGTCTGTTCTTGAGGTTATTATATACGTTCAAAGTACATAAACCTTTCTTTGACATTTGGGTAAATAAAAACATATGAGAAATAAAAAAAGGTAATATACATTTCAACAAATCCTATTATATTACCAATAATACTTAACGAAGCCCTAGAACCGTGTCGAAGTCAGATAATACTTCTTCGGATATAAATGTTTGTTAGATAACATTAATTGGCTATGGATAAAATTTTGACTCTACAGCGCCATCTGTGAACTGTATGATAAACTAAATGATTCGATATAACACCGATATAAAGCGTTTTATTTTTATGTAAAAGCTACTAACGTTGTTACGTTTACGTTGTTATTAAAGTTCCTAGATGGCATTAGTGATGGTGACTCAATTGTTTCTAATAAAACAGATAGCGTTGTATCTATATTTAGATATAATGCACACAATAAAGTATAATAACACAACAATAAAATGAGTTTGTAACTTAATATTTTCTCATCTAATAATTTAATTTTAACATGTACTGTGTCAGCCTGTAAACCACCCATTGCTGAGCGAAGGCCTCTTCTCTTTTCCATATATAGAAGAAGGGTTAGAGCTTAATCCACCACGCTGCTCCTTTGCGGGTTGGCGGATAATTTCCCTACCATGAGTAGCGATCCTTATTAGGTGTCTATGATAACAACCGGGACCGATGGCTTTACGTGCTCTCCGAGGCACGGAGCCGAGACCGACAAAGACACACCCAGATCGGCAATAAATATTTGTACAAATACAAATATCTATCCCGAGCGGGAATCAAACCTCCGGCGCGTGGTTTTAGGCGACTACTCGCACCAGAACTCGCACTAGAACGGTCATCTGGTATTTTAACATGTATTTATACAATTTTGATGTGAAAATATAAACACCTTTTAATAAATAATTAGGTAATTAAATCTTCGTCATTTTTAATCGTATTAGCCACACAATATAATGAGAACCCCTCTGTAAGTTGGCAGTGACAGGCAGTGCCTGATTAAAGTAACTTGATGCCCTAAGTAATTTTCCCCTGTGGGCCCCCCTAAAAAAAAAAAAAAAAGGTCCTCCGCCGTACCATAATTATCGATACTTATCGGATCCAAAAACAATTTTCGATAATTATCTAATACCACAATATTATCGATAATTATCGGATGGCACAAAATTATCGATAATTATCGGATCGCAAAAAATTATCAATAATCATCGAATGAAAACTTATCGATAGTTATCGATATTTATCGAATGAAAAATTATCGAGTACTTACGAATTATCGATAATTATCGCACACCCCTATCCCATGCTAGGTGGGGTCGACACAACATGATTTCGTCTCTGTCATGTCGTCTCTGGTGCCCCCCAAGACGGGATGCCCTAAGCAATTGCTTAAATAGCTTATAGGCTAATCCGGCACTGGTGACAGGTCATGGATGATTAACCCTAACTCATATCAATTGAGTCACAGGTTCAAGTCTGAAGTGAATGATTATTGCATACTTTGTTTAGTACGAATAGATCATCTCTTTATTTGTGTAATTATAGTCCAGATATACGTTTCTCCATTATCCAGAGTTGTGAAAGAATTTTTATTTTATAACCCTAGGCATAATCTTAAAATCTGAATTTATACTTATTCTTAGGTACCCTCGCGGTCTTGACTTCACGCTGAAAACACAGTGGAAACATTGTGTTCGTGGAAACACTGTGTAATGCACGTAGGTTCCACAATGTTTCTACCGTGTGAATAATCGAGTGTAGGGTAGGGCGGGGCTAGTTGAGCAATGGGGCAAGTCGGGCAATCGAAATATCTCAAAAACTATACATCACACGCTAATACATTATACGGTGGAAAGAAGCGGACTGAGGAGCAGAATTTATCACATGACAGCCAGTTGCAATCTGTCGATCGAATAATGTACCTGAATGCTTTGTTTATTTTATGTACAAAAAGTTAAAAAAAATTGTTTCTGAATATTTCGTCTGTAAGGATCAGTTATTATCTATGGTACACCAGGTAAGTGTTTTACTTTTGTAAATGTAGTATATTTTGATATCTAGAAAGGATTTGACTCTAATTCAAACAGTTTTTTTCGTGACCTCATTTTTGAAACAGATTTATAACTGGGGTAAGTTGAGCAAGAGGCACTCAACAAACTTTACAGTTTGAAATGATAGTAATGTGTATTTTTTATTTTATTTTTGTTTAAGAGAGTATAAAAGAAAGACTTCAAGAGATTTAAATTATATCCAACACTTCAACGATGCTGCAAAGACATTCTAAATGAAGGAAAAAGTATCAATGCCGCCGCCAAGCATTTCGGTATCAAATGAGTAACGAACCGGATTCATAAAGAAATTAGAGTTTGCCAGTGGCCTCTAATTTGCTGCGAAGCCTATACCGTAACTTTGATAAGAAAAAAATGGATCCAATCCCAAGCACATATAAATGTGCGCTAAATGCTGATGTTACATTGTTTGCATTAATTGCATCAGTGACGATGATCAAGTTTTTAAGTGATGAATATCTCTATAAAGTTTATTTTTTAAATTTTAAATTTGTTAATTCACTATATAAATATTAAAGTATGATTTTAAATAGAAATACTGAGTATATTCCAAACATTAAGTTAAAGACGGTCTTCTAAATATTAAGTAGAAGTTCATTTTATTTTCTATTTCATTACTTAAAAGAAAACTACTTTTCGTTTCACTAACATGTCGTTAAATCATTAAATATAAAAGTTTGACTAACAAATAATCATTTTATTTTATGTCAGGTAAATATCTAAGGTATGGTGTGGCTATATTTTCTATCTGCTCAACTTACCCCATACGCTTGCTCAACTTACCCCACCTATGGGGTACGTTGAGCATGTTTGACTTTCTGCATTTAAAAAGCTGTAACTCTTAAATTCGACTTGTAACAAGAAAATACTATGTATCCTTTTGCTAAGGGATAAATTACTAATCCATCAGGCCGCATAACAACTCATTGAGACTTATCATTGAGGAGCTATATCCACTCAAGTGAAAAATTGCTCAACTAGCCCCGCTCTACCCTACTTATATAAATGCTACAACTGACGATGGCCTCTGTCAAAAAATGATGAATCATCGCATATAAAAACGTCACTGATTGAGTTCAAGAACGATGACGTAATTAGTAAACATAAATATGATATCAAAACACTACCATTAGTTTGTTCAATGAGTAATGAGATGAGTAATTAAAATTTTATGAATATTTCATTCTTTTTTTTATTTGATTCAAAATAAAAAAATATAATTTCACATTAATTTTTTTAATCATTATGCAAAAGTTTCCATTCTCACTTCTCGCTAATAGCCGTACAACTGCTGGATATACCTACATATAACTAGTAATAAATAATAATTACATATTAATTATCCTTACACGGATATGTATGTTTTAAAATAGAGAACTTGTCTACTATCGAGATAAGCACTTGGAATTCAGTACTAAATTATTTACAAGTACTAAAGCTACATGAATCACAGTGTATAGAAATATCAATGACTGAATACTAAAGCAAATGTTTGCGTACTTTTTATTTGAAGCGTATTTTTTTCATTTTATTTGATAAGTATTTTAATCTATTCCAACTGTTATGAGTTAATTACTTACTTCTTTACAATGAAAAGAGACTTATTTATGTCTATTTTAAATTTAAATTCTAGTATAGGCAAATTACGCCTGCAATTTTGATTGAACACTCGCTATATGACCAACACCCACCGTATGATATAAGCAAATGCGATTTTGTTGAATTTCGCTATTAAATTAGCACTTTATTGTAATTAAAATCGAGGTTAAATTTAATTTAAATTCATAGACTAGTTTTTGAACGAATATATTATTTTGTAATGAGAGGTCACACAAAATGTACAAATGTTATATTTTCTTATAGTTACGTTACAGTTTTTTTTTTTCTACAATATTTATATTACTCCATTACTAAAAAATTGTTTATACATAAATTACTCTAAATACTATGTCAAACCTGAAAGACATTGTCAGATTGTAACTAAATTGTTGCTAGTGTTGCCGGGTCAAGTGATTTAAATTGCTGAACGGAATTTTCATAATCAGATTTAGGCTTACAAATCGGGACTGCTACAAAATGAAGAACTTTCTTCTTAATATAGTATCAGAACGAAAAAATATTTTTGTTCGTTTATTGTTTAGAAAATCAAACACATATACATAAAATATATAACAAATGTATACGTTTTACCTTGAAACTTACCAATCATAGAATAAAATCTGGAGGCATTGTTAAATCGGGACATTCGGTTTCCCGGCCAAGGGCAAATAGAACGTATCACTAGACTCCTTATAAAAGAGACTTCCTGCGCAGAAAAGATTAGGCCATTCTAATAATTGTAACACTTATTTTTTTATTATTATTATTTAGAAATAAATATTTAGTCTGAACTAGACGTTTCTCGAGGTTTAGTCTCCTTTAAGTTCGATACTCGTGAGATTGATCATTAACATCATTAATTTTTATTAATAAATATCAAATATACAATTTATTTTATATATTTATAATTTACAGCACAGAATCATCCCATGCGAATCGTCTCCAGCAATACAGCTTAAACAACTTTTATAATATTAGTAGGATTACCTATACTATTATGTAATAACTGGATACATGGATATGTATAGCTAATCTGTACTATTTTGTTCGGGTTCCTATAGCCTAAATAACCTCTTCCAGCCATCCAACCAACGATTCTCTATAGAGGAGGGCAGATAAAGAAAATCCTAGACTGTATTGTTTAAATCGTGGTTTTTAACATATTATATGAATATCTCACATTAGTAGTAGAGGTGTTCTTTTATTCGTTTCACTTATCGTTATTTCTTATTAGTGACATTGTTTAGAGTAAGAAAAGATGTAAAAATCGTTTTATCAGTGAGCGACTGCTCTTCTAGCTCTTCTAGAGGATGGCAGCTAGGCCCCTTGTCCTTTCAGGAAGAAGAGTTCAATTTAATCTTTACACAAATACACATACTTGTCTTAGAGTTCCTTCCGAAACATGCTAGCTGTTTCTTTTTTTAAATACACATTAATACATAATAACTAAGTACACGTTTTGATTTTCAGTTGATAAAAAGTATTTAGGGTCCTAGTTCGGACTCGGACGGATTTCGATTTAACAAAGGATAATATTTATTTTTGAATTCGTTCGATCTTCTCATATTTACAGTATATAAATCCATAGGTATACTTAATATCATTTTATTTTACAATGGTGAACGATACGGTTGAGATAACAAGGCATACATTTGTACACCATCACTCATCAGTCTATATTTTGTATTCGCAAAATCTAAACAAATCTACAGTTTGGAATTTAAGAATAAAAAACAAGTTTTTGTCTAATTCGATGGTTTTCTAGACTTAATATTTTTATAACATTTATTGCAATAATTTTATACATGTTTGTATGTTTTTTATTTAGAAATCCTTGAATCTTATACGTAACAAATTCATTGGAAACGACCATTTTACAAACTAGGTACCTACTACCTGAAATCAGTTATTAAGTTAAAAAATAAAAAGCATATTTTTAATGACACTTTTTTATTATTATTATTATTTTCAAGCCAACATCTAATATTAGACGTAAATAACATGATAATTCGTTGAGTTCTTTTTAAATAAATTTCTTTTAATACTTATAAATATTTTATTTTATTCAAATGTGATAAACTTTTTATACTTACATATTTTAAATAGTTCAGGAATATATTTTGCTAAATGTTAAGCGTTTGATGTTAAAAACCTTTATTTTATAGACCGAGTGTCATATAATAAAAAAACTTACTGTCATAATTACCTATAATTAAATAGGTACATACCAAGGAATTTATATAGTAGCTGAAACGCTTACTTAATAAAATTTTATATTCAAATATGCACCTTGAAATAACTAACATAAGTTTGATTTGTTTCCAACATGTAAAGTGAAAAACTCGTTCCGAGCGTTTCGTTGACTACTGGTATTTTGTCTGTTTCTTACGACTTGACTACATGGTAGAAAGAGATGCAATCCCTCTCTTAGGAACGTTTTTTTTTTATGTGCACGTGCGTATTCCAGTTTGTATATAAATTCCTTGGTACATACAACCTGGGCGAAGTGACTTTGAGTCAACGTGATATCGTCCAGGTAAACTCTATCTATGGTCTCCTTCTGCGAGACAGTAATGTCCAAGAAGGAGGCCGACGAGCGGAGGAGAGAGGAGGCCGCCGACGTGGCCTTCATCCGCGGGCGACGAATGGGGATGCGTAGGAAGCGCTACTTAATGCGCCTTCAGTAACGCCCTTGTGCCCGTGTCGGGCCGAGATGGGAACCCGGTCCTGCTAGACACGGCATCGTCGGGACTGTTCAGAGGTTAGCCGGACAGTCCCCATGGAGGAGAAGTCTGGCCTTTTCGCCGAGGCCAGCCTGTCGCTGGAGGGATCCTGTTGCCTGCAGATCCGGGACCCTCCAATTAAAGCGGCTGAAGGCTTCCGCAGGGGTTTAGTACGGTATTGCACTTCCAAAGCGCCGAGTCCGACATAGGTCTAGGACTGCCGACCCGGGCGTCCTGGATATCCGAAAATCGAACCCCTGCGATAAAAAAAAGGTACACTATCTGTTATATTATTTTGTTAATACACGGTGTCTTGAAAATAATTATAATGTACTTTAGCTTTTATTTAGGTACAGGTCGTGATACGCGATAAAAAATTGTATAAAAAAAATAGAAACAGGACTTTAAAAATAATTAATTTCATTAATAAATAAAATTAAAAAATAATTGTCTCTAACGTCGGCGTTCAGCAAAGAGACCCACTAGTTCCGGCTCTTTTTAGTCTTGGTATCCACAAATGCTTTTTTTATTTCAAATTTAAAATCTAAATTTAACATATTATCGTACCTAGATGATGGAACTATAGGAGGCAAAGCAGGTGATGTTATTGAAGATTTGATCAAAATTAAAATCCAGTTTGATAGCATTGGTCTCAAACTCAACTTTTTAAATAGTGAAATATTTTTTTACAGATATTTTATCTCCTAAGAAAATTAATTTGGCAAAGGAATTTCTTAATAAAATTGCACCTAATTTGAAAATACGTCAAAGAAATAGATTTTGTCTTTTAGGTGCACCACTTTTTGAAAAAGGCATACAGCCACTTTTAGACAATAAAATTAAAATATTACTGGACAACACTGACAAATTGGGTACACTAAATTCTCATATTGCCTATACTATTTTAAAATATTGTCTTTTTGTCCCAAAATTAATGTACATACTTCGCACGAATTTGGAAATTCCTTGGCTTGACCGATAAAATTGATGCCACTTTAAAATGTTCTTTAGAAAAAATTCTAAATTTATCTTCTGATGAAAATTCATGGACCCAAGCTACTCTACCAATTAGATATGTTGGCATCGGCGTGAGAGAAATTTCTAGTGTCACTCTTCCTGCTTTTCTTGCTTCTGTGTATAGTATCAAAGGCCTATGTTCCAAAATATTAAAATCAAGTTCAGTCCAAATTACAGATCCTACAGACGCAACTACGACCTAGAAAACTGGAGGTTGATGTGTCCTAATGACGATATCCCCGAGGAAGTTACAAAACAAAAACTTTGGGATACGGATATTCGGATACAGGTGACAAAAACCGTGCAAGACTTCTAGCTTTATCAAGTAAAAAGTCAGGTCACTGGTTACGCGCAATGTCGTCAAAAAACCTTGGGACATTTTTAGATAATGAAAGTTTTCGAATTTGTGTAGGTCTCCGGTTGGGAGCACCACTGTGCTGTGAACACAGATGTCCGTGCGGAAAGGAGGTTGGTTCTTTCGGATTACAGGGCCTTTCTTGCAACAAAAGCTTAGGTCGGTTTTCCTGCTACGGTTCCCTGAATGAGACCATTAAACGAGCTCTTTCCACCATCGATATTCCTGCTCTTATTGAGCCTGCTGGAATTGCGTCGTTACATTAGCTCCATCTCATGTCAGGAAGACATCTTTAAGATTGGGAGCCGCCACGGAGAAAGCTGAAATGACTAAACGCCACAAATATTCGTCACATATCCCAATTTATGTTTTTGTGTCGTTTACAGTCGAAACACTTGGAGTAGCAGTGCAAAAAAAATATCTAAAATAATTGACCCCGCGTCTCATAGCCTCCACTGGTGACAGGAGGGCTGATGCATTTTTTGCCCAGAGAATCGGAATTGCGATTCAACGGGGAAATGCTGCCAGTATTCTTGCAACATTCCACGCGGACATGATTTATACCAAAACTGTTTGTAAATAATTAGTTTAAGTATTGCATTGTAAATATGTATAATATTGTAAAATTTTAAATGAAATGTATTATTAATTTTATTAAATAAAAAGCTAATATTATTGAAATAAGTTTAAGAAAATTTTATGTATTGGCGTATATTTTATTCATACACATTTTATACACAATTGATGCCCGCTATCAACTTTCTTATTGTTATCTCCTTGTTTTTTACTTAGGTACTCGTTTAGATACGTTTAGCTTACATAAGTTTAAAAGAAATTATCGGCATACCTACATCCACAAGCGAGTTTAAAAAAAAAAAATTTGTTTTACCATTTTATTCTATTTTTGTATTATTTAAAAAATCGTATTGTTCGTCGAATTTAATTTAAAAGTCGTCAAGAAACTCTAAAAATCAAGGAATAATTAGAGTTTATGACTATTTGTCATTCCACGTTCCTTTTAAACATAATAGTTATATAGATTTTTGTATTCGTTTTCTAATACCCTTAACTTTGATTCGTTAGCAAGAATAAAAGTTTTAAACGTACAAAAAAGTGCTTGACATACATAATTTTTATTTTTTTTAAATTTGATGTACCCAGTGATACACTATGTAAATTAACCTTGCCTATAAATTATCCAAGCTAGTTAATAGGTTTTGCAGGTAACAACACATACATTACATGTAAAAAAAAACTCAGTGTCTTTCAGTTAAAGCTAAGTGTTTAGATCCATAAGTACCTAACTACGATTAACAGAGTTTCAACAGATTTTCAGTTTGAACAGATATCATGAAATCCAAACGTTGTTGTACACCACACAACAAGTTTTATTCTCAACATTTAAGTAGTTGTTGACATTTTTTTTTGTTGTTGCTGTTTTTACACTTAATCATATAATATTCCTATTATTAACGATGACCTACGTGATATTAATCACTTACATAGGTCATGCTTATCATGACCGACGTGATACGACAATGACCGTTTTATACCTACTAAATAAAATCCGTTAAAAAAATATTTTCCACACAATCTCGACGACACGGCTCGAAGGTCAATAAGGTCATAATTCATATGCACTGGAAACACATTAACGAAATTCCTCACACGCATTTTAATCGGTTAAATTTTTTAAAAGTAAATTACAAAAAAAATATTTTTCAAATATTATGTATTACTAAATATTTTTTATGGAGTTTTGTTATTGACATTATTTACAAAATACCACGGTATTTTCAAATATTTTAATAGTCGAGTCAGGTATGGATGACATCATAGCGTGTTACGTTGTAGCCTCGGAGGCGATGGCGCGCGACCGGCTTCCCGGCGTCCTCGCGGATCGCAGTCGCAGTTCAGTACAGAGATCGAACGCGCTAAGACCTCACGTACTAAACTGTTGGAAGTGTCTATATAACTATTACAACCATGGCAAACATACTGGGTGAGTTTAATTATAAACAATAGTCAAACATACTCTTAGAACACTTTGATTCTCTAGATTGCTTCATTGTCATCTTCAATATATTATATTTAATCAATTAGACCTTTAAATGTTTCTTAGTAAACTCAAGTGAAATGCCGGTTGATCAAATAACCGGCATTATTTTGGCTCAATGCCAAAACCGGGTGCGGTGTTTAGCGTCTAGAATTCGTTAGGATCAATATCAAACATTTTTTACTTGGACTATAACCGACGCCTAGCGCCTAGCGGTATTCAAATATCTCGATTTAGGATTCTATAATTATCTTGGAAATAATTCTAACGAATACTGAGTTCTTTTTAGCAATCTAAAATAAGAGTTGATGCGGTTATATGACATCTATTATTATCCTATTATTAGTATGTATAATTGTCAGTGATTGGCACTAATTGATCTACTTAGAGATGTAGGTGTTGACATTGTAGGATCTCTAACGGGAGGGAGGTAACATGAGATCATCCGTAATAAATTGTTGGTTGCAATTACAGTTCGGTCCTACGTTCATTCTGTATTGTTAATTTGTTATTGCCTTTTAGTGAAACATAATACAGTGTTGAGCACACTGTTTTAACCGACTTCAAAAAAAAATTAGAACATCATCAACGTTGTCGAACTCAATTAAATACACATTATTAGGGATAACTCGAAAAGTAATCGTCAAATCTCACTCAAATTTAAAGCTGGTGTATTGGATGTGGTTCCACCATGTGACATTAAGTTTTCGAATCGCTCTGCTTTAATTCAAAATAAAAGTAATTTGATACATCCAAACCGTCTTACAAAATACCAAAAAACTTCAAGAAAATACTTACACTCAAGGTTCACAGAAAGTACCTAAGTGACCTAATAAAATAATCGCTTCACTCATCCTAATGAAAAAAGCGGCCAAGTGCGAGTCGGACTCGCCTACGAAGCGTTCCGTACCATTACTACGTTATGAAAAAAAAATTTTGGGTTTCATTTTAATGTATGAAGAACCCCCAAAAAAACCAAATCATCTACTTACCAAGTTCCAACAGTATAGTTCTTATAGTTTCGGAAAAAAGTGGCTGTGACATACGAACGGACGGACAGACACAGACATGACGAATCCATAAGGGTTCCGTTTTTTGCCATTTGGCTACGGAACCTTAAAAACAGCAAAGGTTTGAATGCATAACTGTTTATAAGTATGTACTACTTAGTTTGTTTTATAGTAAATATAATTAACAGTAGCTCGAAGGTGCCCGACTTGGGTAATATACTTTGTCAAAAAATAGATGTACAGCAGTAAGCTATTACTAATAACTAACTGAAGTACAATAACTGCATTTCGTATAGTGAGCATTAAAGCCGGAAGTCAGCATCCTTCTGTTTACCCATCCTTAGCTGGCTATCATCCCTTTCGGTAGTTACCTATTAGTATGTGTCACAGTCACTTTATGGCTAAATGACAAATATATCATTATTTATATCTATAGAAATAGATACATAATATATTAATAATATTTGCCGTGCGATGACCAGGAAAGAAGAATAGTATCGATCTCTTTCTTGCCAAGGTTTTGTAAAAGGCGACTGTAGCCATAGTGGTGTGAACAACTGTACACCCACCAGAATGGTTATGGGTAGCAGCGTCACCATCCTGCCAAAACGCACTGCGCTTGCAAACCCACCTGCCAAGTGTGGCGAGTATTGGCAAAACCCCTAGAGTTTATCGGGGGCCTAAGTTTAGTAGTGGACATTCAACTGTTGATGTGGTGGTAGATTTTTCCATTCTACCATAAAAGGTTTAAATACATTTACATGAGCAGGCTATTCAATAAATAAATAAATAATAGAGATTCTAGAAATTCTTTTTAGCATAATACTTACGTTTAATTATCTTATTATTCAAATGTATGTTTATTAACTAATTTACACTCGTTTGATAAGCAATAACAATTATACGAGTAGGTAAATGATTCAATTAATTGTATCGTATTATATTTTTATCGATTTCACAATTTTAAATTAATTTCCATTATAACAAAATTTTATGCGAATAAATAAATTTGCTGAGCGACACAAATATGATATATCAAGAATGTTTATGTTTTGTACCCTTTTGTTTTTCAATTACTGTCGAAAAACCTTGGTATAATTTTAAATTAATTTTACTCAGAAAAGACCCATAGATCTGAGTAATCACGATAAATTATAACATTTATTTACATGTGATACGGGAAATATCTATTCTTATGTACCTGAGTAAACAGGTATAACATATGAATCAAGTATTTTGTTTACAATACGCGTCATGTACAATACCTACCTAAAAATAATTTCCATAACATTGCCGATAGACAACAAAAACCGGTACAATATATATTAAAACTTAATTCTATAGGTATTTATTATTCTCGCATCGTTTAAAAAAATAGATAAGTACGTAACCTGCACCACCTTTTATCTTAATTATATTTATGTATATGTATGCATTATACTTTATCTTCATTATATATATTTTTTGTATATATGTATATTTTTACTTGAACGTATTGATTTATTTTTTAACTCAATATTCCTATATATGTATATATATATATAACATAACATACACCCAGACCGGAAACATATTTATACAAATACAAATATCGGCCCCGAGCGGGAATCGATCCCGTGATCGCCGGCTTTGAGGCGCACCACTTCACCCTAAGTACCTAGGTAGTCGATTATTCCTATTCCATGTCCATTTATTCCATTCTTTATTATAATATGATAACTATTATGTAATATAGGTGCAACAAAGTAAGTAGGGTCAGGTGGTAAACAGTGGCCCAATAGTACACAGTGCACCACCACTCATATTCCAAAAACGCGACGTTGCCGAACCGTATTGTAAACGCAAAATAATTATTAATAATATAATTATTCTATATATATTTCGCGAAAGTAAAAAAGACACAATTAGAAATTACTTGGGAAGTAATACACGTAGGTATATCTTTAACGTGTTTCTTCTCATTGCTTTCTTTTTGTAACGTAACTGGACCGACATCTATAAAATATTTCATTTACGAAATGTTATGATGAGAGTATGAACAAAACTATAGATAGAATAGCACTATAAGGACCTTAACAATTTTCGAAAACAGGTTATGTTGCCAAAATAAAAAGTTAATCGTGACATTGTCACGGTCAACCCCCTGTACCTACAATACAAGCTTCCTAGCCCCATTACATTATTGATTTTAGAGTATGACATCATCGAATGCGTATAAGGAGCGAATGTCCGAGAAGTACAAACAAACAATATAAGATGAGTAGTTTTTAGGTCGGATAAAAATTACATTTTTACTTGAAATAAAATAAATTAAAATTAATTATTACAGTATGAAAAAACTAATGATCTGTTATACGTATTTTTATATGTTAGTTGAATAGGCAAACTGGCAGACGTGCCACCTGATGGTAAGTGGTCGACGTCGCCCATGAACATAAACTAGTTTACCTGGAACTAGCCCAGCCAACTCATTTATGTGTTGCCTATCCTGAGACATATGATGTTAAGTCTCGGTGCCAGTAATTACACTGCCTGTCTTGCCCTTCTTTCCGAAACACAGCAAAGCTGTTTCACGGAAGAAATAAGCAAGATTTACGTTTATTTATCCATAATAAAGTGTAAAAAGCCTGCTATTTAAAAATTAAGCAAAGTATAGGTAGGTATTTATTCATTTATACAAGACAGAAAAACTTCGCTCGTGTAATTTGTTTTCAAATTACAAATTTAATGAAATTTTTAGTAAATAGGCACCAGACAAGTCACCACTTTTGCAAAAGTAAAACATGAAATTTGAATTTAAATTGACACATACTAATATTCTTACTCATAGTAACGAGCTTCTAGACAATTCTTTCAGTCATCATATTCAACTTGTAACATTTAAGACTTTAATTTATAAAACTTGTGGGTACGCTATACAGTTCACTCACGCTAGTCTCTGCATACCAAATCACTAAGCTATATTTAGAAATGCTGTAAAGAGACCTACTCCGTCTGAAGAACGTTATACTTTAACCTTAATAGGATTTTAAGGAAACGTGACAATCGGCAGTAGAATAACAACTACACATTATTAATATATAAATATTGTTACCTGTATTACCGCTAGATAATTATATTCATTTCTATTTATATCTATTTTTATATATTTGTATAAAATGAAACTATACACCTACCATCTATCTTATTTCCTCTGCCCTAAGATTGACTGGAAAAGATCGCTCTCTAGCGACAAGGCCGCCTTTTGTACTTATTTCCTATTTTCTTTTTTTGTAATATTGCATGTTCTCAGTGTACAATAAGGAGTTATTATTATTATACCACTTTCAACAGATCAATCCAATTTTAATATCCTAGAATAAGACGTTTTCCAAGCTTTTTATTACTTTTCAGATCAGTTCATGACCTGCTGTCGTAACGTGATATATAATAAGCAGTCTATGAAACACAATATTTAATGATATAAATCATGATTGGTGATAGGTGTGCTCAACAATTAACAAAATAACAAAATGTATTCGCGATAGAACAATAACAATTGACGTAGCATCGCAATCAATTTGGTTGAACTGAACTGAATCAGCCTGTAAACAACCCAGTGCTAGGCGAAGGCCTCTTCTCCATATAGAAGAAGGGTTAGATCTCAATTCACCACGTTGCTCCACTACGGGTTGACTACGTATAAATTCAAAAATGTCCTAAAATTATATTTGCCCATTTCTTTCCTTTATTTTAAAATTAATGTAGTAAAATATCGATTATATGTTACAGATGTTTCGACGGATGATAACTTACAGTACCAATTCTTCCCGATATCCAGCGGCTCCGTCCAATTCAAGATAAGAGCTGCCAATGACGCTCATATTGCTTTAACCATGGGACCGCAAGAATCTGATCCTATGTACGAGGTAAACTACATTTTCTATAAAGAAACATAAAAAAATACACAAAACATTTTTTTTAATACATAATTTTTAAAAAATATTTGCTTTATGCACTTCAGGTATTTATTGGCGGTTGGGGTAATACCAAGAGTGTTATCAGAAGAAACAGAACCAAGCCCGATAAAGTTGAAATTGAAACCCCCGGCATTCTGAACGCTGGCGAATTCCGTGGTTTTTGGGTGAGATGGGATAGCGGCATCGTGTCTGCTGGGCGTGAAGGAGAATCCATTCCTTTCATTTCCTGGTCCGATCCGGAACCATTTCCGATAGCTTTTGTTGGTGTTTGCACAGGTTGGGGTGCCACTGGTACCTGGAAAATCGAAGGTGAGTAATTATCTTATGAAATCACAAAATGTACCCAACATTCCTTTAATATATTCAAAATTAACGGTGCAGATGGAGCCGAATTTAATACACCAGACAAGTTAGAGTATAAATTTGGACCCGTCGCCACTGGGTCTTTGGAATTAGAGTACCGTGGGCCACACAACTGTCATATTTGCCTCACACCTGCACCTGCTGAAATCGATCCAATGCTCGAGGTCATTCTCGGTGGATGGGAAAATACGAAATCCGTCATTAGGCACTGTAGGCGAAAACCAGATAAGGTAGTAGTTGTTTTATAGTTGTTACCATATAGGACATAACATATAGATATGTCTAGTCAAGTCGCAATAAATCGTTGTGATATCCGTAGGTTACTATCCCAACACCGGGTCTCATGAACCCCAATGAATTCAGGAAGTTTCTTTTGGAATGGCACTGCGGCAGATTGTCAGTTCGCGATGGACAAACTGGTGCTGTGTTAATGGAATGGGTAGACCCGTCACCTTTTCCCATCACTCACTTCGGTGTGCGCACTGGATACGGCGCACGAGGCCAATGGCGTATTTCACACTTCTACAGAGGCGGCGCACGACCACGTTGAGTGTCCAAATTGAAGAATAATGCTTAAATGTTAATTGCTTTGCATCCAAAATCGTTAAACTTAAATAAAACCGGCTATCTTATACTAATAAGACTTGTACGTACTAACAAATTAAATGTCGTAGATACTTTTAAGTGATTGATTGTTTGTAATTTCAAACCTTTTTTAACTATGGACTACATATTGGATTTGAATTGTCACAGGTTGGGTACATTTTGTGCGTTTATTAATATTCTATTTTTTCTTTTTTAAATTTATTCACCTTATTATGCCTGACACTTTAAACACTTTCCTTTTTTATTAAGATTTTTCCACTGCTTGCTTTCGTTGGTAACTTATCTATACTTAAATAATTATCACGCTTACAAGTGTACTAACATTTATATCCAAACCTGAGTTATAATCATTGCACAATTGCTTGATGTCTTTCTTCATTATAATCAATGAATATGTTGTACATATACCTCTATAACAATCATTATATATCTCAATGTTTTTAGTTCCACCATCAGCTCCACCTGCATCAGCTGTATACAGCTCTCCTCCCGGCTATCCTGGCGGCTATCCTGGAAGCCCTCACGTAGTAGGCGCTGCACCTGGAGTTGGTGGTGCTGGTGTGTGGGTGGACATGACATCCGGTCAAGTTCCGCCAGGTGCTGTGGTCGGAGGACAAGACTGCTCGGGCGAGCCCCTGTACGTGGCTAGAGCACAACACCAAGGAGCACTAATTCCTGGAAAACTGGTTGCATCTCATGGATGCGCTTATATACCTTGGGGTGGTCAAGAACATGGAAAGCCCCAATACCAGGTTGGTTAATTGTAAATTGATTATTTATATGATTATTGGTTAAAGTGTATTTATTTAGTACATATAAAAATACTAATAATTTGAAAATTATAATCAATATTTTATTTTGAATTGCTTATAGGTGCTAGTGGGAGGCCGTAACCACTGGGTGCCGACCAGCGGATCGAACATTCCTCCCGGTGCGTTCCCAGGAGGCCAATCAGAAGACGGTGAACCTCTTTTTATCGGTAGGGTTCGCCACGAAGGTAGCGTTACCACTGGCAAAGTTCAACAATCCCATGGAGTATGCTACATCTCTTTCGGAGGCCAAGAACTAGGTTTCCCCGAGTATGAGATCCTCATGTCTTAAGTAAATAAAAAAAAAATTGCAACGCCTTAGGCACTATGTCTTGGAATTGAGCTTCTTTCTAAATTGTGTGACTTATTATTTGTAATAATAAGACTTATTTAATTATTCACACTGTGCCTGGTAATCTTTATATTTTAAAGCACTGCGTCAAAATGTAGTTGTTATTGATTATGTAACGATCGTGTTATATTTTATTAAATTATTTTTTAAATACGAATGAGTATAATTTTACAAATCTATCCTCATCGACAAAAATAGTTATTTTTATCTTATTATAAACCACAACAGTTGTGTGATTACACTCACCTTGTCATTTATTGAGACGTAGCATAATGTAAATAACAGGATAAACAGGCTTTCTGCCGGAAAAGAAAATTTTAAATCAGTCCAACAACTACCGAGATTAGCACGCTCTAACAAATTATCAAACTTTCGCTGTATAAGATAAATTTAAAGGTTATGTAAATATCTCTTATGTATCTACTGATAAAAATATTTCAGATTTATTCACTAAAGCTCTAGCTAAAGTCAAACATGAGTACTTTAGAAAAGCATTAAATATTGTGTAAAAATGTTTTTACATTAAAAAATGAAGATGTTAAGTTAGTAGATAGTAAGTAAGTATATTTGAAGTAAGGTTGTTTAATAAAATAAATATAGTTTTATTTAATGGTTACTTAGATTAGTTTAAAGGAATTTGTAATGAAATGAATTGTGTTATTTTTTTTTTGAAGTTTAAATGTGATGTAATTTTACAAATATTAGAAATGAATTGTAAAATTAAGGGGGGATAATGAGGTTTTACTGTACAAGTTAAAATAAGAATATAAATGTGACATGAGTCACTCTGAAACGGGGTATAAAAAAGAAAAATGTACGATCTTTTATTCAGTATTTAATAAAGCCCCAACAATATTTTCATTTTTTCGATATGTATCTTTATTTTTCATTGCATGGCCGCAGTAGCTGTCTTATTGTTATCACTGCCAGTTTATGGTACCTTAGTTTTTGTTTGATTCTTTAACTGCTCTTTATATGCTTAATTATTATTAATAAAACGTGACAAGTATGAGGACAATGACGACGCTCTACAAATACGCAACTATACAGTCGATTATACCTGTCTATATTTTTTAATGATTATATTATAGTGTTGTACAAATCTAGAAACCGCCATGATACCGCGATAATTAAGAAATAAAATTCAAATTGAAATTAAAAATCCGCTTATGTTTAATATATTTACTATATTCTTTTGTGATATATTTTTTAAGGATTGAGTAATGCGACATATTATAAAAATTGTGGAATTGCTACTATTATAATTTATAATATTATAGTGTTCATAAACCATTTATTTATATATTAATACGTGAAGCAAAAACTTTGTACCCCTTTTTACGAAAATTACGCGGACGGAGAAGTATGAAATTTGCCACAGTTAAACTTTATATGGAGAAGAAGTGCAGAATATTTGCTGCTGTGCTAATATTTTTTATAATAATGCTCAAAAAAACATTAAATTAATTTAAAAAAAAAACACTACACACACTACGACACGTAGGTACATCATTATGTACAATGTACACATATACACAAATTTTGTTTATTGTCAAGTCAAAGTCTGTTGTCAACAAGGTCTTAATACATGTCTTGCAACGAATTTTTTATCGACATTTTTATGACTGCTGCATTAGGTTTGCCAAAGGTTTAAAAAATATAGGTCACTCAGTTTTCTTTGTCTTTCTCTGTTATATTTTTGATTAAGTAACCAAAAATAATGTTTGAGAAGTACATTTATAAGTACTTATAATAAAAGTTAATTTCTTTAAAAGTAGTGGATTCGTAACACGAAGATGAGGTAAATCGAATAGAAAACATGTATCAAGTAGAGGCTTTTTGAAAAATTGGGAGACTAAATTACGCAACGACGACCCTTCTGGTGTAGTGGTGTGAATAGTTGCCTCTACGCCGGGGGTGACCGGTTCGATTCCCACTCGGAACCTATGTTTGTACTTGTGCAAACATTTGTTTCTTGGTAATGATCGTTACTCATGGTAGAGATATTATCCGCCAACACGTAGTGGAGCAGCATGGAGGATTAAGCTCCAACTCTTCTTCTATAAGGAAAAGAGATCTTCGCTCAGCAGTGGGTTGTTAATATTATTATATTTTAATTTTTAATATCCCCCTTTGCTGTAGAAGACCATGTCTTAGGATCCTAAAAATGTGAAACTTCTGAACAAATATCTCTTCCCGTGATGAGAAGAACGATATTCTAAGCTAAGTATTTAATCATTTTTCTATAGCTTTTTCCGTAGTATTATGACAGACTAATTGGGAAGAAAAAAAATTATAAAATAAGTATACATTAAAAACAATAGCAAAGTCGCGTAAAAACCTGCATAAAACTAAATCCGACTCAGATTGTCATTTGCAAAGACAAGCAGCTGTTTTCACAGCATTATCGAATGAAAAATAATCGAGTAGTTACGAATTATCGATAATTATCGCACACCCCTAGTTTGTTCATGCCTTCTTATACCTTGTCCAACCGTTTATTATCTTTTTGACAGCTTACGTCTATAAATTAACGTTTTTTTTTCTTCGGAATAATGCTAGGAATAATGTACTACAGTAATGTTGTACTTTATAGACGGGTAGTGAAGTGTCCTGTGCATAGTAAGCAACCACAGACTATAAAACAGTCCATGAAATATATCGATCGATAAATCGATCATATGATAAAAATGTTATGACTTCATATAAGTATTGTTTCTGTAAAATTAATTTGAAAAAAGAAATTTAAAAGAGTATCTATGACTTCAAGATTCATTATTGGCAAAGAATTAAGTCGAAATCTTGGAAATTAAGTTCAAATCAAGAGTAAAGAACAATGAATCTGTTCATTCATTTGTTTTTGGCGGCTGCTAACTATTCACGCGTTAAAAAAAAACTTAAAAACGAATAATATTTAAACAAAAAATATTTCATTAAATCGATTGAAAGTTCTTCTTAAATAAAATCGAATCAGTAACGTGTGAGGTACACCCTCACCACTAATGACGAACTGTCAAAAAGATAGTAAACGGTTGGACACTTTGGTTGGACATTGGACAAGGTATAATAATAAATAACAAAATAACTAATGAACTAAGACAAAGTTAATGAATCATAAGCATAGTCGCATACCTTTGTAATTAAAACTACTCCAATCCAAAGAATATTTCTTTAACTTCTTTATCATATAATAAGTAATAAAAATAGTACAACTATAATGGGTGATGTCTATGGTAAGTAAAATAAAAGTTAATAAAATTTAATATTATAATTAGTAGGTATTCGTTTATTTCAATACATGATTCGTACCAAATTTTATAATATTTACAGAATTTACGACTTGGTCTAAACATCAAAACTTATTCTATAAAATCAATAACAATGCTTTAGTTTTTAACATTAAAGGAGAAAGGAACGCTGCTATCGGTCTCGCTAAACATCCTGGTGAATGTGAATACTGGGTATGTAAACACATCAAAATTTTTAGAATGCTACACCAATAAATATAATATAACTACTTAAGGGGCCGTTCATAAAATACGTCACACTAAAATCAGCTTTTTTTACCCCCTCCCCTTCATTGTCACGCTGTGTCACACTTTTTGTGACCCCCCCTAGAAATATTTCGTCACAAAAACTAAGACCCCCCCTGTTGAGTATGATAAATTCTAAATGATAGTACACAATTTCTGAAAATTTAAAATATTTATTTATTATAATAAAATTTAAATAAATTAATAAATATCTTTCATAACGAATAAATAGATATAGAGCGCAGGGTACGTGAAAACGTTACTGTCTCAAGTATTGGAAAAACAAAGAAACCCGTTGTGACGGATCGCAACGCCGCTAGAGTTGCGCCACAGAGCTAGCGCTCATGTCAAAAAATAATAAACGGCGAACGTCACGTTGCCGTATACCCCCCGTCCCCCTTGTCACATCTTGTCACACTCAGCCAGACCCCTCCCCTCCCCTTGTATGCGAACGTATTTTATGAACAGCCCCTAAGATGATGTTATATTTATGTTTTTTTTTTATCCTCAGATCTTGATAGGTGTTGATCAGCAATGTTGGATTAAAAAGAATAATGGAAGATGCTGTTGCAGTGTGTCTACGCAAAACATTCTGTCTAGAGATAAATATAAAAAGTTTTGGATTACTTTGAAAAATGGGGAAATAAGTTTGGGTAAAAGCAATAAGAAAAACCCAATCCTTTCTCAGCAAACCTCTATTGAAAATTTACAGTATGTCACATTTTCTGTTGTGGGAGAACGAAATCATCTTCAGTGGAAACTTCATTGTAAGTTAATCCAACCATTTTGTTTGTGTCATACTTTAATCATTACCTGTATTTTTTATAATTGATGTGTTACATTTGTATTGAAGTACCACCACAAATCCTAAAGCCAACTTTAGTAAGATTGACTGGAGGAGAACCACAATGGATCAAAGCCAATGAACAGCTTCCCGATGGTGCTCTCATAGGTGGTCACGAGAATGGAGTTTTATATATTATAAGAGCACCTCATCGGGGTTCATTGACCCCTGGAAAATTTGTCCCAGAACTGGGACTGGGCTTTGTGTCCTGGGGTTGTGAAATGCATGAAAAATCTGATTTTGAGGTAACTGGTATTAATGTTTATAAAAATATGCACTATCTTGTACACATTTAATGAGTAATTTTGTTGTCAAACATTCATAACAAGTTTTTCGTTAGTTTCTTTCATTAATAAAAAAAATTGATAGATCTTTAATCATGTGAATGTCATTTAGTTTGACTAACAACAAAATGAGTGTGGTTTCATTTGTATGTGTAGTGAATACAAGTTGCTTCTGTAATTATAAGATGATGATTTATAAAGCTCTTAAACTTCTACAACAAGAGAAATTTTAATGCAAAAAGAATTTACATAATTAGACCAGTATATTCAGAGATTATGCACATCTAAACTAACAAACTCTTCCATATTGTAATATTAGTTTAAATCAGTGAATTTATTGAGTTATCATATTACTTTGTCAAAAATAGGTCCTTTGTGGATACAACTGCACATGGGTAAAAACTGTGAAAAATAAAATACCAGTAGGAGCTGTCGAAGGTGGATATTCTGAAGATGGCCATGAAATACTTTATGTTGGCCGTGCATTTTATGATAACCATCTCATCCCAGGAAAAGTGCAACCATCACATAATTGTTGCTATATTCCTTACCAAGAAAAAGAAATAGGTGTTCAGACTTATGAAATATTAGTTTTTCCAGATCAAATGACACATAGCGCTAATAAGTTCTATGTATCTGGTTTGGGTATAAGAAATTATATGCAAAATTATTCATATGATAGTGAAAGAAGTCCTGAAGAATATTCTGAAGAAGATGAAGATGATATTTGGTGATTCTTTAAACATGTTTATATTTATATTAACCCTTAGCCAGGTCGAGCATAGTTTTACATTTTGAGACTTAATTATAGTAGATTATAGGATTTCAAAAAAACTAATTTCTTGTTTTTTTTTATTATTATTATTTCTATTAAAAAACACGGTGGTCAATATGCGTCCTATGCCCAATAAAAAAAAAACAACTATTATAGGTACTTTTCACAATTACTTTATTATTTATTGTTATTTATATATCTACTTGTGAAAGTTATCAAAACATGGTGTTGCACAAAGTGTAACTTTGCATACTTTACAAATTATTTTAGATCTTTTGACCTCTTTCTTTGTGCTGCAGAAGCGGCATCGTTTCCTAGTTCTTGCATCGTAAGGCATGTGATGCCCAACATTTCTCAGTCTCATTTCATCTGCCAAACCATACTGGCCTCCTTTCTTATTTTTGAAAATGACATGGTCTCTAACCCGGATGGAAAAGTTGTTGATGAGACTTCGAGCCAATCTTAGACAGAACTCCTTGTGGCTGCTACTGTTTGACTTGTGTGTCATACTATACATAATATATGCATTTATGCAGGACACTTCCAACATAAACCAAAATAATCTCAACCAATTTTTTTTTAGTTGATTTTCTCCCTATTGCGTAGGATGACCTAAAATAATCTAGTCTATCCACACCACCTACATTTCTAGTGTATTGTTCAATTGCATATGGGCAAATCATTGGTGCTTTTTGGCCATCCTTTTGGGTTCGATGTATAGTAACCCCTTTTTTAGGATCATGTGCTGTGGTACATACATAAACATCTTTTGTGTCACGCCACTTTATAACAGACACCGGGTCTGCATACTGGAACATGAATTCCCCAATCTTCAACTTATTTTCTTTTCTGTCGCCTTTGTGTGGTAAAAGGCGTGGTGGTAATCCTTTCCTGTTCACTCTGACAGTACTGCATAAATTTTCCATACCCAAAAGCTATTAGGGTGTCAACCTGCACTGTTCTGCACGACTCCATGACCACTTTGAAACCAAGTCCTCAATCACCGTCTTCATTAGTTTCACATCTGCTACTGTAAACATTGAATTGATGCAAATACCAAGTTTCAGAGTCGCATCTTGCCCAGACCTTGTAGCCTCTTTTGATTGGTTTTTTGGGCATGTATTGCTTCATGCTACTTCTACCCTTAAATTTGACCATACTCTCATCAATTGTTTGAGTCTGGGATTCAATACAATTATCTTTGAAACTTTTATTCAAAATATCCATTATTTGACGAATTTTACCCAATCTATCATACCCTACTTGAGTTCGCTGCAGTTCTCTGGCTCTGTCAATTAAGTGCAAGTTTTTTTTTTCTGTGATTTTTTTTAAAACGTCTGCATGTCATCACTGCACTTATGACTGAGTTGTGGTAGAATGGGTCTGTAGACCAATAAAGTTCAACATCTGGAAGAGGGTGCTAGCCCATCATTATAACTATTCCCAGATAAGCTTTTATTTCTTCTTCTACAGTTGGAGTTCAATTTAGGGACCACATGAATCTTGCATATTCATTTGTATTATTTGTTACAATAGTAATTATTTCACTGGGAAACATGTTTTCAAAATAGTCAATTGGAACACTTCGGTTCGTGTAAACTTTGTTGGATTTCAATTTATTTTTGAAGTCTGGAGCTGCAAAATTGGAAGTATCCAGCGACCACACCCTGTTTTTTTCAATTAATTGCTGTAGAGTTTCTAGCTCTGGTGTACTAGATGATGTTTGTTGGACTACTTCCTGTGATAACTGAAAACAAACATTCCATTAAAAAGATATCTAAAAAGTAAAACCTAATAAAATAACTTTACTAGCTGTATTAGTATGATAGGCTATGGATATAGTTGTTACCTCTAATACAGAATGAGAAGCCAATTGTTCTGTCTCACACACAGGATTTTTTCAATTGCAATTCATGGACGTAGTGCAATAACGGCACACATTGAAACTAAAGTAGGTACATAAAACGTCTCATGACACAGCAGCTTCAACATCCAAACTGACATTTTTTTAAGAGAATACTTTTGGAACTAATGAAAAAAAATTGGCAATTATGGAGGGCACTTTCGCTTTTCGAACAATAACCCATAATCAAAGTTTTCGCAGCATGGACTGCACTACTAAATTATTAAAAAAAATTGTGACGAAAAATTTTCTTGTGCGCGAACAAAATGTGAGTCTATCGTAACCAGCGTATTTAATGAATACTTAATGCAAGAAAATGCTATCAGAAAATCTGGATTCTGTATCAAATATATCTATTCTATCAGACAAATAACAACAATTTTAGTAAGGTATTTCGATATTAAGAACGCTATTCAAATTAAGATTTTAAATTTGGAATCAATCGAAGAGGAAACATCAGACATTTTGTCTAATCACTTATTTCGAGTTATAACAGACAACACTTTGAATAAAAAAAATTTGGCGCTCTCGGCTTATAACACAAATTATACTAATTTTGGAAGACGCACCCGTAAAGGTGTCAATAATGTGTACACAAAATTACAAGATCTACTAAAACGAAATATTTTGGGAATTGGTTGTAATCATCGATGTATAATTATTATACATCATTTGTAATGCTCACATTATATCAAATGCCATCAATAATATACTTGCAAAGTGTACTCTTTTTGAACAAAAAATTGTTGGTCACCTTAGTTCAATTGACTTTTGACTATGTTGATGTTCTTATTTTATTACTTGTCGATGTAAAATGAATAAAAAAAACTTTATAGGATTGCTTTGGACGACCATATCGAGGTGGTCCCTTTCTAGGTTGGTGATGTTCTGGTGAAGATCTTTGGAGACATGCAAAGGAACTCTTTAATGACAGGAAATCTCCTGTGGTTACTGCAATCACATGTATGGATTGTTTACACAAACAATATAACATCACATATGTTAAAGTCAGTTATTGTTATTTTTTTTTTTTTATATTAAATTTAATAAAATTTGATATACCTATTACTTTTTAACATTATGTCTGCCTTTCAAATTTTTCACTAATTTATCCAAATAACTGTCAACCGAGTTTTTTTTATGCTCATATTTATAAAACAAAAACAATCATATCAAAAAATCATACATATTATTTTTATACAAATTGTATTGATAGAAAAATGGAAAATAATGCACACAAGTTGTAATTTTATTACCTTTTTTTCTCTTTAAGTGCAATGAAGAATGTAATATATAGTTACATAAATAAAACTCTTAAAAGTCTTTGTCTTTTATTCTATTTATTAGAACTACATAATAAAGTTTATATTAGCAACAATTTCCATGAGGGCGTTATATTACAAAATAAATCTTAGCGCTATCGAAATTGCTTTAATAAGTATAATTATATTGAAATGATCTTCAAATTATAATAAATAAAATAACTTTATTCGTAATTAATTAATAATTGTGTGTGAAATAAATAAAAAAATGTGATCATGAAGAAACATGAGAAATAAAACAAATAGATGTATTATGGTAATATTTTATTTTATAAATCGTCGCCGTCATCCCTATCGCTATCGCTGTCACTTTCTGTAACATTTATTATAAATGTGTTGTCAATTAACATAATCTAGCCTACTTATTTTTTCCTCTTCTTTGACAACATGGGATACGCATTTAGACCATTCGGTAGCCGTAATTTTTTGAAAGCCTTCCTCAAATAAATTTCTCACGTCTGTCAATTTAAAGGTGTTATTATTTTGAGCTACATGCCCCTTTACCTGCGCCCATATCAATTCGATAGGGTTCAGCTCGCAATGGTAAGGGGGCAGTCTTAAAACCGTGATCCTATGTTGTGCTGCCATTTCGTCTACAGCGTACTTATTAAAAGACTCGTTATGTGGAATCAGTTCTAATAGCGTAGCTTTAACCATATCTACAAAAAAACAAAATTACAAATATCGATTCGCAATGAAACAAAATATTCGTGCAGTCAAACTGGGAGAATGAAGCCTAATGACAAGATAAACAAAATGGCGATAGCTGCACGAGCGCGCACGGGCTGCCAATATAGCAAACTATCTATCTAGGCTCTTTTATTATAACTTATAAGTTTAAAACAAAAATATTAACTTTTTATAAAATTAAGCAGTGGTTACTAATTAATAAATAATTATTATGAATAATTATGTATTTATTTAAATAAAAATCAATAAATTAGTCTAATTGGCACACCATTATTATGATTACATAAACATAAATCGCGATTGTTTATCGATTTTTGTGTTCATCACTACACTATTATGTGGTATCATTATTTTACAAAATGACAGTAGCTAATGTCAAATGTAGAATCGAATTATAATTCTGAGTATAGAACAAGCCATGATAAAGCAGACTTATTTGCGGATCATCTGACAAGAGTTTTCAAACCGAATGTAACACTAGACAACTTCTCAGATGAAGATGTTGATCTTATTCTTAAACAAGGCCTCCAAATGGATCTTCCACCTAGACCTGTATCGCCCGCAGAATTCATAAAAACCATCAAACGGCTTGATAGGAAAAAGGCACCAGGTTACGACCTGATAACTAAATAGGTGTTGCTGGAGCTACCGAGAAAGGGTATCGTCTTCATCACTATAATCTTCAATGCAATGCTACGAATAGGGTACTTTCCGAGTGCGTGGAAAGTCTTAGAAATCATCATGATCTACAAAGCTGGCAAATTAATGATCGAAAAAACATCTTATCGGCCAATCAGTCTGTTACCTACTCTATTCAAGGTACTAGAGAAGACAATACTTCGCAGAATCATGCCAAGCCTCCTGGAGCGCAATGTGATACCAGATCACCAATTTGGCTTTAGAGAGCACCATGGCACAGTAGACCAAGCCCACAGCCCTAGTGGAAAATAATCTTTGAAAAAACTATAAAAAAATGTCTACTTCTTCTATGTCTTCATAATAGTAAATTGTTAGGGTTGTTTCTCATTGCTTTACATTACAATTTCAGACTAATTAAATTTTTATTTTATTTTTCTTGATATAGGTGATAACATCTTCTTGATCTATAAAAAAATATATCTATATCTAAATATATCTATAATCTATAAAAAAGTGTTAAATATATATGCTTCATAGTTCTCCCTTCTTTTATCTTTCTACTTCTGTTCATGCTTTTTCATATCTGGATTAATGTTTTATATTTTTCCTGGGAATCGCATACCAGATGCATCAGATGATATTTATTTGCAATAATATCACAAATTATTTTAAGTATATGTTACTTATACACATGGTTGCATAGCTTTCATAGGATTCATTATACAGTTATTTGTAGCTGTAATACCATGGGTTTTAATGTCTCCTCTAACTAGTATCTCATAAGTTCTCTTTTCAAGTTCCTTCCCTTCATATGGAAGATAACAACATTTATACAACATATGTACTTTGCCAACAATAAGGTTTGCGTCGATCATTGCTCTACCTATATATAGAGGTTCTTCATTTACTTCTGATGATCCCGCAACAAAAGCATTTTCAGGTACAAAGTTGTCTGTACATTTTATCCATATAGCATTAAAACCACAAAGTATCTGTAAAATAATGAAAATATAAAAAAAAATATTCTTTCAGTTGCTAATGAAGAACATTATCAGTTATTTAATTTTATTATCATTCAGAATCATTCTGAAAACATATAATTTGTGAGATAGTAAATTATCATCAATAATCACAAGGTTTACTTAAAATAACTGACCTCAAAGTTTTTTTTCTTATGTTCTCGAAATCCCCATGGTACAAAAGCACACTGTTTTGTTGGTACATACTTCCCAGGGCACAATGAGCTATTGTGCATTGCACGAGCTATATATATAGGCTCATTTTCAAATCCACCAATAAGAGCACCAGGTGGGAGTTTATTGTCCACCATTTTTACCCAGTTTAGTTTTCCATCTTCAATATGTTTATATATCAAGGGTGGGATGACAAATGGAGGGGCTAAAACATAAAAAATTATAAGATTTACATTTTATTAATTAAACAGGAATTAACTATTAGATAAAGATAAAATTACATTTTACATGCCAATTTATATTTTTGGTTATTTTTAATTTTATGAATCCAATTGTTTTTTCATGAGCGTTTAATGGGTGAATCAAAAATGGTGGTTCATTCTTCAAGCCCAAATGCATCTCATTGCTGCACCAAGTTAGCCAAAATTCCTCCTTTGTTGGAGGAATCAGAAAATATGGCATCTCTATAGATTTTTGCTCTTCAGGTGATGTTAGAGAAATAACGCCTGAATTGTAATTAAATGTTATCTGTAAATACAACAAGGCAATTTTTTTTGACCAATTAGGAAAAAAAATAATTACATGCTGGGGTTACCATAGACATATAATATACTTGTCTATGGAGTATGTGGGTATCTATGGGACATTGTCAAAGTCATCTGTGCTGTATTGGCACTAGTAAAAGCCATTAATCCTGATTAATATGAATGTTTATGTATATAATAATTATATTCTGGGTCTATTTAAGTACAGAAGTATTTTTTACAACTTCTCTAGTGCCATGTACTCCCAAATTGACTGAAGAAGTGTTTAAAATCAAGTAGTCACTACTGACTACTAGATGTTAAACACCTATATACTAAGTACCTACCCACATACATTAATCCCAGGTTATAAACTGAAATCTACATTACGTTTAAAAAAAAACATTGCACTTTTAAACTGTTTATTATTTTCGTTACTTCTATTGCAATAAAAAGTTCTGTTTAATTTTTTATTGTATACTTTTTTGTGTATATTTTTTTGAAAAATATTGAATTATATATATATATATATATATATATATATATATATATATATATATATATATGGGTGGGGCTCAAAAATATTGTACTTTTTAAAAATAAATTGCGGTCATCCGTTTATACTTGAATTCTAGTATTATTTTTAAGCTTTTTTCATGAAAATTTATTTGTTGGTGAATAATGAAAACATAAATAATAGTTAGGAGCCAAAAATAATCATCTAACCACCCAAATACACATTATTTTGGTACACGAAACATTAAGGCAATTTTGTTCTCCATACAAAACTAAAATGTCCCAGTGCAGTCTGAGGACAATGATTAATTTTTTACAAAAAAAATATGCTATTAATGTACTTTTTATTTACTAGCGTTGTTAGTATGGGAGCTAATTTAAAGCATTTCAAATGAATTTTAGAGAAATAGTACAATTTCTAACTAAATAACTTAATTTGAAAAAATGTCCCTTTTAATCTTCTTGTGTGTTACAATGAATGTGTTACACGGTAACTTTTCTGTTTCTGTAATAGTTCCACTATGATTCATATTATAATTAGGCTAAACTTTAACCTAACATCTATGAAGGGTTAGTTTTAATGTCAGCGTTTTAGTTTCGCGGCAAACGACGCGTGATGTGCGGCGTTCGTTTTTGTCACAGAAAAAATTGGATATAAAAAGGTGAATTTTGAAGGTACGTGTTTCTCTTTCGTTATATAAAATTATGAGATTAAATAAATCCTTGTTTAAGTCGTATGTTATGCCTTTATTTCTGAAATATCTTTGAATTTGAGGTCGTTTTAATCAAGTAAAGCCAAGAATCTTCTCGTGTGTTCAGTATAGTGTGTTACGTGTGTGTTACGAAACACACTGGATAATATTAAGCATGGTTCACAACATCTTTACCATGGTAATTTTTTCTTTAGTGTATAACTAATTTTAATTAAAATATTTTAATAAATCATGTTGCATTTCATTTAATTTGAGGTATGGATGAACTTAAAATTGAAATAAACAAAAAAGCCCAGGGATAAGGTAAAATATTTATAAAATTATTAAAAAAAATTTTTTTTAATAAATTATGATAGGTATACTGTTACAATTTTTCCAGTGTGTTGCGTGCGTCTCTGTGTGTTATATTTTCTAGTGTGTTATGGTACAATTTTTTTGAGCCCCACCCATATATATATATATATATATATATATATATTATATAATATATGCCTAGTAAATAATCTAGATGTGATAATAATACCTTGTATAGAGCTTCATGTGGGCATTCTTTGGATATAAGGACGATGAAAGGACGTTTTGACGTATCATCATCATCAAGCATTCCTGTACAAACCATTTCAAATCTTATTGCACCACTGTCCGCTTTGTGTAACTGAAATGGCATTTGCAGCTGACCTGGAACTGATAATATACATATTTTTTTTTTACTTTTTTTTTACATAATAATAATAATACCATAAATATCGTAAAAGTTTTTTTGTGTAAAAATATCTTACTCATCATTTTTCTCATTTTGTATGATTAATTTTGTCCTTTTAATTATTATAATATAAGTATTAATTCATTTTTAGAGCAAAGCTTTAATATTTACATTGAATAAACTATACGTTTTTTACAATATCATATCTTCTAGGTATTATTAATTATTATACTCTTTATAGTATAATAGTCATCAAAATATAATAGGCCCGTTTTGACAGTTGTCATCGCGACGCAACTAGTAATGTTACCATACGACTCGTTACTCGATACTCACGATAAATCGATTCAAGTTTGTATGAGTATTTGATCGATTTGATTATATATATTGTAAAGTGAATTGGATTAAAGTTCTGATTAGAAAATTTAACTTAAACTTTAATATTGTAGATATTTTGAAATGATACAATGGTACGAAAGGTCAATTTGTCTTTAATTTAAAATTTTTAGTGAATTTTCATTCAATCAATTTCTTCTGATGATGAGCTAAAATCGTCAGTTGAGCTATCGTCATCAGTAAATATAGTTATTTTATTATCAATTATATTATCAATATTGACGTCTCTGTCATAATCATCTTTTATTATTTTCGAGTTTTTTTTACAACTTTTGCTCAGTCTTTTTTAGTTATAATGGCACAAGCTTCTTTTAACAATGTCATCATTTTATTAGTGGAGAATGGCGGCTTTGTATTGTGGCGTGCTGCGTATCCTTTGATTTGAGCACAGATCATCTCAATAGCATTGTACTGACAATGGCACGGCGGCGTTCTTATCACTTTGTGTCCATGGTGAAGTGCCGATTCATCGTTTTTATATTATAATTTCGCAGGTTTATTTTTTTTCCCAGTGCCAGCAATTCAGCTTTCAACAATCTCATATCAGCTTCAACTCCTTGTCTTTGTAGCCATGCCACTAAATCAGTCTTTTTGTTTGCTTCAGTAGGTGCTTTATCTATTTGAACTGAATGGTAAGATGCTTTGTCCATTATGATTATGCACTGTTCAGGGAAGTTTGTCAACAAGTTAGTAAACCACTCTGTGAATTTATTTGCGTCCATTTCTTCGTGATATTCTTTTGTACTTTTCGACTCGAATGCAAGTAAGGCATCATTCACAAAACCTCCCCCGGCTGATCCAGCGTGACAGATTATTATGCGTCCACTTTTTCCCATTGGCGCTTTTGAGTAAGATGCCTTGGTATCGTCCGTCCACGACTGCAGCACGGTATGATTCGAGTTCAGCCGAGTCTCATCGATAAATATGACACTGTCCCAATTTGTGATTCTGTTCATCTTCCTCAAGAATGATACTCTGTGCAAAATTAAATCATATCGTTTCATCATAATTTTCCTCGTGTCGGTTTTCTTATATTTGAATCTAATTTACTTCATAATAGGTCCATACTTTTCTTTCAAGATGGTTCGAATAGTTTTCTTGCCGATTCCTAGTGCTTCTGCGACGCGATCCTGTACTTGCGTTACGGGCAACAAAGGTCCACCATTAACTGATTCGCGTTCGAAGTATTCGGTTAACTTCACAACCAATTCGCGTGTCTGACTGTTGATTGTACGTCCTCTTTTCGACATGTTGAAACAGGGTTCGTACGATATAACAACAAATACCAAAATCGAGTCCAAATCACTATGTTTAAATCAATGTTCAAAATACAACAGCCAAGGTCAACGTAATAGTAAACAAAAATATTACAAAAGCAAAGCCGAGTCGAGAAAAAAATATCAAACATAAACGAGCGCACAGTCAAAATCACAAGATGGCGAACTAACACATTCTATAGAAATCAGTGTCACCAATTCAAAATTTTATTTACATCTTTGAGCGCCAAGCTCATTCTTTTCAGTAAAGATCACTACACAATATTTAATTACTATTAAAATCGAATGAATCTCACTAATTAATTTGTAACAACACTATTAGTATTTAAAAAAAAAGACTTAGAACATAACTGTTTTTGAGACGTTTCGTAATACTTAGAAATGCATATTACTATAAAGTAAGCTTGAAAAGAATACTCGCAATATATTCTATCATATTATTTAACGCGCCAAAAAAATTTATATATTTTTTAAAAACACTTTATATAATTAACTATTCTTTTATTGTTTCTTTCAGTTTCGTTGCAAGTTACATTGGGTACGTTCGTGGGTCCTCTTCTAATTGATAATTCATCACTTTCATAGGAGCGCATGCGTACTTCATACTTTTTTATCTATGCATTCCACAGACCACATGCGCGGAAATGATACTTCTTTAATCAAAAACTGAATTTAACTGTCGAACTTCAGTAAATAATTGTTTGCTATTGTTCATAAAAGATAATAAACAAAATGTAAGTAATAAACCATTAAAATATTATTAACTAAGAATGGAAAATTTTCAAGTATTTACAATTAGAATGACGATGAAATAACGGAAAATATATTTTATATAACGCACAAAGAAACGCAATATCTAAATATGATTATTAGCTACGTGTATCCATGGCTAGGCTAGCTAAAATTAACATGGAAGAGACGCTAGTTCTTATGTCGAATTACGCAAAACTAAAGAAGCTAGATGAGGAGTCTCTGCAGAAGTTAAAAGAAGGTGAGGGACCAGCTGATCAGTGCCTGTGTACCTTACTCTCGGCCGAAGATAAGAGGAGTGACGCAGCGTCCGTCAAGAAGGCTTTCAAGGCTTTCGGAATCAAGAAATCTAAGAAAGAAAGTGGTGCAGTAGATTTTGGTAGAAATGGTTTTTACAGTAAGCAAGAAGTCGTAAAACGGAAAAATTCTTGCGGGAAATGCAGGTGTGACAAGGAGAAGATAGTACTAAAGCACCCTTATGCGAACATTCGTATTACAAGTCCTGACGTATCGTCAATCTGCCCTGTCCTACTGATTGCTTACCAGATAAGGAGAAATTACAAAACAATATAAAAGTTATCGTAGAACACGCAAACGTACCTACAACATTAACAAATAATGATAATACTATAGTAAAAGATAACAAAATTATCTTCTTACATTTATTCACTACTTATTATTTTTATTAAAAACTGATAAATAAAAAACTATTACGCATGTCCCATTTCCGTTTCCGCGCATGTGGTCTGTAGAATGTATAGATAGAAAAGTATGAAGTATGTATGCGCTCCTATAAAAGTGATGAATTATCAATTAGAAGAGGGCCCGCGAACGTACCCATTCTAGGGTCTTTCTCAAATGTCAAAACGGGCCTATTATATTTTGACGACTATAGTCTTTAGCATGACGCATGAGGCGCACAGATGAAGCTCCATGAAGGTGGCACCAAAAATAAAAATTTGATATTTCTAATTTTTTCTAGCTATTGCGCATGCAAAATGCATCAAAAATCTCAAGGGAAAGGTTTGCGCGAATATTAGTTTTTGAGAAAATCAAAAATTTCTACCGCGTGCTGCGTGCTCTTTATTTTGTTGATAAATATTTTGTTTAATTAATTTGATGTCTACGAAAGCGGAAATAGATAGATTTTTGTATGCGCAAACAGCACCCCCATAAGTTTTATGCCCAAACTTATTATTTATTGAATTAAAAAATAAATAGCGGTATATTGTATCAGTTCTCCGAAGAACGCGGACGTATTTCGTCTGCATGCTCCTGTTGCAAGTCGAAAGCAGCACCCCTAGAGTGTTCTTTAGAGGCCGGAGGCGCGGAGGGAGGGCAGCCCCCGCCCGCCGTAACAAAACCGTGGGTGTCTTCCTTTTGTTACGCAAGGGCGAAGGGGCTGCACCTTCCGAAGCGCTGGAGCCGTCAAAGAACGAAAATCTACCGATAAACGTCAGACCGATAACAGTTTTACATGATTAATTTTTTTACCGCAATTCATTTTTATTTTTTAATTCAATAAATAATAAGTTTGGGCATAAAACTTATGGGGGTGCTGTTTGCGCATACAAAAATCTATCTATTTCCGCTTTCGTAGACATCAAATTAATTAAACAAAATATTTAACAACAAAATAAAGAGCACACAGCACGCGGTAGAAATTTTTGATTTTCTCAAAAACTAATGTTCGCGCAAACCTTTCCCTTGAGATTTTTGATGCATTTTGCATGCGCAATAGCTAGAAAAAAATTAGAAATATCAAATTTTTATTTTTGGTACCACCTTCATGGAGCTCACAGATGAGGCGTATTTTTTATATTTACGTATTCAAATCAAATTCAAATGCCACAGGCTGTCAAGAGCATGGCATAGTCGATTCTGATTATACTCGAGAATCGACTTTTCTCTTGAAATAGTTGATAATTGAGAATTGACTTTTGCTTTTCGAAGGCAATCGAGAATCGATTCTTAGCCTTCGACTTTCTCCATATGGCTCTCACAAGTTGCTACTCTTACAGTTTTTATTTATTCTTACCTATCTTCATAAAGCCTAAACAAGATGCTTAGGGGTACACCGTACACACCGTACACATTTCAATACGGATTACGTAATTATGAAATTTTGAAAAGCTTACTGCTTCATTTCTGCACGTTTATTGTTATTTATTACGTATTTTAAAAAATTATAATATATTTAAGTCATCAGAAAAAGTTGACAGTCGTAGGTTCGCTTCCCGCTTGGAGCAAATAATTGTATTTTATATAAATATTTGTTTCTTCTTAATAATTTTTTGAAATATTTATTTGTTCTTTCTGGTCTGGTTGTTTGTCCTTGTCTATCTCCTCACCGTACCTCAAAGAGGACGTAAACCTGTTTGCTTTAAACATCTTATAACATCGTCTTGGTAGGGAAATTGTCCAAAGCTCATGTAACTCAAGAAACCCGCAATAGCGTGTCGGTATGATGCCTGATATTTCTCCTATATAGCAGATCAATCAAGCTCAGTAGCGAACTACTGCAGAGGGCTATATCCAGCAATGAACACAATGAACAGACTGCCGATCAAAATTGCAAGGATAACAATCTATTGTAGACGAAATGAAACGCGTTTATTTAAAATATAGGCAGATTGTAATTTAATGAAATTAAATTTAAAATTTAGAATATTATATAGAAACGTATGTAATTATTACGTTCTCCTTGGTGGCACCTATTCGTAAAAAATATAGCCTGACATTGTTCTAGAATTGAAATGGAAATGTAAACATCGAAACAATTATTATTCTGCTATTTTTAACACTCATCGTATAAATAACGATTTATAAAGACTGTTTCTAAGGGTTAATATAATACTATAAAATAATATGGCAGAGACGGGAGTCCCGCCAACAACTACTAAGGAAAATGCTTCAAATGAAATCGTTGAAGAAGAAGGTAGCAATATTACGTTGTTGGTTTGCAGATTTCTATCTGAAGTTACATTTACCAAATGATATTTTACTCGATAGCATAAGATATTTTATAAGTAGACAAGCTTGTATTAAATGGTAGAAAAAATTATCTCAACGCAACTTTGACATAGAGCTAAGATAGCTAATAGCTTATAGCTTGCGAAGTAACTTGTTGTAAATCAGAATATTTCAGATTATTTTTATTTTATAGCAATACCAGTCACACAATCTGGTTTCCCCCCATACCCACCATATGCGACGGAGACAATTCCACCGTCCGTCGTAGATACAATTATAGCAGGTCGTGATCTTAGAGTTCAATACAAGTCGACGCCGAAAAAGAATGTCCGACCGCCACCTAAGCCAGCGAAACCAAAGTACTTTGTTATTTTGATGTTTTTATTTTCGTGATCATATGTACTATACAATATAATATTTGTGTCATTCAATATTAACTTAAATAAATTAGAGGGCCTAAAGCGACAGATGTGAAAATGACAAAACGCGCTTTACGAGCACACGCACGTTGTTTGCGCCGCCACGGAGCTATATTAACAGACCGTTTGGAGCATATGTCGAAGCCTCCACGTCGCAGTATTATTTATCTGTGGCGTGAGTATGCTCATACTCTTCCAGCTGAAACTGTAAGTTCATGTTTTAGCTCTATATGCGTACCTAACAAGTTGCTGCCACACACGTTGAGAATTGAGAAATAAATTCATTAGTAGAGCCTTGTAAACGTCCTACTGCTGGACAAAGGCCTCTTCTCGATATAGAAGGATTGGGGCTTAGTGGGGAAGGGGCGGGTTAGTGGATAATTTCTCTACCACTATCAGGTGTCAACGCGTATAACAACAATCGAGATCGACGGACCATATGCCCAGACCAGAAATAAATATTTGTAGAATTATAAATATCTGCTCCGAAAAGGGAATCAAACCCATGACCGCTGTCGATGAAGCGACTGCTCACACCACTACACCACAACGGTTATCCATTAAATTAGTATTAGGAGGTCACATTAGATTAATAGCGATACTTAAAATGTAATAACTGGTTGTTCCTTTTCTTACGTTATAAGGAGATATAATGATGTGTAAAAAAGTTTAAATCCGGTGTAGCTATTTGAATTTATTTTACACTACCACTCCCGTGCGGTTTTAGCTCTATTTCTAGACAGTGTATCAAGATGAAACCTACACAAGTTTTTAAAATAGACCTCTAGGGTCACAACTGTGAAAACATACAGAAAGACAGACAGACAGACAAAAATTCCTAAAATAATTGTTTTTGCTTCTATTGCTATCACAAATACTTATTTAATTCGTTTTGCCGAATTATTACTCATGTATGAAAGGTGATCCAAAAGTAATGATAATCGGTTATTTCCAGTTAGTTCCTTACTAGGTCAAGATAAGAAAATCTTATAAAGAGACTACGATTTCTGGGAAGTACATTCATTTGAATACGAACCGTCAAATAGATTATAATATAATAATAACAATAAATAAATTATCAAAATAGAAACACAAAACGAAATTAGAATTGTGATCATTTGTTTGAAAAAAAAAGTCTTCGAAAGACATTTTTTTTTATTTCGAGAAAAATTGGGGGGACTATAATCCTCCATATTCCACAGTTGCACGCTGGGCAAAGGAGTTTAAACGCGGCAGAACATTCACTGAAGATGAACATCCCGAGGGACGCCCATCCACGTCTCTCACTGAAAATAACGTGAAAAAAGATGATGTTGTAATGGCAGATCAAAAAGTGACTATCAGCTGAGAACACAGGGATCTTATATGGTAGCGTTCAAAGAATCCTTACAAACAAATTGCATATGGAAAAAGTCCCTGCGCGTTGGTTACCGAAAATGTTAACCGATGAACACAACAAAAGAAACGAGTTGACATTTCGAGAGCGAATCTTGAAAAGTTCCAAGCTGATCAGGAAATTTTCTGTCACGTTTTGTAACCATAGACGAGACCCGGATCTACCTTTTTGATCCTGAAGCAAAACAACAGTCGATGACTTTGTAACGAGCCTCCTCACCGACGCCGAAGTAATTCAAGGTGTCAAGTTTGGCTGGAAAGGTTGCCATATGCCGACGCCATACGTTGGTTTTTTGGGACTCTGGAGGAATAATTTATGGTGGAATACTTCGTAAAGGGAGCCACTATTACTCATACTAAGCAGACCAAATAAGAAGATTGCGGGAGGCTATAAAAAAAGACGCAGCAAACTACGAGCTGGAGTGCTGTTTCACTAAGACAACGCAACGGCTAACAAAGCCGCAGCTGCGATAGCTACCATTCAAGAAACGGGATTCGAATTACTTGAATACCCACCTATTTCACCAGATTTAGCCCCCAGTAACTTTTATATCTTTCCTCAGCTCAAAGAACACCTCCGATGTGAAAAAAATTGCAGAATAGCTAAGTGATGGTCGCTTTTTAAGGCGTTTTAGGAGAATCAAGACAAAGATTTTTTTAAGAGAATCTAGTCTATGCTTAAAAAAAATGATGGACTAAGTATATTGACTTGTTAGGAAACTATGTAGAAAAATAAATTATTTTTATAACCATAATCACTCTCTTTTATATTCATTATCATCAGTTTTGGATCAACCCTTGTATAGAGATCGGCCGGTTTTATGATATATACAGAATATATATCTATATTGTTAAGAAAAACTACATGAGGGGACCGACAATTCGAGAGTAACTATAACACACTATAACAGCGTAACGGATTAAGCTTTAAGGCTCAAGAAGCAGTTGCTTCATTGCTGCATCAAAGTTGCGTGATTTATTTAATTTAATTTACCGTATACTTTTCAAAAGTTATCTAGTTAGTTACGTTTTCATTAATTTAACCCCTACTATTGATTTTCTTGCTTGCATCGCTAGCTATATAAAAGAGGCTCGAGATCATAAACTTATCTAAAAATTTTCGAGATGGTAGGCTTATAGCCGTTCTAACTACAGTCATTAAATGATATATGAAAAATGGGAAAACCTTCTGACGACATTGCATTACTTATCATTTATTAATCTTTATAACAATATAGCATGCCTAGTAGTTCATTTTGTAGTAATTTTCCAACAATTGATTTTCTAGAGTTCGAGACCGACGCACAAATAACTTTTAATAATGGTTCATCTTTATGCATAGCATTATCTTATTTTCATCATTTATGCACATTACGTTTTTAATTCATTTTAGATTGCACGACTTAGAGCAATGTTAGACGCCGATGAACCGTTTAAGCCTGATCAAGCTTATGAATATTTTATTAATGTTAGAAAAACAAAGAAAAAAGTAGCTAGGTATGTTTATTATTAAAATACAACTTACAAAAACAGTTTTTATAATATATAGATGCGGTTCAACAGGCTTGAAGATTTATAATTCAGCAGTACCTGATTATAATGGTCAACTAATTTTCCCCTATGAATTTTTCTCTTTTAAGTTTTACATGTACCTACAATAATGTTTTTTTTTTCGATTTTTGAAATCGGACCTTTAAATCCTAAGCCAATTAAACTACTTTTTAACTTTGAAATATAGAGAGTAGTACCTCAAGTACATAAAACATGTTTTAGAACAAGCGGCGTTAACTCTATAAAAAAGGATATAATGGCTATGTACGGTGATAAAAGATTTGAGTGGGCACGAAACGCGACGGTAGCATTCGCTCGAGGTATACAACAAAGGCTGGCCAGACCAGGCACTTACGTTTTGGGTGATAGGTAAAATGTTTTAATTATGTAAAACAATAGCACCTATCTTATATATTGTATATTATAAAAAATATATAAGACTAATTAACCATCGTACAGTAGATATGCAATGTATAAGTCATATTAAAAATAACGGAACTGTAAGAGGAAACTAGTAAAGTGTAAAAGAAAATGTAGAGAATATTTATGTAATAGATATAATTATATTATATGTAGTGGAACGTTATAAGTGTTTATTATCATTATTTGTAGAGAAATTAAATCTTATTTAATTATTTTTCAAGCAGAATGTTGCGGTTATCAAATATAATTTTAGACGATATATGTGGTTACATGAATATGAAAATTCCATCTAGGCGCTGCATTCATCCCAAAGCCAAATTTATAATGGAAATGGCAGATAAGGTAAAAGAAATAAATGTAAAATCAATATAGAGTCAAAAATAAATAATAATATTTTCACTAATGTGGTGTTTATTTTTATCTTTTAGGTAACAGTATGGATAGACGAAATTTTGGCAGAGAGTGAAGATCGTATGCTGATGATGGATTTCGATGAAGATGAAGGTAAGACGGACAATACAATAACAATAAATAAAAAATAGTACTTTATGATAAATATTAGAATCATTATTACTATATCCTGCCGTCACTCATTTTGCCTGTTTGAGGTAAGAATCATTTAATTGAAACCACTGCAAACATACTCTTCTATTATTTCAACAATTGCCAACGAATTTAATCTATTTGTTATCAAATGCTTGTTTCACGATGTTACAAGATTAAGGTATGTTTTACTCTTATAATTTTTCCCGAGAAGAAGTGGAGCGAAGTTTGGTTGATGGACCTATTTCTGGTATGGAAGACGGAATTTCTACTGTATCTGGAACAACACCTACTAGTACACCCGGAGTTACACCTGCATCTACGCCTAAACCTTCAAAAACTAGTATGCCTAAAGAATAAGTAAGTAAATATACTTTATTTTGTTATGTTTAAAAGAGGTGCGTTAGAGGCGTCAAGAGACGCTTAAAATCGCATTATCAATTTTATATTTTCAATACTAAGATTTGCAAAGGTATGTATTATTTGTTCCAGATCAAATTAGAGCAGACGAAACAGGAGATACAGGATTCACAGACGACTTTTTAAACATGATGAGTGATGTAAGTGTATTTTTACTTTTACTAACTAAAATATTTAAAATATTGAAAATACAATAATCATATTGTATTTTAATAGGTTGAAATAATATATCATAAAACGAAAAGAAAAGATGTAAAAGGAGAACATTTTATTAACACTTTAGAAACAGTCCCTAACGATTATTTCGAAAGAAGACCAGACCCAACTGCACCGACTTGAGTTTAGCCTATGTTGGAAAATTAGATCCACACACGAAATTTATACGTTGCGTTCAGTTTGTTGAAATAATAAAACTTAACGAAAATATTAAAAATATAGCAAAATATAAAAAAAAGTCTTAATATTCTTACCCCTTTAAACATTAATTCTAAAATATAAGTGAACACTGATAAGGTAAAATTTCTTATTTTCTAATTATTTTAATATAGATCAAATCATTCTTCATTTACCATTAATACGTTTTATCGTGTTCACTTGTATTCACATGGGCAATGAAGGATGATTTCGTAATCTACATTTGAACTTTTGCTGCCTAGTTAGTCTAGTCAATAAGTTCAAAAACGTGTTAAATAGAAATAAAGCTCCTAAAAATATGTGCCATAGCTCATTGGATTCGGAATGACGTCTAGAAAAATGTTTTTTAAGGGTATATTAGCACATAAAAAATTGCGATTGTTATTAACAAAAAAAGAAAAAAAAAAGGTATTTAGTTTTTCGTTACTAACTTTTAAAATAATAATATTTAAGGAATTTTGAAAAAAGATCCTGAAAGAGGAGAAAATTTCCAATAAAAAAGTCCCAACTCCCGGAACTCTATCTATATTATTTATAAATTTTTTTTAACGCTGGAATTAGAGCTCCGCGAGGGTGTTACGGCATAGGCGCGCCGCCTAAAAAGCCGGTATATCACCTAAAATATTTTTTTTTTAATATTAAATAACAATTCAAAAATTTGAATAAATTACAGTGTAATCTAGACACTTGAACGAAAAAACCCTCGGTGAAAAAAAATTTTTTTGTCGATTTTTCAAAAAGTTACACCATTGTTAATTAACTAATTTTTTTTCAATCTCTGTTTTTATAAATTACGGTATAAAAGTTTAAATAATTGGTCTAAAAATATTTCGCTTCGTGGAGCTCTTTTTGTTTAGGTACTTAATAAAGTTATGCAAAATTTTTTTTATTAAAGTTAATTATTTTGTTAATTATAATTTTTTTTAAACTAACTAAAAATTAAATTTCTATAAAATGTTATCAAAAAAAATTTTTTTTGGTAATATATTATTATTGCTGTTTTCGCACTTGATATAGGTATTAATTAAAATTGGAAAAAAAAATTTTACGTCATTTTTTAAGAAATTTTTTATAAAAAAATAGACTATTTTGGGATTTTAAAAAAAAAATTTTTACTATCTTATAGCATAGGTGAAATGGTGATTTTTTTAACAAAAATTTTTTCTTAAATATTTTTTTTATATTTTATAATCGTTTTTTTTTATATTTCAATTGTTTAAAAAATTAGTTAAGATTTATTTTATTCTTAAAAATCATCATTTACCCTTTTCAATGGAATAACAGAGAAAATTTTTTTTTCATAAATAATTTAATTGTTTATTAACTTAACAATTTGTTATTAACAAATAATATTAACCGTTATAATTTTTTTCGAAAACTTCAAAAAATTACAAAAACAACCATATATAACAAAGTTAAGAAAAAAAAATTTGTATTTTTTTTTACAAAAAATTGTAAAAAATACAAAAAAAAAATTTCTATATATGGTTGTTTTTGTAATTTTTTGAAGTTTTCGAAAAAAAATATAACGGTTAATATTATTTGTTAATAACAAATTGTTAAGTTAATAAACAATTAAATTATTTATGAAAAAAAAATTTTCTCTGTTATTCCATTGAAAAGGGTAAATGATGATTTTTAAGAATAAAATAATTTCTTAACTAATTTTTTAAACAATTGAAATATAAAAAAAACGATTATAAAATATAAAAAAAAATATTTAAGAAAAAAATTTTGTTAAAAAAATCACCATTTCACCTATGCTATAAGATAGTAAAAAAATTTTTTTTAAAAATCCCAAAATAGTCTATTTTTTTATAAAAAATTTCTTAAAAAATGACGTAAAAAATTTTTTTCCAATTTTAATTAATACCTATATTAAGTGCGAAAACAGCAATAATAATATATTACCAAAAAAAATTTTTTTTGATAACATTTTATAGAAATTTAATTTTTAGTTAGTTTAAAAAATTATAATTAACAAAATAATTAACTTTAATAAAAATTTTTTGCATAACTTCATTAAGTACCTAAACAAAAAGAGCTCCACGAAACGAAATATTTTTAGACCAATTATTTAAACTTTTATACCGTAATTTATAAAAACAGAGATTGGAAAAAAATTAGTTAATTAACAATGGTGTAACTTTTTGAAAAATAGACAAAAAAATTTTTTTTCACCGAGGGTTTTTTCGTTCAAGTGTCTAGATTACACTGTAATTTATTCAAATTTTTGAATTGTTATTTAATATTAAAAAAAAAAATATTTTAGGTGATATACCGGCTTTTTAGGCGGCGCGCCTATGCCGTAACGCCCTCGCGGAGCTCTAATTCCAGCGTTAAAAAAAATTTATAAATAATATAGATAGAGTTCCGGGAGTTGGGACTTTTTTATAGGAAATTTTCTCCTCTTTCAGGATCTTTTTTCAAAATTCCTTAAATATTATTATTTTAAAAGTTAGTAACGAAAAACTAAATACCTTTTTTTTTTCTTTTTTTGTTAATAACAATCGCAATTTTTTATGTGCTAATATACCCTTAAAAAACATTTTTCTAGACGTCATTCCGAATCCAATGAGCTATGGCACATATTTTTAGGAGCTTTATTTCTATTTAACACGTTTTTGAACTTATTGACTAGACTAAGTATCTTGTAATGATTACTTAATTTTATACAAATATTTTTCTTTTCAGGGGGGTCTCTTAAAAGGACGTATGTATTCAAATTTATTATTAAATATACTGCAATTGCTTGTTGTTATTTTTAAGTAATTATTGTAATTATCTTTCATGTTCCGTGTAGCTCAATCAGCTTATTTAAAATTTACTGGTAAGTTTGCATTTAGTGTTTCTTTCATTTTTGTTTAAACCTTAAAAGGACACTTTTGAATAACTGAGTTGCTTGTAGGTGAAATGCTTGAAGCTTTTCTAATTTTAACTGATTCAATGTATGCGAAAGGAGAGGAAAAATTGCTTTCATACGGAAAATTTAGTCAAACCTTTTCAGAAGCAGCTGATGAGTAAGTAAAATATACTTGAAAACTAAAATATAAAATAACTACAAAATTAAATGTATACTTTACATAGATTAGAATACATGCATATTATTAAATTTTTCGCGCAGATTAAAACAGGCACCTGATTTCGAAGCAACCGAATATAGTACAGTTTTAGCAACTGAATTAAAAAACAGCCTTGCCGCTGTTGCTAAACCAAATACACCTAACAATATTGTTCCTTTCATGAAAGGTAACAATATAATTTTTATGAATTATTCTTTATAAAATTACTTTATTTTAATGAAAAAAAAATTCTAGATATGGTCGAAATTTGTTCAAATTACCTAGCTCAAAATGCCGAATTTAGCAGTAAGTACTGTTTTAATTATAATTTTGTCTAATTTTCCTTACATATTTATATGTATTCATTAAATATATAATTATAGAGAATAAAGGACCTGCCTTTAAAATATTATTGAAAGCAATGCAAGAAAAAAAGAATGAGCAGTTGTACCAAAAAGGAAAAGCCAAACGCACTTATGCTAAAGCTGCAGCTGAGTAAGGAACAAAAGATTTCTGTCTGTTCTACTGTGTACACAGATACAAAAATAGTACCTATGTTAAAATGTTTCTCACTTTTAAGATTGAAAAACGCTAAAGGGTTAGATGCCGAATACGACGATCCTAATTTATCTCAAGAAATTCATTCAAAATTATCACATTTAGTTGCTACTCAGACACCGGCAGACCTGAAACCAGACATGTCCGGTATTGCGAATTAAATTTATATTCACAGAAACTCGTATTAAAAAAAATCTCACGCTAACGTACAATTGTTATTTTCAGAGACATTAAACGTCTGCTCCAAATATTTATCACAAGCTGCAATTGATGAAAGTAATTGATTATTTGGTTTATGGAAAATTCACCTATACCTAATGAAATGGATGTGCCTATATATACTATATATTGTGTTAATTATTTTCAGTTGAACGCGGTCCAGCTTTTGACATATTAATAAATGAGTTGGAAAAAAAGGGAGCTGACCCATTTATGCCACAATACATACCACTAGCTTCAAATTTTGCTACAGCATATGTGTAAAATATCGATTTTATAATTATTTCCTTGCATGTTTTCCTTGGCATTTGAAATAAATTGTAATCTTATTTTAGGTTAAAATCAGCTCCAGGTTTTAGTTCAGTGTCACCAGATCCATCGACATCACCAATGTTTGCTAATGCATTACATAAAGTTGTTGACACGGTTACACCGAAAACGTTAGCTAAAGATATGCAAGGTCAGAAAATTTTCAAATCTTATATGCAGGCATACAAAGTTAGACAGCATTGTCATTATTAACATTTGAAACTTTGTTTCAGATGTAATTGTACGATGTTCTAATTATTTGTCAGCGTTTTTAAGAGACAGAGGTATGTTGATCTAGTTATTAAAAATTAAAAAAATATTTAATACTTATTACTAAATATTTGTTTAAAGATAAAGCATATGAATCTCTTATAAAAATGATGAAGAGTAATGCAAACAAGGAATTAGCTAAAAGAAATAATTACGCTATGAATTATGGAACTGGAGCTAATGAGTAAGTTATTTTGACCAAGGCTAAATAAGGTTTGAAAATATACAGGTTTATATAAAATATTACAAAAATATTTAAAGGTTAGACGCATCTCCAACAATAATAGCTTATATGCCCGTTAAAGATATAGCTGAAGAAGCAAGAATTAACTTAACTAAGGATATGGAAGGCAATACTCCACCTGAAATGCAGATACCTGTAAAAGGTTAATCAATATAATAAATAATTGTTATATGATATTCAGCAATAAGCTTTATAACTTCTCAATACTCAGGCTAATGTGTTTAAAATTTTACAGCACTGATTAAAGATGTGTCTAAATTTCTATCTCAACCGATTGCAATGCGAAGTAAGATAATCATTAACGTTATAAATATATTGCCAAGAAATTTTGTAGTTTTCATTTTATCCCTCAACATAATATTTTTACTTTTTGAGCGTAGGTGGTATAGCCGGAGAAAGATATCCACTAAATTTCTTAGCAGCCGTTAAAAAGTCTCTAGGAACAAGACCACTTTATAAATACAAGTGTTTTGGACAAACTTATACTGATGCTGCGGACGAGTAAGATGTTTAAATTATTCAATTTATGTATAATATATAGGTACACATATATTGTTTTCTATTCGATGCAATCTATATTTCATAAAATTTTAACTTAGGTTAAAGTACGCCGGTCAGTTGGAATCTAACCCTAAATGTGAAAATTTAAAAGCAGAAATTTCTTCGGAAATGAAACGTGGAATTCCAACTAGATTGGCTCCGACAATCACTAGTAATTTAAACGGTAGTAAAATTTTCTTTTTACCTTTTAAACCAATGTAGTGTTAAATAATATAAAAAAGAATTTATTGCAATCCTTAATATTTTTGTACCGATATATATGCAATTTTTAATAATAGACATATAATTTTAGACACAATGGAAGACGCTTCGAAGCATTTGGCCAAAGTGGGAACCGATAAAGGTAATTTATTGAGAATAATGTTTTACTATCTCATATGATTAAAGATGAAATTTCAGGTGCTTATATGTTTTGCAGGCGAAGCTTTGCAGCATTTGGTCAATTTAATGAAGGAAGAAGGCGAGACTTCCTTAGGTCTAATACAGGGTTATCAACAGAGCTATAAGGATGGGGCACGAAGGTAGGTATTCTGCAATTTTATTAATCTTATATCAATTAAACGTTGTTTTGCAAAATGTCAAAACGAAGTAAAGAATGATAATTTTTTACATAATCTTATATAAAAAATTTTAGAATTGAGAATGCACCAACTTTAACTAATGAAAAGGTTGATAAAGGTGTTTATGAGCTTGTAAGAGGAAAATTAACTAATTTAACAGAAAACAAACCAGCTCCTGAACATAGTAAAGAAATGCCAGGTAGTTACTAATAAATACGCTAAATACCACCTAATAGGTCCTTAAGATATTGTTCGCTACATCACACACCGGTACAGCGCACAGGGCGGTGACTTGCTGCGTCTACGGCTGGCATGGCGGGGCGTTCCCCCGCGGGTCCCACCCTACTAACGGTGATTTTCGTCTAGCTGCACCAGGCTCAACATTATTAATTAATCAAAGTTTTTATGCAAAGTAATTTCTACATTAAATACAGTCCATTTGCTTCACATCTTTTATTTACACTAACAGATATTCATTAATAAAACGCAGTCTATGTACATTTATTTAGAATAAATATTTCTCTTTTAAAACAGTGTAATATCTTAATAATTTGTTCCAGCTATTGTTGACGAAAGTTCTAAGTTTTTGGCTTCTCCATTTCCGGAGAGTAAGAATTTTTATTTATGAAATCGATAATTTGAAAGCGATAGCTCTCACTTAAAATAAAATAAAATTATTTACTAGATGAGGCTGAGAAAAGGCGTTTATTAGCTGATCTTATGGCTAGAAAAGGAGACGAAATATTAGGCACGGAGGGTATTTATAAACTAACGTACACAGAAGGAGGGGAAGAGTAAGTCCAACTTACTGTTTTTTTTTTAAATCATATCTTTAATATGCTATAAGTAATTATGTGTATAGGATTATGAATGCTCCTGTGGGAATCGTTAAGTCGCAAGATGAAAACACTAAAAAGGAAATTCTGAAAAAAGTAAACTCAGTAATACCTGAAAAAAAGTTACAAAACTTACTTAAAGGTCATTATGTTGTTTCATATTTTTAACGAATTTGTAAAGATTTTAGTTTGAAAATATTTCATTATTCGACATTTAACAAATATTAAATTTCCAGAACCAGCAAATGAAGGCTCGACTTACTTGAGTGATATAATAAAAGGGAGAGGTTTGTTTAATTATAGTATGGTTTACTGACATGTGCGCTGTAGGTCAGTTAGATATTTAAAAATAAGTTAAAAATAATTAAATATTAATATTCCATTAATACAGAGTATTGTTCATAATATGATTTGCATTGTAATTATATACATTGGCAAGGGTAGTGAAAGACGGACTTAGGTCTGAAAAGAGTCAAAGATAGAGCTCAGAGGTGTGCTATTTGAAAAGGCTTATATCTAGAAGTGGACGAAATAATGTGTGATGTAAATTTACTGTAAATAGGTAAAAGTAAACGTTATATAATATGTATAAGTAAATATAACTTACAAATAACATCGATTGATCGACTACAGGGATAGACACAAAAGAGTACGTACAGATGCAATTTTAGTAGCTCCGCAGTATTTAAAATATTAAAATATTTAACAATTAAAAACTAATACTTACTTACATATGCTTATAAGTTTTTGTTGTTAGAGTTTCGGTTTTTGTGTATACGACCGTGTTAAATAAGAATAGAAATTAATTCTTATTCATATTCCGATTACAAAAAAGTCTTGCTGTGGTTACACGTAATAAATAATTTTACATTGATACCAAAGCAAGCGTTACAATCGTTCCACTTAACAAGCTACGCCCTACGCAAACAGGTAATGAATGAATGAATGAATATTAACCTCGTAGTATTTTTTTTTATTTTACAACAATACGATAATTATTTATTTGTAAATTAGGGGAAGCTATGCAAGTTTTACACGACGAAATGAAAAAAGAAAACGAAAAAGATTTAATAACAGTTGGCAAATTTTCAAAAACTCATGGACAGGGAGCTGAAATGTATCTAAATTTAATTATTTATTTTATTTAAATAATTATAATATTACTTTTGTATGAAATACAATTTTAGGCTGAAAGCTGCTCCTCATTTTGGTGGACAAAAGCCATCGCCAGTGTTAGTTGACCAAGTAAGCGAAAAGATAAAAAAAATCCCAACTTCTGGAGTTTCAGAAACGGCTAAACCGTATGTTTCAGGTACTAGAATAAAATGTACACATTTTTAACTTTGAATATATATCAAAATTGATCGCTGGCAAACGGGGCACAAGCAAGGGATGCGAATGCGAAATGAAAAAGGATCGTGGTCACCTAATTTTTTCTTAACATAGATAAATAAATAAATATGCTTATAAATAAATACGCTTAAACATACACACACGGTTGACTGTCCCTAAGGTAGGCAACTTAATGCCTGTGTTTTAGGTAACAGTTGACTGATATACATTTTTTTTAAATAAATATACATATAAATAAATAAATATTACACCCAGACTCGGGGCGGGAATCGAACCCACAACCCTGGAACAGAAAACAGGGCCACTGCTAAGTGCTAACTGCGCCACGGGCCAGTCAAGATATATATTTACAACGTGTTGTTTATCTGACGTCCTTTCTGTTAACTTCAATATCAGAATCAATATTGATACGTAAATAAACAACTTATTTGAGATAACTCTTTAATAAAAATATTATTGAGATTTTTACAAGAGTTCGCTATAAGCGTTGTTATCAAGAAGTACTGAACTATGAAATAAGAACACTTTCACTACATATTATTATTATTTAATTATTTAATATACAATTAAATTAATTTAGAATATTAATGGATATTTTACATTACGTTCACTGTGACACGGTAAGGTCACGGACAAGAAGAAGCAAAGAGTAAAAAATAATCATACATATGTCAGAGATCATAGATTATAATATTATGGGACATACACACAATCTAACAAATATTTGTTTAATATTCAATATAACATCGTATTTAATTCGCATTGTCATGATACTGATTCTCTAATATTTTATTATTTAACGGGCTTATACAAATTGCCAGATTAAAAACACTGCACATTCCAAGTGACAACCGCCAATCAAAAAAATAATTCTCTTGGCTTCTTTTGACCATTGTGTCAATGACCGAGCTGCACCATTTTCAGCTGTAAACTAGGTTTTTAAGTATTTCGTCAGATTCCAATAATATTTTTTTTTAATGTGTCGATTTTAAAGCTTAAACATTAAACATTGAGCTGTAACTGACTACTGCTTCATTTCTTTCACTTATATTTACCTATATTAATTGTATGCTTACAAATATCTATATATATGTTCCTAAAAGAAATTACGTCATTTAAAAAAAGCATTCGGTATAATAATAGATATCTATTCTCTCCATCCCATTGTCCTCACAAACTTTTACGTTAATGAGGATAGTAGGCATATACTCGTATTAACGTTGATTATTGTTTAGTAGGTATGTGTGCAATTAAAATTTTCAAATTAATATTTTACATTAATTTTAAATAAGAATGGAAAGGCTCAAATAGGTAAATAAGCCTTTGCATACTTGAAAAAACTAAAATTGGAATAAACAATTACCTTGTCATATTGTTTTAAGCTAAAGGTGGCTTCTTGCTATTTTGGCTCTTGTAATCAAAGTGAAAATCGGATATTAGAAGCTTTAAAAGTCTGAAGACAACGCTAACTTTTATCTATGCAATAATTCTAAATTTGGTAGCTAAAAAAATACATGCACATAATTAATAATATTCGCATGGATCGTTTGAATAAATCTTGTTGCAAAGTTGGTAGTGCGTCATGCTTTCCGCTTCAGCGTTGTGGGTTCGATTCCCGCTCCGAGTCTGTGTGTAATTTATATTTATTTATATTTATATGCATATTTATTCAAAAAAATGTGTACCAATCAATCGGCTGTTATCTAAAACACAGGCATTAAGCTGCTTACTTTACGAACAGACGACCATGTATCTTAAACAAAAACAAAAAGTGGAATATGGTAATTTTACCGTGTTATTTTGAATTTCACTAAGTTCCTAAAGAAAAAAATTATGATAAATTGATAATATAAGATTCGATTTAATTTATAGGAAATTTATTAAAATAATGGTAAAAAGCAATAATTTATATTTTAATTAAATTTTTATTTTTTAATTTAAGGGACACATTATCGAAATCTTACTTTTAGTCGCCAATGACCTTAAATAATGCACTCGATACACGTAACTCTTCATAAAGAGATATATGTATACAACAAGCACGCGTAAAGACATTGATATAAACTTTGTATTAGGTATATGTATATAAAAATATATTTGTGGTGTACGTTCGGCTAAGTTCGGATATAGGGTAAGATCGTACAACCTGTAATTACTGCGAAATACGGGACATTTATAAGTGTTGGCCACATTGATGGCAAAGCTATTTTTTTTTCTACCTCCGCCGAAAGTTCGATTTTTCGTCCCTGTGAAGCGGGACAAAAGTGACACTTTTTTCCCCGCTTCACAGGGACAAAAATCGAACTTTCGGCCTAGGTAGGAAAAAAAAGTATGTGCAACATAGGACAAAAGTATTACATCCTTTCCCGCATGTTTGTTACTCTCGCCTTCGGCTAGAGTGGCAATTTCACATGCGGGACAGAAAGTAGTACTTTCGTCCCCTGTGACACAAAATACCATTACTTCGCCCCGCTCTTAAATTTGATTTTGACGCTCTGACTGATTATGCTACATGCAATTAAACGAAAAAAAAACTCATTTTGTGTGTTTTTACATTAATCCGGACTTCCCCTTGGTTTTTATTTAACAATTATTTAATAAGTTTTTGTATAGTATTTAAATTATTTATAATCATTTTATCCGACTTTTCATCGATATAATTTACTCAAAATCTATTTTGAATAGTTATATGCTAAGATCAGATCTTACACTAATTTTGGAAAGATCGGATATAAAAATTACCAATTTTTTTTGGTAAATAATTAAATTGATTCTCAAAGTTTTTTTATAATTACAAAATAAAATAAAAAATACTCTTGAAGTGTAGCAACTTATTACATAAGAATTAACTTTTTTTTTCGTAACGTAATCTACACAAAATCTGTAAAAGAAGAAGAAGTCCATTTATTCTAATACTTTTATGACATAATTTTTATTGTGCATGCCTTTTCAATTATACAATATAGAAATAAATTATTATTGTATCTTTATTTACTAACGGGATTCTGATGCCTTAAACATATTGAAGAATGTCTCAACATGCTACTTCCTAAGCCGTAGACCAGGTACAAGATATGAAAATTGCAAACGAAAAAGTAAGAAACAATGAATTGACATACTATGTGGTCTAGTCAGTCACTTGAGACGTTTCTCGAGTTTATTGGCTTAAACAAAATTTCCTATTTAGTAATAAAACCTACTATCCCTGAGTAAAATATATCAAAAAGTGGAAAAAAAATATAATTATAGACAGTATCCCAAAGTTTGAGAGCCTCAAAAATCTTAAATTTACGTTGGCGTCGTAAGATCGTACTACCATATTAAAAAAAGAATAAACTTGCTCCATTTTTTATTGTGTATTTTGTTTTCTTATTTTTATAGCCAGACTTAAGATATGATACATTCATAGTATGAACCTGAAGATATAAAGCATATTGATTATTTTATAGGGTAGTCCGGACTCAACATGCTTAGGTCCGTTCTTTTCCCGGCATTTTCTATTTCATTCAATAACTTTTAAGCTTGCAAGAAACAATAATTATTACATGTCAAGAAAAATAATACACGTCAGCAAATGTATTTATAAAAAAAAATGTTGTATGTTTTTGTCATAACCAACGGTTATGTAGTTACGAGTCATCAGTAAAAAAAAAAAAAAAAAAAAAACGAATAACGAGGACGTAACTCATCGAAAAATAAGTCCGACATTAGCCGAACGCACGCACCCCTATTTATATTATCCATATATACAAAACGGATACTCACCGTTGAAAAATAAGTTGATATTTCAATCCGGACATTTCTTTGCAAGATTTTTTGTATATAAAAATAGTTTTCGCGATTTAAACATACATAAACATATTTGTATTTGGGTGTGTATATTATGCTTCTTTTGGCAAATATGTCCTTATGAACGCATTTATTATTACTATGTATTATTTTTTATTTTTTACTTAACAATTAATTACTTTCTTAATAATATTTAAAAAAAATTTTAGATGCCTCAGAAATTACTACTCAATACATAGCTGGAATAGCAACCAAGGAATGTAAGTATGTTTACCTATTAGGATACCTTTTATAATTAATCAATATTACTTTTTACTAAATATACCTATTTCAAAGGTGGACTTGATGCAAAAGCTCTGGCGGCGTTGGACGAAGAAAAAAAAGTTGGAGGAGTGAGTGATAAGAGTGGTGTTAAGTAAGCGTCTACTTACTTTATTATTTAAAATATCAACAAAATCAAACGGTAAAGGAGACCTAAACAAAATTACAAGTTGTGTCATACGGACTTATGGCTAATTACCTATTCCTTCTAAATTATTAAAATTAAAATATAAAATTTAATATAAAACCTGAATAGATAGTACACCTATACCACAACTTTATCAAATAATTACTTGCAAACTAATTTAAAAAAATTGAAATCGATTCCAATTAAATTTTTTTATATTTAAAATTTAAATCATTACCAATTTTACCTATATATTAAGCCCTTACTCGTATTAACCTAAATTTTCGCAATATTTAATTTAATACAAAATTATATTTTTAAGTATATAAGAACTAATTTTGTTGGTGTCGTTGTTGACAGTATTGTTGCAAGTTCTAGTAGAGCTACTGCTGGTATTGGAGAAGGATTGGACAAAGATGACGATGAAAGAAGGAGGCAACAAGAAGAGGCACAAAGAAGACGACAACAAGAAGAGGCGCAAAGAAGACGACAACAAGAAGAGGCGCGAAGAAGGCAACAATTAGCAGATGAGAGACTTCGTCGTGCAGCATCAGGTAAAATAACCACACTTTATTTTCTAGAAAACAATTAATATACCTACATTAATGGCTGTTGATATATAAAATATTTGTTTCAGGACAAGAGCTTGGTTAGACATAATGATCTTGGTTTAATTATATACATATATCCTAAGATATCCTAATATGCAATGTTATTTGGATATGCAGAATTTGACCCAGAACATGAACAAGCAATGCAAATACTTCACAGTCAATTACGTTCACGTGGAGGTGAAATATTTTATAAGCAACCACACATGGAACTGACACACGGTCAGGCTTCGGAATGGTAATATTAAATATCAATTAATCTCATCTTACGACTATTTGACCACTATACAACATCTATGTATATGGTGAAAGCGTTTTGCATATCTTGTATATGCGAGGTTTCCTGAGAAAAAATTATTAGATCTAGTCACGAAGCAATTACAAAGAGGAGGTGTTGTAATCAATGTAGTCTAGCATCCACCAATGTAGTCCTGACATCAAACCGCAGTAGATCTACTCACCACCAGTTGTCGCTTTCGTCAGTACAGCTGTCGTTGCCGGACAATTAAGTTGCTCTCGTGACTAACTCCTTTTTATATATTTAAAAAATATTCTCGACCCGCGCACGTTGTAAACATGAAGTGCTGTGTATTATCGTGTAGAAGTTACACGAACAAATCAAAATCATGGAATAAACATATCTTTCTACTCGTAAGTAATATTTAAATTAAATATATTATTTATTTTGTCTAGAAAGTTCGGTGATTACCATGCCTCTATCGGCAAGTAGCAAAACTACTGGTCTAGCCAGGGCCGTACTTAGAATTGAAATGTATCTCTACAATACGATCCCAGATACTGTTCAAAAGCTTTCAATTAACAAATAAATAAATAAATAAATATTAACCAACAATCACACCACGTTAACCTAGCCCCGTGCTAAGTTCGTAAGAACTTGTGTTACAGGTACTAGGAACGGAAATAAATTTAAGATATAAATACATATATACATAAATACACATCCATGACCCGGTGCAGACATCTATATTCGTCATATAGATTATCTGCACCTGGCGGGATTCGAACCCGCGACCGCTGCGTAGAGTGTCCAGTTACCTGACCACTCGACCAGCCGGCCGTCAAAGTTTAAAAAAATTGTCAATGAGCGTATGTGGTGAAGGTTATTACAAAATAATTATTGAAGATAGCTCACTCACTCAGCGAATAACCGCTCAACTGCCCGTCTCGACTACTAGTTGACAAGAGTTTACAAACTAACCACAACAACTACAAACGCCCGTGTCAAGTAATAGTCGCCATGGCTATATTGCCCATGTCAACTTTTTTTTACGGACACGGGCATTAGTACGCAAAGTGCACCTGTCAACTACAGGTTGATTAACGTATACTACATTATCACCGGTGGGAAAGAACGTAACAAAACGTGAGAGGCCTTGGGCAGTTTTGTGCAGTTGGTAAACTTAAAGGTCATTGTCCGGACACTAAGGCGGGTAAGGTGTTCTTCCGAGGCAATTTCAGTCGAATTGTTGTAGTGAAAATTCTAATTATGTAATTTTATATTCTGGGCTAAGGTTCGAACCTATAGTAGTTGGTTTTGACGTTCAATATTTGAATTTGAATAATCTGATCTAATAAAAAATATTATTTCTTTCTATAATAAGAAATCTATCAGTATCTACAATTTATAACTGTTATTTATGAAAATAAAAGCATGTTATGTATCATATTATGCAGCATTATTCCATTTTATTTACACTACGTCTGGCTTGGGAAAAGGTTTACTAATTTTGGTGTACTTTACGTTTTTTTTAATCACTCCGATGATAAAAACTTTATGGCATATGCAAAAGCAAACTGACTTTTAGTACGCAATTATCGACCAAAAGGTCGATAATTTCATATTGAGAAAAATCTCAAATCGATATTACACATGGCTACATAATATCAAGCTTTAATTATCCAGCATAGAATGATGACCTCCTATTGTATTAAAATCTTACAAAGCGAAATCAGCTTATCAACACAATAGTAAATCATGATAATATTATATAGCAGTGTGTGCCATCCAACTTCAAATTACATATATGCTTAACTAAAATATTCTGAGTACGGCCCTGGCATTTGCGCTAGACACCTAGTGAAATATAGTAGAACAATTATAACGTCTGTCAATTTAGTCAATTACTTATTTTAGCTACTGGTCGCTAGATGGCTTGCCGCTATTTGAAGCCCCTCGCACCCCCGCGCAGTTGCGACACTACATTATATGAATAATGTTTCTTATGACACCTCCTCTTTGTAATTGCTTCATGGATCTAATCATATATAATTGGATTTACCTGACAGATCTAAATATTGGAAGGATATAATTATATATGTTAAGATATAGTTATATATGATAGTTATAGATTCATCTTTCCTGCCAGCGCCCTCTGCTAGCACCATCCAACTCGAAGGACCAAAATAAACAATCCGTAATTCCAGGGAACTAGTTCCTGACGACACCAGTGTCGTAATAAATAAAACGTACCAGTGTGGATTGTTTTGGTGAATTATTTTCTAGTCTCACAGATACTAATGTACAAATGTGACACAAATAAATAATATCGCAATCTAAATGACGCCTTACGCCATCTAGGGGTACTCAACTCTATTATCTATAAATAAATATAATCATATCAAGGAATATAAAGTCAGATCTCATAATTTTTTATTGATTGAATATTTAGATATAAACAGATATTGTATGATCTAATTATATGTACGTATATCAAACGATAAGTTTTTTATTTCAAGATTTATATATTATTAGATATAATCATATGTAGCTATATACCCTATATATATTTGGATATGATTATAATATGAAATCAAACAAAAAATTTAGATATAATTTTACTAATTTATATATGATTAGACACTTTTATATATATTTACATCCACTCATATATAATAATATCCGATCATTTTTTTCCGGGTTTTTAGGTTTCATCCTACGAGTCGGGCTCATCCAATAAATATAGTATTAGATTTCTGAACTCGACTATAATATAATCCAATCGTAAAATTAGAAGAAAAAAATATTTTTTAACATACACATAAAATGTTTAACCGTTCCTAAGTTAATAGCTGTGTTTTTGATAGCGGTCGACTGATATATATTTATTATTTGTAATAAATATACATTTAAATAATAAATGTTAAATAAACATACACTAAACCCAAAATCGGGGCGGCAGGTCGAACCCATAACCCTGAAGCACAAAGATATATATATATAATAATATATTCTGCTACCTAGATGCAGTTATGGGTATCCGTTAGGAAAATGATTTCAGTATTAACAAATTTCTAACTAATAATAATTTAATTAAGGCTTTCAATGAAACCGCCTATGAAGGTGGACAAATCTGTAAAGGAATCTGGAGACACGGCACGTCTTCATAAAAAGTTTGAACGCAAACTAAGTAACCTTGTCAGTATGAGAACACCTCCAGAAATGTATGATACAATGCAAGGTGAAAATTTCTGTTATAATAATTAAATGTGAGTTACAATTCTTACAAATAATAATGAAAATATTAATTTCCTCTACAATACTTCTAGATGTAATAATTGAATGTTCAAGAATTCTTTCGGAATATTTCGTCTCACAAAGTAAGTAATGGTGTCACTATTTTATACAATAAGCTTATTTTTTCACCATTTAAACCTTGTCTTTGACGTAACTTACAGATTACAAGGTGCTTGTGCGTATAGCTCTAATATCAGAAATGCAGAAACGAGGAAATGAAATTCTTATTGAAGTTGATGATAACGCTGAAACCTTCTTCTTTGCAGCTCAAAGGTTTTTTTAATCGTTTAAATAATATTCTCAATTTTTTTCTCATTGTAGCAACAGTTTTGATGAAGTAAGGATGTATACAATATTATTACGCTCAGTCTATAGGATATTTTAAAATTCTTTGATAAAACCTAAGGTTTACTAAATTTTTATCATACGAGTTCCAAAAGTTCAGCTCTTATTTCTAACTTTTACAAACATCAACTTATTATATCAAATTACTTCAGAGAGATAATTATATTCTAACTCTATCATATTACTTCAGTGTCTTTTATCTGCCTACGTTTTGTTACGCCAAGATTGTTCATACTTTAGGGCCGTTATATCGTATAAGTTATTATTATTTTAAGCGCCGTTTGAGTTGTTTTTTTTTTTAATATAATTAATGCATATTATAAAAGAATACAATTTTTAAATGCTTGTCTAATTTAATACTATCGCCAGAGAGAAAATCAAAATAAATCATCGTTAAATAATATACTATGTTAATAAATTTAATTTTACAATTAACGGTTTTCACAGAAGTCTTGACGGCGATAAGGTAAAAGATCTACTTATGTAGGAGAAACCAGGGATGAAAGTAACACGGGATGAATGTAACAAACGATTTTTTGAAAAAGTTATGTTGGCTGCACTAATGGTTGTTTCACCCAAATGTGTCATTTTGAATCCCTCCTAACCTCAGTTAGCCTCACGGCGCTGTGCCGACGGTTGTTGACGTAACGAGTCGGTGCCGCAAAAACTACCTTCGAAGTAATTTTTGCCCATTTTTTTCAACTGTTTATGTTTATATTGCAGTAGGTTAAAGCTTACGTGTCAAGAGTCAGTAAAATATAATGACTATTCATCTTTTTATAGTAGCATTCGAAACTGTATTTTTCTAACAAATTTTTAAGTTATAGGCATTAGTGGAGTGCCTGGAGCATTCAAAACCGTAAAACCTCGGATTAGAGTTATAGTGAATGAATTAATATGATCGATGTGGGATATTGTTTTTTAAACTATAAATTGCAATGTTTACCCAAAAATTTTTTGTGCACTCCATTGTTTCATTGTTTAAACAAATTATTATGAAAAATTAATGTTTGACCATATATTTTCACTTTAAACAGTATTTTTTTTATTTAAATGTTAAATCTTACCTGACTACACATATAGAAACATTTTTCAAAGATACCTGTGTATAAAAATAGCAGTAGCGATCTCAAACAGGTAGAAAAACGTGGAGGGGAGAGCGGAGCGACTGCTGCTATGTACAATGGAATTTCTCGTCCAGTTTAATTATAAATGAAACGTACTCTATTGTGTACATTTAAAAAAATAAGGTAATTAATTACGACTAATGAAAAGAAAAAAAAATATTAGTTCAAAATCTGTTTATTTAAATATATTACATTGTTGTCTACATCAAATATTTTCTTCTACTTCATCTATCTGTATAATAGGTGAAGTATTGGAACAACTATTTCCGCTAAACATGCATCGTCGTGTCACACATCATCGTGAAAGCGTTCTATTAGTCGTTTTTTAATAGTTTTTTCATCCGGGATATGCTCTGTAGTGATGACGTTTTTCAACTCTTGCATGGTAAATTGGCAATCATCATTCTCTTCTATGTACTTGTATATTTGCTCCATTGCTGCATCTACCATCGAAATTCTCGGATTAATTTTCTTTTCAACATTACTGAGGTGAATTGAATTTTTCAGCAAATTATAACAATCCGAATGATATTTTGCTGCAAGTGTCTGTAATTCGGTTATACCAGAAATCCTTTTAAGGATATCTCGATAATAATCAGTTTTCTGGACGGCTATTCGTGATGGATTCATTTAAAGTTGGAGTTTTGATGTATGAAATCTGCCTACACCGAGCTTTATTTAATTTTGCTTCTTTTGTATTATCAGCTTATTATCCGCAAAGAAAACAGTTTTTTTCCCAATTGAAGTTATTGAAATTCATGCTACTTCGAAGTTTTTTTTCGGAGGCGATAATGAGAGATTTTCACGGACCTTATTTTTATACATTCCAATATACTTTTTATTAATATATTTTTGTCAACAACTTGAATGAGCATAAACAAATTCAATTTGTAAGTGAGGTAACAATCCATCTTGTCGTTCGGTTGAAGCAGCTTGTAAAGAGGTTACTCCTCTACTATTTTTTATTATTTCACCTAAATTTGAATTTGTTTCGGAAGATGAACCCAGGTGTATACATATTATGCAGCTATTTTCATCAGCCATGCTGCTAGCCGTTGGTTTATCCATTGTTCGAAATCTAATAAAAAAACAATTAATAATAATTAATTAATTGCATTTGATTTATTATTATTATATTTTTTTTTATTGAAACTGATCTTTAATTTTCGATTTATTTATTATTTAATTAATTCAATAATGAACTGTAGTTTTCAATCTAATCACTTACCAAATTAAGCAATACAAAATAATTTGTAGTTCAATATAAAAACGTCGTCTTCAATACACCTTCCAGTACAAAAATTTTTCACTAAAAAACTAAATTCTCACTATTATAGAAGCACAATTCACAGAACACGTGTTACTTACTTGCAACTAAACTAGCCGAGAAATTGCATTGTACATAGCAGCTGTCGCTCCGCTCTCCCCTCCACGTTTTTCTACCTGTTCGAGATCCCTACTGCTTTTTATACACAGGTATCTTTGAAAAATGTTCCTATATGTCTACTCGGGTAAGATTTAATATAGAAATAAAAAACATACTGTTTGAAGTAAAAATATATGGTCAAACATTAATTTTTCATAATAATTTGTTTAAACAATGAAACAATGGAGTGCACAAAAAATTTTTGGGTAAACATTGCAATTTATAGTTTAAAAAATAATATCCCATATCGATCATATTAATTCATTCACTATAACTCTAATCCGAGGTGAAAACCCCCAGGCGCTCCACTACATGTGTCTGCCAAATTCGGTAAATTTTTTAGGTAGGGATGAAAGTAACAACTTGTTACTTTCATCCCAAATAAGATCAACCAAATACACTTGGTAGCTTGGTAGTTATTACTGCCAAGAACCCCTCCTAAATTAACTCTACCAGCAATAGTCTTGTCATCGAGAACGATTTCGACAGTAGATGTGGCAATCCCATCGACATCATTTGATAATTTACACACCCCATGTACATCTTTAACTAGTGTTCAGGAAGTCACAACATCGTATAGTCCCTATGAAGTTAAGCCCCTACCAAAAGCAGGACAAAGAAAGAATAATAGAAAAGGAATCAAAAGCAGAAAAACTGCAGTAATGACTGATACTCCAAACAAGGTTGAAAATGAAGAACGACAAAAAAGGAAGCTTAGAGCTAAAAACGTTAAGAAACTTATTTTTCAGACAGAAAAGAAAATAATAAAAAACCAAATAAATAAAACAATAGAAGATAGTGATAATTCAGACAACGAAAATAGTTTCTGTCTAGTTTGTATGGAAAAACAGCAGGTCCAATGAAAAGTGGGTGCAGTGCCTTCAGTGTCAGTTATGGGCTCATGTAGACTGCACTAAAAACGGAATGAGTAGTGTGCCATAATTGTTTGTCTGATTGAGATCTCATTTGTAAATAATGTTATTGGATTATTTTAGAAGATTGTTATGTTATCTAGAAATGTTTAATTTTTTCTTGACATTATTGATCTTTATGTAAAACCTAAAAGGCTGATTATTTATAAATAAATAATTATGTTGAATATGAAAGTAACTTCTTTTTACCCGACTGCGCCAGAAGAAGGGTTATGTTTTTCGAAAGTATGTAAGTATGTATGTATAATTGTTTGTGTCGCGCTGCAGCCTGAACGAATCGATGGATTTTAGTTTGAGAGGTGTCATTAGATTCGTATTTACAATGAGAGTGACACTGGGATATCAAAAAAAAAAAAACATTTTCAAATTACACAGAAACGCAGTCGAGTTCTTTAGTTTTTTAAATTACTTTGACTTGTTATTTGTAACGTTACAACCATCCCCTTACAATGTTACAACCAGCCCTAGGGGTAGGGATGGTTGTAACAAACTCCACTTTTCTTTATTTGGTTGTTTTTCTCAAAATCTATAATATCAGTTGCATATATGCTGGTGTTAAAAGGTAGCTAAAAGACCAATCTGTCATATGTACTTATAAGAACTTTTATATTTAAAAAGCTCATTGAGATATTACGAGAAACTTGAAAATTGTTACATTCATCCCTGGTCTCCCCTACATTCATCATCAAGTTTTTATAGCTTGTGTGAAAGTCTGATAGTTAAAGTTCAAAAAATTATTTCTCATTATAAACATTCTAATATTTTCTAAACCAAATTATTCGTTTTTGTATTACATTTTGTGTAATATTTATAATTAAAAAAGCTTATCTTGGTATAAATTTAAAATACCACTTCAATTTTTTTTCTCAACATTTGTTTAATTTAATTGTAATGGTACTTTTAGTTTTAAGCATGTAATGGATATAAGTATAAGCAAGCTTGTTGTAAAACAGGTTGAAAAAGGCGACTTCTTTAGATGTCAACGAACCATGCTTGCAAGTATCGTATCACTTGATAAAAAAATTAGAAGATATCACTAAATGTCGCTCAATGGCTCGAAAGTTGACATCAGCTTTAAAAGGTTCGAATAAAAACATATACGCAGCACATTTATTTTATGACTCAATTATTTTAAAATAGCAATGTGAGAATCCTTGTTTATTCAGTAAAACATTTAACACATTCACTGTCAGCCACTCGGACCCGAGTAGGGCGCTAGGTGCCGTCTACTCGGATCCGAGTATGTCGCACGTTCATTTTCCTTAGGCCAGTTAAAACTCGGCGTTCGTGGATAAAAAAATTCTCATTTCAATGTGCACATTGAGTGCCATAGAAATGAGAATTTTGATTTGAGATTTTGAAAAGAGAAAAGAGAAAAGGAAAATGAACGTGCGAGATACTATGATCCGAGTGGACGGCACCTAGCTAAAGCACCTGCCCTACTCGGATCCGAGTGGCTGGCAGCGAATGTGTTAACTAAATATCAAAATTATGCTTTTAGATACTTAATCAATCTTGATTTATTTGAATCGATAACTGTGTTTTCTGTAGTAAATTTTTAACTTTTATTCTACAAGCAAGGCTTGAACGTTCATAACATATTGAAATATGCATATATTGTCGTTTTAGTCTTTATAAAAATAATTAAATGACGTGAGTTCAACCAGGAATAATAAAAATATGAACATAGCTATTATTCTAATGATTAACAAATCTTTTATGTAACAGATCACATAAAGGACGCAGCACATTATTTGTCAGCTAACGTTACAAAACCAGGTATTTGGTGTCACTTTAATAGTATTTAGATTTTAAGAAACTCTAAAAATGTAAAAAATGTATACATATTATTAATATTTTACTACCAGATGAACATATTGAGGCATATGTTTCTTTACTAAACGAAATGGAAGCAGCAGGAGATCGTTTTCTGATCGAAGGAGATATTTCTAAATCGTATAAGGACGCCGCAGCGTAGTAAGATTAAAAAGAAAATTTTCTATGAATTCATTCTTGTGTTTTTAAACATTTTTTTGTTCACATATTTATTTTAGTCGAAGATATTTTATTATTATTATATTACTATATTACTTTTTAGTCTCCGACAATTAACATCCTTTCAAGATTTAATTTCTTTACCAAATCCTACATTACAATCAAATATAGCGGGAAAACTTAAAGCTCTTATGGCTAATGTCACAGCAGACGGTTACAGTAAATCCACAATGGACGGTAATAAATTTTTTTAACATGACTATATTAAATTTCATTATTGTTATTTTTATCTTATTTACTTCTTTTTGTAGGTGTTATAAGTGAATCGACTAAATTACTGGTATCTTACATCATGCTCCAAGGTATTAGGAATTCAATTAATTATCTATTGAACATAGGCCGTGTACTAATATTATTGAAGACTATTTTTGATATATTAATGAATGTTACAATTTTTAAAATAAAAATGTCGCATTATTTTCAGGAATTAAGACTGAAGCTTTTAAAATTTTAATAGACGAAATGGATCGAGAAGGAGATTATGTTCTGTTACGTCACGGAAATATTCGCAAAACTTACTCCAACGGTGCCGACTTGTAAGTAAAAAAAGTAAAATTAACTTTAGTTAAGAACATAAATGAGCTTATGTAATTAAAATAATATCAAAAATATTTAAATGTATACAACAGATTACGTTCTAAAAATACTGATCAATTAAACGTGCAAGGTGCGGATCCCGTAGTAGCAAGGAAGATACAAATAAAACTTCGGAATTTAATGGACTCTTGTACCCCTGACAAATATCTCACACTGATGGATGGTATATTGAAAAAAAAAAATTAGTTTTACTACGTTTTTTTATTTTTTAAATTATAATTTCGCTTTTTTATCATTTTCTTTACAGATGTAATCGAAGACGCTACAGCATATTTAGCAGTCCATTTTCTACAACCACGTAATATTTAAATTTAGTGTTATTATGAATCTCACTAGTAAATTCTTTTTTTGTATTTATCTCGATTTATTTTATAATTTTTAGAGGTGATACAAGTTTGCAAATGCATAAAAAATGTATTTGTACAATGTGAATTATGGAGCGATGAAATATTACGTCGCGTTACAAAACCCTGTTGTACATGTGCCCGTCATATTTCTGCACAAACCCTCGCAGATCTAACTCCTGGTACATCTAGGCCTCCTCATGGGCTTGATATATCTATAACTCCATGTCCATCAAAGCCAAACAGAATATACTCAAACGAAAGCGAAAAACCTTATGATCAGCCATGTCCAGCTAAAAAACCTACAGATGATTGTAATAAAACTACAACTTCGTATCTTTTACATTCAACTGAATGTCATCGACGACAGCACAGTGTGACTCCAGGGAGAGCTCCACGGACTTTATCTAGTAAAGTTGAGACACCATCGTGTTCATCAATGAAACAAAGTACTTTTGCTAAAATGTGTTCCGATAATACGCAAACTTTAGAAAGATACGAAGTAGCACCTACAATAGACATAATACAAGAAACTGACACATCGTCGCCAGGTTCGTTTCATACTCCTCAAAGCATAAGTTCTGATTCACAAGGTCGAAACAAAGATTGTCCATTTTGGCAATCGCCAACTACTATGCTAGCACGAGTATATACTCCATTAAAAAATGAACTAGAGTCAACAACACAAGCTATTAAATCTACGAATTCCATAAATCTATCCAGAAGTATAGCTTCAGCGAAACGCGGATATAATGCAAGTAAGTACAATTGATCTGAATTTTTATTTGATTTGATTGATGTTTACTATGGTTTTAACAACAATAATCGCATGTCAGGAGCTCCAATTGTAACGACAGATGAAATGTCTGATTGGCATTCGATGATGGTTAGTTTAATGTGGAATGTTCAGGCGTGGCGTAACTGGATCCAAGAGAACATAGATCGAGCTGTAACGAACCCAAGTCATGCTAATATTATGTTAGGTATTTGTATTTTTTTATTAATCTGTGGTGTGTAATTAACTCTAGTTATGCAAAATAAATCAAAAATGTATCTCATTTAACGTGATATAGAAGAAACATGGATGAAGTTTCAAAGACAAGTTACAATTGAAGCTTTGCAATGGAGACAATATAATAGTTTTACCCGGCAGTTAACACTCCGCCTCGCTCAACGATATAGAGACAAAAAAGTAAATCTATTTTTTTATTATAATGTTTACTTTAGTTCTCTAGACGAAAGTTACAATTTTTTCTCGCATTCCCATATTACAGATTGTATCGCCAACACGAGCTACAATTAAAACCAAAGCTTATATGGAATGTCAGGATGAAATGTTTGATATTATCGATATGTTTAGCCGTTGGACGCAATGGTTGACTGCTGTAGTAAGTGTTAAAGTTCAGGTTTATTATTAACCCGTCAACGCTACGGTAGGAAATCCTTGACCCCGTAATATTGGTGAGAATCTGGAAAGCTTGATAAAGATATCTAGTGATTTTCAAATTGTTTTTTAACAGATTAATATGTATAACAAAGAGTGAAGCTTACAATTAGAGTCTTTGACTTTTCTAAAAAATAAGTTTATCTTATCCTGTATCGAGCCACCTTTTTGCAAAATAAGCCTGCAATTAAACAAATTTAGAAGCATCGAGCCAGATTGTAGGCCGATAGTCCCTTATCATTTTATTGAAATTACTTCATAACTGAGTGAAATGAGCATCCAGTTTTGGTCATTAATTTTTTGGATGAAAATTATTTCTTGAGACTAGTCGCACTTGAATATAGCCAACGGCTAAATACATATAATTTTTTCCTAACTTTAAATATCTAAGAAAAATAATTTAAAAATTTTCTTTCTTTTCTGATTTATTAGGTAAAGGAAACGGATAATCTTAAAAAACCAACGAGCAGTAATATTTCCGAATCCAATTTGTAAGTTATGATGTTATATTCGTATAACTAGCTATTTTTGTGACTTATTTGTAATTTAACAAGAAAAAAATATTGATAAATAAACAAATAAGCAATTATTTAACTATATGACAGTTACAGTAGTGAATAATTTAAAAAATAAAAAATTTAGGAGATGGAAACATTTTAAGAAGAAAGTAGAAGAATATTTGGAAGACTGGAACAAATACAACATGCATTTAAAAGTATGCTGGGAGCAAAAATATAAGAGATTGATTGCAGGTAAATCATAAACAAGAAATTTACAAAAAAAACATATTTTAAGCAAGTCATAACATAACACTGTCCACTTTATTTTATCATTCACTCTATCACAACATACCTTGTTTTAATTGAGGCTCTCTGTGAAACTGATTGAATACATAAAAATGTAAATATTAATTGTAAGTTAAAATAATTAAATCTTTTTTTTAAAAAGATAACATGAACTTAATATTATGTAAAACGAAATCTGTTAGGAACATTTTAAAAACTGCGCGAATATATGTATGTACTGTATCAGCCTGTAAACAACCCACTGCACAGCGAAGGCCTCTTCTCCATATAGAAACGAATGTCAACTCGATATTAACATTTTCGCGGATTGGGTAAGTTTTCCACAGATCGCCTTAATTTACTCATTGCACGTGTTCATACACGACAGACTGGCTCCCAGGCTGGAGCCACTCGGGGCCGGTGTGGGTGGTGAGCGCGTGCGGCGCGGTGCCCGGAGGCGCGGTGGCGGCCGGCGTCTACGAGGGAGAGGTCACCTGGGTGGCGCGGACTACGCACAGGTCTTATATCCATACTAATATAGAAATATAATGCAAAAGTCTCCGCGAAAAATTCTGTTTATATACTTGATATATGTATATGTAAGTACCAACTAGTGCAGGTAATACGAAATATTATTGTGTTAAAATACTATGCCATAATGAGGGTAGGTCAGTTCCGCATTAAATGTTAACTAGCAACAGGTCTTTTCTTTGACTCCTATTTTGAGATAATATAATACTTAAAGATATATCAATGCTTGTCTGTCTTTATTTCTGTGTATTGATCTCAGGGCCGGCCTAAGGGATGTGCGAAGTATGCAGCCGCACACTCTAGATTTTCGGAAGGGCATACAAAAGGGACATAATTTTTCATAGGGGCATTTTTCATGTACGACACAGGATAATAATGGATAATAAAAATCGATAATGTTTTCCATGACTATCCGTAATATAAGTCTTGCATACACCCCATTTTCGCCTTAGGCCGGCCATGATTGATCTGTCTGTTTAGAAGATTGGATCTATATATTATAAAAGGTTGACTATAGGGTATTCTACTATGTTTGAAAAAGTACTTCAAAATGTTAATTTTCGTAATAAAAAGCCACAAAAAAATTATTTCGGCAAAATAAACACGCTTTCTTGCCATAAAGTTAAATTAAATTTCAAACCTTTTTAATTCCCGCGAAAACGCGGTCATCTATTTTGGTGACGTAATATGCGTAAAGTTGTGTTCCGATATACACTGAGAGCACTCTGAGGTGTGACGTCAATTCAGTATACTGCGAAGCTGTTACTTTTTAGTTTGCTATACAGTGCTATACTGGTTATTGATAAAATGGAACGCAGTCCAGTATACTATCATCCTAATTTTTCGACATTGTTTTCAAATAAAATATTTATCATATATACGTTTTCTGTTCAAAAAGAAATTCAACAATATTCAAGAACTAATTTTTGAATATTTTTGTTTTTTTTTTTAATAAGTGTTAAAACTATTTAATAAAGACATTTTTGAATAACAAATCATTCGTGCTGTTATATTTTTTGATCAGGTGATCAAAGTACTAAGAACACCTTGCCTCGAAAGCGCAAGTGCTCACAGTACAAAAATTATGCTATTTATGACGTCATATATTTCTATATGGTATTGCGGCAGTGTATTAGCACTCAATAAAGGAACGAATTTTTCATTAGTGAGAGCACTGAGCAGTCCTCGCAGTGTACATCGGAAACATTGTCTTTACGACGTCACATCGTCGACGTGGCGGCGGCGGTGTTTTAGATCACGTGATATACAGATTAAAAATTACGACTTTTAATTTCAATATAATAAAACAATAATGTGCTTTTATGACTCAAAATAAGAAAATTTAAGATATTTCTACATATATTTTAATTTTTATCAAATCTCATAATTTATTTTTCACTACCGAAAGTACCCTATTGAATAATGTTTTTCTTTAGATGCAACGTCGTACCTGGCGCTCTACATCCATCAAAACATTGTTGCATAGTGTACAGTGATGGCGGTGTCCATCATTATACCAAATACCAGGTATACTAAAAATAATCTATCTACTATAAAGTAATAGTTTTATGACCTGGCTGATCAGGAGCATAACATAATAATATAGCTAAAAAATATTTCTCAGTAAAGAAAAAAAAGATATCATTTCCATCTGTTGATTTTCTAACTTAATTTTGAGACCAAATATTGCTACCTTATGCTTATAAACTAGACTCTTATTAAATTAAGCGAAATAACGAGTCCATTCATTTTATTATAAATTATTTTTATTCTAAAACTGACAGTTTGGTTTTCGAAAAATTTTAAGTCTAATTTAATTCTATAAAATATTACGCTTTGTCATAAGAGTGTCGCACTAATCATGACCGTCAAACGATCTGTTAAGTACCGTAGTTAAAAGCAGTTAAACTTGAACGGAATCGAACTGAACTGAATCAGCCTGTTAACGTCCCACGGCTGGGCAAAAACCTCTTCTCTATATAAGAGAAAGGTTGGAGCTCAATCCGCCACGCTGCTATACTGTGGATTGCAGATAATTGCCCTACATGAGTAACGATAACTATGAGGTGTCTATAACAACCGGGACCGATGGCTTTACGTGATCTCCGAGGCGTGGTGTGGAGTGCGCAGTAAAGAAGTGGATGACACCGCTTAACTAGGCTAAGGGCCTATTTCACCGGTTACTAATAAAGCTACTGACGTATAACGGTATCCATCAGATAAAAGTTTACGATATATTTTCATTTTTTTTACCATCAAACTCCACTTTATGTGTTAAATATTTCTATTGGCAACCTGTGAATTCAAAAGTTGTAGTATGTTATTTAGGCCGTGTTCCGAAATACACTGGAGCACTGCAAGATGTGACGTCATTTCAGTGTACTACGAAGCCGTTCCTTTTTAGTTTGCTAGACTGTGCTATACTGGTTACTGTTTATAACGGAACGCAGCTGCGCAGTCCAGTCTTCATCCATACTATCATCCTCATTTTTCGACTTTTATTTAAAATGAATATATTTGTGTACGTGTACATGATGTACACGTTTTCTAATCAACAAGAAAAAATATTATTTGAATATTGTTGACATTTTTGAAAAACAATATTAATTAATAATAATAACAATCATTCGCGCTGTTATATTTTTGATCACGTGATAACAGTACTGAGAGCACCTTATCTCGAAAGCGCCAGTGCTCTCAGTGCAAAAATGGCGGCGATTCATGACGTCATATATTTCTCTATGGTACTGCGGCAGTGTACTGGCAGTCTATAACGGAACGAATTTTCAGTACTGACAGCACTGGGTAGTGCTCCCAGTATATATCGGGACACGGCCTTAATAATTTGGGCATACAAGGTGATGTGTAACGCGTCGGTGTCGTGGGTGGCGTGCCGCGCGGGCGGCGCGGGCGAGGCTGGCGCGGGGGTGTGCGGTGCGGGGGCGTGCGGCGCGGCGGGGAGGCGCGCGGTGCGCGTGCGCGGCGGCGTGCTCGTCGGGCGCGTGCTGTACCGCGGCTCGCACCTCGTGGGCGCCGTGCATGCGCCGCATTACCGCTGCCACGTCGTCATATTCGGCCGCCCCTTCGCCTTCAACTGCTACGAGCTGCTCGTACTCGACGACGAGCGATAGATTCAATATTTTGTCAATACGAACGAGTACGAAATTTATTGCGACTGTATTTTTATATGATCGACAAAAAACCTTGTAATTTTTGTAGTGTTACAGTCTGATTATAATAGGGTTTTTTTAATGCTTGTACCCTTGGGTCAAGTTGAAACAGTCCTGTGAAATGTATCGGAAGTTTTGATATAATTATTTACTTCTGAGATTTTTATTTTCTATGTGTATGTACCTGTATGAGAACATGTATTGTATTTCTAATTTTGTCTTAAATTTTAAAAGTAATAAATTATTGATTTTTTAATAATAGTATTATTAATAAAACAACAAAAAACAATAATACAACCTCACAATAACAAAATTCAAGTTAAGTATCTTATATTCATTCAATTCATCTTCTTGTCTTCTTGTGATACACTGACTTTTTCAACAATTCCCTCATACCCGGATAATCGGATTGTCTCTCCAGTTTTAAAGAGTTCAGTAGCATGCGTCGCGCCTACAATGCAAGGCAAACCATACTCGCGCGCTATCACTGCACCTGTTAGATAACAATCAAGTATTAGCTTTTAATAAATTATCAGACGAGCTTTTTTAAATTCATTATTAAAAATATTGCACCTAATAAAACTAAAGAAAATTATGCTACCATTGATGTTTAGCATAGAAATATTTCTACCACCTGATCTTCGTAGCAGATTTTGTTAGTATCTAAAATTGCCAGATTACTTATCGGCAATAAAAATAACAGTATGTATCAAAATTAAATGGTACAATATAATAAATACCATGCGAAATAAGTCCTCCGAGCTCCGTAACAATACCAGATAACAAGGGAAAGTATGGGGACCATCCTATGTCTGTAGAATGTGTTATTAAGATATCACCATGTTGTAATTCATTTATCTGTGAAAAAAAAAGATTATTATCTATCTGTAGACCCAAGATAGTTTTCTGAGAAAAACCGAAATCAGAAACTGATAAGTAAATTTGGTAATTAATAATAATAAGGTAATTTGGTAAATGTGTGTGTTTGTGTCGTGTAGTGTGTCCATGCATAGATGCATAATCTCATGCATAAAATTTGAAACGTTTAGTTACACCAGAATAGAAGTTAAGAATATTAATGAATAAGCATCGGCTTACAATTTAGGTGTAAGCAAATTGAAATCGTTAATTTTTTGCATTTTCAGATGTGCTACAACCCCTATTTTGTATTATATGTTAGAGCGTAAACACCATTAAATATACGGCGTATTTTAAATGCACAGACTACGCGCGTTTTATGTTCGCGAGTTTTCGACGCCGTAGATGCTGATTGTTGCATTTGCATTGCTTCATGTGTGCGTAGGTTACAAGGTTGCGTTTGAATCTCGTTAGAAGCGCGTATACATACGCGAGTCATCTGCGCGTCGTCTGCGTGTTTAAAATACGCCGTATGCTTTCACTCTTATTGTTAGTGTTTTATTTGAATATGCATAAATTAACATTTCAATCGTAATTGTAGGTACAGGAAGAACCTGTTATGTACACATACATATACTTAATATAAACGTTACAGTTACTCGTATTCACCATGTAATACTTATATTAAATAATTTTGAAAATAAATACCTCAGAAAGGCTTTTAATGACGCACGCTCTCGCAATAACATCTCCTCCACACACGGAAGTAGCTTTTAATTTCAATTCACCAGCAGTAAACTTTGACCCTTCGACTTTAAGGGGTTCCGGCCAACCCTTAATAATTTCGGCAAATTTTAATTTGCACCACCCTGAATAAAACTGTTGTCGTTGGATCGCCCTTGAAATTATACAAAAATAACTATCATAAAAAATATTTATATATTGTATTTACAGTTTATGTCAGTGTTATAGTGGTGGTCAGAGCTGAGGCAGAGTAGGTTAGTTTACGACCTATTATGAAATGTTGAACTTTGTCATAGAAAGGAACTACTCCGACTTTTTAAGCGAAGGTACGATCTCACTAGGAAATAAGGAAACATCCTTACGACGAACGTCCATTCTGAACCCCAAAGCGGGCTCCCAATTTTTACGGTTGGGCTTAGTACCCGGCGCCTCCACCAGTGACGTTGTAAAGGCCATTAGATCTAACAGCTACAATAATTCGAATAAAAAAACATAGCTGGGAGCACTTTCTTCGCTCGCTTGATTTTGGACGGATGGCTACACCTATCAGTACCATCTGGCTCTGATAACCTGTTGATATGTGGTGGAACTTCATTTTAGATAAGTATATAACCTATGTAAAAAAAATACTTTTTTATATTATTTCGGAAATGTAACATCGATATGTATCACCACTACATATTATAAAATAAGATCCCCAGCCGCGTCTCTATCTGTATGTCTGTTCGCGATAAATTAAAAAAAAAACTATTGAACAGATTTTCATGTGGTTTGCACCAATAGATAGCAATTTATTAGAAAGGTTTATGTGTATAATCGGCCAAAATATTATGTAAAATGGACGATAATTGTTGAAAATGTCGGAATAAATCACGCCGCCTGAGAGCGTTCAGAGAAAATGCTGCCTAATCCCTTTGAGATATAACAAAACGATGTATGCTAGAGTTATTACTCTTGATCAAAAGAATGGTCACGTACAATGCGGTAATTGGAAAGCTATTACGACAGATACAGTATTAATCCAGGTTAATAATTTAAATACGTATATCGATATAAAACCAGAATTAGCATAGAAACATACTATGTAACACTTATTCTTGCAACGGGCTAAATCGTAAAACACTCACTTTTTCAGTAGCACAGGGTCTCTCGTGGCTATATATTCGCGAAGCTCGTGAGCTCGGAAGTGATACACGAGGTCGGCGGAAGGCAAGAGCCAGGCGCGTGTGAGCTGCTGCCCAAGTCGCGCCGCCGCTAGTCGTAGCTTATGAACGGCGAGGATCATGTGCGCCTTCGTAGCCTCGCGGTGCCGGACCGCGCGCCAACACAGCGGCACCACCCAGCGAAGCACTCGCCTACAACCACACGTAGATGTTTTTCAATTCTTTCGATTAAATCTCTAGTAGTCTAGTATCCAAAGTAGGCGTAGCTTACGCAAGCCAGAGCACCCGTTTTAGGCCGTATTTTTATCCCTCTGGGAAAATTATAAATATTGGTCCTACAGTTTCGGTCAGACAGTCGAGATTTTTTTTAGGAAATTTCCTCCTCTTTATGAATCTTTTTTTTTTAAATTTTGAAAAATCTTAATTCATTTTTGAGATATTTGCAAAAGACTAAACTTCTTTTATTTTAGTAATGAACTAAATTAATTGCAATTTTTGCATGCGGAACTTCATTTTTTTTTTTCAAAAATCATCTAGATGCAATTTTGAATCGAATAACACCCTCAAACTTTTTCCAGAGACTACTGGAAAAAGTTGACCAAAAAGGCACTTGTTGACTAGACTATAACTGAACAAAGCGATAATAAAAGTCGAAGACACTTTCCTGTTGAGCGCCTTATTTCAAAAGTTGCCATAACAGTAAACAAGCGGTGGCCATAAGACCGTAAAATATATTTTCCATACTAACAATAAGAAAAAAGAGTGGTTAAATATGCATATTATGCTATTTACTTAAACTTAAATCCTCTCCTGTCTAGATTCCTATTGTGTTAGAAATTATATTTATAGAGAAAAGTTTTAAGTTAAGGAAGTAATAATGCTTTATTGCCTACTCCATCACTTACAGAAACAGTAAAACTAACTTTTCAAAATTCAAATGTTTATTAGTACTTATTACATTAAATTTTACTTAAGTCATGAGTTTATGCGACACCTTTTATGATTATAATTATATGTAGGTATCTTTTTAAGAAAGTAAATAAAACAATAAAAAAAGTAGTTGCCATCTTCAAAAAATACCTGGTGCTTAATTTTTGTGGTGTTTTAAGGGATGCGATAATCTCGTCAAGAGACTTATGTCGTTGTTCCTCCTTTGTTGGCCGCATATGCTGGAGAACTTTCATCAATTCCTCAGGCACTAATGACCAAGGTTTTGTTGATAAATCGAACTGAAATACAAAATATAGCTTAATAATTATCATATAGTTAATCAATGCTTAATACATTAGGTATACTTGATTTTAATATGAGTTTAGTTGTGTAATGTATACTGGTGTAAAAAAAAATAACAATATAAATCTACCAATATATTCTACCAATATAACTGTAGGCAAAAATAATAAGAGACTAATCTAGAAAACAACAATTCCAATATTAATTACAACATTAAGTAACAAAGATTATGATATGCTACCTGAAAATTTTAAGCATATGGTTACGTTATAATTTTCTCAAAATTTCACACCACCGATCAATCTTTTTCGCGTATTTTCCATTGTGAGTGACAATAACGAAGACATCTGAACTCTTTTGGAGTCAAACCGAATGAATTAATGAAATATAAACAAAGAAGATAGAAAATTGTCTAAATAAAATCTTCAAAACGTTTGTTTTACTCACTTCCATTATAGCCCTATGTCCGTGTTGATCCAAGAACTCAAGAACATCGTTGTATACACGTGGCACATTGTTCTTTAACCACTGCAAGGCGTAATTAGGATTTTGTTCGCGGAATTCGTTTAACTTTCCAAGAATTTCTAATTTTCGGACAACATTAGCGAGTGCGTGTGGCACTTCAGCTGATAAAACGTCCCCTGAACTCAGTAAAGTGCTTATTTCGTTGCACTCCTCCGGTGTAAAATCTATAACATTTAGTTTTTCTTGGTTTATCAAACTAGAAGTTTGTATTTGAACTATATTTTACTACTATTTAATATTGAAATACTCGTTAAATAAATAAATGTATGTATTTCACTAAGTGTATTGAACACATGCTTTTTTTGTCTCAATGAGTTGGTACCAATCAATAACATTTTACCTTTTAATTACTTAGATACACTTAGTCATAGAATGTTGTAGGATTTTTATCTTATGTCGTTTGACAGAAAACTTCCATCTATATTTCTAACTATATCGGTTCGGTATATAAATTCAACAAAGCAACGTATTCTAATTTAAAAGTTTAGAATTGAAGGATTAGCAACCAATCGGTTGCAATAGATTTTCATGATGATGATTTTTCAATTGAATTATCAGCCAAACGACATAAGCGATTATCATGGCACAAGGTTGCAAGATGAGTGCGAAAGAATTATCGTACTGGTATTCGATATTATCGTACCAGATGAAAAATTATCGTACAACTGCCAGAATCGCACGTAATTGGGAATTATTACCAATGTCGAAGAGAAATCCCCAGCAAATTTTCCTGTACACAAAAAAAGGTCCTCATGATCCCAAACCTATTCTTTACCCTCAAGGCTATCCGAATTCCAAAAAAAAAGTCTTTTCACCCCACTTCGAAGCAGGTTTGGAAATTATCGTATTTTGACGTACGATAATACATATTGTATCGTATATCGTACCGGTGTCGAAATTATCGTACATGTACGATAATTATCGTACGTCTGGCAACCCTGTCATGGCAAATTGAACTCTAGCCACTCTTTTACATAAGAGAAGAAGCCCTAACAGTCGCGTATTTATATATGGCTGTTTCATGTCGTATCAGTTAAATAATTATATACCAGATCTTCCTTCTAACAAAACAGTCATCGCAATGAACTGAGTGAATGTGCTCGCGGCGCTCGTCGAACCATGATTTCTCATGTACTGGAACATGTTCTTGTGAGCGCCAGTGATGACATCTAACAGTACCATGGGGTCCTCGGTCTGCACATTCAGATTCATAATGTTGACGTTCTTTATCATCTCGTTCATTACCCATTTTGATGTTATTAAGCTCTAAAATTATAACATTATAATATTACATAATTTAAAATTTATGAATTTGTTCAAATATCCAAACAATGTTAAGGTTTTATGATAAAAACTAACTATTCATTGATTGATTTTTGAAACCCTTTTTTTCCTTTCAGAACAAAATAAATTTTCTCAATTTACAATTTTTGCACACCTACAAACTTTCGCTCCTGTACGTCCTAAGGTTGGTTGATAGAGAATACTCTTAGCATTAAGCCCGCCTTTTGTACAATTCAATAAAGTATGAATAAATAAATAAACACCATATCAGATTAAAAAACAAATACTGAAATACTTAAAATATGTTTGTTTTACCTTCAACATATCAAATATTGTGAAAAATTTGTCTGTAAATTTAGGTTGTCTTCTGTGTAACGCCGTTTTCAAGACCATTTCGTCCGCCACTTTGTGTCCGTGTACGGCCATTTCTAGCATACGAATATTTACGTCTATCTCCTTCGGAAATCGGCGATATAATGCCTACAATGTAAGAAATGTTTTATTGCGTATTTAAAGTCTATTTACGATTTATTTTTTGACAAAATAGGTTATGTTCTAGAAACCCTAGTCCTCAAATAATGTTTTTATAATTGTGCAAGCAAAAAAGACTAAGTGTTACACAATTTCATTTTTTTTTCTTATTTTACGAGAACTTCGTTAAAGTTTTATTTTGCATTTCATTTTTTTTTCCTTTGTCTTTAAATTAAAAATAAAACTTGAGAGGTGTCAAGGGACACCCGGATGGAACGAAGTTCCTTTCGATTAATTAGTGAAGGAATTCTAATAAAATTTTATTTTTTTTAAGTTATAATAATATTTTATTATTAACAAATTTAAATACCTATATAAAATTATTTAATTAATATATACCTACTTATATCAAATTACTCTGATATATCAAAAAAAACGTATAAATAAAAAACGTAATATGCACTTTAAATATTATTTCCTTAGATTGTTTTTTTATCGGCGGACTCATCGCGCTATTGCAATCTCACTGAGTCTCATGACAGCAAGCGCCCGCGCCTCTCCGTCCCACCGCTCACTTAGCTAAGGCGCGGCCAACTAGTTCCGCGCGGACTATATAGCAAAAAGTGTCGTGACAACTTTTCGTAAGAATTTTTTCCGTCTAGCCCCCGCGCGTTCGTCACAACGCGCGATAAGGAACTTCGTTCCAAAAAAATTAAATCTCCCACTCACATTATAGGACGCCAAACAGCACCTGTTATGTGTGATGACAACGTTCTTGTCATAGCCGTCGCCGTTGGTTTCTATAAGACTACAAACACCTCTTTCAAGAGGTTTATGAACGACGTCGTAGGTTAAAGCCGTAAAAGGTTTAGGGAGGACCTAAATAACATAATATAAAGCATACATATTAATCATAATAATTCTAACAAGTTTTATCTAAATCTGTACTAACATAATAAATCTAAAGAGTTTGTATCGTCGTTTATTTGTTTGAAAGTTCTAAACTCAGGATGAAAAGTCCGTTTGTTTAAGAAGGTAGTATGTATGATTTTCAAATTAATAACCATTCACTTTGTGTAAAAATGTAAATTTAAATATCAAATAGTCTGGGACGGTTCAAAATTTCATACCGATAAAACAATACGGGATTTTTCAAAGATATATTTGTGGCTGATTCTTTATTCCTGCGATAAAATACTATTTGACTGAATATTCTAAACTACTATTCCTTCTTTACACATACCGAGGTTGGCTGGTAGAAAGTGCAGTAGCGTTAAGCCAGCCTTTTGTTGTCTTATTGTAGAAAAAAGACGTTTAAATAAATAAATTAAATTTATTATTTCAAATGAATCAAAAGTTGAAAATAAACAAAAATATTTTTTTTATTTTAATTTTTTTTTAAATAAATAAACCTAGAGTTGCCTAAAAGTAATTTAAAATACCTCGCCTGTGTTAGCAAAAGTAATTAATTCGTCATCAGACATAATGGGAAAGTCCAACTCGTGCAACAGTTCCTCTTCTGTCCACCGTTCTAGTGATGTTATTGGTCTTGCTTGTAACAGAAATATGTCATCCTGAAAAGCAAATATATTCCTTAAAAATATAATAAAATAAAAATAAAATGGTTTTTTATAAAGACACATATTATCATTATAAAAATGCATTATACTTTATCTATAATTATATAAGATTTGCATCAGCAGTTTTATAATATGTAAAATAAAACGAAATATTTCATATCACTTACATTGTATATTGCCCATTCAATATCTCTTCCAGCGCCCCAAAGTTTCTGTTGAGATATACCCAACCGTGCTAGCTTGAATATCTCTGTCTCGGATAAGCAAGGTATATTTTTTTCCAATGAAGATACGTTTTCTATCGTAACACCGTTATCGGCCGTAATAATCTTGTGATTTTTAGAACCCAATAGTATTTGGGCTATGGAGAGTGTCTCGTCTGTCTCGCGTCTCACGATAATCGTATCCGGCTCCACGGATCCCGACACTACAGACTGTAGAAATATTATAACGATTGGAATTATTATTATAAGTAAATAAATGTTTCCTTCTTATTTATTTACATTAACGTAGGCAATTAAAGAAATCTGATATTCTGATGACATGAGCATCTTTAAAAAATCAGATAGTTTGCTAAAAAAGATACCAGAAATTGAAGGCATGTTTTAGACATGCGTTTCTGGGTAAAACAAAAAGTATTTAATTACAAGACTCATCTCCTTGCAACGTTTCTTGATTTGAGAACCATATTGTCTCTATGCATATTATACAGCCATTATGTGACATCTGCATGTGACGCTGACTTCTGGTGCTGGACTTATTCAGATTTTTTTCTAATTTCACTTGCAAGGATACCTTTGCAATCTACCTCGTAATAAAGGAAGGTCCCAGGTTCATTTTAGGTTGTTTGTTATTGAATTCAAGTATATGTTTACTTTACTACCCCTAGAACTAAACCATAGCTACATATGTTGATGTCTGACGTTGAATTACTTTAGCCTAGACGTATGTGAGACATAAAGCAGATTCAGTCGAATGGTACTCACCTCTCCCAAGCCGTAGTTGGCGGTTAGCAATAAGCGTGTGGGGTCGCCGCATTGCGGATGTGTGGTGAACAACACACCGGCCACGCGCGGCGCTACCAATGCCTGCACCACCACTCCACCCGAGCACAAGCACGCCTGCCCATTCTGTCTGTTTGATTACAAATATAAACTCTTTTTTTAAATTGTATTTATTTAATTCAAATGTATGGATCTTATCAAATAAATGTAAGAATCGTTGGATTTATAATAACTTTAGTAAGATTGTAAACTTTCAATAGAGTTACGTTTATTCAGTGACATAGACAATATAATGTAAATAATGAGATCTTGTTTTTCATGTTGAACTCGATTAAATAAACAAAAGTTTCGTTATGAAAAAAATCATAAGCAAGCCTTTCTCCGTTAAATCAAGCAAATGAACTTACCTACGGTAGTATGCGCTGGTAAAGGAGAACATCGAGGCCCAACACTTCTGCACTGCATGCAGCACATCATCCTCAAGCACACCGAGCACTGTCTCGTTTTGTCCCGCGGCTGACAGCGCCTCGCTGTCTTCACCCACCGCTTCATAACATTATAAAACAAAAACAGTTAGTTTAGTCTATTTAATTAATTAATTATATTTTTTTTTAGTTATGTTGCTAATTATTTTGGTAACGCTGCTCCACTTTCCATTTCTCCCGAAGTAAACTGATTTGAACACCAACACCCAATCAATATGTATTAAGTAGTTTTACGTTACTTAAAATACCTTTTTACCTTAAATCATTTTAAATTATGTTGCTAAACTTACTATTATTTTACGTATGACGGATCGACTATCTATTTCACTAGACCTACAAATGTTGATAATTACTATTAGTATACATAGAGGTGACTTTTTTTTGGATCAATGTTTACGTCAATATTTATTAAATAAAACCTAATAATAAGGAATATAATTATGCGTTTATAGGAACACAGTATGTATCATTTATTTCCAAAAGCTTATCAGTCTTAAAGAATGTATTGGTTTTAATGTTATAACCGTCGATATTTTATAATTTAGAGCGATGGTAATACCCGATGATCTAACTGCAAACCTCAGTTGACCTCCGAGATTTAGGTTTACAGTTTTCTTTTTTAATTCACTCAGGTGAGTCATTACAGAGTCTTTAACATCTTCGACTATTGGTGTCGAAACGAATAAGCTGTATGCTCTGAAACAACATATTGCACAATAAACTAATTTATAAATAAAATCTAAAATATGTTCATTGATAAAAAACATGTCAACAAGAACAAACGTTAGTAGTAATAGTAGTGAGTAGAGTTAATACTATAATGTTATAAACAAAAACAATATAACGAAAGGGTTGTTTATTATTCGTAGATATTTCGATATCCACATATAATTTCATATGCGTACTACTAACTTTTGCCCTAGGCTTCACCCGCGTGGATGTCGGTTATCGCGACAATAAAAAGTATCCTATGTTACTTCTAATACTTCCAAGAATATGTGTACAAAGTTTTATGATGATCGGTTAAGTAGTTTTCGCGTGAAAGCGTAACAAATAAACTTACATTTCACATTTATAATATTAATAGGAATTTCAATTAACTGTATTTAAATCAACAGTATCGAATATTGGTTAATAATAATAAATAGAATAATTAAAAGTTTTAATAGAATTTGAAGAGATCAACGGTGGTTGGTTCAAGTAATGATAATAAAATAGGTTATCACACTTTGTAAGGCTGTGAATTTGATGCCGCACAATATTTATCGAATCTCTCGGCTTATACTTACTTTTCACACTTTTCTTTAAATTTGATTTCATCATATTTATCATTGTTCGCTTCAATTTCCTTAATAGCTTTTTTTAGATTAGAATTAACATCTAAATGTTTGTTAAAAGCTTTTGTTGTCACACAAAATCCTGGAGGAACGCAATATCCCTGCAATGAAATTCGTTATTGATTCAAGTTTTAATTTTTGAAGTAAAACCTATTTACGCACGCTTGACTTGGTGAGTAAACTGGTGAATGCATGACGAGAGCGTTACGAAAAGTGTGATCGGGCGATGCGAATGGAAGTCGAGAGGGAGATATAGGTTAGTAAAGATAGAAGAGTTATGTTTCGTATATTACTGTAGGGGTGTTTTTCTCTTTTTCTCATAGCCAGTTACTATGCGATTAAATCATAGAGGTATTACAGATAGAGCAGGAGAGCCAGGCCTCTAGCTGTCACTCGGTTAGAAAGAGAGGGACGATTGCGGTACATATTTATCTCTCTGTACTCGTATATGCGCAGTTAGCGCGGAATATAGTAATGTTTGGTTATGTTTGGTTATGTTTATATAGGCATTCAATGATTTGAACTTGTAATGTAATGTAAATTTGCAAAGTATAGTAAATTTGATGTTCACAGACCGCCGGGGTACCGCGATCTTCTCTCTCTTTCTAACCGTTGGACGTTTCCGCTTACAGGCAGCCTTATAATGTCTTCCTTACTCTATCTATAATACTTCTACGGATTATATTAAAAATAGGAATGACCTTGCGCCATCTTGTGACGACATAACCGCTGTTATAAGCCGGTTATGTAGGGTTAGCAAAAAAGAAATTAAAAAAATACAGGTAAAAAAATAAAAATAAAAATATTTTAATGAAAAAATCTATGGAATGAAATGAAAATATTTATTTCGCCATAAATACACACACTTAACGAATATAAAAAAAAATCAACTTCTATACCTATAATAAATCTGTTAAAACCTCCGTTTTATTAATACACTATTATGTCATCAAGAATAAATTCTACTAGCGCGATTTAATTTCAATCAGCGCCATCTCTTATAAGCTTTTTTTGTACGCGTATCACGTAAAAAATACAAAACCAATTTAAATAACTTTAATACATAAAAAATTATAAATAACTCACAGTAACATTTAGTTTTTGTTTCATTGTAATTAAATTTAAAAATAAATGTTTAAGAAAATAGAAATAGGTACCTACATGAAACACCATCTGGTCTAACGAATCTTAAAAACTCACAAAACTTATTTTTGAGTTATTATTTTGTTAAATGTCACTAAATATTAAAACGATATTCTACTTTCTTTGATAGATGGCACCGTATACGTAATATAATTTTTTGAATCGCGCTGTCCAAAACTTCTTCCAAAATAATGACACTCGCCCGTATTTAAAAAAAAAAAAATCTTTTTTGCATTTAATACCTAGGGTACCTAAGGTCTTGATTGTTTGTTTGTTGTTAAAATATTTGATCGTTATTTGTTTGTTAGTTGTACAAAGTTGGATGGTTATAGCTATTTAAGTTGTAATCTATATTATATATAAAGAAAGTCGTGTTAGTTACACCGTTTATAACTCGAGAACGAGTGGACCGATTTTTATGATTTTTGTGTTTTTGGATTTGTCTTCGTCGGGAATAATACTTATTAAATATGATATTCATCAATGAAAAAATAAGGGGGCAAAAAAGGTGGGCAAAGTTTGTATGGGACAACGTAGTTCCTTGGTCCAATCTACTTCAAATTTTGCGTAAAATATTTTTTAACAGAATTGATTGAAGACGTGTTTCGTATTTTATCACAATTCATCCCCTAACGGGGTTAAAAGGGGTTGCTTTTGCTTCGAAGTTGATTTGACAACTCAATCCGTCTATTATAAAATATTTTCCAGTATCGACGCAGGTGTAAAAAATATAAATTTATAATTTTTAAAATTTTAGTTAAACCCCGTGCGAAGCCGGGGCGGGCCGCTAGTTTGAAATAAATACGTCATGGTATTAAAATCACTTACAATACAGAAATGGTTAAATAATAAATTTTAACATTAGGTACAAGCTTAAGTAATGTAGGTATGCAATATTATCCAGCTACCGTAAGTTAATTAATTACCTACTACTAATAAACCTCTAGAAATTATTACTAGCTAATCTCTAGTATCTCGGTAGACATCACCTACTACTATTATATCATCGGTTTATTAAATATTACAATAAATAACTTAATCTAAAACTAATATTTAAATATTAAAATATAAATATTTTTACGGGTATTAGCATTTAATTAAACAATGTAGATTAATAAAATTATTCATAGCCAGTGCATGAGATATACATATAGGTATTTAGAATTATCAAACAATGAATTTAACAAAGAAATAGGTAAATTATTATATTCGCGCCGATATATATGATAATCGATTGATTAAATAATTGATTTGGATTAGGATTCATGTCATATGTGTCATAATCACTTTTTGTTCGCATCCGTGTTTTAGTTGACAAAAAATATTTATATTAGGTAATTACATAATTATATTGTCTCGCGGACTTTTATGTTCACATTATTTAGAAGGTTCAATATACACACTCGAATGTCGTATTTATTTTATTGTAATACCAATATTTTTTGCAGCGCACGCGAAGAAAGCATATTTTTAGCCAATTTTTTATACCTTGTGTAAAAGTGCCGACATTTTTAAGAGTAATAAATCAATATTTCAAATTAAAATATAGCTTATGTTACTCGCTAATAATGTAGCTTTATATTGGTGAAAGAATGTTTAAAATCGGTTTAACAGTTTTGAAGTTTATCAATTACATACATTTAAAAAAAAAATCTCTTCTTTATAATATTCTATGAATAATATGAAAAAATAAGAAATAATAAGATAAGATGATTTTTATTGTACAATGAAAACCTATATAGATGGACTAAGATAATATTTAAAGTTATTGTTTTTTACCTGTTCTGTCTGTACTGATGCAAGTAGTGCGAGAGAAGCACCTTTGCCTCCAACATGACTAGTACAAAACGCTGCCCGCTCTTCAAAGGATACGCAGTAGCCAACATCGCCAGCCTCTTCCTCACTAAGCCACTTCAATACAGGAAGTGACGTGATATCGACCATCGAATTACCAGCTAAAATAATACTTTCTTACATTTCAATTTCACGAGCTCTTAATAAAATAACAATTGCTAAGTATTTCAGTATCTATAGAACTCTTCATTTGCAAGTCATACAACATTTTTTCTTAAACGGCTGTTTTAAAGTTCTAAAGATTCTTTCATAAGTGTCAAGTTTTTAAACTTGAGAACTTGTAGTGAAAGAATCTTGAAAGACAAGTATGCTTAATTTAAAAAAATCAAAAAACCCGACTGCGTAAAATACTCTTATTAAAAACTAAACAGAATAAAACAATTTACTAGCTTTTATTTGATACCCATATTGCTACAGTAAGAAAAAAAATTCAGCTCCCCCCCCCCCTCATTCCGCCATTTGTGGGAGCCATTTTGAAAATTTATATAGCCTATGTCACTACTACAATTTAGACAAATCCAACGACACCTCATATGTCAAAAACCGTCTAGCCGTTTGTGCTGTAGGGCGTGCCAAAGAAATGGACATACATACATACATACATACATACATTATTACATACACTCGAAAAACATAACCTTCCTTCTGTCGCAGTCGGGTAAAAAAAGGCCTACGTTTAGCAGTGGACATCCAATGGCTGATATGATGAAGATGATAATGGTACTGACTAGAAAAGTATACTCCAGACAAAGTCAATAAAATTAAATAAGTATTTTTTTTTTAATAGTGCAGGTAAGTTTTATTTAGTAAGGTTTCATCATTTTATTGTTTCTTACAGTTTCGTTACAAGTTACATTCTAGGGTCTTTCTCAAATGTCAAAACGGGCCTATTATATTTTGACGACTATAGCTTTTTGAAACATAATATTCTTCCGATGGAAGTAGAACCTGAGTTTGATCACGCGTTCGAAAAGGTTAATAATATACTAATAAAGTTTAATAGTGTGATATATGATCTTGATCCCTTTATAACAACTGCAATCTTTCATACTATCTCTCCTTTTGTATATGGAAGTGATGGTGCCAAAGATCGTACTTCCAGAATTCCAGTGTTTAGCGGTTGAAGAGATCAGTAAGCATCCGCATGCCAAAAGAGCCCAACGATCGGTATGTCTTCAGGTCCCACCACTTTTCGGATACTTCATATAGCCAAGTCAATCGAGTTTCGTAAAGTGTTGTTTTCGTTAGGTGGCGATTCGGGCGGAAGACTATACTGGTGCTGATTGTTCAGTAGCTCCTAGAAGTAGCCTCTTCATCTCTTCGTCACAGAGACATGGTTACAAAGCATGCTCTGGGAGTCTCTGACGCAAGTACTTTTTTTTATATCTTGCATCGCTTTGTCCTGGATGCGTGCAAGCTAGTATATATATGAGCTTTTGTCAACCCGCAGTTTCTAGCTTATCATATAGTAGTAATAATCTTTCACTGCGGGCTTTGGTTACAGATCTCTTACTGGAACGTTTGACTATGTTGTAATCAGTATCGATCAGTTCCTTCACCCTTTCTTTTTGTTTTTTTAGCGATGGGAAATGGATTTACGCATCCCGCCGTAACAGTCAATCCCAACAGGCCGAATACCACACTAAAATCCATCGGTACCGTCACGTGCCGTAATTGGACGCCAGGGGTTCGCTTTCGTATTCAACCATGACGCCCCGGCGCAGGCCTGTCGGCCCCTCCATGTAATTGTAGTCTCTTGACCGGTTCCCTCTGCGCGAGGAAGAGAAGTACCAAGAGTGGCCCAACTACCGAAGTTGGGCCACTCGCCGCCGGCTCTCCTCCGTAGAGCAGAAGACCGCCAGTATTGAGCGACCCAACCCACGTCGCCAGATCGCACCCAGACAGCCGGACACAGAACGGACGAGTGAACCCACCCGCTCCTGCCACCGAATGGGGGGAAAAATTTCCCCCGCATTTCTCCGCGCCTTCTCAGTGTCATATCCACACCGTCTGCACCACCGTGCCGAACACACCAACACCACCCCAGTGCTCCAAGCGTCGACACCCCTTGGACACACCACCCCCAGTTTGGATGCCTGACTGCTACAGCGCAAGAATATGGCCCCGGCGCACAATTGCGCTTTCGCGCCCCTTTTTTCTCTGCGCCCTCTTGGTGCCACACCCTCCGCCGCACTTTTGCGCCCCACCCACCACCAGATGCCCAGCTACCCCAAACGGCGAGCCCCTATCGGCTGAGTGTGGACATCAGCTGGTCCAGGGATCCCGATGGCTTGTGCGCCTCCACGCCCGTCAACTGCGCTTTCGCGCCTCCACGTGGAAGGGGGGAGTGAGTCATCCCCCTCTTGCGCTTTCGCGTTCCTCGTGCTGTTTTTGGTCCACTGGGGTCTGAAGACCCAGACCACTCGCAGACAGTGCAAGCGGCTCCCCCTATTCGCCACCCGAGGGACGCGCCCAGTCGAAGGTCCAGCAACTCCCTTAGGTAGTACCTTCACCCGCATTAGCCGATCGCAGCGCCAGTCAACTTCAAGGAGACTATTCTAAAACCTTTCTGAATGCACTACTGTTACAGTGTTTTTAAATGTAGGTAACGCAGTGTAAAAAAGCTGATAACCCTGTCCGATGTTACGTGACTTGTTGCCTTTTCAGCAAGTTTCTTGAAGGAAAGCACAGAGAGTCAAAGTTAAAAGGCAAGTGGCAAAATTGAGTTTCCGTCTAGTTACAAACGTCTTTAGTCGTGTCCGTACTTGGTAGTTCTTGTCCAGTTACCGTAGGTATCCCTATACTTATGGTAACTGGACAAGAACCGTAGGTAAAGGGCGATATGCCTGAACATCGTTTAGCGGTGACGCCCTAGCCATGCCTAACATATCCTGTTTTCAAACCATTTGAATGGAAAAGAGTGGCTATATAAGTTTAAATGGAGTGATGGTCATCTGACCTCCAAAACTCACATTTTGTAGGAATACCTAGGTTAAGAAATGGTTCAGGAGAGGAGATAGAGAATAAGGAGAGAACAAGGTAGAAGTGAAGAGGGAGAAGAAGAAAAAGAAAGCAGATTGCACCACTTTCACTTACTGGATGAGGCAAGATAGTGCCATCACTAGTCGAGGACGCAGGGTCACGTATGCCCTTTTTCGAATATCAGAAAGATACTTTGCAGAACATTCTTTGCATATGTAAACGACATATATCGTTTCGTGTCATAAACGACAAATCATAATATAAGAATATCTAAATTTTCTACGTTATTTTCTTACCTATGTTTTCATATCCCAATTCTAGTATACCAGTACCATGTTCGTCATCGATACTGACGTTAATCGTACGGTACACTATTTCCTGCTGGTCTGGACCCGAAAGCAACCGACCTTCATCCTTGTTGATCCGAAGAACTACTTTTAATGTACGATTATTTAAAGCTGAAAATGTGATAAATCAAACAACAAAGTTTAGTAATCTAACAATAAGACTCATATACTGTGAGGGATTATCAAGAGGGTATTTTTATTGGTAGTTATTATTTAAACAAACAAATGGTACTTACTGCTTATGTTAATTGTGTAAGTTTTGGGTATTCCTTGTGGATTTTCGCAAAAATCTGACATACTAAAATCTGTTGAAGTGATGGGTTTTACCATGTAATTTGGAAATCTTACACTCCCTGAAATGCATCTATAAAAAGAACACAGCATCATTTAATTAGTGAAAATAACAGAAATTCCCTTATAGTCACAGTATTTTAATATTTCTTCCAATAACTCAGAAACTTACTGCGTAAAATGCTTGTAATAAGAAAAACCTCGTATTTGTACAGCAGTTCCATCACGAGCTATCGCGGTTATAGTAACCGTACGTCTGACCTCTTTATAACCTGGTGCCCAACTTCTTTCTCTGACTCCTCGTACACGTAAATACTCGTTTTTTTCGATTATCCCATCAGCATTAAAGGACTGGAATCGGCCTTGCACTACACCCCATTGCATCCAGCTACCAGAACCCTTACCACAATTATTTCTGTAAAAGAATTTATTCATATTCTTTCAAAGATTTAAAAAATAAATGCAATGTAAGGTAACATGCAAATTAAAAATCAATTATCTATTAAACACCTTTTTCAATAGTGCTTAATAGATAATTGTTTACATTTCTACAAGATATTTTTGTAAAACGAATTTTAGTGGAAAAATCGTGAAGAATGACGCAATTAAATTATGATTTACATTATTACATACAATAATTTCCACCAGTTCCCGTCTCTCCAGGGCTCAAGTGCCAGGGTTTCTGCTGCAAGATTATCACTCCAGTCATTCGGATGTTGCACCACGCTCGTTGCGGATTTCCATCTAAAGTAAAGTTATATTGCTATAAATTATAAAATAAAAAATATTAACAACGTAAAATACTGAATGGGGTAATAAAAATGGGGTGCAAAGCAGGAACCTCCACGTGCGGGCGGGACGTGTCGATACATGAGGACCTAAAAATCCAAGTGGAGCGACACCTTCTGCCCCCGGTGCACCCCGGGCAACATGCGTTAGCGATTGATAGTGGATGGAAGGAAGGAACTGTGATCGGCCTCAACCACCGTGACAGGCAGTAACTATCGATCGCTAGCTAATGGCAATCCTGCTCGGTTCCACCGGTAGCTAGTGGATGCCAACCGGTGGACTATCACAGCATCCACCTGCGTTGGCCTGCGCAGTAGATCGCAGTACGCGGGGATGACGGAGTCCTGGGGGGTTGAGCTGATCAGGAGTCGGGGCTAGTTACTCCTGTGATGCAACACACCCTGATTTCACGCCCAAACGGTAGCCTCGTGCCTAGCCAGCATGACGGTAATGGCCACGTGGTCCTCGCTTCGGTGAGGTCCATGGCGAGGTTTGGTTGGGCCCCGTAAGGGGTGGCTGACTGCCATGCTGACGGGGTAAGGATGAGTGGAAGAACTGGGGGAAAGGATCGATCCACCAGCCACTCATTTCGAGCTCCCAATATCGCGCCGGACGCCAACCAGCTGGACCTATATTCCCGACGTATCCCTGGTGTTCAAGTTGAACATCCCCAAAGGTGCGGGCTCCATGGGGGGTGGGGAGCGAGCGGGAATGAATCACTTAAAGTTTTACTATGGACAATCAAGGATCCAACCAGCCACAACAACTGGGACCCGGAGGGAAACCAAAGGGTACCAGCTCTCAACTGGGACCCGGAGGGGAACCGAAGGGTACCAGCTCTCAGCTGGGACCCGGAGGGAAACCGAAGGGTACCAGCTCTCAGCTGGAACCCGGAGGGGAACCGAAGGGTACCAGCTCTCAGCTGGGACCCGGAGGGAAACCACAGGGTACCAGCTCTCAGCTGGGACCCGGAGGGAAACCAAAGGGTACCGGCTCTCAGCTGTGACCCGGAGGGGAACCAAAGGGTACCAGCTCTAAGCTGGGACCTGGAGGGAATCCAAAAGGTAACAGTTCTGGTTCCTTGAAGGGAAAACCCAAAAAGGCAACCTCTACTCCACAGAAGAGCTCAGCACCGGCTGAAACCCGGAGACTACTGGCGCAGACATCAGTACAAACAAGGGAAGGAGCGACTGGAACTCCGGTCAATCCCGAACAGCCGCCGAAGAGAGAAGTAGCTGCATCCGCAGATACTGCCCAACCAGTCGACAGACTGCAGGCAGGCTGGACCCTTGTTGGACCGAGGGGCGAGAAGCGGGATAAGCCCCAGACTGGGACTGGTCAGCCGCACCCAGCACCGGTTCGTACTCAGCGCCACCGACCGAGTCAGAGGCAGAGGCGGAAAACGCGTCTGCGCGCGCTCAATGAGCAAAACGCAGACCCTCCAGCACACCCTACTAGGCCGGTGATGTCCGAACCCCAACCCGGCACCTCACGAGGTACAGGACGGTTGTCTACGGCGAGTCAAAAAGCCCGACCTACTTACAGGAAGGCCTCGAACATCAGAGACCCCCTACACGACAAAGTTGGCAAAGAAGCCAAGCCTGCTGGGTCGTCCAAACGGGCTCGTCTCGACGAGACCGTGTCACCAAGGGGCGAACACAAAAGGCCGAAGCTTCTCCACAGACCACAACCAACTTCATATGCGGACGCCACGAAAACAGATCCTTTGGTCGCTGTAACATTAGCCACCACAGGTCGTATTTGCGCGGCGTCGATACAGCTGATCTAGGGGAAGCTTGAGGGGAAGCTCTTGGTAGCTATGACAGCGGCCAGAGGTGAGGAGGGTGCCGTGTTTCTCGGCAAACCCGTCTATGACGGGGGAGTCCTGAAATTGTGGTGCTCCAATCTCAAAATCCTGGAGTGGCTTAAAACTGCTGTCAATGACATCGTACTCCCGACGGGAGACCGACTGACGGTGAAGCAGATGTGGGAGACAACTCGCCGCGTGTGGTGGCGGTAAGTGACAGTTTTCCAAAGCAATTTACTTTCGATAAGAAATATAAAATACAGCTGCATGAAGTTCCGTATGAAGGGACTAATGTTAAGGACCTGAGGATCTTTACTGATGGCACGAAGACTAGATCAGGTACAGGATATGGTATATTCTCAGAGGATCTAAATATACAGATAGCTGCACCCTTGGGTGCTCATAATACCGTCTTCCAGGCGGAATGCGTAGGCATCATAGTAGCAGCTACGGCGACTCTGTCTCGAAAAGTAAAGGACCACTCCATCCGAATCCTCACGGACAGCAAATCAGTACTACAAGCCTTACAAAGCGACATTATAACCTAAAAGCTTATATACAACTGTCACCAATCCCTGACGGAGGTATGTAGTAATAATAACAACGTAACTCTACAGTGGATCAAAGGTCACAGTGGCTCACGTGGGAACGATGCTGCTGATGAACTGGCCAGAAGAGGTTCGGAGATGGTTGCGATTGGACCAGAACCAATTGTCCCCCTTCCCTCAGGATGGCCTACATCAGTCATTCGGTCACACACTAAGGAGCTACATAACATATACTGGACACAGGTGAGTGGATGCAGGCAAGCGAAGGAGGGTCTACCGCACGTAGACCGGAAATTATCCCGCAAGCTGATAAAATTCACACGCCCAAGATTACGTAAAATAACTCATATTATTATTACGGGCCATGGCCCATTTAACAAACATCTGTTTAATCTAGGTGTTACAGACAGCCCTCTTTGCAGAGCTTGCATGGAGGCAGAGGAGACGGCAGCCCACATTGTTCTGGAGTGTACGGGTCTGGCCAACTACCGGGCCAAACTACTGGGGTCACCGACGACTCTCCCCGAGGTTATTGGTGACTCCAGAGGTTTAATCAAATATTTGGAGGAGTTGGGTTGGCAGGATTAGCCGCCCGCTTTTCAAACGCAAAATAGGCGCACAGTAGACGTCGAGTTGCGGACACAAGCCCGTGAATACATATACATATACATATAAAATACTGAATGCACGCAAGTACATACGTTTGGATTCTCAATCGACGAATCATAAATAAAAGCATATTATCTTTTTAGCATCTGGAACCTCCAGCTACTCTAAATCAAGGCTAAATTTTGTCTGTGAATAATTATAGACGTACTTACAAGAGATTAAATTTAACATGTTGCGCTTTGTCTTCCTGTGAACATTTTAGAAGTCCATTAAATATGATTCTCAAACTTTGCATATGCTCATTTACTTGTATTTTTAGCCCCCCTGCGCTCCATTCTCCTGCAAATCTTTGCATCCATTCGCTGACTGCTGTTTGAGGATGTTCTGTAGCAAAAAAATATTATATAAATTACTCAGAGTTTTTTGTTTCATTAGGAGATAAATTAATGAAGGACCGATAAGTAGTAATAACATTCTTTGGAGAGTAAGACTTGGAGATCAAGATCAGAAGGTTTTGAAGCAAATACTTAGTTGAATAGTCGGGGAATAGTAAATAATAATCGGTCGGCGAATAGCGAACAATAATCATTTATTTGTTAAAAATGACGATATATATACAGAATATTTACTATTCTCCGACTATTCGACTATTTGCTTCAAAACCTTCTGATCTTAATCTCCAAGTCTACTCTACATAGTGGTGACCCCGACGTAATCAGCCTCGCACCCCCAAACCGATGACCCTTAGCATGAACGTCAGCGCAACCTTCGCAAAAGCTACGTCATTTTGACGTCATCGTCACTTCAAGCTTTCAAACAGCGAGTCATACAGCCAGCCAGCATCCACGGCTACTACGGGTATCCTGACCACAACCATGCAGTGGACGTGCATACCTGGTCATCAACCACATCCTTCTCAGCGACCATGGCACAGCACACTGCACTTCGGCCGGTCAGCAAGCAGAGACGCACTTCTCTCCTGGTCGACGCAGCAGCCAGCCACTACGCAGCACTGCACCACCCCAACTCACTGGGGCATCACCGCACATAGTTCCGACTCACCGTCTAACTATGCGGCATCTGGTTCCGACTCAGTGGAACATTCCACTGGCCCGGCAAGCATCACAAGATATATGGACGACTCCACCTGCTATCTAACATCTATCAAACTAACATCAAAACTAACATCTATCTCGCCACATACGAAAACTGACGTATCCTAAATCGCGCTATCGAAGTTATCCAAGCGATTGAACATATATACAAGAACCCGACAACAACCGTCGGGGCAGTACTCTCCAAAATGGTGACCCCGACGTGATGTGATGACGTGTGGCTGCGAGGAACAGGGTGTAAAGTTCCTCATCCGCCATTGAAAAGGGAGGATCCTCCAACCAGACGAGTGTTGTGTCTGGTGGGCTATTGACCCCCCCCCCTCCCCCAAACTCTTTTATTTCTAAACCGTAAAATATACTTACGCAGTAACGTATAAGAGGTGCCATCCGGTAATTTAATATGAACAGTGGCCTCTGCGATTGGTTTCCTTCTACACAATTTGCGTATGCCCAATAGGATAACAGACCCGTCCGGTGCAGAGGCTCGTATTGAAATGTCATCCCAACCCTCCGTCTTATTTCGCTGTGGGGTTTCAATAGGCTCTTTCGTTGGTAATTGAACTTTCCAACGCTTTACAGCGTACCGCGCCAAAAATTTTTTTAAATAGTAGTTCCATCCTAAAAATTTATTGAATGTATTTTTTAGAACACCAATAAACAATTATTCTTTCTGTAAAATTTACGCTATTTAATAATCAATGTTAAAAATGACGAATAAATGGAAATTATTAATATGAATCTCATATCTACCACCGCTCTACCATACCTAAACTATTATATGTAAATAAACAAACATGTTTTGTAAGTTAGACTGTATACCACAAACCATAATTCTTGAGAACTTAACACGTTCACGGACAGAACGCCTCTCGACGTTGTCACTGTAAAAATTAATACGACAGTACGCTTAGAGCCAAAACACATAACGGCGTTGCGGCGACGCAACGCTAAATTCGGCAGTTTGCGTTGCGGCGTTGCGGCGCCGCGAAAAAGAGCGTTGTTGTAGGGTAACCAGTTCTTCGTGATTTTTTATTGTGGATATTAATTTAATTATTTTAAATATTATAGTTCACGTGAAATTTGTTAATTATTGTTTGTGAAGTTGTTATTTAGTAGAATGCATAAAAAGTAATCCTTTGTACCGGAAATAATTTTGTGAATCAAGTTTGTATGCTGGTAGAATTTTAAACAACTTTTGTCGCATAAAGCCTAAACAAAATTGAAACAAAGTGATACATAAATTAATATCTTACTATATTAGTTTTATAGATTAAGTATAAATAAATAGGTTTTGTCCGCGGCTCCGCTCGCATGGTACAGGCACCAACGGTAGTCGGTACGTAAAGTAGGTACTCTATGTCCTTTTCTGTACCCCAGACAACTGGTATGCAGAATTTCATGATGATCGTAATTCAGGTGAATAGTTAAAGCGTGAAAGCGTAACAAACAAAGAAACTCACTTTAGCGTTTATCATATGCATGAAATTAGCATTCCCCTATAATTGTGTAAGATATAAAAAATATCACTATAATAACTTTTCGAAACGCTGCTTTATTACATATTTATAATTTAGGTACATCATATATGTCACTTGTTTGAACCGAGTCTTAAATTAGCTGTAAATCTAATAGTTAAAAGTAACAACATAACAACAATTGAGCTGAACTGTGAGCCGGTTCACAGCTCCGGTTCAAGCATATGGCTCATGAGCTTATCTGCAGTTCATAAAAATTCATTGAGATACCCATGTCTAATAAAGACACAAAAAAATAAAATATAAAAATAGACACAAAATGTCAATAAATCATGGTCAACAAGTATGACGTCACAACGCCGGAATTGGCGGTGCCGCGCCGCTAAAATTGGCGGTGACGCCACCGCCGATTTTAGCGTTGCGGCGCCGCAACGCCGTTATGTGTTTTGGCCCTTATTGACGTCAGACTTTTTGCTTGTGTACAATCAGTACACCACACGGCGCTCCATTTTCTATACTGAGACAAGGAAGGGCATTCTGTAGTGTACGCCTATACCTGTACTGTCACATCACATCATTTTTTACTTTTGCATTGTGACACAACGCCTCTAGGCAATGTATGAAATTTTGTAGTGTCATAACACGATCAAACATTGAGCTGATACTTTCCGTGAACGTGGTAAATACATATAAAATGTTCCTTTTTGTTAAAAAAAAAATATATAATTAAAATTAAATGATTAGGCAAAAAGATTAAAATCACGGATAGCTACACGATAAATCTAATTTGATATCAATATAAATAGCTATGTAATTTACTGTAATCTTTATTACGAAACTATAAGAGATAAGTAACGCGGACATTTTAAAATAAATGAACTCACCCGCTTGTTGATAAAACCCTTTCTTTTTAACTGATTTTCTTATAAATATTAAGTAAAAAACAACACCAACTGTCAACAACCCAACTTGAAGTAATACGTCTATTAAATCCATGATAATAAATAACCAAGATGTACGACCAAACGCGTTTTATCTCCTTGAATGTTAATTTAAACTAGGAACGTGATTACGAATTGATTGTACGTACACATCTATACAGTGACAGTGTCTGATTAATAGTGATTGTTGATCACCAACCAGATATGATAATTTTGTATATCAGTCATCCACTCACCGAAATTACTCGACATGACAACATTTTTTAATTCATCACTTACACGTATGTATAATATAAAACAAAGTCCCTCGCCGCATATGACTGTCTGTCTGTTCGCGATAAACTTAAAATACTTAAAGGATTTTCACTAGGTTTTGACCAATAGACAGAGTGATTCATGAGGAAGATATAAGTGTCAAGATTTATTGTAAATTTGTTAAAATATGATGATATTCGTAAAAATATTGTAATAAGTCAAGCCGCCTGGGAGCTTTTCATTTCCCTTTGAGATATAGCTCTTTCTATTAAGCGGCCTAAATGGTGAAATTTGGCCTCTTAAAACTTGGTCTAAATTGGTCAAGAAATGGTCATAATAGGTCAGTGATTTTTAGTAATTAGTCGATACATTGACACTAATTACAAAGATTTTAAAATTCCAAGGTCATTGATGACATTTTGGTGGCTTAAATAAATCCTACAGATTGGTTCTAAAATCATTTCAATTCATCTTAAAATTAATTTTTCAATTTATTTACGGTCAACGGTTATTACATAAAAATAAAAAAAAAATTAGTTGACTTTTTTAAATTAGCACCTCAAAATACGAATTTTACATTATCAAACCAATATCCTTCAAAAGTAGCGAAATACATACGATTGGTCAGAAGCTTACAATAATTGGTCAGCAGTATAAAATTAATCACAATGAGTTTAAAAATTCCTAGGACCTCAATTCCAACGGATGACCCGTTTTCAACAGGAAATCTTTGCGGTAACTCCTCATAAGGTCAGGGTATTTCGGATATTCGGATTTCATAAAAAGTAGAGCAAGATTAGCCAAGTAGCCAAGAAACTAATGATTGACCACAAAACAGTTTTGACCCATTTGAAAAGTCTGGTTATACAAAAAAATCTCGATATTTGGTTTGTGGCACCCAATATTGAGATTTTTTCGAGCTCACTAAAAGAAACCTAATGAATCGTGTAGGTACTCATTTGCGATTCTCTATTGAAAAATAATGAAACTGAATCATTTTTGAAAAGATTAATCACTAGTGATGATGATTCCTACGACAAGAACGTGCAAAAAATATCATGGTCAAATGGTAGTCAAGCTCCACAGACTGCAGCGAAACTCGGATTAACGCGCAATAAGGTGATGCTGTGTGTATGGTAGGATTGGAAAGGCATTGTTCATTATGAGCTTTCACCTCCGGGCAAAACAGTCGGTTCGGATCTCTACTAGTCAAAACTAATGAGAATCAGACAATAATAAATTAAGAAAAAAACGGCTGGAATTGATCAACAGAAAAGGACTATGATCTTTCATCACGATAACGCCAGACGACACACATCTTTGGCCACAAATAAAAATTTGAGAGAGCTTGGTTGGGAAGTGTTAATACATCCACACATATAATTATACAGTAGGCGCGCGAGTTCATGTCCATCCTGAGGAATGCTTTAGTTCTATGACCAATCATAATGTCGATATCGATAATCTCATTTGGTCAATCATAATATCTATTCCATATTTATTGCAACTTTAAGTAAGTAAATATTTATTTATTTATTTATTTTTATTTAATACTTTATTACACACGTTATTAAATATTAGCATCGAAAAAAAAAATTACAGTAAATGTGCAATGGCGGCCTTATCATGCTTATGTATTATAAAAGGTTTTTTCTATTTGAAATTGTTGAAGGCGAAGTACTCATGGTTTCGTAAAAAAAAACAATACAATAGCGGTCAATAGTTTTTGAAGTTATACTTCTTTAGGCGCGTTATGGAAAAATCATGAGAGTTTTAATTAGAGATGAAACGGATAGCAGTTTGGCCGGATACCGGATACCGGATATTCGGCCAACTCTGTGGCCGGATAGCCGGATATCCGGCCGCCGGATATCCGGCAGAACTTAGCCGTTTGGTGCATCGCACACACACACTTGCGTAGGCGGCGCGCGAACGATCGGGTGGACTCGGTTCGATTCGGGTCTTTTCGTTGATGAACGAAGTTAGCAATTGTTTCATTCATTCTCATTGTCTTATTGTGTCGTTTGCAGTGCAGACACGTGCGTGTCTGCGTGATCGTTTTAGGTTATTATTATTTTAAGTATATATCTAATTTAGCAACGAGAAATGGCATCGGTGAAGAAAAAATTGCCTTTATGGGAATACTTTTAGTTAGCTGTTTGTTTATTATGCAATGTTAATATTTCTCGTGGCGGCGAAGGGAAAAAAAACAGGTATGCATCTAATAATAATCTAATTGCAATTCTTTTTTTATCGAGTAAATCATCTGCAAGTTTCGTAATGTACCTACCTATTAATTAATTAATTAATTAGTTTCGGGGTATTTCGAGATGAATTTCGTACGGTGAATAAAGACAAGGCCACTGTGGAGCCTACTACAATTTCTTTAGCCATTGCAGAGACAAGTTAGTCTTCAGTAGCAAAAAAGCAATTGACTATGACAAAATCTTACGAAAGCAAATTGCTCTGGGATATAAATGATACTAAAGCCAGAAAGTACAATTATTTAGTAGTATGATTGCACTCTTCGATTGTGCTGCATATTATTGATCGAAGATTGCACTCGACAACGAGCCATCGTGGCGCCATCCATAGTGGAAAGAACTGGATTTGCCAGACTCTTAGAACAAGCTTTACCCTACTATAAATTTCCAAGCCGGACTTGTATTACCCAAAAAATCGTTTTTGATATATATATATATATATTTTTTTTTTATTTATTTATTTAGGAAGCCAACGTAATACTGTAAGTATACAATTCTTAACTTAATACTATTATCAATATAAATGTTACAAAGTATATCACAATTATAGGCTAACTTAACATGTAAGTTCCAATAAAAGCAATAAACAATAAAAAACTGAAACAATTACGCTTAACAACTTAACAAATCTTTAAAAAAATATTGTAATTAAAAAAATCATCAATAGAAAATAATATTATAACAAATAAGACATAAAACGGACAAAAAAAAAAAATGAAGAAGATTAACCCAAAAATTATATGTCTGAGGTATTAGGAGATCTGATTATCAAAATTTATAAAGTACCGTGTGAGTTTAGCTTTATAGCAGTTTAACGAGTCGAAGAATACATCAAGGTCAGCCTTTTTTGATAAATTATTGTAAGATTTTTCAGCTCTTCTTAATGGGGCATTTAAACCTAAATTCGTTCTTGATAGTGGACATCTAAAACTTTGCGTGTTAACAATTCTTTTACTCAGTTTAGGTGTAAATATATTAAGTTCCTTTAAAATTTTAGAACAGTCAATGTCACCTGATATTATTTTGTGTAAAAAGCAAACATCGGCAATATCCCTCCTATGAGTTAGTTTTAGCATTTTGTAATGCTGTAATAAATTGTCATAATTGCTTACTTCGTTATTAATTCGATCTTTGCGAGATAAAAATTTTAGGAATTTTTTTTGTATTCTTTCTAATCTATTTTTATGCGTTTGATAATATGGATTCCAAGCAATAGTGCAATACTCTAACTTACTTCTAATCAATGAATTATACAACAATTTTAATGTATCTGATTTTTTAAAGGCTTTAGTTGATCTAATTATAAACCCTAACGTCTTCAATGCTTTGCTTACAACATCATCTATATGCGGAATAAAACTCATTTTTGCGTCAACAATAATACCTAAATCTCGTATCTGAGTGACTTTTTTGAGAGTGATACCGTTTACACTATATTTAAAATCAATGTTTGTTATTTTTCTACTAAATGTTATGCTATTACATTTAAGACTATTTAGATTCATATGATTTTCTGAACACCATAAGGCAAATCTATTCAAATCCTCTTGCAAAAGTTGTGAGTCTTCAACAGTTCTTATGTTCTTATACATTTTAAGGTCATCTGCGTAAAGTTGAAATTCACTATTTTGTATATAGTTTACAGCATCGTTAATAAAAATTCCAAATAATATAGGACCAAGTTTTGATCCCTGAGGTACCCCGGAAGTTGAGTAAAATGTATCTGATTCATAGCCTCCCAAAACAACGTTCATTTCTCTGTTCTGCAAGTAACTGTCTATTAATTTAAGCAAACTTTTGCCAATACCATATTTGGAGAGTTTTTGTATTAAAAAATTATGATCAACCACATCAAATGCTTTTGCTAAGTCTGTATAAATACAATCAGTCTGTGTATTATTGTCAATAGATTTTATAATATCTTCCACAAATACTACCAAATTAGTAGTTGTAGATCTATTTTTAATAAAACCATGTTGATTCTCTGTTATTATAGGTTTCATGTGCCAAGTAAGAAAAGGACAAATTAAGGATTCAAAAATTTTTGAGAAGACCGATAAAATACATATGGGTCTATAATTTTCTATGCATTGTTTTTTTCCATTTTTAAAAATAGGTACGACTCTCGTTTTTTTCCAATAAGAGGGAAATTTACCATCATTGAGAGATTTTTGATATATAAGGCAAAGTGGTTTCACTAATGTTTGAGCTGTGTTTTTGGCAAAAATAGGTGGAATGTTATCAGCTCCTGGCCCCTTTTTAACATCTAGAGATTTTATTTTACTAAGTATGTCATTTTCACATATGGAGATTTTTGTTAAATATGAGTTGTAGGATGCATCATATCTATCAATGAAGGGAATATCTTTAAATGATTTTGTATGTTGAACATACTGCCTTGAAAAATGCTTTGCAAATTGATTACAGATGTCCTTTCCGTTAGTGAAATTACAATTATCCAACGTCATCAAAGCTGGATAATCACATTTATTGCGTCGAAGATTTTTTATGTAGGAATAGAAAAACAATGGATTTAATTTCACGTTAGATTCTACATTTTCAATATACTTATTGTAATCACTGTCTATTAGATCTTTACATCTGTCTCTGAGTATTCTAAACTCAATGTCATCTAGAGGATTACCATATTTTTTAAATAATAATCTGTATTTATTTTTTTCTTTTAATCTTCTTTTAAGATTGTGTGAAAACCAAACTGGATAGTTCTTATGAAAAAATGAAAATGAAAAATGAAAAAATATTTATTTCAGTACCATCGAGTTATTTTACACATTGTGATTGACTCCCTCAATTAGGTGCAGAAAGCACCTGAGCCAGATGGAGTCGCTCTTCCATTAAAAACTAAATACTAAAAACGGTACTTAGCGCTAATTCATACTAAAAAATAATAAAAAAAAATAGTAAAAATAGTTAAATAATAAAAATAGTTAAATATTCATACATAGATATACATTAGAGTGTATGTGTGTGTGTGTGTGTGTGTGTGTGTATGTGTGTGTGTGTATATGTGTGTGTGTGTGCGTGTATGTTGTGTATGCATAATTGAGCGTATACATGTGCGTGTACATGCTTCAGCCTAATTTATTTTTAAAAGGTTTTCTGTCTGGTCGTAATCTAAGGTTTTAAGCCAAGTTGATAGCCTATGTCTGCATTGACGAAGTGTCAATGGATGAATAACTAGGGATTTATTGATGTTATTATATAAAAATGATGACATATATCCGTATTGACACTGGGCGAATTGTGTGTGAGTACGTTTAGTGTCAAAAACATTGTTCTTTCTTCTCTTCTTAAAATTTACTATGTTGTAATCTGAGGAGGTATGCTTTCTTAAAATTGTATGCTGAATGTATAGTTTTCTGACTGATAATACCTCCGATGTTGTGTAAAGGCTTGTGGTCGAATATTGGCGTTTTTTAAAATAAATAACCTTCAGAAGTGCCCGCTGTGCTCTCTCCAACACAATTAAATGAGTTTTCGAAGCAGCGCCCCATATTGTAATACAATATGTAGTGATTGTCTGTGCTAAGGCGTAGTAGATCTGGTTCAACAACTTTTGGCCAGCCACATGCCTGAGAATTTTAAAAATCCACATAAGCTTTATAAGTCTACCAGCCACTAATTCTACATGTGGTAGCCAGGACAGTCTATGATCCACCATAACACCTAGGTATTTAGTGGCAAATACTCTTTCAATTGAGGGGCAAGTGCACGAAATGTCATCAGGATGATGATTATTGTGTATTTTGATATTGAAATTGCAATCCGGTTGGGTTCTGTTAGTTACTGTAAAGCACATGTAATTAGTTTTGGAGGTATTCAAAGTCAGCAAATTACATCTGAGCCAATCTGCGACCAACCTTAAACCATTTTCTGCCACAGCTTTAACTTCATCCCATGACTCCCCGGTAAAAACCAGTGCTGTATCATCTGCATAAGAAAAGATCCTAGTATTCTCCAAGTTCAAATTACAAAGGTCATTAATATAAATAAGGAACAGTGTTGGACCCAGGACACTTCCCTGTGGCACACCATAAGTAGTGTAGGTTTTTTCACTTACCATACCATCTATTTTTACTCGTTGAGTTCTATTATTTAAGTAATCTTCGAACAGATTCAAAGCAGCACCTCTAATACCAATCTTTTCAAGCTTTTGTAATAGTATGGGAAAAGAAACGGTATCAAACGCTTTCTTTAAATCTAAAAAAACTGTTAGACACTTACCCCTGCCATCCAAGTGATCAATAATAACAGAAGTCAAGGCTTCAACAGCATCCACAGTTGATCTACCCGTTCTAAATCCGAATTGTGATGCTGATAATAAGTTAAATTTATTCAGATAGTTCTTTAACCTTGAGTTTATAAGTTTTTCTATTACTTTGGATATGGATGGCAAGACGGAAATCGGTCTATAGTTACTAACGTCGTCTGTAGCTCCATTCTTGTATATTGGAGTGATAATTGACTCCTTCAACTGAGTGGGGAACACGCCATTAGCAAAACAGAGATTTACTAAGTGGGAAATGATGGGAGCCACTTCAAGTCCTGCAAGCTTAAGGAAACTGGTCGGGATACTGTCATATCCAGGGGCACTAGTGGTTTTTAACTGGGAGATGACAGTGTGTACTTCCTTTGGATCGGTATTAAGAAAAACAAAGGAAGACAGATTCGTTACCAAATTATATTGGTGAGTCGTATTTGTTTGGTCTATTTTTTCAGCGAGACTTTTTCCTATATTGGCAAAGAATTTATTGACAACTTCAACCGACTCCTTTGGAGAATGTTGTATCTGTAGGAGCTTAGAACTATCAGTAGTTTTCCTTTTTTGATGGGTAATAGTTGCAATATTACTCCAAAGGGTCCTGGGATTACTAGATGAATCCTGAAGCAATTTTCTGTCATACTTCCTTTTTGAGTTTTTTACAAGATTGTTGCAGAAATTACGATATCTTCGGTAGGAGATCCCAAGAATCTCGTTGCTAGGGTTTGAGCGGAGTTTGTGCCATAATCTATCCCTGTGTCTGATGCATCTTAACATCCCCTGTGTTATCCAAGGTTTGAGGAGTAATTTACTCTTCGTAATTGTTATCTTACAAGTGTTTTCTTTTAAAGAATCTGCTATATTCTGTACAAGACTGTTCGTGAGAGCTTCCGGGTCAGTTAAATTTAATAAATCAAATAAATTTCTATTTTTTAAATTGAGTAGTGCACCTTTGTAGTCAACTACTGTTTTCGTTTTTATATTATGTATTTTAACGGACACTTTAGCAAGATGTAGCAGGACCATGTCATGATCAGTCACTGTTGTGTTTAGAATTGCCACCTGTGCAGATATATACTTTCTATCTATTTTTAACATAACATGATCGAGTGAATTGTTTCCTCTAGTCGGAAGGTTATGTCCCATCATAATACCATGTGTTCCTAACATTTCGAGGTAATTTAGCCTATTGCGATGCTCACCACATTGTTCTGTTTCCCTAGCTATGGTATTTATGTTTATGTCTCCCATTAAAATAATGTTTTTATTCTTCTCTATCAGCTGCAGGTGCTGGTTTAGAGTTTCTAAAAAAGGATCGACGTTCGTTACAGAGGGCGAACGATATATTGCTAACAATATAATGTTTTTTATATGTATTTGCACACATGTAGCATCCCGAAGATCAATTTCTTTCAAATCAGCATTTATAGTTTTCTTGAAATATGCTATGACGCCATCGCTCCGATTTTTATTCCGAGACGAAGCATAAAAAGAGTAATTCGCTATATTAGGCGTAGGCTTATCGCTACACAGCCAACACTCGGTCAAAAGTATTATGTCTGGCTCAACTGGTAGTTGGGATATTGTTACCAGAAAGTCGTCTAAATTACAATAAACACTACGAATATTTTGAGTTATAATCACCAGGCCGTTATCTGTAATCTCAAGTTTATGGGCTATGTCTACAATATTGCAGCGCACAGTGTTAGCAATTTTCATGTCATCAATTTCATTTAATTTCTGGATATCGTCAGCCATTATGTATAGGTATCAAAGCACTGGCTGTGTAGCAACAAGTTTAGAAAAGAAGATTGAAGAGAGCAATTTCTACAGTTTACCGCACTGTGTAAGTTTTTACGTATGAGTGATTTTATGAATAAAAGTGAGAGTTTTTTTATTGTATATGAGTGTATAAGTGTGTTTGTACGTGTGATTGTCATAATACAATGAGGTATATCAATGTATGAAGTTACAAAAATAAAGATAAGCATGATTAACTTGAATATAACAGCTGAGAGATTGTCTTGCCATATTCCAAAACTATTAATTTCAAAAAGTAGATAAATTCTTGGGCCTAGTCAGTCCCTACACACAAGCTGGTGCACCTGGGCCTCCGACTTAATTTGAATAATTGGTGAGGTCTCAGTTTTTCTTATATAAACTTTACCGTAAGATGTCCAGCAAAATTTGTACTGACCTGACTTCGCCAGATCTCTGGCCAAAAAATATAAACGAGACGCCCTTGCGGTTAACTGTTCGGTGACAAATACGGGCGTATCTTCTGAAGTGCGGAAACCCAGGTGCTTAGCAGACAACTTAGCTTTTGATTTTACATTAAAATTTTTGCACAGTTTCAACATGTAATTTTTTAAGATTGTCGATGACGTTTCTACGATGATTGTTGAGTTCTGGGTGTCTTTCTTACCACGAACCCTGTATATGTCCTTAATGTCACCTTTGTTTAGGTTTCCACCAACATTAGATGACAAGCATAAGGTCATTTCAACCAGGTCTTCTTTTGTTTCACCGTGTTTCTTAGGCACGTTTTTTATTTCAAAGTTTGTTTTCCGCCAACCAATCTGTAAGTTTTCCAGTTTGTCCTCCAATATTGTTATATATTCTTTATCCTCCTTTATTTTGTTTTCAAGTGAAGTTATTTTCTTTGTCAGCTCAGCATTTTGCGCAGACAGTAATGCAATAGAACCTTCAATATTTGAATTTGTTTGCCTTATTTCCTGTAACGTTGGACGAATATTGCTTAGCTCTTTCTTATGAGCCAAAAACAGATTCTGGATCATATCTTTCATTTCTTCTTTAAATTTGTTGAAATCATCTGCCGTAACATTTCTACTGCGCGCCGTAATGTAGCTTGGTGGAGTGACATCGACTCTCGATTCGTCACTTAAATTATCACAAACAGACATATCGGCATCCCTGTCCATGGCAATCTATCAAGGCAAAAGCTGTGCTTTTTAATCTCAACTTTAGATGAATGTAGTCATAAAAGTGACAGATAAATGTATCTTACTTGGACCAGCACCTTACATTAATATCGCTCCCGCTATCGCTCATGAATTACGGCAAGCGACGATTTATAAAACTTAGGATAGCGACAGTGACGTATGCACAGCGTAGCTTGCGAACTGTTGTTACTGCATTATTGCTGTTTCTTACTTACTCGGGCAGCTGTTAGACGTGCAAGACGTAGCTTATAAAATTTGCTGTCACTGACTGACTCACTGAATCACTGCTTCGCTGCTTTTCTGTCTCGTCTCAGCACTTATCGACCACTCGCGAGTTATGTTCGCCTGGTACTCAACGAATTTTGATAAATATAAAATTTATTTATAAAATATAATTTTAAATATTTAAAACATAAAATTAAACTTAATCAATACACAAGCAGACGTCTTAACGCTTTCGCAGTCGGAGGGGAAGAGGAAGGGAACTTATTATATTTTACCTTTCTTTTTGGAACGCAAATTTCTATTATTCTACGTAATTCAGAGTAAAAAATTGTGACCATTTCATCTACATCCATGCAATTAGTAAACAATGACTCCCAGTCTATATTTTGAATATGTGTATTTACGGACTCATAGTCTGCACTTTTAAAATTAAAATCAGTAAATGTGATTGGTTCAAAAACGTTTTCACTTGAGTTATAATTTATAATTATTTCTAATGGAGGATGATAATTATCGACCGGACAAACACCTGTGTAATCGTTGCTAACCGCGACACCCTCAATATTAGTAAATATTAAATCTAGAATTTTACCATAAATATTATTAATTTCATTACATTGCTTCAAATTTGTAAGTGACATAAAATCCCTTACTAAACAATTAACGGCCGAGTTGTTGGGGCTTACCGTAAACTTTGTGGGTTTATTATCATCCCATAACCAGTGCAGTGAAGGTATGTTAAAATCACCAACGATTAGGGTAGTGGTATGTTGCAAAACTATTTTTTCAGTATTTTGTATAAAAGTTTTCAGTACTTCATATTTTAAAGGAGATGGTATATACACTGCACAAATAGAAATAACTGATGAATCAATCACAAGACTTACCCATAAATCCTCATATACGGTCTCCCACGCTGTAACTCTATAACTTTTAATTCTTTTAAGGACGGCTATTAAAACACCTCCTCCGTCACTTTTTAAAGAATTACTAGATTCACGATCTCTCCTGTATACAACATATCTTTCGTCTATAAACTCGTTATTGTTAATACTGCTATTAAGCCAGGTTTCTGTAAATACAATAATATCGAAATTATCACTAAGTAAAGCACGGTAAACGTCATTTGTTTTTGTCCTAATACCTCGTACATTTTGATAAAAAATTCTTAAACTACCCAACATACAGTTATTTTTTTTTAATTATTATTATTTTTTATTATTATTATTAAGTATCTAATTCCAACCAAATATGATTTTACGACAATTAAAAAAATGTATTGTATTATAAATTAATCTAAAGTTTTGAGGATGTTTTTGGATTTTACAAATATTACATCACTCGCTGCAGATTTTCTGAGAAATATGTTGCCGTTACGTGACCAGACGTAGCGATACTGCTTTTCCTTAGCAAAGAGTCTAGCAGCTGCGTGTATGTCCCTAGATGCAGAGGTCAGATGCTCAGAGATAAAAACAGGTGTTTTTTCCCCTGATATTCCGAGATGAGATGTATTTAATTTGTTTTCAGTATTCCTCTTATTATAGTTAATTACACCAGCCAAAAATCGATCACGCGTAATTGGAGTTGAAAACTTTACAATTACAGTGCGAGGGCGAGACGAATTTTTATTTTGTTTGGCAACCCTTGTACATTTAATGATACCACCTTCTGTAATGGGTACATTTATCACTTTGCTTATTTGTTCGACTGTGTTTACAAGGTTTTCATTTCTAAATTCAGGTAAACAGTGTAATTCTATATTGCTCGCTCTTGCTTCCTTTTCCAGATTGTTAATAACGTCACTATGGGAGTTCAAGATATTTCTTAACTCGCAATTATCCCTTTTTAGATTTTTAATTTCCTCTTTGGCTTCTTCTAATTCCCGCTTAACACAGTCATAAAGATGAGAAAAATGATCAATGGATTCCTTAATGCTTTGCAATACGCTTAACTCTTCGCGAACTTTTTCAAACTCAATATTTATTGTAGTAGTTATTATCTCCTGTACTTCTCTTGATATCTGAGACGTAGCCTGTACTTGCGGTATATTATTTTCTTGACAGCTTTTCTTCTCCTTCGGTGTATTTAGGTTACCTTTTCGAGTATTAAAACTACAATCCATACAGACCCGCTGTGTTCGAGATATATTGCTGTTATTATTTAATGTAACACAGTCTAAGTGATAATGTGTTTGACATTTACAGCATTTTATCCTCTTCTGTGTCACTAAGATATTGTTTTTACATAACAGGCACTCATTGGTCATCCTTACTTAAATCGAAATATAATTTATTAAATGAAAAATAATCGTTACTAAAATTATGTAGAAATGTCTTTAAAAACAAACTTCAAAACCTTTAAATCTAATAAAAAGCGAGAAATAAGAAAAAAAATGTTATTATTACGAGAAAATTAATAAAAAACACTCTTAAAAGTCAGTTGGAATTGAACTCGGGTGAGTCAAAAAGTTCCGATAACTACGTAGTGTATGAGCACACTACACCAAACAAGCACTTATATTTTACCGAATTACTATATGTATTTTCACCTTCTATTAAATACTTTATTATTATTTATATAGTTTATACTATTTCAGTCTGTTAATTATGTCACTAACACTGCACGGCACTATTTACTTAAGTTCAACCGCTAATTAAATATTTTAAAATCAAACTTGTTATTTCACTTGATATACTAATTAATTAACTGGGATTTTTGCAACATTGTTTAGGCAATTGCTTCAGAATTCTACTTCCACTACTTTTTGGCTGATTTATGCGAAAAAAAACTACTTTTTATTAATTTTATAACTGAGGACACAGTTCGTGCGTCTAGTTAGTTCCGCGGGTAGATATGAAATATATATATATATATATATATATATATATATATATATATATATGTCATAATTTACCAGAAAATCAAAACATTTCAGTGACATCCGACATATGGATTTGCTTACTTTTTATTAAAGGCATCTCGAATAGATCGCAATCACGACCCATACATTTGGTGGTCAGTTAATTTGAATCAGTACCCGCAGTTGTCAACATTTGCTAGAATATCTGTCTTGAGCTTGGCTGGAAAGCTTATTCTCAGAAGTTTGTCTGGTATACAAAAGCAAGCGGAGTCGCCTCTTACCAATAAATTCAGAAAATTTGGTATTCATTCACTACAGTTTGCCTCTTGTTAATTTTGAATACTAAAATAATTAATAAAACAAACATTTTTGACATGCGATTAAATAAATAAACGGTGTCCATAACCTATTGTGGTATTATATTATTATTTATTGATTTGCCTTGTGTAAAATAATGATAATTTTTTGAATTTTACTATCCGGTATCCGGCCGGATATTGAAGTACTATCCGGTATCCGGCCGGATAGTGAAAACAAGGCCGGATAGGCCGGATACCGGATAGTTGCCGGATATCCGTTGCATCTCTAGTTTTAATTTTACGATGCACGCGCATCTGTGACACAAAAATTAACAGTATGAGGTTGCGGAACAGTATGAAGTTGCCGGCTAAACCACTCATTGAGCCTCATTGCTACCAACAAAAGAGAAATAGAACCTCTATTAGTCGCGTATGTTGGCACGCTCGTCGTCTCTGATCACTATTTTCATATTTATTTATAACTAGCAGCCCGCCCCGGCTTCGCACGGGTCTTTAACTAAAATTTTAAAAATTATACATTTATATTTTTTATCACCTACACCTGCGTCGATAATGGAAAATATTTTATAATAGACGGATTGAGTGACAGATTTATTATATCTATATACATACATACATACATACATACATACATACATACATACATTATGTATATGTATAGATAGTACGGATGAAACATTTGAACTGTTTTTTTTTTTATTAATTATTTTCTCTTTGATGAATACCATATTTTAATAAGTATTATTCCCGACGAAGACAAATCCAAAAACACAAAAATCATAAAAATCGTTCCACTCGTTCTCGAGCTATAAACGGTGTAACTAACACGACTTTATATATATATATATATATATATATATATATATATATATATATACAGGGTTAATTCTAAAACACCAGCAACCTCTCAGGACAAGATAGCTAACATTATGTACAACAACATTTGTTCTACCACTTTTGTTAATTTGTTAGATTTTATTTTCATACAAAAATAAATATTAATTTAATTTTTCGTCGAATGAAATAAACTCTACGCGCGTCCCAAAGATTAGGTAAATAACTACCACGTACTATTGTGAGGGGAAAGGTACGGGGGCGGCGCTAGCGCCTTTGAACTTGACCTATTTAGCCAGCCGTGAGGCCCGTGAGCCGCGGCAGTCGGCGGCGGGCGACCTTGATGCGCGCACGTCATATGATTTTGTGTGCTACTCGTATTTATTTTATTCGTATCGATCGATGTATTGTACTTGTACTAAAGTTATTTTATAACCATGGTACCGCCGCTATTCTAATGTCGAATACACGGAAATGGTGAGGATACTGGCTAGGTGTGATGACAATGTGTCGGAAGCCTGTCGGCAATATGCAGCTAGATATTCGAACTTACCTACACTGAGCCGTGAGACAATGTCAACTCACCGAATCTGACAAACTAGCACGAGTAAATTTTTGTAACTGATTCGGTTAACTAAAATAATTTGTGCGTTCAATAAAATTAAAACTAATTCGGAAGTGTTAGCACGTGTTAGTGAACAGCTGATTTTTAGGTGTTGTCTGTGTGTTCGTTGTGATGGTGACTTATTTTGAACGCTATCTGCGCGATACGCACCGACATGCGCGTTACTTTAACCTTAGAGGTAATATTTCGTTTGAAAATATTATTTTATTGTCAATTTTTTTTTAATTATTGTAAATACGCTGATTTCACTTTTGAAATACTTATGCCTGCCTGTATTTAACAATAAAAAGTGAATAATACCTAGCTACCAATATTTGATATTAAATTGGTTTAATTAGACTTTAGTAAACGTTAAAGAATAATTACCTACGTTAATAATTTTCACATATTTTTTATGTTCAGAATTCAGATACCTAATCTACATACCTACATTTTTATAGTATTGGCGGGCATACGGACAGTCGAAGCCTTTTGATGTCTAGGTACCGGATTTCTACCGCACAACTGGTTGTGCGGTAACCTCTGGAGGCTATGCAGATGTGTTGCCCTCCTATACATACGATTTATTTGTTTTTTTATTGTTTAATATAGCCAGTTCTAAGCCTGGTAAAGTATGAAGGGATTGTGGACTCAGTTTACGTATTGCAGGGACATGACAAAACAGAAATTTGATTATTCACTTAAGTCACTGCGATATATGTACATACTATGATACTGCCCACAAACCCACCAAGCAATTTATATTAATTTTATTAACTAGAATTATCGGGCAGAGAAAGTGTTATTTATTACTATTATTATGCAAGCGCGCCCGAGCGTCGCGTCATCCTTTCGATAATGAATGAAACATAGACTCTAAATTTCAGAGAAGTACAATAAAAACTTAAAAAATCATTTTTAATTAATGTATTGAGTTATGTCAAAAGTCGTAGAACAAATGTTGTTGTACATAATGTTAGCTATCTTGTCCTGCGAGGTTGCTGGTGTTTTAGAATTAACCCTGTATATATATATATATATATATATATATATATATATATATATATATAGATTACAACTTAAATAGCTATAACCATCCAACTTTGTACAATCAACAAACAAATAACGACCAAACATTTTAAATTTTAACAACGAACAAACAATCAAGACCGTAGTACCCTAAAGTATTTAGGTAATTATATACAAAAAAGAAAAACAGATTATTAAATACGGGCGAGTGTCATTCTTTTGGCCGAAGTTTTGGTCAGCGCGATTCAGAAAATTATCTGCACCATCTATCGTATAATTGTAGAATATCGTTTTTATATTTAGTGACATTTAACATAATTAATATTTAACATAATAGTATATTAATTGAAAATGATGTTTATCTAAAATATTAAAACGATTTCTATGCCTATCCGACATATTTAGTAAACTTTTAAGTTTAACAAAATAATAACTCATAAGTTTTGTGAGTTTTAAAGATTCCTTAGACCAGATGGCGTCTATGTCGCGTCTAGGCGTATTTCTATTTTCTTAAATATTTATTTTTAAATTTAATTACAATGAAACAAAAACTAAATTATACTGTGAGTTATTTCTAATTTTTATGTATTAAAGGTATTAACATTGGTTTTGTACTTTTTACGTGATACGTGATCAGAGAAAAACACGATAAGAGATGGCGCTGATACAAAAAAATACGCGCTATTGAAATTTATTCTTGATGATATATACTGTATAAATTAAACGGAGGTTTTAACAGATTTACGGCGAGTTGCACGAAACCGTCGCTAACTTTCCGTTAGTTAAGTTGCAATTAATCTTAAAATTAGTTGATCTCATGATTAATTTAAAGCTGTTGGAATTAATCATCCGTTAGATAGGTCTTTAATTAAACTAAATTTTTTTGTTAACTTAATCAGATGTAGGTTTTGTGCAACAGATAATCACGATTCTTGTGATTAAATTAGTTTAATAAACACTTAAATTTAAAATTTGTTTCGTGCAACTCGGCGTTATTATTCGTAATATAATATATTCATCAACATGTTTTTATTTTGTACATTAGTAACACGTGTCTTAGTTTCATTCAAATGCGAATTATATATGTGCTAATAAATTATATTCAGTAGTGATTTAAATTGAATATTGTATTTGCGGAGATGTTCGTGTGTCTACGTTATATTTTATATTTACCCGACTGCGACAGAAGGAGGGTTATGTTTTTCGAGTGCATGTATGTATGTATGTATGTATGTATGTATGTATGTATGTATGTATGTATGTATGTATGTATGTATGTATGTATGTATGTATGTATGTCCATTTCTTTGGCACGCCCTACAGCCCAAACGGCTGGACGGTTTTTGACATATGAGGTGTCGTTGGATTTGTCTAAATTGTAGTAGTGACATAGGCTATATAAATTTTCAAAATGGCGCCCACAAATGGCGGAATGAGGGGGGGGATGGAGTTGAATTTTTTTTCTTACTGTAGCAATATGGGTATCAAATGAAAGCTAGTAAATTGTTTTATTCTTTTAGTTTATAATAAGAGTATTTTACGCAGTCGGGTTTTTTGATTTTTTTAATTAAGCATACTTGTTTATAATATTTATCTATAAATAAAAATACGAGTTCACGTTGACGTTCAATATATTTTCTTTTCTGTTTTTATTCGTTACCATGACAATTTATTTTAGGCCTAGGACATTCAATCATAAATAGGTATTATCCTCTTCCGCTTGGGCCGTCGTGAAGTGTAGACGTTTGATCTGTTGCTCGCTATGCAATAATATTATTACCACGAAGCAAGATTATTACTAAATAAATTTGTTAATAATTAACAATGAATCATCGGGAGTGCATGACTATGAAGGTGTTAGTTGTTTGTTGAGTGTCGTGTCCACGCGCCGGTCAAGCAATACAACGCAACGAACACACAAATATCTGTCTTCTTCCCACTCGCTACGCGCTTCTATGCTCCTGGTAGCTGTGAGTGCATTGCGCTCGAGTCATTTGTTCGCGCTCATCTACCTGCATAGTTTACGTCATCCTAAGCGGTGGCGAGCGCTTATATTTTTTACATACCTATGTATGAGTATAATATTTTCATCGTACTCGATACATTGTAATAGGTGCCGTGCGCTTGTACTTCTATCGCTTACTATCAATTGAGTCTGTATCTAGAAAAGATTTTGACAGGATGTTACGTACTCCTCAGAAATCAATCTCTGAGGGTGATCTGCAGCACTTATCTGACTCCAACTCGACTCCACCTAACAATGGAAGTGGGCGTTATAAGCGTAAGCGCTCAATGGAGGGTTCCGGTGAGTGCACGGAATTAAAAAAAGAAATTATGGACATAATATCATCATGGAAGGCACAACAAACTTCCGAAATTAAACAAATATCGTCGTCCCTTCGAACAATCGAGGATTCACTAAAATTCATTTCAACACAATATGATGACATGATTAAAAAAATGCAAGAAATGGAATGTGAACGTCGCAAAGATAAAGAACATATACTCATATTAGAAAATAAATTAGAAAATCTACAAAAAAGCCAAAGAAAGTACTCATTCGAACTGAAAAATGTCCCAAAAATTAATACTGAAACCAAAAACTCCCTTATTAATATGGTAACGCACCTATCCTCAACTATCCAAGTGGAAATTGAGCCTAGGGACATTAGGGATGTATACAGATCCTCCTCGAAAGGTGAAAAAAAGCCAATAGTTGTCGAAATGTCATCATACGTACAAAAAACTAATATCATGACGGCTGTGAAACGATATAACAACCTCAATAAGAACAACAAATTGAATACCTCCCACCTTGGATTAAAATGTAACAATACTCCGATCTTTATATCCGACCATCTTACTTCAAACGGGAATAGACTTCACTACCTTGGGAGGCAGTTGTGTGTCGCTTTGAACTATAAGTTTTGTTGGACGCACCTAGGCGACGTACTCGTACGTAAGGATGAACACTCGCCTATTATAAAATTGGTAAATGAATCTCAAATACAGAGTATGTATAATCCTACTAAATGACTAGCTCAGACGGATCATATTTACCTACATATAATTATTCTAATAATGGTGCAACTGCTACATTTCAATGTCAGTATTCCTTTGTCTATATTTTGTTGTATAACCTTTGTCTTATCTTTTATTCTAACACATTTACACTTAACACATACATATTACACACCCATACTTTATCCATGTATTTATTTTTCCTTGTTAAAAACTGTTACCTGTAACTGTAATATTATTAATAATTATTTTTATCATACTATTTTTGTTAAATTATATTATATATATATTCCACAATTATTTTATCTATACTTAAGACTACGTTGCCATAAATTTAATACATCTGTAACTTATACATATAGAAGGTGCTTTTTTCTTCCAGTTTGTGCGAATTGATCCTGTTATTGTAAGTGCATATTTATTTGACACAAATCTATTTCTTATCGATTATGGATAGCCTATTACAGATTAACATTGATATAGACAAAACTTTAATACCTTAGTCCATATTGTGTTCACCGGAAGATTGTCTTTTGCATTTAAATTCAGTGAACCATCTAACTATTTTAACACAAAATATACGGAGTATCTATAAAAATCTTGATGCCTTTATGACTACTTTGACTTTGCTGAAATTTGACTGTGACATTTTGGTTATGACTGAATTTCACCTTTCAAAATTAAAACCTGTTCCCGCACTAAGTAATAACTATGCTACCTATTTTACAAATAATAATTGTAATCAGTGTGATGGGGTAATATTCTATGTAAACAAAAATCTTAACTATAAAATATTTGAACCTATCCTCTTGTCTTGTTATGACATTGAATGACTTGGTTGTCATTGGGATCTATCGGACCCCATCAATAAGAAATATTGATGATTTTTTATTGTCTCTTCAGTCATTACTCCATAATTATAGGTCCTATAATAATATTGTAATCACAGGTGACCTTAATATTGATATTAAGGTCAACTCTTGTGATTCAAATTCTTCTAATTACCTAACGACTTTAGCTTATCATGGAGTGTTACCTGCCCATAGGCTACCCACACGCGATACAAAATGTATCGACCACATGATGTTAAAATCTGGTAACTTGGCTAAATCAGCTATCCTTACCAATGCCCCGACCGACCATTCCACTGTTATTCTGGGTCTGATGTTAAAACCCAAACGACTGTGCATGCAAAAAACGAAAACAACTGTAAATACCTAACCAGTATCCTCACCATTTCCGTGTATTCGATATTAGAATAGCGGCGGTACCATGGTTATAAAATAACTTTAGTACAGGTACAATACATCGATCGATACGAATGATATAATCCTTCCGTTTATATTCTTTGTACGCCTTTGTGGATGAGCGGGGTACCTAGTAATACGGGATTCCACCCAGTACAGGGGCCCTTGCAACTTGTTTGTTCAAATTTATTTTTATCAATAAACTATTTTGTATTTTGTATTTTTTTGTATATATAAAAGTAGGTAGTCAAACTTTATCTTCAAGTCAAGGGGTTTTTTAAAAAAAATTATTTAAAATTAAAAAGAATATAAGAATAGAAATAAAACGAGAAACGTCTGGCCGATTTGGAGGCCGATATATTTTTATTTTTAAAATGTGTACATTAATACTACAACATTAATAATACAATGGGTCTCTTACACCGAATCCAAGAACTAATATTAATATTTATATTTAATCTATACTTCTACGAACTGCGCGGTGGTGTTTGGTAACGTTACACCAGCGGGCATACGATACATGCATAACTCCTCCCTCCCCAAGAGCGAAATTATCGGATTGTTCGTTTTTAATAATCTTCCGATGATTTCGCTTGCATGTAAAAATCTATTTCGTAACACATAATAAGAGTAAAATAATAAAAGTTAAAACTAGAAATAATGTAATATAAACTATAACTACACTGATGTTAGAGTCCCTTTCGTTAAAACGTTCACTCACAAATTCACTATGCCTTAGAACACTATCCATATATTTCACTTTGTCTAAGTTAATTCTCTGCACATTAAGTACACGTGCACCAGATAGTGTCACATCTGTAGTACGTACGGGCAACTGCGATAGATTTATAATAGGAATTGATTCTGTAGATCTTCATTCTCTATTACGATAGAGGGACGATGAATTTTAATCCCTTGAATCTCAACATCACAAGGCTCATTGATGTTTATGATGTAGGTCCCGAAGATGGGATGCTTACTTATTTCATCGTTGCAGGTCGTTGTAAGGGTAGTTTTCAGCCTTGAGAATAATATCCAGCTTGTGGTGCTATTCGTTGAACTCTCACATCTTCAATGTTAATTTGATGCTGCTTGCAATATGTGATATTGTCTCGGAATGCTATCAGCTGTTCAAGGCATGTCGGTTAGGGGTATGGCGCCAGATTATGGTCAACGCACAGGAACTGGTCTGCGTCAGCAAGTGGTTGACACCGTTTCACGATCGGTAAGTGTTTCATTCCCTTTGCCAATAGGAGAGGATATTTGGGTAAAATGGAAATCGTTATAATTTGTTGTACAAGGTAAATTTGTAATGAGTAGATTTTATCTCAGTATAAACGTGAATCTCTAGTATAAACGTGATCTGGTTGTACTTAAGATAAGACTTAACATTAATAGTTTCCTCTATTTTTATTAGGTTTTGCTCGACCTCTGCATACACTAAATTTTCAGTTATAGATATCGATTTTAAATGGTGCAACAATTCGGTAGAATTAATAATACTTTAGTGTAATATAGATATTCTACTAAATGCAAGAGCGGTCTCGATTTCACCTAATTTAATAAAAATAGTACGTAAATTACTGGCAAATATATTAAACATAGTTATAATATATGTATTATACATCCAATCATTGTCTTGGGAAGCTAGTTGTTTCAATGCGGACTCAACTATTTTCAATCGTTTTTCTAAAATAGCGGAGTTTCCATTCAAAACTTCATTGGTATTAATGAAGCTATCAATTACTTGAGAAACCAGAGTTAATTTATTTTTAATGATAATCTGATTGTGAGCAAGTTTTGATGTGATTTTATCGTGCCTTAATGCATCACTATAGTTAAGATTTCCGGTAACAACTTTAATCAAAGAAAACAATGGATTAAGAATATCCCTTTTGAATCGTTGTTGTGGGATTAATTGTTTGTATTTCTATTTAAGTCGTCAGTTTTTCATTGTCAACGTTTACTACCATTGAGTGGCCTTCGTCGTCGGAATTCGTGGCATTAACCTTAATTCGAGAAAGTGCGTCGGCATTTGAATTTTGGTTTCCTATTGCAAAAGTCTAGATAACTTTCACCCGTCTTAATTTTGCATGATTCTAATTCTATATTTATACACTCCTCACTGCGAGGGTCACCGAAGTGTTGTTCTAACAATTCTTTTAGAGCGGACCACGTAGTTATGTCCTCGCGTTCCGATAACAGCGCGGCTGCGTTATCGGTAAGACGGCTAGTAATCGCGTGTAAAACATATATATTCTGTTCCTCGTGCCCTCTATATTTATTAATTACGTACTCGCACTTCCTAAGAAAAATGTTAAGGTGTCTTTTATCACCACCGAAATACGGGATAAGCCGTAACATTTCATTCGGAATAGGAATAACTACTATTGGCTCTGGTAAAGGAACATCGCTCGGTCCCGGTTCCATTTTTTTTTAAATAATCTATCTATATATGAGATTTAAACTAATCACTGAAGTTTCCAATGAATGACAACACAATAATGACACGACAAATAAAATCACAATATAAAGCACACAATAAAATAACACAAAATTAAGAGTACCTATAAAAGTAACAAAAAAAATAAATGTGTAAAATACAATGTAAAATAATAAAGCAGTATAAAAAAAAATTGTGTGTCTCAGCTCCGACGCACGACTGGAGTTTACTCCTTAAGTACGATTGTCTAAACATACGCAAAAAGAGTTTATCCAACTGAAAATAAGATTAATACCATATGAAAGGGTAAATTAACAAATTAATGAAAATAATATACATATATAAATATATATTTATTCATTTTATATACATTTATTATAACTAATCGGCGAAATAATTTACATTAAACTTTTCACAATAGTCAATTTCCGATGTGCACAAATATTTCATTAGGAATGTTGATAAATTATGTAATTATTATTATCTGACAATTATCATTTATTTTTTAAATATTATTTTTCAATATTAATTAGAGCAACATTACTTTCGCACCGCACCATAGGTGCGCGCCGGTGCGCGTGCACCAAAAAAGTAACGAGGTCATTCATCAGTAGATTTTACCTCTCATATTTTTCTCATACCGGGCGCCTTATATATGAAAATCGATTCTTAAGGAGTAAACTCCAAAATATAATTTCCACATACGACAAATGAATAAAATTGATCGATTCTAAGATCAATTATACAATATAATAATTAAATAATAAAAATTATCAAACAAAATCTTAAAAGAAAAATAATTTATAAATTCTTAATAACTAATCCGGTACTCAATAGAGATTTATACTAAGTACCAGTCACGTTATACTGAGAAATGTTCGATCCCACGAATAACAATATTAATTTACACACGTAAAAAAAAATAACCCCTTTAATGAAAAATACGGAAGTGGTATATGGTAAGGATGGCAAAGAGTTTTATTTACCAACCGACCGCTACTCCCATACTCGATGTCCTTGGTAGAGCTCGACAAATTTTGTTGGTTCGTGGATCGCCTCACAGCTATTCGCGCCGCACTCACGTAATCCAGGCGAATTTGGACACCCGGAATTATACGAAAGACGGCACAGCTTTATCGAAGCGATCCTACCGGCTGCGCCAGTCAAACTTTATCTTCAAGTCAAAGGGTTTTTTAAAAAAAATTATTTAAAATTAAAAAGAATATAAGAATAGAAATAAAACGAGAAACGTCTGGCCGATTTGGAGGCCGATATATTTCTATTTTTAAAATGTGTACATTAATACTACAACATTAATAATACAATGGGTCTCTTACACCGAATCCAAGAACTAATATTAATATTTATATTTAATCTATACTTCTACGAACTGCGCGGTGGTGTTTGGTAACGTTACACCAGCGGGCATACGATACATGCATAACTAGGTACGCTACAGTATTGATTATTATTATTTACTATGTAATATATAAATATTAGTGTTTACTATGTATGTAAATACATATTAGTGAAAAAAATTGTGCTTATATAGGTACTTTTTCAAGTGCTTCAATATAATTGAGGTTAACTATTGGTATGTATTATTTAATGATATGAATTAAAATATTATTATTTAGTATAATTAATACTAAATATTATGAAATTATTAACGTTGAAGATTTATTATTGGTTATTTAATATTTACAAAATAAAGAAATAAATTTAATAAATCATTTGTGATACAAATTAAAAAATTAAAATTAAATTAATTTTTAAAATTTATTATTAAATTGAATAAATAATAAATACTTTAAAAATAAATGTACAAATTTAATGAAAACTTTTTGATAAAAATGAAAAGTGAATATTAGATAAAGAAAATAATAAAAATATTAAAAAATGAATCAACTTAAATTCAATTTTTTAATTTATTATTAAATTTATTTATTTACTTTAATTTAATGATGCCAATGAAGTATAACTTCTTATGCGCGTACATAAGTACACGCACCTCTTTTTTAGTATCGACAAGCGCGCGTCACCGCCAAAGATAACACTCGATTGCGGACGAATTCGGTGAGGTGGCTGAAGGCGGGGCGCGCTGCTCCCGCCCTTCACCTCAGGCCCCGATGGACATGAACTCGCGCGCGTACTGTACCTGACCTTAAACTCTCAGATTCTCATCTATATCGGTCTCTTCAAAATTCTTTGGGTGGTCTTATGTTAACATCAAGAGAGGACTGTCAAAACTACTTGTCGCATTTTTTTGATCAAAATTCCCAAGATTTCTACAGGAACGGGATTATGTCACTACCTACAAGATGGCAATAAGCTATCGAACAAAATGGCACATATTATATACTGTGTGTTTTTACGACCTACATTAAATTAAATTAAATAACATAAATAAGTTATAACAAGATACTAATCAAGAACTGATCGGCATCCATCTGAAGCTCGAAATTGGAACTATATCAATAGTCATAAATAAAAACTCAAAAAGTTGTAAATTCCGTGTACATACAGAGACACGTGCGTACGCACGGTGTATACGTATCTATAATCTATAATATATCTATAATCTATAATATATCTATAATCTTGGTAGTTAGGAGTGAATGACCGCTATTGACATCTTATCTGGCACCGACTCAGTGTTCGGAACCGTACGATAATTATCGTACACATACGATAATTTTGTGCCTACGTACGATGTACGATAGCATATTATTATCGTACGCAGATTGTACGATAATTTCTATCATGATGCAAAATTTGAGAATTTATATTATTTCACTCTTGCGCTGATAGTATAAATCGCAGTAGCATGATTTTATTTTGTCCAATAAAATCTTGGGAAAATACCGGGAAATACAAGTTCTCTATTCCTATTCAGGTCTGTACCACGTGTAGAACATTTGGATTTCAGTGTTCTGTTGATTTGACAGCGGTGGTTTAAAAACGATAGACTATAGAGTACTTGCATGCATATCAATATTACAATTTATATGATTTATTTATCTATAATAGACATTATCCTAAAAAATACGATAATTTCGATTATTTTCGATCCATGTACGATAATTTTACGCCCCCTGGTACGATAGTCAGTCCACTTCAGGTTGGGAACACTGCACCGACTATTCAGTAGGTATATTAAGAGACAAGTAATTTAAAACATTTTGTTTTTCTTGATTTTAAAATAAAGATGTTAATTTTCGTTTAAAACTACGAATAAGAAAGTATGTTTAGATGTAGGGGAGAGTTGGATAATACCGCGCGTTTGATAATTCCACGCCCTAGCATATTTCAAAAACTAAACGCTAATTGCGCTATCCAGTCCTTAGGCCCGATTTGCATTATCTTAGTGTTTAGGAGAGTATTTTAGTACAACTTGAAAGGCAAGTTCTTTAGTGCTTTAGTGCGCTGCGAGTGAACGTTTACATTCTTCAAGTAGAGTTCATTTCAACGCCACAATGAACGCGCAACGAAGTCGCCAAATACGCGTTATTCTACGCAAAATACTAACTGTAGTTGTAGAACAAATAGAAGACGACATTTTATTCGAAATAAATAAACCGAAACGATTATGGGAGCGTCAATGGATTAGTCGCAGATCCATGCTTGGAGGAAGTTCTTCTGTTTTTAATGTTCTATAAACATTCGTGAACAACATATTCAGACACAAATTTAATAGTTGTATCTTCCGACCATTTAGCCATCTTTATAAATAAAAACACGCACGCGTTTCACGGCACTAATGCACTCTCCTAAATATTTTACTAAACTACGTGTTTACACACAACGAGGGAAGAGCCGAGTGACGCGCCGAGGTATGCGCGGGCGCGGGAGGGGTATTACTTGAAACAAAAATAGAAAGCGATTCTATTTTGATTCAACTTGAAAGCGAGTAGAACCGTACTAAAGCAAGTAGAACCGTACTAAAGCAAGTAGCGTTTACATGTTTCAACTAAAGTACTATCCTAAAGTACTCTCCTAAACACTAAGATAATGTAAATCGGCCCTTAAAGATCACAGTCCGAGTCCTCTACCCCTCCCCGTGCACGACGGTAATTTACTCGGAGCAGCGATTAATACACATCGTGTCTTAAAAGTTTTTACTCTCGTTCCTTATAATTTCGCGGGCATTTTTGACAAGAGGTAAGCTATTCTATATTTGTATTGTAACACATTGATTACTTTTATTTTAATCCTAACATATTATAGAATTAATGACTAGATTGATTTGAATACACAATTAACTTGAATGTATTATTTTGAGGTTATAAAATGAAATAACAGAGTTTGTCAATTCCGCGCCCAGGGCGTGTACGAGTGAACACCACGTACCGGCAAGCACAGTGTCGGACGGCCATCCACGAGATGAACAGACGACTTAAAGAGAGTCGCCGGAAGTCGTTGGATGGAGGCTGCTTTGAAACGGAGTCGATGGGGGGAGGCCTACGTTTAGCAGTGGACATCCAATGGCCGATATGGTTATGATAATTAATCTAGTCGTAAAATAATAATTATATCTAGGTATAGAAAGGAGTCTATGCTTCTTTTTCTACAAACGAGTTTATTCAACGTTGCATTTTTTTTTTTTAAATTCTAAGTTTACTGATAGAAATTCACGAAATTATTATGGGCACGGTTTTATCAAACCTTGGCACGATATTATCAGACCAGTCTGATAATACCACGCTTTCCCGTTTTTTTATTATTGTGCAATAATTAATTTTTGTTTATTTTTTGAAATATTTTGCCGTGATGTATGGCGTAGCTAAATAAATTCTGTACTATTTACTGCATTTTTGAATATATATATCGAACCTTCTCCGAATTATAGGTCCAAGTTCTTAGAGGCTCGGTAATATCCAACTCTCCCCTATTAGATACTGCATTTATAGATTAAAAAAAGAACATAAATTTATTTATTTACAAGTATGCTTAATTAAAAAAATCAAAAAACCCGACTGCGTAAAATACTCTTATCATAAACTAAAAAGAATAAAACAATTTACTAGCTTTCATTTGATACCCATATTGCTACAGTAAGAAAAAAAAATTCAACTCCCCCCCTCATTCCGCCATTTGCGGGCGCCATTTTGAAAATTTATATAGCCTATGTCACTACCACAATTTAGACAAATCCAACGACACCTCATATGTCAAAAACCGTCCAGCCGTTTGGGCTGTAGGGCGTGCCAAAGAAATGGACATACATACATACATACATACATACATACATATGTACATACACTCGAAAAACATAACCCTCCTTCTGTCGCAGTCGGGTAAAAAGGAACGGCTTCGCAGTATACTAAATTGACGTCACACCTCACAGTTCTGTGTACCTATATCGGAACTCGGACTTTACCAATATTACGTCACCAAAATGCCTGACATAAGTTCTGATTCACAAGGTCGAAACAAAGATGGTCCATTTTGGCAATCGCCAACAACTATGCTAGCACGAGTATATATACTCCGTTAAAAAATGAACTAGAGTCAACAACACAAGCTATTAAATCTACGAATTCCATAAATCTATCCAGAAGTATAGCTTCAGCGAAACGCGGATATAATGCCAGTAAGTACAAGTGGTCTGAATTTTTGATTTGATTGATGTTTAATGTTTACTATGGTTTTAACAACAATAATCGCATGTCAGGAGCTCCAATTGTAACGACAGATGAAATGTCTGATTGGCATTCGATGATGGTTAGTTTAATGTGGAATGTTCAGGCGTGGCGTAACTGGATCCAAGAGAACATAGATCGAGCTGTAACCAACCCAAGTCATGCTAATATTATGTTAGGTATTTGTATTTTTTTATTAATCTGTGGTGTGTAATTAACTCTAGTTATGAAAAATGTATCTCATTTAACGTGATATAGACGAAACATGGATCAAGTTCCTAAGACAAGTTACAATTGAAGCTTTGCAATGGAGACAATATAATAATTTTAGCCGGCAGTTTACACTCCGCCTCGCTCAACGATATAGAGACAAAAAAGTAAATCTATTTTTTATTATAATGTTTACTTTAGTTCTCTAGACAAAAGTTACAATTTTTTCTCGTATTCCCATATTACAGATTGTATCTCCAACACGAGCTACAATTAAAACCAAAGCTTATATGGAATGTCAGGATGAAATGTTTGATATTATCGATATGTTTAGCCGTTGGACGCAATGGTTGACTGCTGTAGTAAGTGTTAAAGTTCAGGTTTATTATTAACCCGTCAACGCTACGGTAGAAAATCCTTGACCCCCAAATATTGGTGAGAATCTGGAAAGCTTGATAAAGATATCTAATGATTTTCAAATTGTTTTTTAACAAATTAATATCTACGACAAAGAGTGAAGCTTACAATTAGGGTCTTTGACTTTTCTAAAAAATAAGTTTGTCTTATCCTGTACCGAGCCACCTTTTTGCAAAATAAGCCTGCAATTGACAAAATTTAGAAGCATCGAGCCAGATTGTAGGCCGATAGTCCCTTATCATTTTATTGAAATTACTTCATATCTGAGTGAAATGAGCATCCAGTTTTGGTCATTAATTTTTTTGGATGAAAATTATTTCTTGAGTATAGTCGCACTTGACTATAGCCAGCGGCTAAATACATATAAATTTTTCCTAACTTTAAATATCTAAGAAAAATACTTTAAAATTTTGTTTCTTTTATGTATTTAATAGGTAAAGGAAACGGATAATCTTAAAAAACCAACGAGCAGTAATATTTCCGGATCCAATTTGTAAGTTATGATGTTATATTCGTATAACTAGCTATTTTTGTGACTTATTTGTAATTTAACAAGAAAATATTATTGTTAAATAAACAAATAAGCAATTATTTAACTATATGACAGTTACAGTAGTGAATAATTTAAAAAATAAAAAATGTAGGAGATGGAAACATTTTAAGAAGAAAGTAGAAGAATATTTGGAAGACTGGAACAAATACAACATGCATTTAAAAGTATGCTGGGAGCAAAAATATAAGAGATTGATTGCAGGTAAATCATAAACAAGGAATTTACTGTCCACTTTATACTATCATCCACTCTAATCACAATATATACCTTGTCTTAATTGAGGCTCTCTGTGAAAGTGATTGAATACACAAAAATGTAAATATTATGTTAAAATAATTAAATCTTTTTTCTAAAATTTAAGATAACATGAACTTAATATTATGTAAAACGCAATATGTTAGGAACATTTTAAAAACTGCGCCAATATATGTACTGTATCAGCCTGTAAACAACCCACTGCAGAGCGAAGGCCTCTTCTCCATATAGAAACGAATGTCAACTCGATATTAACATTTTCGCGGATTGGGTAAGTTTTCCACAGATCGCCTCAATTTACTCATTGCACGTGTTCGTACACGACAGACTGGCTCCCAGGCTGGAGCCACTCGGGGCCGGTGTGGGTGGTGAGCGCGTGCGGCGCGGTGCCCGGAGGCGCGGTGGCGGCCGGCGTCTACGAGGGAGAGGTCACCTGGGTAGCGCGGACTACGCACAGGTCTTATTTTTATTTATTTACACTTTCTGCACACTAATACAATACTAATAATACTAAACAAAAATAGAACACATAATATCTAAGTTGCATCAGCTGCAACAGGCGGCCTTATCGCTAACACAGCGATTTCTTCCAGGCAACCTTTGGGCAGAGGACTAATGTAAAACATATGGGAAGGGTGCAAAATGAGGAGAAAGATACATATTTAAATTCATATATACACACACGTACGCACATACATACAATACATATATATATATATATATATATATATATATATATATATATATATATATATACACACACATATACATACATATATACATACATATACATACATACATACATACATACATAACATATACACATATACATACATACATACATACATACATATTAATACGTATAAATACGCACATACTGTCGCGGTGTAATATTAGTAAAAGAGAGAGAAATAAATATTATACCGACGAACAATAAAGAGAAATAATTAAAACCAATATTAAATGAACAAAACTACAACATTTATTTTATATAGTGATATATATGTAGGCAAGATACAAAAAAGGTTAGAATTAGATCAATAACAATGTTTTTAAGATAGACTACGTGGTAATTCAATCTTTACGTATTTAATTTTAAGAGAACATGAGCACGTGGTTCGATAACTATTCCTGGTTCAGGTCTAAGGGTTAACCAGACGGGCACTTAACTATAGGCTCGTGGAGCATGGATGCCCCCAAGCTGGTCTCCGCCTTGTGCTAGGTGACGGGATGATGTGCGCGCCGGGACACGTGGACTGCGTACCCCGTCCGACGCTCGACGTCTCTCGCCGTAGAACGGTTGTAGGTCACGAAAAAGAACCCGGTTATTGTTGGGGTCCGAGGTTCACCAGCAGAAGTCGCCACGTGGTAAGAGACAGTGTCGACCGTTCCGTACGCCTACCAGGACCCTGGAAGGACACACCATCCGGTGAGCCTTCCCATAGTCAACCCCCAGTTGTTTCTGGGTTAACATGGAAATGGCCCACAAGACAAGGACACAACCTAACCATAGGTTTAAAGAGAAACACAATTTATAATAATATAATAATTAATAACTAACACTCACTATAACAATAAACACACTAGATATAAATGAATTTTACAACTACACGACCTACTGCGTGGCATATACAATACAATACAAATACAAGCTTCTACATATAATACAATAACTCACCCAACAGTTCGCACCCGGCACCGAAGAGACGAGAAAAAGGAAAGATTCTACCGAGCCCGTCCTTTTATAAGGGCCCGAGCGGCTCCTACTCCGATCCCCTCTAACAAGTCAGTGGTAAAATGCTACCCGCAATTATAAATGTTACAATACAAATACCATACATAAACACATAAATAAAAGAATGTTTGCTCAACATAATTTACGATGACAAATACATTTCTTTGGTAAGTTTCTTAAATGTCTTTAATGTTTGAGCCCTTTTTATATATGTATAGTGGTAATGAATTCCAAAGACGACAAGCTTCAACAGTAAAAGATTTAGAGTAAAAGGATGAAGAATGGGTCTTGGATCTTTAAGATAAGATTATCATTCGAACGTAGTGATCGTTCATGAGTGTCACAAAGAAACTTAAACTGATTTTTAAGATAAGAAGGTGTAGCTGGATTAAAAAGGATAGAGTACAGAAGTGACAGAATGTGAGTATTCCTGCGAAGTCGAATAGGAAGCCACTTGAGTTTTCTTCGAAATTCGGAAACATGGTCATATTTACGAAGCCCAAATATAAACCGAATACAGAGATTTTGTAAGCGCTCAAGTTTATTTAATTGGTCCTCATTTAAATTAACATAGCTCGTATCAGCATAGTCAAGGACTGGTAAAAGGAGAGTCTGTGCTAGCATAACTTTAGTAGGAATGGGAAGAAAGTTGCTCAACCTTCTAAGAGACCCCATTGCAGCAAACAATTTTCGACTTACTTCATTTACTTGATGTATCCAGGACAGATGTTTGTCGAAAATGATACCCAAATTTTTAACTTTATCGCTTATTGGTATACAAGTTCCATCAACAATCACTGATGGAATTTTCGACCAGTCAATGCGTGATATAAACTTCTGACTACCGATGACAATAACCTGAGTTTTCGCTGAATTTACTCTTAAGCCGTACGATTTGCTCCACTGTTGTATAGTCGTGAGATCTTTATTCAATGAATGAATACAATCGTTTAATTCACTAAATGGGCATTGTGAGTAGATTTGGTCTTATATCCATACTAATATAGAAATATATGCAAAAGTCTCCGCGAAAAATTCTGTTTATATACTTGATATATGTATATGTAAGTACCAACTAGTGCAGGTAATACGAAATATCATTGTGTTAAAATACTATGCCATAATGAGGGTAGGTCAGTCAGTTCCGCATTAAATGTTAACTAATAACAGGTTAGTCTGCTGATGTAATAATGCCTGTGTAACAATTTATAAAATCAGTAAAAAATGGTACGGGCGTCTGTAAGCTCGTAGAGGAAAATTAATAATAATAAAAAAAAAAAAAAAAAAAAAAAAAAAAAAAAAAAAAAAAAAAAAAAAAAACTAATAACAGGTATTTTCAGTCTCGCATCGACACTCGAGCGAGGTGTACGCGTTCGGTGTTTATTGCGGTCTTGTTCACGCGGATTGCTTACGCTCATGGTACGGTTGCCAACAGGTGACTGGTTCGTGGGCATTCATTAATACGAGTGTTTTACGATATATACGACATGAACGAAGATAGTATTGTTAGTGGAAATGAATGTACCAATGACTTAAATATTATATCGGGTGACCAAGTTGTGTGTGGGAGTGAGACTATGGAGGCTGAAATACAATGGAGTGAAAATATACTACAGAGCGAGGAGATGGAAGCGAAGTCTGGTTCTGAGCGGTCAAAGAGATTGAGAAATAATGATGAATCTGGTGAGTGGTCAGAAGTAAGAAGAAATGCGAAAAAATCACGCATAAACAATAATACGGTAGAGGATAGAACTAATTATAACGAGGTGTACATATTTAACAAAGATGGTTTACCTAAACAATTTGGCTTAGCCAAGTTGCTTACTTCTTTCAAAATTGATGGTATATTAAAAATTAAATATCTGAGTCCATATAAGGTTAGAATTACTTTCAATTCTTTAGAATGTGCAAATAATTTAATGTCATGCGAAGAACTTATATCCAAAGGGTGGCGAATTCATAAGACTATGGAGGTTAGTTATTCGTATGGCGTAATAAGGGACGTGGATATGGATTTATCAGAGAACGAAATTATGGAAAACATTTCGTGTACTACTGAATTGATTGCTGTAAAGCGCTTAAGTAGACGTAATAATAACAATAATAAGGAAGCTTGGTCACCATGTGAAACAGTGCGACTCTGTTTTAAGGGTACTTATCTTCCTCCGTGTGTGTACGTCCACGGTGTGAGAATCTTGGTCGAGCCATACGTATTCCCGGTGACTCAATGCTCGCGTTGCTGGAAAATGGGTCACACGTTCAATATGTGCCCTTCTAAAAAAGTCGTCTGTCCTAAATGTAGCGGAAACCACGATAATTGCGAAACGAAGGTTTATAAATGCGTTAATTGTGGAGGTAACCATATGGCTCTTGTCAAGACATGTCCGACGTTTGTGTAGGAAAAAAGACTTAGAGAAATTATGTCAGAATTCAATTGCACGTATAGAAAGGCTATAACTATTTACGTCGCCCCGTCTACACCCAGGCAGCAAGAACCATTTTATAACGAGAATATTATTGTATCAGAAACTAATTTGAATAATGAACAAAATGAAGCAGAACAAACATTCACTTATGCAGCTATTGTTGGGAGAGGAGAAAATGTAAAGGTTTCTGAAGGTAGGAAAAAAAAGAAGAAAAGTGAAGCTCGATCGAAGAATAAACAAAATATTCATCACGATAGGTGTGATTCGTTATCGGATTTGTATGAGGGTGGGACACACGAAGAAATTCAAACTGAATGTATGGAGGAGACTTCCGGAAATTCAAGGGAACCTATTAAAGACTCCATTACTTCAAATACCTGGAAGACTTCATTCCCAGGATTGCTTAAAAAGTTAAAAGAATTAGTTTTGAATAAAAAAGACTCTTTTCAAAGTAAAATAAAAAATGTAATTAATGTTATTGTTGAGTGGTTGTGTAAGTGTATTTTTAGTAACTTTTCAGAGTGGTCGTTATCCAAAGTATTATCTAATTTTTATAATGGCGAAGGATAACAAATTTAGTTTAAATATTATACAATGGAATGCCCAAAGTATTATACCGAAAGCAGTTGCATTTGAGTTACTTTTATCTCAATTAAATATTCATATTGCTGTCCTAAGTGAAACGTGGCTGTCGGCCGACAAATATCTTAATAAAAGTAACTATAACATTTACCGTCAGGATAGAACGGACTCTTATGGTGGGGTAGCAGTTATCTGTCACAAGTCAATTAAATCGATGCAAAGTCAGCTACAACTGAATAATTCTGGAATTCAATTACTTCATATTAAGATTTCAAACTGCCCTAATTTAGATAATATCATTGCAATCTATTGTCCCTCTTCAGTTTATACTACTCAAGCAGATTGGGACTTTATTTTAAATAGTTGCAGCTCTAAAACCTTGCTGTTGGGCGATTTCAACGCTCACCATGCTTTGTGGTCGTATAAGACAGATCAAAGGGGTACATTGTTATATAATTCTATAATGAGCAGTGATTTTGCAGTTTTCAATGACGGGGGGGAAACTCGAATTCAGTTAGTTGATAACGTGCTTCGAAAAACTTCCCCAGACGTTTCTCTTATATCTTCTGATATAGTCGGTCACTACTCTTGGTCCGTACTTAATGAAACTTTAGGGAGTGACCATTTAATAATCAAAATTTCATCAAATTACTGTTCTAATAAACTTTTTAAGAAAAAAAGAAATTATAAGAAAGCTAATTGGGTTTCATATGAAAAATGTACGGAAAAACTTTTTGAAAATTTTGATATGCATAATGATTTACAACATTCTTACGATTTAATTATTGAATTTATTAATTTTGCAGCTGACAGTCACATCCCTTTCAATAAAATTAATCTAAACCCTGCGTCAAAATTCTCACCTAAAAGTTATTGGAATTTAGAGCTATCAAAAGCTGTAGCGCAAAGAAGATTGGCTCTTTCTTGTTTTCGGCGTAATCCATCTCCTCAAAATTTATTTTTTTTTGAAAAGACAAATAGCTAATACGCAGAGAATAATGCGACAAGCCAAAAGTAACGATTGGTTTAGATATTGTAATTCTATCGATGAAAAGACTACGGTAACTGATATGTGGCGTAAGTTGGGTTGGATTAAAGGTTATAAAAAGCCAAGATTAGATATAAGTAATGAGAAGTCTAAAGAGTTTCTGCGCTCTTTGACTCCAGATACTGTATGTGCCGAAATCCCACAATCTTTTACTAACGACAATGCCAGCCTAGAAACCGATATCTCTATTCAGGAGCTAGATAAATGTATTAAATCGAAGGATACATCTCCTGGATGTGACGATATAACTTATTCAATGTTAAAACATTTAGCTCCTAATGCTAAATCAGTTTTAATTTCATTATTTAATAGAATCCTGTCTGTTGGTTTTGTTCCATTACAGTGGCGTGAAATTGGTATAATACCAATACCGAAGTCTGGTCGTGATGTTCAGTCACTATCCTCTTTAAGACCCATATCTCTTATTTCATGTGTTTGTAAAGTGTTTCATAACATACTTAACAAGAGAATTGAATGGTATGTTGAATCTAATAATCTGTTTTCTATTAATACAACAGGGTTTAGGAAAAAAAGATCTTGCTTAAATAATTTGTGTTCGTTGGTTACTAGAATTCAAATAGGGTTCGCTGAGGGCCTAGAAACTATAGCATGTTTTATCGATTTAGATAACGCATATAATAATATTAATATTGACGCATTACTTACTATACTGGATAAATTAGGGATGGGATCAAAAATTTGTAAGTACCTTGGTAATTTTTTGTCACAAAGAATTCTTAAAATAGAATACATGAAAGACCATTATTTCTGTCGTTCTACGTGTAGAGGCTTGGCCCAAGGAGATCCGTTGTCTCCTCTTTTATTTAATTTGGCAACTATGCATATTTGTAAAGAACTGGAAAATGGCATAAATATTTCTCAATATGCGGATGATTTTGTCCTGTATTGTTCTTATAATGCTCTCAGTGAGGGTACTGTTAGATTACAATACTCATTAGAGAAATTTAATAATTTTATTTCAGAACTTGGTTTGGAAATTTCTGCAACTGAATGTTACTCGAAATGTTAATCTTCATATTAGTAATAATTCATTGCAGGTAGTTGAAAATGTTAAATATTTGGGTCTTTGGTTAGAGTCTACATTAAAATTTAGCAAACACATTAATGAGATAATTGATAAATCAGTTAAGTATATGAACATATTAAAAGTTCTCGTTGGGCCTAAATGGGGTGTTCACCCAAAGCACTTAAGATCTTTATATTTTGCTATTATACGTAGTAGAGTAGATTACGCATGTTTTTTATATGACAACAGTTCGGTAGTTTTATTAAATAAGTTAAATAATATCCAAAATCAGTGTATGCGATTGATTGGTGGGTTTATCAAATCATCGCCAATCCATGTGATGGAATCAGAGTTGCTTATTCAGCCTTTACACTTACGCAGACGCTACTTAGCTGGAAAGTTTTGGTTAAAATGTAAATCTTATGATGAAAGCACAGCCGACCTATTAGTTAGATTGAAAAGCCAGATGGTGAAGCCGTTCTGGAGAAAGAGGAAAAAACCTCTTATAATTAATTGTATTGATGATCTTGACTTTATTCAACAAAATGTTAATAATCAAATACTAATGTTTTCGTTCGATACTTGGGTCAGCAATATGGATATTAGTAGTGCTATTAAAACGGAAATAGAAACAATTAAAGATAGTAAGCGATCGTATAATATTAATTTTGTTAAAGCATTGTCTGAAGAATACATTACTAAAAATTTTGAGAATTTCTACAAAATATACACAGATGCTTCAAGAAATAATGACTCAAATGGAGCTGCATTTTTGGATCCACAGAATAATAATAAATTAATGTTACGATTGGATAGGAATCTGTCTATAATGCATTCGGAGTTAATCGCTATAGGGGAAGCGTTAAGTTATGTTAAATCTCTCAATGTTTCTAATGTGGTTATATTTACGGATTCAAGAAGTGCGTTACAACATATACAAGGTTGTTTATCTAATTTTCAAGGCATTCCTATTGCATATACTATTATCAAAAGTATTTTAAATTTGAAATCTAAATGTATTAATATAATAATTCAGTGGATCCCCTCTCATGTAGGAATTGTGGATAATGAGGAAGTAGATAAATTGGCTAAAGAAGCTTCTTTTAATGGTATTATCTCAAAATATACATTGAGCTTTTTAGATTTAGTAACTTTAATAAGAAAAGAGTGTCGTGAAAGGTGGTCGGAATATTTTAATGAAAGATCACGAGCAAAGGGTATCTGGTACCGCACAATTCAGCCTTCGCTTCCTCATTCTCCATGGTTTTACGACTGCAAATTGAAAAGGAACAAAATTGTACTAGCTTTACGGCTTCGATGCGGGCACATTCCATTGAATAAGTTTGCACATATGATGAATAAGTCAAATTCACCTAACTGTACATTGTGTGACGCAGTGGAAGATGTGCAACATATTCTTGTGGAGTGCCCCCGCAACGAATACTTAAGAACTAATTTGATTAATAAAATGAGTGTTGGCTGGTGCAATAGTCTCCTTGCGTCTCCCTTGTCTGAAGAGACTGGGAGAATCTTGGAGGCTGTTTAGTTAGCTATAGGTAAAAGATGATGATTGATATTGTGTGTACCTATGAGGGTGACATAATTAGCCATGATAAAACCCTCTTTCAAAATAAAGATATAAAAAAAAAAACAGGTATTTTGAGATTAAATAATACTTAATGATATATCAATCCTTGTCTGTCTTTATTTCTGTGTATTGATCTGTCTGTTTAGAAGATTGGATCTATATATAAAAGGTTGACTATTAAATGTTTTTGTTTAGATGCAACGTCGTACCTGGCGCTCTACATCCATCAAAACATTGTTGCATAGTGTACAGTGATGGCAGTGTCCATCATTATACCAAATACCAGGTATATTAAAAATAATCTATCTATTATAAAGTAATAATTTTATGACCTGGCTGATCAGGAGCATAACATAATAATATAGCAAAAAAATATTTCTCAGTAAGGAAAAAAATTAAGATATCATTTCCATCTGTTGATTTTCTAACTTAATTTTGAGACCAAATATTGCTACCTTATGCTTATAAACTAGACTCTTATTAAATTAAGCGAAATAACGAGTCCATTCATTTTATTATAAATTATTTTTATTCTAAAACTGACAGTTTGGTTTTCGAAAAATTTTAAGTCTAATTTGATTCTATAAAATATTACGCTTTGTCATAAGAGTGTCGTACTAATCATGACCGTCAAACGATCTGTTAAGTACCGTAGTTTAAAGCAGTTAAACTTGAACTGTATCGAACTGAACTGAATCAGCCTGTTAACGTCCCACGGCTGGGCAAAAACCTCTTCTCTATATAAGAGAAAGGTTGGAGCTCAATCCGCCACGCTGCTCTACTGTGGATTGCAGATAATTGCTCTACATGAGTAACGATAACTATGAGGTGTCTATAACAACCGGGACCGATGGCTTTACGTGATCTCCGAGGCGTGGTGTGGAGTGCGCAGTAAAGAAGTGGATGACACCGCTTAACTAGGCTAAGGGCCTATTTCACCGGTTACTAATAAAGCTACTGACGTATAACGGTATCCATCAGATAAAAGTTTACGATATATTTTCATTTTTTTTACCATCAAACTCCACTTTATGTGTTAAATATTTCTATTGGCAACCTGTGAATTCAAAAGTTGTAGTATGTTATTTAGGCCGTGTTCCGAAATACACTGGAGCACTGCAAGATGTGACGTCATTTCAGTGTACTACGAAGCCGTTCCTTTTTAGTTTGCTAGACTGTGCTATACTGGTTACTGTTTATAACGGAACGCAGCTGCGCAGTCCAGTCTTCATCCATACTATCATCCTCATTTTTCGACTTTTATTTAAAATGAATATATTTGTGTACGTGTACATGATGTACACGTTTTCTAATCAATAAGAAAAAATATTATTTGAATATTGTTGACATTTTTGAATATCAATATTAATTAATAATAATAACAATCATTCGCGCTGTTTTATTTTTGATCACGTGATAACAGTACTGAGAGCACCTTATCTCGAAAGCGCCAGTGCTCTCACAGTGCAAAAATGGCGGCGATTCATGACGTCATATATTTCTCTATGGTACTGCGGCAGTGTACTGGCAGTCTATAACGGAACGAATTTTCAGTACTGACAGCACTGGGTAGTGCTCCCAGTATATATCGGGACACGGCCTTAATAATTTGGGCATACAAGGTGATGTGTAACGCGTCGGTGTCGTGGGTGGCGTGCCGCGCGGGCGGCGCGGGCGAGGCTGGCGCGGGGGTGTGCGGTGCGGGGGCGTGCGGCGCGGCGGGGAGGCGCGCGGTGCGCGTGCGCGGCGGCGTGCTCGTCGGGCGCGTGCTGTACCGCGGCTCGCACCTCGTGGGCGCCGTGCATGCGCCGCATTACCGCTGCCACGTCGTCATATTCGGCCGCCCCTTCGCCTTCAACTGCTACGAGCTGCTCGTACTCGACGACGAGCGATAGATTCAATATTTTGTCAATACGAACGAGTACGAAATTTATTGCGACTGTATTTTTATATGATCGATAAAAAACCTTGTAATTTTTGTAGTGTTACAGTCTGATTATAATAGGGGTTTTTTAATGCTTGTACCCTTGACAATAAAAATTAAATATCGATATTTTGGTTCCTATATGGAATCAAACTGGTCAAGTTGAAACAGTCCTGTGAAATGTATCGGAAGTTTTGATATAATTATTTACTTCTGAGATTTTTATTTTCTATGTGTTTGTACCTGTATGAGAACATGTATTGTATTTCTAATTTTGTCTTAAATTTTAAAAGTAATAAATTATTGATTTTTTAATAATAATATTTATTAATAAAACAACAAAAAACAATAACACAACCTCACAATAACAAAATTCAAGTTAAGTATCTTATATTCAATTCATTTTCTTGTCTTCTTGTGATATACTGACTTTTTCAACAATTCCCTCATATCCGGACAATCGGATTGTCTCTCCAGTTTTAAAGAGTTCAGTAGCATGCGTCGCGCCCACAATGCAAGGCAAACCATACTCGCGCGCTATCACTGCACCTGTTAGATAACAATCAAGTATTAGCTTTTAATAAATTATCAAACGAGCTTTTTTAAATTCATTATTAAAAATATTGCACCTAATAAAACTAAGGAAAATTATGCTACCATTGATGTTTAGCATAGAAATATTTCTGCCACCTGATCTTCGTAGCAGATTTTGTTAATATCTAAAATTGCCAGATTACTTATCGGCAATAAAAATAACAGTATGTATCAAAATTAAATGGTACAATATAATAAATACCATGCGAAATAAGTCCTCCGAGCTCCGTAACAATACCAGATAACAAGGGAAAGTATGGGGACCATCCTATGTCTGTAGAATGTGTTATTAAGATATCACCATGTTGTAATTCATTTATCTGTGAAAAAAAAGATTATCTATCTGTAGACCCAAAATAGTTTTCTGAGAAAAACCGAAATCAGAAACTGATAAGTAAATTTGATAATTAATAATAATAGGGTAATTTGGTAAATGTGTGTGTTTGTTCGTGTAGTGTGTCCATGCATAGATACATAATCTCATGCATAAAATTTGAAACATTTAGTTACACCAGAATAGAAGTTAAGAATATTAATGAATAAGAATCGGCTTACTATTTTGGTGTAAGCAAATTGAAATCGTTAAATTTTTGCATTTTCAGATGTGCTACAAACCCTATTTTGTATTATATGTTAGAGCGTAAACACCATTAAACATACAGCGTATTTTAAATGCACAGACTACGCGCGTTTTAGGTTCGCGAGTTTTCGACGCCGTAGATGCTGATTGTTGCATTTGCATTGCTTCATCTGTGCGTAGGTTACAAGGTTGCGTTTGAATCTCGTTAGAAGCGCGTATACGCGAGTCATCTGCGCGTCGTCTGCGTATTTAAAATACGCCGTATGCTTCCACTCTTAGTGTTTTATTTGAATATGCATAAATTAACATTTCAATCGTAATTGTAGGTACAGGAAGAACCTGTTATGTACACATACATATACTTAATATAAACGTTACAGTTACTCGTATTAACCCTGTAATACTTATATTAAATAATTTTAAAAATAAATACCTCAGAAAGGTTTTTAATGACGCACGCTCTCGCAATAACATCTCCTCCACACACGGAAGTAGCTTTTAATTTCAATTCACCAGCAGTAAACTTTGACCCTTCGACTTTAAGGGGTTCCGGCCAACCCTTAATAATTTCGGCAAATTTTAATTTGCACCACCCTGAATAAAACTGTTGTCGTTGGATCGCCCTTGAAATTATACAAAAATAACTATCATAAAAAATATTTATATATTGTATTTATAGTTTATGTCAGTGTTATACTAAATTCTAGTGGTCAGAGCTGAGGCAAAGTAGGTTAGTTTCCGACCTATTACGAAATGTTGAAGTTTGTCATAAAAAGGAACTACTCCGACTTTTTAAGTGAAGGTACGATCTCACTAGGAAATAAGGAAACATCCTTACAACGAACGTCCATTCTGAACCCCAAAGCGGCCTCCCAATTTTTACGGTTGGGTTTAGTACCCGGCGCCTCCACCAGTGACGTTGTAAAGGCCATTAGATCTAACAGCTACAATAATTCGAATAAAAAACATAGCTGGGAGCACTTTCTTTGCTTGCTTGATTTTGGACGGATAGCTACACCTATCAGTACCATCTGGCTCTGCTAACCTATTGATATGTGGTGGAACTTCATTTTAGATAAGTATATAACCTATGTAAAAAAAATACTTTTTTATATTATTTCGGAAATGTAACATCGATATGTATCACCACTACATATTATAAAATAAGATCCCCCGCCGCGTCTCTATCTGTATGTCTGTTCGCGATAAATTAAAAAAATATTGAACAGATTTTCATGTGGTTTGCACCAATAGATAGTGATTTATTAGAAAGTTTTATGTGTATAATCGGCCAAAATATTATGTAAAATGGACGATAATTGTTGAAAATGTCGGAATAAATCACGCCGCCTGAGAGCGTTCAGAGAAAATGCTGCCTAATCCCTTTGAGATATAACAAAACGATGTATGCTAGAGTTATTACTCTTAGACCTATAAAAATCTTTTAAGGATAGCTTACTATACCCCTTCTAACTTCTAAAAGAATGTTCACGTACAATGCGGTAATTGGAAAGCTATTACGACAGATACAGTATTAATCCAGGTTAATAATAATTTAAATACGTACTTATATCGATATAAAACCAGAATTAGCATAGAAACATACTATAGAATACTTATTCTTGCAACGGGCTAAATCGTAAAACACTCACTTTTTCAGTAGCACAGGGTCTCTCGTGGCTATATATTCGCGAAGCTCGTGAGCTCGGAAGTGATACACGAGGTCGGCGGAAGGCAAGAGCCAGGCGCGTGTGAGCTGCTGCCCAAGTCGCGCCGCCGCTAGTCGTAGCTTATGAACGGCGAGGATCATGTGCGCCTTCGTAGCCTCGCGGTGCCGGACCGCGCGCCAACACAGCGGCACCACCCAGCGAAGCACTCGCCTACAACCACACGTAGATGTTTTTCAATTCTTTCGATTAAATCTCTAGTAGTCTAGTATCCAAAGTAGGCGTAGCTTACGCAAGCCAGAGCACCCGTTTTAGGCCGTATTTTTATCCCTCTGGGAAAATTATAAATATTGGTCCTACAGTTTCGGGGGTCGAGGCTTTTTTTTAGGAAATTTCCTCCTCTTTATGAATCTTTTTTTTTTAATTTGAAAAATCTTAATTCATTTTTGAGATATTTGCAAAAGACTAAACCGCTTTTATTTTAGTAATTAACTAAATTAATTGCAATTTTCGTATGCGGAACTTCATTCTTTTTTTCTAAAATTCATGTAGATGCCATTCTGAATCGAATAACACCTCAAACTTTTTCCAGAGACTACTGGAAAAAGTTGACCAAAAAGGCACTTGTTGACTAGACTATAGCTGAACAAAGCGATAATAAAACGTCGAAGACATTTTCCTGTTGAGCGCCTTATTTCAAAAGTTGCCATAACAGTAAACAAGCGGTGGCCATACGACCGTAAAATATATTTTCCATACTAACAATAAGACAAAAGAGTGGTTAAATATGCATATTGTGCTACGTATGCTATTTACTTAGACTTAAATCCTCTCCTGTCTAGATTCCTATTGTGTTAGAAATTATGTTTAATAGAGAAAAGTTTTAAGTTAAGCAAGTAATAATGTTTCATTACTCCATCACTTACAGAAACAGTAAAAGTAACTTTTTAAAATTCAAATGTTTATTTGATTTATGACTTTTACTAATTATTAATAAAATTAAATAAAAATTTACTTAAGTCATGAGTTTATATGATACCTTTTATATATCTTTCTATCTATATCTATATGTATCTTTTTTAAGAAAGTAAATAAAATAAAAAAGTTGTCGCCATTTTCAAAAATTACCTGGTGCTTAATTTTTGTGGTGTTTTAAGGGATGCAATAATCTCGTCAAGAGATTTTTGTCGTTGTTCCTCCTTTGTTGGCCGCATATGCTGGAGAACTTTCATCAATTCCTCAGGTACTAATGACCAAGGTTTTGTTGATAAATCGAACTGAAATACAAAATATAGCTTGATAATTATCATATAGTTAATCAATGCTTAGTACATTATACGTGATTTTAATATGAGTTTAGTTGTGTAATGTATACTTGTGTAAAAAAAAACTACCAATATATTCTACCAATATAACTGTAGGCAAGAATAATTACAGACTAATCTAGAAAACAACAATTCCAATATTAATTAGAACATTGAGTAACAAAGATTATGATATGCTACCTGAAAATTTTAAGCATATGGTTACGTTATAATTTTCTCAAAATTTTACACCACCGATCAATCTTTTTCGCGTATTTTCCATTGTAACAATGACAATGACAATAACGAAATCATCCGAACTCTTTTGGAGTCAAACCGAATGAATTAATGAAATATAAACAAAGTAGATAGAAAATTGTCTAAATAAAATCTTCAAAACGTTTGTTTTACTCACTTCCATTATAGCCCTATGTCCGTGTTGATCCAAGAACTCAAGAACATCGTTATATACACGTGGCACATTGTTCTTTAACCACTGCAAGGCGTAATTAGGATTTTGTTCGCGGAATTCGTTTAACTTTCCAAGAATTTCTAATTTTCGGACAAAATTAGCGAGTGCGTGTGGCACTTCAGCTGATAAAACGTCCCCTGAACTCAGTAAAGTGCTTATTTCGTTGCACTCCTCCGGTGTAAAATCTATAACATTTAGTTTTTCTTGGTTTATCAAACTAGAAGTTTGTCTTTGAACTATATTTTACTACTATTTAATATTGAAATACTCGTTAAATAAATAAATGTATGTATTTCACTAAGTGTATTGAACACATGCTTTTTTTGTCTCAATGAGTTGGTACCAATCAATAACATTTTACCTTTTAATTACTTAGATATACTTAGTCATAGAATGTTGTAGAATTTTTATCTTATGTCGTTTGACAGAAAACTTTCCATCTATATTTCTAACTATATCGGTTCGGTATATAAATTCAACAAAGCAACGTATTCTAATTTAAAAGTTTAGAATTTAAGGATTAGCAACCAATCGGTTGCAATAGGTTTTCATGATGATGATTTTTCAATTGAATTATCAGCCAAACGACATAGGCGAGCATCATAGCACAAGGTTGCAAGATGAGTGCGAAAGAATTATCGTACCGGTATTCGATATTATCGTACCAGATGAAAAATTATCGTACAACTGCCAGAATCGCACGTAATTGGGAAATGTTACCGATTTCAAGGAGAAATCCCCAACAAATTTTCCTGAACACGAAAAAAAAGGTCCTCATGATCCCAAACCTATTCTTTTACCCTCAAGGCTATCCGAATTCCGAAAAAAAAGTCTTTTCACCCCACTTCGAAGCAGGGTTGGAAATTATCGTAATTTGACGTACGATAATACATATTGTATCGTACATCGTACTGGTGTCGAAATTATCGTACATGTACGATAATTATCGTACGTCTGGCAACCCTATCATGGCAAATTGAACTCTAACCACTCTTTTACATAAGAGAAGAAGCCCTAACAGTCGCGTATTTATATATGGCTGTTTCATCTCGTATCAGTTAAATAATTATATACCAGATCTTCCTTCTAACAAAACAGTCATCGCAATGAACTGAGTGAATGTGCTCGCGACGCTCGTCGAACCATGATTTCTCATGTACTGGAACATGTTATTGTGAACACCAGTGATGACATCTAACAGTACCATGGGGTCCTCGGTCTGCACATTCAGATTCATAATGTTGACGTTCTTTATCGTCTCGTCCATTACCCATTTTGATGTTATTAAGCTCTAAAATTATAACATTATAAGCTTACATAATTTAAAATTTATGAATTTGTTCAAATATCCAAATAATGTTAAGTTTTATGATAAAAACTATTCATTGATTGATTTTTGAAACCCTGTTTTTCCTTTCAAAACAAAATAAATTTTCTCAATTTACAATTTTTGCACACCTACAAACTTTCGCTCACGTACGTCCTAAGGTTGGTTGATAGAGAATACTTTTAGCATTAAGCCCGCCTTTTGTACAATTCAATAAAGTATGAATAAATAAATAAACACCATATCAGATTAAAAAACAAATACTGAAATACTTAAAATATGTTTGTTTTACCTTCAACATATCAAATATTGTGAAAATTTTGTCTTTAAATTTAGGTTGTCTTCTGTGTAACGCCGTCTTCACGACCATTTCGTCAGCCACTTTGTGTCCGTGTACGGCCATTTCTAGCATACGAATATTTACGTCTATCTCCTTAGGAAATCGGCGATATAATGCCTACAATGTAAGAACTATTTAATTACGTATTTAAAGTCTATTTACGATTTTTTTTTTTTTGACAAATGCCTATGTTCTAGAAACCCTAGTTCTCTTTGTCTTTAAATTTAAAAAAAATTAAATTTCCCACTCACATTATAGGACGCCAAACAGCACCTGTTATGTGTGATGACAACGTTCTTGTCATAGCCGTCGCCGTTGGTTTCTATAAGAGTACCAACACCTCTTTCAAGAGGTTTATAAACGACGTCGTAGGTTAAAGCCGTAAGAGGTTTAGGGAGGACCTAAATAACATTATAAAAAGCATACATATTAATCATAATAATTCTAACAAGTTTTATTTAAATCTGTACTAACATAATACCTAAATCTAAAGAGTTCGTATCGTCGTTTATTTGTTTGAAAGTTCTAAACTTAGGATGAAAAATCCGTTTATTGAAGAAGGTGGTATAGTATGCTTTTCAAATTAGTAACCATTCACTTTGTGTAAAAGTGTAAATTTAAATATCAAATAGTCTGGGACGGTTCAAAATTCCATACCGATAAAACAATAGGGGATTTTTCAAAGATATATTTGTGGCTGATTCTTTATTCCTGCGTTAAAATACTATTTGACTGAATATTCTAAACTACTATTCCTTCTTTATACATACCAAGGTTGGCTGGTAGAAAGTGCAGTAACGTTAAGCCAGCCTTTTGTTAACACTTTAAGTGTATTGTAGAAAAAAGACATTTAAATAAATAAATAAATTAAATATATTATTTCAAATTAATCAAAAGTTGAAAATAAACAAAAATATTTTTTTTATTTTAATTTTTAAACATTTTATTTAAATAAATAAACCTAGAGTCGCCTAAAAGTAATTTAAAATACCTCGCCGGTGTTAGCAAAAGTAATTAATTCGTCATCAGACATAATGGGAAAGTCCAACTCGTGCAACAATTCCTCTTCTGTCCACCGTTCTAGTGATGTTATTGGTCTTGCTTGTAACAGAAATATGTCATCCTGAAAAGCAAATATATTCCTTAAAAATATAATAAAATAAAAATAAAATTGTTTTTTTATAAAGACACATATTAAAATTATAAAAATGCATTATACTTTATCTATTGTATAAGATTTGCATCAGCAGTTTTATAATTTGTAAAATATAACGAAATATTTCATATTACTTACATTGTGAATTGCCCATTCAATATCTCTTCCAGCACCCCAAAGTTTCTGTTGAGATATACCCAACCGTGCTAGCTTGAATATCTCTGTCTCGGATAAGCAAGGTATATTTTTTTCCAATGAAGATACGTTTTCTATCTTAACACCGTTATCGGTCGTAATAATCTTGTGATTTTTAGAACCCAATAGTATTTGGGCTATGGAGAGTGTCCCGTCTGTCTCGCGTCTCACGATAATCGTATCCGGCTCCACGGATCCCGACACTACAGACTGTATAAAATAATGTATGACTGTATAAAGATTGGAATTGTTATTATAAATAAATAAATGTTTCCTTTTTATTTATTTTAGGCAATTAAATCAATTTTCTGATATTCTGATGACATGAGCATCTTTAAGAGATCAGAGAGTTTGGGAAAAAAAATACCAGAAATTGAATGCATGTTTTAGAGATGCATTTCTGGGTTTAAAAAAAAGTATTTATTTTCAAGACTCATCTCCTTGCAACGTTTCTTGATTTTAGAACCATATTGTCTTTATGCATATTATACAGCCATTATGTGACAGCTGCATGTGACGCTGACTTTTGTTTCTGGACTTATTCGGGTTTTTTTCTAATTTCACTTGCAAGGATACCTATGCAACTTACCTCGTAATAAAGAAAGGCCACAGGTTCATTTGAGGTTGTTTATTATTGAATTCAAGTATATGTTTACTTTACCACCCCTAGAACTAAACCATAGCTACATAATATGTTGATGTCTGACGTTGAATTACTTTAGCCCAGACGTATGTGAGACATAAAGCAGATTCAGTCGAATGGTACTCACCTCTCCCAAGCCGTAGTTGGCGGTTAGCAATAAGCGTGTGGGGTCGCCGCATTGCGGATGTGTGGTGAACAACACACCGGCCACGCGCGGCGCTACCAATGCCTGCACCACCACTCCACCCGAGCACAAGCACGCCTGCCCATTCTGTCTGTTTGATTACAAATATAAATTCTTTTTTTTAACTGTATTTATTTTATTTAAATGTATGGATCTTATCAGATAAATGTAAGAATCGTTGGATTTATAATAACTTTAGTAAAATAAAGTATAAATAAATATTAACCAACAATTACACCACGTTAACCTAGCCCCGTGCTAAGTTCGTAAGAACTTGTGTTACAGGTACTAGGAACGGAAATAAATTTAAGATATAAATACATATATACATTAATACACATCCATGACCCGGTGCAGACATCTATATTCGTCATACAGATTATCTGCACCTGGCGGGATTCGAACCCGCGACCGCTGCGTAGAGTGTCCAGTTGCCTGACCACTCGACCAGCCGGCCGTCGCTTTAGTAAGATTGTAAACTTTCAATAGAGTTACGTTTATTCCGTGACATAAACAATATAATGTAAATAATGAGATCTTGTTTTTCATGTTGACCTCGATTAAATAAATAAAAGTTTCATTATGAAAAAATCATAAGCAAGCCTTTCTCCGTTAAATCAAGCAAATGAACTAACCTACGGTAGTATGCGCTGGTAAAGGAGAACATCGAGGCCCAACACTTCTGCACTGCATGCAGCACATCATCCTCAAGCACACCGAGCACTGTCTCGTTTTGTCCAGCGGCTGACAGCGCCTCGCTGTCTTCACCCACCGCTTCATAACATTATAAAACAAAAACAGTTAGTTTAGTCTAGTTAATTAATTAATTATATATATTTTTTTACTTATGTTGCTAATTATTTTGGTAACGCTGCTCCACTCTCCATTTCTCCCGAAGTAAACTGATTTCAACACCAACACCCAATCAATATGTATTAAGTAGTTTTACGTTACTTAAAATACCTTTTTACCTTAAATCATTCTAAATTATGTTGCTAAACTTAGGTACTATTATTTTACGTATGACGGATCGACTATCTATTTCACTAGACCTACAAATGTTGATAATTACTATTAGTATACATAGAGATGACTTTTTTTGGATCAATGTTTACGTCAATATTTATTAAATAAAACCTAATAATAAGGAACATAATTTTGCGTTTATAGGAACACAGTATGTATCATTTATTTCCAAAAGCTTATCAGTCTTAAAGAATGTATTGGTTTTAATGTTATAACCGTCGATATTTTATAATTTAGAGCGATGGTAATACCCGATGATCTAACTGCAAACCTCAGTTGACCTCCGAGATTTAGGTTTACAGTTTTCTTTTTTAATTCACTTAGGTGAGTCATTACAGAATCTTTTACATCTTCGACTATTGGTGTCGAAATGAATAAGCTGTATGCTCTGAAACAACATATTACACAATAAACTCGTTTATAAATAAAATTTAAATGTTCATTGATAAAAACATGTCATGTCATAGAGTTAATACTATAATGTTATAAACAATGTAACGAAAGGGTTGTTTATTATTCGCAGATATTTCGATATACGTACTACTAGCTTCTGCCCGCGGCTTCACCCGCGTGGATGTCGGTTATCGCGACAAAAAAAGTATCCTATGTTACTTCTAATACTTCCAAGAATATGTGTACAAAGTTTTATGATGATCGGTTAAGTAGTTTTCGCGTGAAAGCGTAACAAACAAACTTACATATCACATTTATAATATTAGGGTTAATAATATTTCAATTAACTGTATTTAAATCAACAGTATCGAATATTGGTTAATAATAATAAATAAAAGAATAATTAAAAGTTTTAATAGAATTTGAAGAGATCAACGGTGGTTGGTTCAAGTAATGATAATAAAATAGGTTATTACACTTTTTAAGGCTGTGAATTTGATGCCGCACAATATTTATCGAATCTCTCGGCTTATACTTACTTTTCACACTTTTCTTTAAATTTGATTTCATCATATTTATCATTGTTCGATTCAATTTCCTTAATAGCTTTTCTTAGATTAGAATTAACATCTAAATGTTTGTTAAAAGCTTTTGTTGTCACACAAAATCCTGGAGGAACGCAGTATCCCTGCAATGAAATTCGTTATTGATTCAAGTTTTAATTTTTGAAGTAAAACCTATTTACGCACGCTTGACTTGGTGAGTAAACTGGTGAATGCATGACGAGAGCGTTACGAAAAGTGTGATCGGGCGAGGCGAATGGAAGTCGAGAGGGAGATATAGGTTAGTGAAGATAGAAAGCGAAAGAGTTATGTTTCGTATATTACTGTAGGGGTGTTTTTCTCTTTTCTCATAGCCAGTTACTATGCGATTAAATCATAGAGGTATCATAGATAAAGCCGGAGAGCCAGGCCTCTAGCTGTCACTCGGTTAGAAAGAGAGGGACGATTGCGGTACATATTTATCTCTCTCTACTCGTATATGCGCAATTAGCGCGGAATATAGTAATGTTTGGTTATGTTTATATAGGCATTCAATGATTTGAACTTTTAATGTAATGTAAATTTGCAAAGTATAGTAAATTTGATGTTCACAGACCGCCGGGGTACCACGATCTTCTCTCTCTTTCTAACCGTTGGACGTTTCCGCTTACAGGCAGCCGTATATGTCTTCCCTACTCTATCTATAATACCTCTATGGATTAAATTAATAATAGGAATGACCTTGCGCCATCTTGTGACGACATAACCGCTGTTATAAGCCGGTTATGTAGGGTTAGCAAAAAAAAAATTAAAAAATATAGGTAAAAAACTAAAAATAAAACTATTTTAATGAAAAAAATATATGGAATTAAATGAAAATATTTATTTCGCCAAAAATACACACACTTAACGAATATCAAAAAAAATTATCTATATTATATCTAATAATCTATATTATAGATAGTAAACCTATATATTATAGGTATACTATCTATACCTATAATAAATCTCTTAAAACCTCCGTTTTATTAATACACTATTATGTCATCAAGAATAAATTTTACTAGCGCGATTTAATTTCAAATAGCGCCATCTCTTATAAGCTTTTTTTGTACGCGTATCACGTAAAAAGTACAAAACCAATTTAAACAACTTTAATACATAAATATTATACATAACTCACAGTAACATTTAGTTTTTGTTTCATTGTAATTAAATTTAAAAATAAATATTTAAGAAAATAGAAATAGGTACCTACGCCTACGCGACATAGCCGCCATCTGGTCTAACGAATCTTAAAAACTCACAAAACTTATTTTTGAGTTATTATTTTGTTAAATGTCACTAAATATAAATACGATATTCTACTTTTTATGATAGATGGCGCAGTATACGTAATATAATTTTTTGAATCGCACTGTCCAAAACTTCGGCCAAAAGATTGACACTCGCCCGTATTTAAAAAAATGTTTTTCTTTTTTGCATTTAATACCTAGGGTACAGCTAAGGTCTTGATTGTTTGTTTGTTGTTAAAATATTTGGTCGTTATTTGTTTGTTGATTGTACAAAGTTGGATGGTTATAGCTATTTAAGTTGTAATCTATATAATATTATAATATAAAGAAAGTCGTGTTAGTCAAACCGTTTATAACTCGAGAACGAGTGGACCGATTTTTAATTTTTGTGTTTTTGGATTTGTCTTCGTCGGGAATAATACTTATTAAATTATCAGTGAAAAAATAATTAATAAAAAAATCAGTTCAAATGTTTCATCCGTACTATCTATACATATTTTAAATCTGTTAACGAGTTCGTTTTATAATCTTAATCTTAATATATAAAAGCGAAAGGTCACTCATCACGATATCTCTGGAACTATAAGACCTAGAGACTTGAAATTTGGTAGGAATATTCCTTTTGCCGAGGAAGGGGGCAAAAAAGGAGGGCAAAGTTTCTATGGGACAACGTAGTTCCTTGGTCCAATCTACTTCAAATTTTGCATAAAATATTCTTTAACTGAAGTGTTTGAAGACGTGTTTCGTATTTTATCAAAATTTATCCCCTAACGGGGTTAAAAGGGGGTTGCTTTTGCTTCGAAATTGATTTGACAACTCAATCCGTCTATTATAAAATATTTTCCAGTATCGACGCAGGTGTAGGTGATAAAAAATATAAATTTATAATTTTTAAAATTTTAGTTAAACCCCGTGCGAAGCCGGGGCGGGCCGCTAGTTTGAAATAAATACGTCATGGTATTAAAATCACTTAGAGCCAGTTTCACCACTTGCTATTAACTTCCGGATAACCTAACTGGCACTTATTTTGACAGATAACTCATACAATTACCTGTCAAAAAAGTGCCAGTTAGGTTAGCCGGAACTTAACAGCAAGTGGTGAAATTGGCCCTTACAATACAGAAATGGCTAAATAGTAAATTTTAACATTAGGTACAAGCTTAAGTAATGTATGCAATATTATCCAGCTACCGTAAGTTAATTAATTACTACTAATAAACCTCTTGAAATTATTACTAGCTAATCTCTAGTATCTCGGTAGACATCACGTACTACTATTATATCATCGTTTTATTAAATATTACAATAAATAACTTAATCTAAAACTAATATTTAAATATTAAAAGATATATATTTTTTACGGGTATTAGCATTTAATTAAACAATGTAGATTAATAAAATTATTCATAGCCAGTGCATGAGATATACATATATGTATGTAGAATTATCAAATAATGAATTTAACAAAGAAATAGGTAAATTATTATATTCGCGCCGATATATACGATAATCGATTGATTAAATAATTGATTTGGATTAGGATTCATGTCATATGTGTCATAATCACTTTTTGTTCGCATCCGTGTTTTAGTTGATTAAAAATATTTATTTTAGGTAATTACATATATTGTCTCGCGGACTTTTATGTTCACATTATTGAGAAGGTTCAATATACATACTCGTATGTCGTATTTATTTTATTGTAATACCAATATTTGTTGCAGCGCACGCGAAGAAATCATATTTTTAGCCAATTTTTTATACCTTGTGTAAAAGTGTCGACATTTTTAAGAGTAATAAATCAATGTTTCAAATTAAAATATAGCTTATGTTATTCGCTAATAATGTAGCTTTATATTGGTGAAAGAATTTTTAAAATCGGTTTATCAGTTTTTAAGTTTATCAATTACATACATTTAAAAAAAAACTCTCCTTTATAATATTCTATGAATAATATGAAAAAATAAGAAATAACAAGATAAGATGATTTTTATTGTACAATGAAAACCTATAGAGATAGACTAAGATAATATTTAAAGTTATTGTTTTTTACCTGTTCTGTCTGTACTGATGCTAGTAGTGCGAGAGAAGCACCTTTGCCTCCAACATGACTAGTACAAAACGCTGCCCGCTCTTCAAAGGATACGCAGTAGCCAACATCGCCAGCCTCTTCCTCACTAAGCCACTTCAATACAGGAAGTGACGTGATATCGACCATCGAATTACCAGCTAAAATAATACTTTCTTACATTTCAATTTCACGAGCTCTTAATAAAATAACAATTTCTAAGTATTTCAGTATCTATAGAACTCTTCATTTGCAAGTCATACAACATTTTTTCTTAAACGGCTGTTTTAAAGTTCTAAAGATTCTTTCATAAGTGTCAAGTTTTTAAACTTGACAACTGTACTGAAAGAATCCTGAAAGAAAAAAGGCCTACGTATAGCAGTGGATATCCAATGGCTGATATGATGAAGATGATAATGATACTGATTAGAAAAGTATACTCCAGACAAAGTCAATAAAATGAAATAAGTATTTTTTTTTAAATAGTGCAGATAAGTTGCTAAAAAAGCAAAATAAAAGAAATCATTTTTTATACATATGTACTCGTATTAGTCATTACAAATTTACAATGTAGTGAATAAATTAATTAAATTGCATTATGTGTGGAGTATGTATTTATAAATTAAATTATGTTAATCGTAGAATTATCATCATTTTTAGAATCATCGTCATCATTTCAGCCATTGGAATTTTAGAATGCATCATGTAGGTACATATGTATTAATACATACTGAGACAACATCAAGTATACTATATTTATTTATTTATTTATTTATTTATTTAACAATTAAAGTTTAGATAAATATAAATTTAAGGTACAACATAAGCTTACAATGAAACTTTACTGTGTACCATTTATTGCCGATAAAATAAAATAAGAAATAAAAAACTATATCTAAATTACATCTAAACAATACACATAACTCGAGACAGCGATCGACACGAGTACGAGTTCTATGTATTATTAAACTAAATATTTTTTTTAAATTAAAATAATATATTATAAATTATTATATACATGTGGCCATTTTATTTGCTATCTCTATATGTTGGTTTAAAAAGAATTTTTTAAGTATGTTTTTATAGTTTTTTTTTTGAATTTTTTCTTTCAAATCTGATGGCAGATTATTTATTAACAAAGGAATAATATATTCAAGTGTACGTTTTCCATAAAAATTAGTATGTCTAGGGATTTGTAATATTTATTATATATTACACTAGCTTTTGCCCGCGACTTCGCTCGCGTTAAGAAGTAGGTATTATTATTAATTAGGTATTATTTTGTTCGTCTTAATTTATTCGTTCCATTAGGCACTGATAGGTTCAAACTAATACATTAACATCCTCCATCATCCCTTATTTTATCCCCTTAGGGGTGGAATTTATCAAAATACTTTCTTAGAGGATGCCTACGTCATAATAGCTTTATGCATGCAAAGTCTCAGCCCGATCGGATTAAAATTGACAAAGTTTCATACAAACTTTCATCCCCTATTTTATCCCCTTGGGGGTAGAATTGATCAAAATACTTTCTTAGCGGATGCCTACGTCATAACATCTACCTGCATGCCAAATTTCAGCCCGATCCGTCCAGTGGTTTGGGCTGTTCGTTGATAGATCACTATGTCAGTCGGCCCCTACAATTACATTGTAGCCTCTCGACCGTTTCCCTCTGCGCGAGGCAGAGATGTACCAAGAGTGGCCCAACTACCGAAGCTGGGCCACTCGCCGCCGGCTCTCCTCCACAGAGCAGAAGACCGCCAGCATTGAGCGACCCAACCCACGCCGCCAGATCGCACCCAGAAAGCCCCGCAAGAACTGCAGGGAGCCAGGCTCGACCTAGGTGGCCACCGCACCACGCGCCCCCTGCACAGAACGGACGAGTGAACCCGCCCGCTCCTGCCACCGAATGGGGTAAAAAATCTCCCCCGCATTTCTCCGCGCCTTCTCGGTGCCATACCCACACCGTCCGCACCACCGTGCCGAACACACCACCACCACCCCAGTGCTCCAAGCGTCGACACCCCCTTGGACACACCACCCCCGGTTTGGATGCCTGACCGGCGGTAACCAAGGCGGGTGCTGTTGCCACCTGCCATGAAGTCCGGTCGCCACAGCCAGCAACAGCTATAGAACCATCGCTGGTTACCGCGCCTGGGGTAGTCACAGTCAACGTAGAGCTGACCATGACTAGGGTAGCCACAGCGCAAGAATATGGCCCCGGCGCACCATTGCGCTTTTGCGCCCCTCTTTTCTCCACACCCTCCGCCGCACTTTCGCGCTCCACCCACCACCGGATGCCCAGCTACCCCAAACGGCGAGCCCCTATCGGCTAAGTGCGGTTATCAGCTGGTCCATGGAGCCCAACGGCTTGTGCGCCTACGCGCCCGTCAACTGCGCTTTCGCACCTCCAGGTGGAAGGGGAGAGTGAGCACGCCCCTCGTGCTGTTTTTGGTCCACGGGGGTCCGAAGGCCCCGACCACTTGCAGACAGTGCAAGCGGCTCCCCCTATCCGCACACATTACAGTTACACACGTTATTTATATTATAGTTATACACGTTACAGTGTTTTTAAATGTAGGTAACCCAGTGTAAAAAAGCTGGTAACCCTATCCGATGTTACGTGACTTTTTGCCTTTTCAGCAAGTATCTTGAAGGAAAACACAGAGAGCCAAAGTTAAAAGCCAAGTGGCAAAATGGAGTTTGTTTCTAGTTACAAACGTTTTTAGACGTGTCCTTACTTGGTAGTTCTTGTCCAGTTACCGTAGTTATCCCTATACTTTTTTTTTTTTTTTTTTTCGCTGGGAAATGCATTTACGCATCCCGCCGCCTGAAGGCGACGGGTATGTGGGACTCGCTGACACGGCAAAACGTGCCAGAATACCGCACTAAAACCCAGCGGTGCCCTCATCGTCGTAGTGGGGCGCCACGGGATCGCTTTCGCATGCAACCGTGACGCCCCGACGGTTGGCCCGCCTATGCGGACCGCCTTCGCCTATAGAGCGCTCGCGGGAACCGTGAGCGCTCTATTTCCCTAGTGGCGAGTGGGAGAATTATAGGTGCCCCTCCCACTCTATTGCGGAGGGTGAAGGAGCGCGTAACGGCGTCTCCTTCCCCCCGATCGTCTCCTGCGGAGCGGGTTAGCGTTAGCGTCTGCTTCACACTCCCGCTCCGCGGCCTCCTTCAATGCCATGACCTCCTCGCAGAAGGAGGCCACGGCTGACCAACACCTCTCGCTGCCGAGCATGCAGCGAAATGCGGACCAAAGCTCCATCGACTGTCCAAGGTCAGGCCCAGGTACCTCATCTGGGCCCGAACCTCCACCTCCGTACCCTGGACGGCGATCCGCGCACCTCGGGGAGGGCCTCTGCGTGGGCCATGGAATAGGAGGGCCACTGTCTTGGATATAGAGACCCTCAGGCCCAGCATCTCGATACGGTCGACCGTTATCGACGTGCCGGCTTCTGCTAAGCGGGCCGCCTCTTCGAAGCTCCTCGCCCGGGCCGTGAGCAAGGTGTCGTCAGCATAACAGATGACCCTCAGCCCGGGCGGTAGAGGCGCCCGCAGCAGCCAGTCGAAGCCGACGTTCCACAGGGTTGGTCCCAGGACGGAGCCCTGTGGAACGCCGCAGCCAACACGACGTCGATATAGTCGGCCGTAGTTATCCGTATACCTACGGTAACTGGACAAGAACCGTACGGAAAGGGCGATGTGCCTGAGCGTCGTTTAGGGATGACGCCCTAGCTATGCCTAACATATCCTGTTTTCGAACCCAAATGGTTCCACCAGTTGACCCAGGGTCACGTATGCCCTTTTTCGAATATCATAAAGATACTTTGCAGAACATTCTTTGCATATGTAAACGACATAATTATATCGTTGCGTGTCATAAACGACAAATCATAATATAGGTAAAAATATCTAAATTTTCTACGTTATTTTCTTACCTATGTTTTCATATCCCAATTCTAGTATACCAGTACCATGTTCGTCATCGATACTGACGTTAATCGTACGGTACACTATTTCCTGCTGGTCTGGACCCGAAAGCAACCGACCTTCATCCTTGTTGACCCGAAGAACTACTTTTAATGTACGATTATTTAAAGCTGAAAATGTGATAAATCAAAAAACAAAGTTTAGTAATCTAACAATAAGACTCATATACTGTGAGGGATTATCAAGAGGGTATTTTTATTAGTGGTTATTGTTTAAACAAACAAATGGTACTTACTGCTTATGTTAATTGTGTAAGTTTTGGGTATTCCTTGTGGATTTTCGCAAAAATCTGACATACTAAAATCTGTTGAAGTGATAGGTTTTACCATGTAATTTGGAAATCTTACACTCCCTGAAATGCATCTAAGAAAAAGAACACAGCAGCATTTAATTAGTGAAAATAACAGAAATTCCATTATAATCACAGTATTTTAATATTTCTTTCAATAACTCAGAAACTTACTGCGTAAAATGCTTGTAATAAGAAAAACCTCGTATTTGTACAGCAGTTCCATCACGAGCTATCGCGGTTATAGTAACCGTACGTCTGACCTCTTTATAACCTGGTGCCCAACTTCTTTCTCTGACTCCTCGTACACGTAAATACTCGTTTCTTTCAATTATTCCATCAGCATTAAAGGACTGGAATCGGCCTTGAACTACACCCCATTGCATCCAGCTACCAGAACCCTTACCACAATTATTTCTGTAAAACAATTTATTCATATTCTTTCAAAGATTTAAAAGATAAATGCAATGTAAGGTAAAATGCAAATTAAAAACAAATTATCTATTAAACACTTATGAGGTGGTTCGGGTGTGTAATTAAGTTATAACTCTTCTACTTACTATAGCAATATGATATTCCTATTTAGTTTATATAATTATATACTATATACTATATATATATATATATATATATATATATATATATATATATATATATATATATATATATATATATATATATACCAGTGGCGTGCCTAGTACTTGAGAACAGGGCAAGCCCGACATACATTTTTTGTTTATGAAATTATGATTCCATTTTTTTCGACGAGTTTTAACAAGGCACACTGAAGGCACGTTACTACTAGACAGAACACAGAAAATCACAAACAAGTCAGCATTGACATACCTTTAGTGGCTTTAAAAAAGTCTTTTCGTGTTTATGAGTGAGCAAATAAAAACCCCGCGCGTTCTGGTATAAACCTACATCAAAAACTAACTAACAAAAAAAACACATGAAAAGGCGCTATTACAGAGGCATTAAAAAAGCTTATGATAGGTATCGCAAACTGTCCGATTGACTATTGACTATTTCATTTATTGTTTAACGTAATAATAAGATAAACTTTTGAAAATTTCATTTGTTGTTTAACGTAATAATAACATAAAGTAATTATAATTGAAACAAATTTTGTGATTTTGATCTCAAACTCGATGCGAGATTTTAGTACTATCCGCACATGAGTAAATAAACCGTACAGAGTGAAAGCTTCATACAAGCGCGCTACGATAGGTACACTACTACAAGCATGAGACGCGCGTCGGCACAAGCGCCTCGTCACATACGAGAGAAACCGGCCTATCTTGTGTTTAAACTCAAGGGCTGCAGCAGCAACGTTGCACCGTGTTTTTATTTAATGATTTATTAATTTAAATAGTGTTTTAATATAATTTTATTAGTGTTTTAGTATAATTTTAATAGTATTTTAATATAATTTTAATAGTGTTTTAATATAATTTTAATGGTATTTTAATATAAAAGTGTAAATATGGTTTACTGTACAGTGTGTATGAACAATAATATAAAGAATAAAAACACATCATTTTTTTCTTATCCCAAAGACTCCACTAGGTAAGTAGTACTAACATGATTATAATTTATTATTTTTAATGTGTTGGGTAGATAGATAGCTCGTATAATTATATTTGATGTTATTGTGATTGAACCGCATCGTGCGGTTCGCCGGCCAGCCGTAGCGTCGGCAAACTCGCGTTCAAGCTAGAATAAGATACTCTATAGTTATCTCATTCTCTCGTAGGTTACTTTTCTGAAGTTTCACTTCTGCCGTGTGTGAATGCACATACACATTTATTTAATACTTAATGCCAAATTATTGGTGTTGATTTGAAATTTGTTTAAATATTCGAAAGTGGGGCTCCTCCTTCAATCACGTTGAAAAATTTTTTAAACGTTTTTTTTATGAATAATACACATAAGAGAAAAAATTTTTTTTTATAGATTGTTAGGTCTTTTTTTTAGCGTTAATTCTAGTTTTAAAGGCAAGTCATTTAACAAGAACTAGTTCTAAGTAGAAAAATCGCGTTTTACATTTAAAAAAAAAGACGTAACAACCTCTAAATAAAAAAAAAAATCTTTTTTAGGGCGTGCGCCACCTTATTATTGCTTTCTATCGTGTTTATTATTCATAAAAAACGTTTAAAAAAAATTTCAACCCGATTCAAGGAGGAGCCCCACTTCCGAATAATTATGGAAATTTATAGGTAATACCTACTTATCTAGTATTTGAATTATTGTTTATCATTGATTAATAATGTTTATAAATTAAAATACGAACATTTATAAAACGAAAAATACGAACGAGCTTTACAGTAGTCACATATGTAATTTCTAACTCGGTAAGCGTTTTGGCATTACTGTAAGTGTACCGAGAGTGTTATTTTAATAAATCGATATGATATTTGACATCTCACTTTAGTAATAATAATAAATAACTAGTTTGTTTTTTATTTTTATATTTATTTAACAAAATAAAAAATATCAATGGAGAAGTTTTCTAAAAATGTTTATGAAAGAATCTTTTTTTTTTTTAAATCGCAAAATCATAAACATCAAATTTGATAGAATAATTTTTTAATACCTTGAAAATTTATAAAGTTTTTGAAAATATTTAAAAAAACAAACACAATAGAAAACACAACAAAAATAAACTTTGTCATCTTATTGAACAACTAACTATTGTTTATTAAATTTTATCCTCCTGTGCCAACCCTACTAAAATAGGTATAAATTTTGCTCGCTCCTTAGAAGCTTTCACTCTGTACGGTTTATTTACTCATGTGCTATCCGTGCGCAGAAACTTTGCCGATGACCACCCCTCCCACCAGAGTTGACTGCGTCCCTCGCTCGTCTGAGGTGTACCGCTAGCAACGCAGCCGATACGTGCGTGTAATTTTTTGCTTTCACTACGAATTAATTAATTGTTCTTTTCTTAGGTTTTACTTGTTTTATATTTGTTAGTTACTTGTTTTCGTTGTTTGGAACCATTATACTTTTATTCACTAAATATAAATATATAAAAATATATAATCTACCTAATAACAACAGCGTTTTTTATTTAATATTTATAATTACACTTTATATCAAATTTATAATTCGACCGAGACTATTTTTTATTAGTTTGATGTAAAATATATACAATAATAATCTACATTTATGTGACCTTTTTTTTTCAACCCTACTGACTATCGACGCGTGACGTCTCAAGGCCATCGGCAAAGTTTCTGCGCACGGATTATACATCGGCTACGGAATGAATATCAGTTTGAATTTTATTCGATAAATAACTAGGCCCCGGTGTGCCGCTATCTTGTTGTTGCATATGTTTTTCTAAAACGAGGTCGTAAAATATGCAACACCAACAATACAATTTATTGGAATGAGAGCAACCTACAATCCAATGAGTCTTCTATATTAATCTATTAAACTGTATTATGTGAGACTTACTTGTTTGCGAAATACACAAATCCGGTGTATTAGGTTTTTCCGAAGCTATGAGGTTTTTTTTTTCTTCGTGAAAGATAAAGATTTCACCTTTTCCTCGTCTATTAAAACTTTCACACACTTTAAATTCTTACAAGGAACAATAAGATTTCTATCTGAACTCATTTTAAAATCAAAATTACGAAAATGAAAAATGTATCAGTTATCTGCTCAATCACTAAACAAAATGTATTTCATCATTATAAATATTTACACTCTTTGACATGTACCGTGAAATTTGAAAACAAAAACCAACTTCGTGGCGCTAATACTGTGGCGCTAGTTTGTGACAACTTGAAAGCCGGGCTTATTGTTCCATACTAATATAGAATATATAAACACACAAACGCTATAAACGCTATAGAAACACACAGTACTTATATGATATATATATAGACATAGCACTTTTTCATAGGTTAGAACGGTGCAGAAATACACGCTCGCGAAGCCCCGTTGCAAGCCAATGAGTGTGAACGAGATGCATAAGGCCGTCAAAGCTACGTAGTATTTGGCGGCCGGCGGGCGCGGCGCGTTCGGACACTACTTATAATTATAGTCATAGATAAAAAACAAAACGAAGTGAAAGAATTGGCGCGCGAAAATTTAAATATGAAAGTCAATGTTTTCGGTCGGTACGGAATTTGAAGTAGGGCAAGCCCGGCTTTTCGGCTTGTATGAAGCTTCCGCCACTGATATATATATAGATAATTGCTTACATTTCTACAAGACATTTTTGTAAAACCAATTTTAGTCGAAAAATCATGTGGAATCAAATTAGGATTTACATACAATAATTTCCACCAGTTCCCGTCTCTCCAGGGCTCAAGTGCCAGGGTTTCTGCTGCAAGATTATCACTCCAGTCATTCGGATGTTGCACCACGCTCGTTGCGGATTTCCATCTAAAGTAAAGTTATATTGCCATAAATTATAAAATAATAAATATTAACAACGTGAAATACCGAATGCACGCAAGTACATACGTTTGGATTCTCGATCGACGAATCATAAATAAGAGCATATTATCTTTTTAGCACCTGGAACCTCCAGCTACTCTAAATCAAGGCTAAATTTTGTCTGTGAATAATATAGACGTACTTACAAGAGATTAAATTTAACATGTTGCGCTTTGTCTTCCTGTGAACATTTTAGAAGTCCATTAAATATGATTCTCAAACTTTGCATATGTTCATTTACTTGTATTTTTAGCCCCCCTGCGCTCCATTCTCCTGCAACTCTTTGCATCCATTCGCTGACTGCTGTTTGAGGATGTTCTGTATCAAAAAAAAAAAAAAAAAATTACTCAGAGTTATTTGTTTCATTAGGAGATAAATTAATGAAGGACCGATAAGTAGTAATAACATTCTTTGGAGAGTAAGACTTGGAGATCAAGATCAGAAGGTTTTGAAGCAAATAGTTGAATAGTCGGGGAATAGTAAATAATAATAATCGGTTAGGCGAATAGCGAACAATAATCATTTATTTGTTAAAAATGAAGATATATATACAGAATATTTACTATTCTCCGACTATTCGACTATTTGCTTCAAAACCTTCTGATCTTAATCTCCAAGTCTACTCTCCATAGTGGTGACCCCGACGTAATCAGCCTCGCACCCCCAAACTGATGACCCTTAGCATGAACGTCCGCGCAACCTTCGCAAAAGCTACATCATTTTGACGACATCCTCACTTCCTCAAGCTTTCAAACAGCGAGTCATACAGCTAGCCAGCATCCACGGCTACTACGGGTATCCTGACCACAAGCATGCAGCGGACGTGCATACCTGGTCATCACGCACATCCTTCTCAGCGACCATGGCACAGCACACTGCACTTCGGCCGGTCAGCAAGCAGAGACGCACTTCTCTCCTGGTCGACGCAGCAGCCAGCCACTACGCAGCACTGCACCACCCCAACTCACTGGGGCATCACCGCAGATAGTTCTGCTGTTCTGTTCTGTTAGACTCACCGTAAACTATACGGCATCTGGTTCCAAGTCACTGGAACATTTTACTGGCCCGGCAAGCATCACAAGATATATGGACGACTCTACCTACTATCTAACATCTGTCAAACTAGCATCTAAACTAACATCTATCTTGCCACATACGAAAACTTACGTATCCTACATCGCGCTATCGAAGTTATCCAAGCGATTGAACATATATACAAGAACCCGACAACAACCGTCGGGGCAGTACTCTCCAAAATGGGGACCCCGACGTGATGTGATGACGTGTGGCTGCGAGGAACAGGGTGTAAAGTTACTCATCCGCCATTTAAAAGGAAGGATCCTCCTACCAGACGAGTGTTGTGTCTGGTGGGCTACTGCCCCCCCCCCTCCCCAAAACTCTTTCATTTCTAAACCCTAAAATATACTTACGCAGTAACGTATAAGAGGTGCCATCCGGTAATTTAATATGAACAGTGGCCTCTGCGATTGGTTTCCTTCTACACAATTTGCGTATACCCAATAGGATAACAGACCCGTCCGGTGCAGAGGCTCGTATTGAAATGTCATCCCAACCCTCCGTCTTATTTCGCTGTGGGGTTTCAATAGGCTCTTTCGTTGGTAATTGAACTTTCCAACGCTTTACAGCGTACCACGCCAATATTTTTTTTAAATAGTAGTTCCATCCTAAAAAATTATTTAATGTATTTTTTAGAACACCAATAAACAATTATTCTTTCTGTAAAATTTACGCTATTTAATAATCAATGTTAAAAATGACGAATAAATGGAAATTATTAATATGAATCTCATATCTACCACCGCTCTACCATACCTATTATAAACTATTATATGTAAATAAACAAACAAGTTTTGTAAGTTACTCTGTATAACACAAACTATGATTCTTAACCCTTAACTTGGCAGAATTTTATTTTTTTAAATATCATAATAATATTTATAGCACTTAATTCTTATGACCCAAGGATATCTAGAAAAATACTAAAAAAAATCTCATGAGGGTAGTTATAAAAAAACCAAATGTATCTTGTGGGATACATTGCCAAGCGCACTAATAAATACATTACGCTTACAATGTATCTCTACAGATACATTGCCAAAATAAGCTATGATTCGATTACATTTGTAATAAATTTATATTTATAATTAAACCGCGTTTATAATCAGTAGTCTGTACCATTTATTTAAGTGACAAAAATATAACTTCTGTTAGATAAAAATAATACAAAATCAGATTGATTTTGGAAATTTATATTGTGGAAATTGAAAAAAAGTCTCTACCCGGTAATAGACACAACCTCATACCACATTTTATGCACAAAAGAGTAGTCTAGCCTCAAGAAATTGGCACGTACTTTTTCAATGAGGGGCTCAACTTTAAAATATCAATCACGTCATCAAGCAATTTGTCGTTAAAGCAGAATACGAAGGTACCTTCGTATCTGCTGAAATTTTTTGAGTGTCAATATATTAGCTATTTGTGGAAATCTAAATTCTTGAGAACAATAGTATAAATCAGCATATTCACAATTTCCATGATTTAATCAATTACGATAAAATGTTTGATATCTTGTTTTGAAAAATTAAGAGAGCGACCGTTTGCTTTGCGTTGAGTATAAATTACTTTGCAGTGTAATCTTATGAAGAATGTCATAATAAAAGAAATAATGAAAATATTCTAGTGGTGTTTTGATGTTGTCAATAGGTAACAGTTTATCATGTATTTCGGCATTATATTTAAATTTGTTGTTTATCCAATGGAAATTCGATTGCTTTCTTTGTATAGGCGCAGGCCGTCTTACAGTTAGCTTTGGCTGTTTTGAGCGTGTATTCTTTATATTTGATGGCGATAGTGAGGCTGCTACTATTGACTCAGGTGTTTCAGGCACTTTTCGGTCAAATCTAGGCCTTTGACAACATTCCTTGAACAACATTCACTATGGCGGTTGGTGAAGGAGGTATAACCAATTGAAGAGAATCTTGAGCTGAAGAAAAGATTTTCAGTAGCTGGTTTCATTGATACTAGAATGCAGGAAGCAGTAATTTAGGGCACGGTGAGGTTGTTTTCATCGTCAGAAAGTATGTGAAGATTTTAAAGAGCAGAAGGAAGCAAAGGACCTGGTGAAGATTCAGTACTGCCACGTTTATGAAAATAAAAATTCTTAACTTCACTACTAGAATCCGAACTTTCTTCATTATTTGATGATTGATTGTGTTTTGGCACCAATGTGAGTATTTTGCTAGCTCTTGAAAGCATATGTACCTTCAAACAATAGGAAATAATCTGAAAATGCATAAGCATATGAACAGTCAATCAGCTTGGCAGTGTGCACATACAGATACAGAACGATTCTGTATAATTTGTTAGCGAAGCTGGCAGTGTGTACCATGAGATACATCCATTTAAAAAGTCAAATAAAGCATCAACCAGACAATTATAGAACATCCAAAGTAATTACTTTAGTGCAAAATATACTTATAATTTATAATTTTACGCACCCATTCATAAAATATGTAAAAACAAAAATATTTTCATAACTTTTCTCACCTTCTTTCATGGCAATATGGCGGAACTTAAAATAAAGTGAAGTTCATCAGCTTATTAGTCTGGCCAACAGAAAAAACTAAACGTGCGGTAAAAATCTAAGAAATAACCTAAACATTCATATAAAAATATTAAGTTTGCACTAAAAAATAATGGCACTAGATTTTTTTTAATTCTGATGTATCTCCAGAGATACATTGCCAAGAAAAGGGTTAAGAACTTAAATAGATATAAAATGTTCCTTTTTGTTAAAAAAAATATATATAATTAAAATTAAATGATTAGGCAAAAAGATTAATATCACGGATAGCTACACGATAAATCTAATTTGATATCAATTTAAATAGCTGTGCAATTTACTGTAATCTTTATTACGAAACTATAAGAGATAAGTATCGCGGACATTTTAAAATAAATGAACTCACCCGCTTGTTGATAAAACCCTTTCTTTTTAACAGATTTCCTTATAAATATTAAGTAAAAAACAACACCAACTGTCAACAACCCAACTTGAAGTAATACGTCTATTAAATCCATGATAATAAATAACCAAGACGTACGACCAAACGCGTTTTATCTCCTTGAATGTTAATTTAAACTAGGTACGTGATTACGAATTGATTGTACGTACACATCTACACAGCGACAGCGTCCGATTAATAGTGATTGTTGATCACCAACCAGATATAATAATTTTGTATATCAGTCATTCACTCACCGAAATTACTCGACACGACAACATTTTTTAATTCATCACTTACCTATGTATAATATAAAACAAAGTCCCTCGCCGCATATGACTGTCTGTCTGTTCGCGATAAACTTAAAATACTTAAAGGATTTTCACTCGGTTTTGACCAATAGACAGAGTGATTCATGAAGAAGATATAAGTGTCAAGATTTATTATAAATTTGTTAAAATATGATGATATTCGTAAAAATATTGTAATAAGTCAAGCCGCCTGGGAGTTTTTCATTTCCCTTTGAGATATAGCTCCATCTATTAAGCGGCCCAAATGGTGAAATTTGGCCTCTTAAAAAGTGGTCTAAATTGGTCAAGAAATGGTCATAATAGGTCAGTGATTTTTAGTAAATAGTCGATACATTGACACTAATTACAAAGATTTTAAAAGTCCAAGGTCATTGATGACATTTTGGCGGCTTAAATAAATCCTACAGATTGGTTCTAAAATCATTTCAATTCATCTTAAAATAGTCAGAATTTATTTATGGTCAACATTTATTACATAAAAATTAAAAAAAAAGTTGACTTTTTTAGATTAAATAAATAAATAAATAAATATTAACCAACAATCACACCACGTTAACCTAGCCCCGTGGTAAATTCGTAAGAACTTGTGTTACAGGTACTAGGAACGGAAATAAATTTAAGATATAAATACATATATACAAATACACATCCATGATCCGGTGCAGAAATCTATATTCGTCATATAGATTATCGGCACCTGGCGGGATTCGAACCCGCGACCGCTGCGTAGAGTGTCCAGTTGCCTGACCACTCGACCAGCCGGCCGTCATCAGATTAGCACCTCAAAATACGAATTTTACATTATCAAACCAATTTCCTTCAAAAGTAGCGAAATACATACATTTGGTCAGAAGCTTACAATAATTGGTCAGCAGTATAAAACTATTCACAATGAGTTCAAAATTCTTAGGACGTCTGTATCATCATAGCACCTCAATTCCAACGGACGACCCGTTTTCAACAGGAAATCTTTGCGGTAACTCCGCATAAGGTTAGGGTATTTCGAATATTCAGGGAATATATCCAAATGCGACTCAAGCCGCGCAAATATTTTTTGACGTTTGGACCTATTGCAGTAGTAAGAGTAGCACAACTTGGTTCATGCGTTTTCAGTCTAGGAATTTTCATGTCAAAGGTGCAGCTCGCTCTGGTCACCCTCATACGGATAAAGTTAATACCATTTTTAAAAAAGTAGAGCAAGATTAGCCAAGTAGCCAAGGAACTGACGATTAACCACAAAACTACCACCACAAAAAATCTCGATATTAAGTTTGTGGCACCCAATATTGAGATTTTTTCGAGCTCACTAAAAGAAACCTAATGAATCGTGTACTCATTTGCGATTCTGTATTGAAACATAATGAAACTGAACCATTTTTGAAAAGATTAATCACTAGTGATAATGATTCCTACGACAAGAACGTGCGAAAAATATCATAGTCAAATGGTAGTCAAGCTCCACAGACTAGCGAAACTCGGATTAACGCGCAATAAGGTGATGCTGTGTGTATGGTAGGATTGGAAAGGCATTGTTCATTATGAGCTTTCACCTCCGGGCAAAACAGTCGGTTCGGATCTCTACTAGTCAAAACTAATGAGAATCAGAAAATAATAAATTGAGAAAAAAACGGCTGGAATGGATCAACAGAAAAGGACTATGATCTTTCATCACGATAACGCCAGACAACACACATCATTGGCCACAAATAAAAATTTGAGAGAGCTTGGTTGGGAAGTGTTAATACATCCACACATATATACCTGACCTTGAACCCTCAGATTCTCATCTATTTCGGTCTCTTCAAAATTCTTTGGGTAGTCTTAGGTTAACATCAAGAGAGGACTGTCAAAACTACTTGTCGCATTTTTTTAAATCCAAATTCCCAAGTTTTCTACAGGAACGGGATTATGTCACTACCTACAAGATGGCAATAAGCCATCGAATAAAATGGCACATATATACTGTAATTAAATATAACAAAACTTTGAAAAAAGTCTTGAATTTGTATATCAAATACAAAGAAACTTTTTCCCCAACGTAATATATAGGTACATACTAGAATGTTTTTACAATCTACATTAAGTTAAATTAAATAACATAAATAAGTTTTTACAAGATACTGATCAAGAACTGATCGGTATCCATCTGAAGCTCGAATGTGGAACTATATCAATAGTCATAAATAAAAACTTAAAAAGTTGTTAATTCCGTGTACCTACATACAGAGACACGTGCGTACGTACGGTGTATACGTATCTACAGTAGGTATATTAAAAGCTTTAAGTCAAGTAATTTAAAACATTTTGTTTTTCTTGATTTTAAAATAAAGATGTTAATTTTCGTTTAAAACTACGAATAAGAAAGTATGTTTAGATGTTTTTGATTCGAATTCCATTTATGTATATGTAATATTTGTATATTCCTAAAAAAATATGTTCATATATCAGTCGCCTGTTACCTATAAACACAGGCATTAAGTTGCCTACCTTAGTAACAGACGACCGTGTGTGTCGTACTAAAAAGGTCTATTTGAGAATTTCCTATTCGGTAGTAAAAAATAAATTATGAAATTTGATTTTAAAAAATTATGTAGAAATTTACTTAAATATTCTAATTTTGAGTCCTAATGATTTGAATAATTATTGTTATATTATATTGAAATTAAAAGTCGTGATTTTTAATCTTTATATCACGTGACCTAAAACACGAGTCGCCACAGGAGCATACTTGATCCTAGAGCCGCCATGAAAGGACGTCATAAAGGCCGTGTTCTGATATACACTGCGAGCACTGCTCAGTGCAGTCACTGGTAAAAAATTAGTTCCTTTATGGAGCAGTACCATAGAGAAATATATGGCGTCATAAATAGCCGCCATTTTTGTACTGTGACCACTTGTGCTTTCGAGGTAAGGTGCTCTCAGTACTTTGATCTATATCAGACTGTAAACAACCCACTGCTGGGCGAAAGCCTCTTCTCCATATAGAAGAATGGTTGGAGCTTAATTCACCACGCTGCTCCACTGCGGGTAATTTCCCTACCATGAGTAACGATCGTTACCAGCTGGTGTCTATGATAACAAAGGGGACCGACGCACAGAGGAGTATTTGCATGATAAAACCGGTCAAAATCATTTTTCGTGTTTTTTGCAATGTCATCGAATGAAAGACAAAGTTTATTAATATTAGATAATTATTTTAAAATAACTTTACATATTTGAGATCAAAACATGTTTTGACTAAAAATACATTTAACTTTTTTTTTTCAATAGTCAGACTCTAAATGTTCGTCTTCATGTTCTTCGTCTTCTTCTATACATTCGTCGCTATCATTTTTATTTGGAGGTAAAATTTGTGTGCTCGCGACCATTAGATTGATTGCCTCCATTGAAAACGGCTTACTTTTTTTGTGCTGCTTTGGTCTATTACAACTTAAATACGGGTCTGAAGTTGGTAATAGTCTGTTTAATACATCTCTGTTACAATCGACTCGTGAAAATTTTCTGGCAAAATTAAGTCGGTAATACCGTATGTATCATAGTTTAAGCCATTCTGTGTATAGAAAATCTACCCACACAAACAGGTATTTAAACGGTGCTTCTCACCATCATCCTAGACAACTCTCTGCCGTTGGTTTGTCTCTGTTTCAGAGAGCTCGTGGGATCTGTGACGAGAAACACCTGGACGCAGAGCTACAGCACGTCAAGCAGGTACTGCGAGACAACAACCTCCGAGCACCGCGTCAGCGTCACAGATCCCGGAGAAAGAAGACAGCCACAGTTGAGCGCCAGCCTGCCATACTACCATATGTCAAAGGAGTCACTGACAAGATTGGCTACATCTTGAAGCGAGCTTCAATAAAAACTTACTACAAGCCGCCAACGAAGATAAGTCAATTATTACCATCTGTCAAGTGCCAAATACCTTTACAAGATGCAGGGGTCTACAAATAAGACTGTGAATGTGGTCTCTCATATATTGGGCAAACTAAGCGGAGTATAGAGACACGCGTCAAAGAACACAGCTGACATGAAACACCAACGGTCGAAAAAGTCTGCTGTGTATCAACATACTCAACAAGGTACCAACCACTATATCAGATTTGATAAGCCACAAATTCTCGCTAAAGAACACCGATTACTACCAAGGATGATTCGCGAGGCTATTGAAATCCAAAAACATCCTTAATTTCAATAGAGAGGATGGTTGGAACGTACCACCAGCTTGGGAGCCAGTACTACTTAAAATTAATTGAACCCAAGGAAAATAAGAACACAGCACGACTTCCAGACACACTAAGCTCATTTTGCATGAATAGGAACGGTTAAAAGTAATAATTTATAATTGTTTAAAAAGCGGGGTATGTAACAATTGATTCACTATTCGGACACCCACCACCTCAGTCCCCCGAGATCATGGACGCTGTAAAGGGTCCGAAACGTCGGGAAATAATTTAATTTAATTAAAAATCGTTAACCTGTAAAGTTTTAAAACAAATAAACGCGATAAAATCCGATTTAGACTTTTAATTAAATGAGTAAAATTCGCGTAAATATAAGAGAACAATATACCGTATGTGCTTGTTGCGGGCCTCGGCTGCCTCTTCCGATAATTGACCGATAGGCAATATTTGCGTCACTGTCAGTATTATTTTCAAATTTTTGTTTGTATTGCGACTGCTGCGCTCCATCACAGCCCCATTTTGAAATTAAAACCATGTTTTGCTTCTCTTCGTGTGAACAAGTTTCTATAACCTCTGCTACGTATTTATACAGGCGCAATGCAGTGTGGTCAAGTAAAGCTTGTAGTTCAACCTCAGAGCAGGTTTTAGTCAATCGAATCGATTGCGCATTAGGGTAACATTGGTTTTTGGCTTTTTTATGAACGAATAACAAGGATAGATACTCTTGTTAGCCCTGTTAATTATTTCCCACTCTCTTCTACTGAAGTCACCTTCTACAAAGATTGCTAGTGCCTCCTCCGGTGTATGTTTCCTAACAACTATTTGCTTGTGAGCAGAAGAAATAACTTTTCGAAAGCTGCATACGTCAGTTCCTCAACAGGTACCTGCTCCCGTAGTTTTTTTGTTTTTCGACGTTTGCTGCGGTCACTTGACTCTTCGAATGTTTTAGTTGGTCGTCCTGGTTTTTGTGTAGGTTCTGCAGACCAATAAGGCAATTCGATCGAAGATGTGAGCCATTGTTCATTGTTATTCAAGAAACGTTGATGCTTTAAATAACTATTGGCTGTCCATTTCTTCTTAAAATCACTCTTGAAACACCTTAAGGCCCACCTAAGGACTTAAGCAGTTTTTTGATCAGATGGACATTTAGTTATTCCCACAAGTTTTTCTTCCATTAAAGAAAAATTTTCTTCCATTTTCTTCCCCTTAAATTCTTTCAGGATGTCATACAATGCTCTTCTTGTAAACTTTCTGACAGTTTCAAAGGAACCTACAAGAGAAAAAAAACAAAAAATTACAATGTGAAATAATTCAATTTTTATATAAATTAACTTCGAATGCATAAAAAACAAAATGGCGGATAGAGGCGGACAATTTTTTTATGACACATGATTGGCAACAGCCTATATTTCATGTATAGAAAAGTTTAGCTCGCCAAGACCAGACACATAAACAAAAACACTATTATAACAAAATTATAAGTAAAAATAAATACTCAAATAGGACATGTTAAACATAGCTCGTATAAGTTTAATAAAAAACAGAAAACAGTTAAATAGTATTTTTAGATATAGTACATACCTTCCACTTCCATATTAAATACAAAAAAAAAATCTGTTGTCAACCAAACGAAAACACAATAGCAAGAGAACTAAACACCACTAACAAAAGCGTCGCAAACGAAGACGTACGATTGCCACAACGATAAGCAAGTGCGAGTAGCAGTTTTATGGCAGCCAATTGTCAGATTGGTTGTCTAACTTGAACAAAAAAATGGTTTAAATGATTTTTTGAGTAACTTTTTGTTTTTGACTTTTGACCGGTTTTATCATGCAAATACTCCTCTGTGCGACGGCTTTACGTGATCTCCGAGGCACGGTGGGGAGACCCACAAGGACATACACCCAGACCGGAAACAAATATTTGTACAAATACAAATATCTGTCCCGAGCGGGAATCCAACCCGCAACCGTCAGCGCACGGCGTTGGGGTGACTATTTGCACGAATGATTGTTATTCATCATCATCATCATCATATCAGCCGTTGGATGTCCACTGTTGAACGTAGGCCTCCCCTATCAACCACCACAGTGACCGGTTCAAAGCAGACCCTTCTTTTTTTTAACGATGGGTAATGCATTGAGGCATCCCGCCGCCCGCAGGCGTGTGGCACTCGCTGGCTGCGAAGCCAGAATACCCACTAAATCCAATCGACCGTCTGCGCCGTATTCGAGCGCCACGGGATCGCTCGCGAATTTCGACTTCAGGCACTGAGGTATGACAGAGGAAAATACGTTTTTTTTTTTTTTTAACATCCTGAACGCTGCCCATCCTAGTTGGATTCAACGATTGACCTCTCTCTCGAAGTTGGATCTACTAAGTTGGACATTTTGTCCTAGGTAGATGTACCTACTCGTCAACAAAGAGTATCCTCGTATACAGTATGCTTTCAAATAATGTATATATATATGCTCTTTTCTTGACGGTTCCTAAGTCGTATCGCTTCGTAAATACCGTAGGTGGCAGCTGTTTGCATATAGTGGTCGTGCGAGGCAGGAAATACCGTAAAAACCGAGTTGTTGTAAATTTCCCGACATCGAGGTGACGTGGGTGAAATTTGGAATTTTGACGCGATGTCCGGTGGCGGAATTCAGATAAACCCAGTATATCCCATTGTTAAATGTTCATTTCCTCTTCCAGCTCAACAATTCTTTCATAGCAAACTAAAAAGGAACGGCTTCGCAGTATACTAAATTGACGTCACACCTCACAGTGCTGTGTATATCGGAACTCAGACTTTACCAATATTACTTACGTCACCAAAATGCCTGACAGCGTTTTCGGGGACTAAAAAAGATTTGAAATTTAATTTAATGGCAATAAAGTGTGTTTATATTGCCTGTTTATATCTTAATGGATAGGCAAACTAGCAGACGTTCCACCTGAGTGGTCGACGTCGCCCATGAACATAAACTAGTTTACCTGGAACTAGCCCAGCCAACTCATTTATGTGTTGCCTATCCTGAGACATAATGATGTTAAGTCTCTGTGCCAGTAATTACACTGCCTGTCTTGCCCTTCTTTCCGAAACATAGCAAAGCTGTTTTACGGAAGAAACAAGCAACAATATTTCTTTTGTTGCTTTTTACCCGACTGCGACAGAAGGAGGGTTATGTTTTTCGAGTGTATGTATGTAAGTATGTATGTATGTATGTATGTATGTATGTATGTATGTATGTATGTATGTATGTCCATTTCTTTGGCACGCCCTACAGCCCAAACGGCTGGACGGTTTTTGACATATGGGGTGTCGTTGGATTTGTCTAAATTGTAGTAGTGACATAGGCCATATAAATTTTCAAAATGGCGCCTGCAAATGGTGGAATGAGGGGGGAGTTGAATTTTTTTTCTTACTGTAGCAATATGGGTATCAAATGAAAGCTAGTAAATTGTTTTATTCTTTTTAGTTTATAATAAGAGTATTTTTCGCAGTCGGGTTTTTTGTTTTTTTTTAATTAAGCATACTTGTTATTAGGAAAATCAATATTTTGAAGTACTTTTTAAACATAGTAAAATACTCTATTGTATATTAAAACAAAAATGGCAATTTATAAATAACGTCTTTATTATAATTTGAGCACATTTATATTTTAGGGAACATAAAGAAACATTTACCTTTGAAAAATAAAAGGCCAACATTTACATTAGACCTTTTTTAAAATAATTTAAAATAAATTACAGAAAATATTGCATAATTATAATATAAAAAGCAAGTACAATCAACCACAAGGAATGTTTTCTTTAACATATTCTAGACACAAAACAAAAAGACTAGGATTGCAATCATTGAATTTTCTTCAAAAATATATTCGGATTTTAAAATTCATACTAACAGCGAAACTGTAAAAACAGTCCCACGCGTCAACAATATCATTTATTACACAGCTTTCTCCAAACAAACAACTTATTATTGTAATTATGTTTAAACAAATGAGACATAACAATTACATATATTCGTATGTTAAGTTTATTAATAGCGTCGTGAGGCTTAGATCAAAATTGTTTTAGGTTTTTGGAAATGAGAACATTAAAAGAGAAACACTAAAAAATCATAACTTAATTTTGTATAGAACTTTATATTATAGACGTCAGACAAATCAATTAATTCGCTCTTCGAACACTCTTATTAGTAATAAATTTAAATACGGGCAAAGTGAAACAATTTGAGCGCCACTCTAATGAATTTTTCAATCTTTACCCATTACCCAAAAAATTTATAAATTATAAAATTATATATATGTTTTACATTGATCACTATGAATTATAATAATAAATGCTCTAAATACAAAATAAAAATAGTTTGGAAAATCCAAAAGTGCACGCCTCATAATCTCATTTTTCACAATAAAATTGTTAAAAACAACTTAACCACTTCGAATTAGACCGTGAAATTTAATAGGGTTCTATTACTAACTATATTGAAGAGTAAAAAAAAACTCGATTAGTGAAGTTATCGTGACCACATACAGGAACTGCAGATACAAACACATGGACTTCCAACACAGAACTTTTTTTTAAACAGTGTTTTTAACTAGTTTAAATAACAAAAATTAAAATTATCATGAATGTTATATTATATAAATAGTGTTTTTTCTTAATATGTGTGTATACATTATTTTACAAGTGCAATATACGATAAATGGAGATATTTTAAGTTCGAAAAATCACTCGACTTGCGTGAAGTGAGAGTAGAACCCAGCTCAACGCTTCACTAATGAGGCGTGCAATAATTTATATTAAATTTCATTTAGAAAATGCACAAGTAAATGTATGTTTCTTAATTTATATTATTCTGACAATAAATGATTAAGAAAATTGTTGATTATTATAAAGATAATGCTTAATTAGCTGATAAAAACCAAATACCTCAAATATGCGCATATTCTAAAAGAATTAAGTATTTTTACTGTTTGCAATAAAACAGACTATTGATTTTTAATAGATCAATTCGTATCGTATAGCACCATAGCCTCGTTGAATTTGTCTAAAATAATTATAACAAAAAATAGGTCATATAAGCACAATGATGTAATTACAATTCTTTCATAAAATCATTATTTTTGTTGTATTTTTATTTACTGCAATAAGTATTTTAAACAGATGTGGTTTGTATAAATACAGAAGTTATTTTTCGAGGTCTGATCGTGATAGTATAGTATTAGATATATTGCAATTACCCCATTTTGTTCACAGTTACAGTGATTTTTTTTTTCTAATTTTTACATTTTTTTCAGTCGTCTTTCTGTTTGATTGGTTCCAGCTCTTCGGGATTTTCGTCCATACTGGCGGCTGTGTCTGTTCGAGTTTTGTCAACGGGGTACAACCTACAACAAACATATATAGAAATTAACTGAAACATTAAAAAGTTCAATGAATTACTAATTGTAAAACATAAAATACCGTCAAATTTGTCTGAATAATGTTTATAAATTTTATTTATTGATCTGTCGAACATTCTTTTTAATGTAAACATTAAAAAGAATTATTGATGATTTAATTTTACCACCTTGGCGTTATTAATGTACCCAAAGTCAAATAACAGCTTTCTGCTACTAAAAGTCAGCAATAAGTCGCGACCAAGGAATTTATATACAAACTGGAATGCGCACGTGCATTCAAAAAACGTTCCTAAGAGAGGGATTGCATCTCTTTCTACCATGGATTCAAGGCAACTTGTAAGAAAGAGACAAAATACCAGTAGTCAACGAAATGCTCGGAACGATTTTTTCACTTTACATGTTGAAAACAAATGTCAACCTTATATCTGTTATTTCAAGGTGCATATTTGAATATAAAATTTTATTAAGTGAGCGTTCCATTATGATATAAATTCCTTGGTCGCGACATACGGACGGACCGACATGGTGAAATCATATAGCATGGGTGTCAAACTCAAATACAATTTCTAAACTTTAGACTTTTAGAGATTATATTTAACAGAATTGGCCATATTGTAACACAACTAGCCTAGGTCTAATAGTAGAGCTAACTAGTTTTCTAGCTAGATCTTTTATGTAGCAAACTAGTAAGATAATAAATAACTAGAATCTAGCTATAAATTGATACGACCCGCGATATATAGGATCCTTGTTCACTCTAAATCATAAAATTTACATTAACTTTTCTACATTTCTTAGTACAAAAACTAAAGAACTTAAATAAAATTATTGTTCTTTTACGACAACCGTTCTGGTGTAGTGGTGCGAGTATTCGCCTCTAGTGATTGCAATCCGGCGTCATTTTCAGTCCGGCCGGATCCAACCGGATTCCCATTGATCCGGCCGAATCGGACCGGATCCGGTCGGATTGATCAAATCATGATGATTTTCGCTTTTCGGTTCAAAATGAACTGTTAGTAAGTTAGTATAAAATCAACTTGTATTTTCAATCCAATGTTAAGATTAGACAACGAGCAAACAAATAAAATCTAGTAGCGTAGGTAACTAGTAAAATTTTAACGATGTAACGAGTAGCTCAGTTTTCCTAGAATTCACTTTCACAGATAGATCAATTATTATTATTTAAGTAAGTAACTTTAAAAATCTAATATAATTAACCTCACGTTATTTACTAAGATGAGATCACAATAATAATTAAAGTATTTGAGAATGCTATTGCTAACAAACAAGTCTTATATTTATGACAGATACCATCATGGTTTGATGAATCTAATGAATGGTACAATTATCACAATAATGTATACAACTCTATACTCTCTAACTAATCTTATAATTACAACTCTTTATTTTTATCAACTTACAATAAATAATTATTTTAAGTAGAATTTTAAGTAAGAATAGTCTTAGTATCTTAGTCATATATTATAAGAAAATCGCTTTATAAGAAGAATTAAATTATAAGAAGATCCGGTCGCCGGATCCAGTATCTTGGTACCGGATCCGGTGAACTTTTAATGATGCCGGGTCCACCAGATTACCGGATCCGTTTTTCCGGATTGCAATCCCTATTCACCTCAAACCGCGCGCTCGTCAGTAGTCGCCTCAACGCGGATTCGATTCCCGCTCGGGACAGATATTTGTATTTTTACAAATATTTGTTTCCGGTCTGGGTGTATGTCCTTGTGGGTCTCCCCACCGTGCCTCGGAGAGTAAGTAAAGCCATCGGTCGCGATTGTTATCATAGACACCTGATAACGATCCTTACTCATGGCAGGGAAATTATCCACCAACCCGCAGTGGAGCAGCATGATGAATTAAGCTCCAATCCTTCTTTTATATGGAGAAGAGTCTTTCGCTCGGCAGTGAGTTGTTATCTATGGATCGGCCCAGTGGAGGTCTGGAAGTAGTCTCGTATCAGCTGCAGGTGAGCTCACCATCTCTGGTAGAGGTAGACGAGGAAGACGAGGTCGTCGCGGAAGCAGGCGACGCGGTGCGCGGTGGGCATGGTGATGACGAACGCGAACACGTCATCGATGAACGTGTTGAACGCCTTGTACATGAAGGCGCGCCACGGCAGCGCCGCCACCGACCGCAGCCGGTAGTTCACGAACAGCTGCGGCAGCATCAGCAGGAACCCGAACGCGTACACGCCGTTCACCACGCTGTGCAGCGCCCACGAGTACCACCTGTTGACGTGACACAGATGACAAAATATAATATTTTATAATAATAATAATATACTTTATTGCACACCAAAACAAAGAACAAAATTAAAGATATTTTAGTATAAATAACTCATAATGGAGTTAATATATGTCGGAGCGGAAGCGAAGCGGACTTCAAAATGTGCCCTGATTTTATAATCAATAATAATAAGATTAAATATTTCACATTTTAATTAATTTACGGAACATTTGTGATTTCATTATTATTTTTGTAAGTACCTACCTGTTTAGTTCCTATTTATTTTTATGTAATGATTCAGCTGTTTGAATTGCTAAATAATTTGTGTTAAAATGTTATTGTTATTCCTATTTATTTTTATGTAATGATTTTGCTGTTTGAATTGCTGAATAATTTGTTATTTGATATCCCCATACTTTGTAAAATATTAGATGTACCCACATTTTGTAAAATCACTATGACGGATGGAACTATAAAGGCACGCACTTAGCGATGCACTGGGGACTTCTCTCCCAGCCAGCGCTCGGAGCAGACGCATTTGGGCTATCCGGTATACGTGAGCCATTTTATGATATTTTTATAATGATTTAACATTGTATTAACAGTTTCTTATTTAAAAGAGTAACTGTCGAGTTTCTTGCCGGTTCTTCTCGGCAGAATCTGCATTCCGAACCGGTGGTAGCTTCACGGTAGTCTTTTAACTTTTATTCATAATGATTTCAATTAGAATAAAGATTTAAGCAATCAGAGTTCTAATTTTTATTTTCACTAATTCCTTCGAGGTGACAGTAGTTTAAGAATAAATTATAGAGCTACCTACGTAAATTATAATCGTTAAATAGTTCTATTATTATTCTTAATTTTATTCAAATTTGCTTTTGCTTTCATTCTCATGATGTGGATAGTGATAGCAGAACCGAAGACCTAAACGAAGTCGACGGTTCTGCCGTTTTAAAAATATTAACGAGACCTCTAATCCGATATCAGAAGTGGGATCGCTCCAGCGATCCCTTTCTGCCGCTCAGTATGTTTCAGATCCTGGCTTAACAGACGAGGACCTCGCAGTACCACGTGCCGATGCCCCCGGTCCGAGTACTCTTGTATCGACATATGCTGCGACTCCGTCGCAGTCACTGAAAGCAGGCGATATGCCGCCCTCCCGCCCGAGTTTGTCGCGAACATAGTAACTATGATTCAAAGCATGAGTGAGCGACTGCTATGACAACCATGGGACAATGTGAAGATAACCGACTTATTGTTGCCATCCTATGACCCGGATGGTAATGTTGGAGTACGTGAGTGGTGTGATCATAATATTCCTACTGCTAAAATTATCAACCTAAATTGCCTATATAGGTGCCTAAATTAATCTCTGTCGCTTCCTCAATCCGCACTAAACACCCTAACTGATTGAACAGCACATCAAACTAGCCTTAAAAAGCTTTCCAAATTTTCCTCGTATAATCGGAATAATTCTTTCTGTGAATTGTGTAGAAGAGGAGGTCATGACATAAGTGACTGTCGTAATGAGCTTCGTTAGTTAACTAGTTAGTAACTGTAAATCGGTCACAGCGTCAACGTCATCAGTGCCATCAGCTAAGCCTAACAGTATTATCCAATTTTGTTCGTTTTATTCACTCTTCATTCAAACGTAAACTCTGTGAAGTATTAAAAGCGGATCGAATTTAAATACTATGCAGGTTAGAATCGGTAACACAATTTTAAATACCGTATCTGACAGTGGCGCTGAGTGCGCTTTAATGAGAGAGTCTATTGCTAATAAATTACCGGGACGTAGAAATCAAATAAGTTAATAGCTTTAAAGGAACGGGTTCATTTTCCCTTATTTCGATCAGTACTTTAACTGCAATTTGTTTTATCAATAATTTTAATATACAAATCCTATTTTACGTTTTATCAGACCACAAAATAATGCCAGACGTACTCATAGGTGCAAGTTTGTTATTCAAAACCGGTTTAAGTGTTGTAGTTACTCAAAATCGCGCGAATTTCGTACTTCAACATCGTGTTATGCAATTAAGAAATAACGGTCCATTATTTGAAAACAACTGATAAATCTGAAATAAAACAATAATTATTAAGTTAACTAAATTATTTTTGTTATCTTTTTACTCGAGGCTATTTAAAAAAAAATAAAAATAAAAATTAGAGATACGATTAAAAACCCGAATAAATATGTCGAGCGAAGGCCGTATAAGTTAAGTCCTGTTGAGCGTATGAGCTAACTGAAAATAACATAGTCCGTGAATGTAAATTCCCATATGCCAGCCCGATCATACCGATCATGTAATCATAATAATAATAAAGTAAAAATAAAAGACTGAAACGATCATATATGCGTAGATTATCGTGAATTGAACTCGAACCTGATGCGTGATCAATTTCCTCTTCCTTTAATCAGAGATCAGATTAACCAATTAAGTGGGAGGAAAGTATTTCACAACACTCAATATGACATCTGGTTTTCATCAAACCCCAGTCGCAGCTTTCTCTGTCGATAAAACTATTTTCGCTACCCCAGGCGGTTTATTCGAATATCTCACCATGCCTTTCGATCTTTGTAATGCACCAGATATGTGTCAGAGGTGCATAAACCGATGTCATTTTAGACACGTTTTGACTGCTCTACGTGACTCCAGGCTCTCAATAAATATTGATAAGTGTCTCTTCTTGACGACCTTTCTGGTGTGTTCAGCGTTCCTTTACAGGCCTATCACGGTGATTACCAACTATAACGCGCTGACAAAATTGTGTACCAGCAGAGCTACTGAATCTGGTAAGTTATTGATAATGTCTCTACAAACATTGAAGCGCTACAAACACATATACAGCGAAGGATGACCGAGGCGGCTACGAAAGATAAAGCAAGATTCAATGGAGGACGGTCAAAAATACATCATATTCTTAGAAATCAGTTTTACTAAACCTTAAATTCTGTTCTCTTTTGAAGTTTACAGAGTACTCGAGATTGACAGATGGTAAAGAAAGTCATCGGTCTCTACGGACGGCCACGCAACGTCGCCCATGACCAGCTATGACGCGCATCGCAACCTTACAAAACCCTTTAAGCAGGCGTGTCGCCGTAAGACAGACTCCGATGAGTCTGGATCATCGGGCATCGCTGTTGCCTCGCAACCTTTGGCTGCATTACAAGATGCTGCTACTGAGCAGATATCACAGTGACAGCCATCGCAAATTAAGAAGTCTGGATTTTAAGCCCGGTGAGCGTATACGTACTATATTTTCTATTACTCTTATCAAATAATAGAGTAAATTATAATTATATCGCCATATGAGTCTGACATTGACGATGACTGACAAAAGAAAAGATACTGTTGGCGTGCGGATCCGTAACATATAACCAATTTAAAATATGTTGTTGGCGTTGTGTAAACGCCATACAACCTCGAAAATATCCCATTGGTGGACAATAGCAAAAGATGTTGGTGACGACGTGGGGGCGTCTAACAACCAAAAAAAGAAAAAAAAAAGCAAGATGTTGGTGACGACGTGGGGGCGTCACACAACCAAAAAAAAAAAAAAAAAAAAATGTTGGTGACAACGTGGGGACTTCACACAACAAAAAAAAAATTTGAAAAGAAAAAAAAAAGAATAAAAATAAAATTTGTTGAAAAAAACAAAAAAATTAAAAAAAAAGAGAAAAAAAAGAAAAAAAAAATGTTGTAGACGGGTGGAGACGTTCTATGACATATCAAAAGATGTTATATGTACGAGTGATGCCCCATCAGTCACAAAATATGTTATGGTTGTTTAGGCGACTTAACCAAAATCGAAAGTTCGGCTTATTGTAACTTAACCCACTTAGGGAAAGCTATAATAAGCGTTCATTATTGACTTGACTACCCTTGACGCTCGAATAACTGTTTTCATATTGTATATGAACAGTGTCAGAGCAACAACTTATTCGCTGTTGTCATGTGGAATGAGCAGCTACACAAAAAGAAAAAAAAAAAAAAAAAACACACATTATTGACTTGACTGTTTTCATGTGGAATGAGCAGTTACGATTACTTTATACACTAAAAGTAATTAATTTACTTGACGGTTATGTAGAGTAACCTGTATTAAATCATTAAATTATTGTGATTTTATCATGTGGTATTTGTATTGTAACTGTTTTCAAATGAACAATTATTACATGTATTGAGAATTGAAATTATTATGGATCTCTTTGGTCTAAAGAAATCCTTTATTAAAAATAAAAATAAAAAAAATCTTGCCTACATATTTCAATCTATAGGCTTCGGTATACTGTGGAAGAGCCTAGCCTCAAAGCTATTTTTTTTTCCTGCAGATTTGAACCTGAGAAAAAAAAAAAGCGCTGCAGAGCACGCATCGCTCGCAGAATGGCCGTGTCGGAGCGGAAGCGAAGCGGACTTCAAAATGTGCCCTGATTTTATAATCAATAATAATAAGATTAAATATTTCACATTTTAATTAATTTACGGAACATTTGTGATTTCATTATTATTTTTGTAAGTACCTACCTGTTTAGTTCCTATTTATTTTTATGTAATGATTCAGCTGTTTGAATTGCTAAATAATTTGTGTTAAAATGTTATTGTTATTCCTATTTATTTTTATGTAATGATTTTGCTGTTTGAATTGCTGAATAATTTGTTATTTGATATCCCCATACTTTGTAAAATATTAGATGTACCCACATTTTGTAAAATCACTATGACGGATGGAACTATAAAGGCACGCACTTAGCGATGCACTGGGGACTTCTCTCCCAGCCAGCGCTCGGAGCAGACGCATTTGGGCTATCCGGTATACGTGAGCCATTTTATGATATTTTTATAATGATTTAACATTGTATTAACAGTTTCTTATTTAAAAGAGTAACTGTCGAGTTTCTTGCCGGTTCTTCTCGGCAGAATCTGCATTCCGAACCGGTGGTAGCTTCACGGTAGTCTTTTAACTTTTATTCATAATGATTTCAATTAGAATAAAGATTTAAGCAATCAGAGTTCTAATTTTTATTTTCACTAATTCCTTCGAGGTGACAGTAGTTTAAGAATAAATTATAGAGCTACCTACGTAAATTATAATCGTTAAATAGTTCTATTATTATTCTTAATTTTATTCAAATTTGCTTTTGCTTTCATTTTCATGATGTGGATAGTGATAGCAGAACCGAAGACCTAAACGAAGTCGACGGTTCTGCCGTTTTAAAAATATTAACGAGACTTCTAATCCGATATATATAATTTAATAAGTATAAGTAATAAGAGTATATATATATATACTTTATATATATATTAATATATATATATATATATATATATATATATATATATATATATTAATATAAATAACTCATAATGGAGTTCGAAAAACTTAAATGAAAAAAAAAAAACTGTGCGTGTCAGCTCCAGTGTTTACTCCTTAAGAACGATTCTCTAAGTAGGCACAGAAAGACTCGATAAGCGTACTCTCAGGTCGAGGTCGTCACTAGTAGTAGGAGTGCGGTGTATGAAGCGACGGTCGGGCGCGGCGCACACCCGCCCGCTTCCTCAACCACCGATTCTTCGAAACTCACGCGCGGACTATACGTCTTAATACTCACGACTGAAAAGTGAAAATAGGTTGCGCACAAAAAAAGGAACGAGGTCATTCGATAGTAGCAACGAGCAGTATGCACTCGTCCCTTATGCGGCTCATAGAGCAATGAATAGAGCGCGCCGGCCGCGCACAGCGGGTAGAGCAGCATGGCGAGATAGCGTATGGCCTCTTGATCTGTGCGACCCTCATACTACACTACAGTACCAACGAGTAGTATGCACTCGCCCCTCATGCGGCTCATAGAGCAATGAATAGAGCGCGCCGGCCGCGCACAGCGGGTAGAGCAGCATGGCGAGATAGCGCATGGCCTCTTGATCTGTGCGACCCTCATACTAGACTACAGTAGCAACGAGTAGTATGCACTCGCCCCTTATGCGGCTCATAGAGCAATGAATAGAGCGCGCCGGCCGCGCACAGCGGGTAGAGCAGCATGGCGAGATAGCGCATGGCGAGATAGCGCATGGCCTCTTGATCTGTGCGACCCTCATACTAGACTACAGTAGCAACGAGTAGTATGCACTCGCCCCTTATGCGGCTCATAGAGCAATGAATAGAGCGCGCCGGCCGCGCACAGCGGGTAGAGCAGCATGGCGAGATAGCGCATGGCCTCTTGATCTGTGCGACCCTCATACTAGACTACAGTAGCAACGAGTAGTATGCACTCGCCCCTTATGCGGCTCATAGAGCAATGAATAGAGCGCGCCGGCCGCGCACAGCGGGTAGAGCAGCATGGCGAGATAGCGCATGGCCTCTTGATCTGTGCGACCCTCATACTAGACTACAGTAGCAACGAGTAGTATGCACTCGCCCCTTATGCGGCTCATAGAGCAATGAATAGAGCGCGCCGGCCGCGCACAGCGGGTAGAGCAGCATGGCGAGATAGCGCATGGCCTCTTGATCTGTGCGACCCTCATACTAGACTACAGTAGCAACGAGTAGTATGCACTCGCCCCTTATGCGGCTCATAGAGCAATGAATAGAGCGCGCCGGCCGCGCACAGCGGGTAGAGCAGCATGGCGAGATAGCGCATGGCCTCTTGATCTGTGCGACCCTCATACTAGACTACAGTAGCAACGAGTAGTATGCACTCGCCCCTTATGCGGCTCATAGAGCAATGAATAGAGCGCGCCGGCCGCGCACAGCGGGTAGAGCAGCATGGCGAGATAGCGCATGGCCTCTTGATCTGTGCGACCCTCATACTAGACTACAGTAGCAACGAGTAGTATGCACTCGCCCCTTATGCGGCTCATAGAGCAATGAATAGAGCGCGCCGGCCGCGCACAGCGGGTAGAGCAGCATGGCGAGATAGCGCATGGCCTCTTGATCTGTGCGACCCTCATACTAGACTACAGTAGCAACGAGTAGTATGCACTCACCCCTTATGCGGCTCATAGAGCAATGAATAGAGCGCGCCGGCCGTGCACAGCGGGTAGAGCAGCATGGCGAGATAGCGCATGGCCTCTTGATCTGTGCGACCCTCATACTAGACTACAGTAGCAACGAGTAGTATGCACTCGCCCCTTATGCGGCTCATAGAGCAATGAATAGAGCGCGCCGGCCGCGCACAGCGGGTAGAGCAGCATGGCGAGATAGCGCATGGCCTCTTGATCTGTCCGACCCTCATACTAGACTACAGTAGCAACGAGTAGTATGAACTCACCCCTTATGCGGCTCATAGAGCAATGAATAGAGCGCGCCGGCCGCGCACAGCGGGTAGAGCAGCATGGCGAGATAGCGCATGGCCTCTTGATCTGTGCGACCCTCATACTAGACTACAGTAGCAACGAGTAGTATGCACTCGCCCCTTATGTGGCTCATAGAGCAATGAATAGAGCGCGCCGGCCGCGCACAGCGGGTAGAGCAGCATGGCGAGATAGCGCATGGCCTCTTGATCTGTGCGACCCTCATACTAGACTACAGTAGCAACGAGTAGTATGCACTCACCCCTTATGCGGCTCATAGAGCAATGAATAGAGCGCGCCGGCCGTGCACAGCGGGTAGAGCAGCATGGCGAGATAGCGCATGGCCTCTTGATCTGTGCGACCCTCATACTAGACTACAGTAGCAACGAGTAGTATGCACTCGCCCCTTATGCGGCTCATAGAGCAATGAATAGAGCGCGCCGGCCGCGCACAGCGGGTAGAGCAGCATGGCGAGATAGCGCATGGCCTCTTGATCTGTGCGACCCTCATACTAGACTACAGTAGCAACGAGTAGTATGAACTCACCCCTTATGCGGCTCATAGAGCAATGAATAGAGCGCGCCGGCCGCGCACAGCGGGTAGAGCAGCATGGCGAGATAGCGCATGGCCTCTTGATCTGTGCGACCCTCATACTAGACTACAGTAGCAACGAGTAGTATGCACTCACCCCTTATGCGGCTCATAGAGCAATGAATAGAGCGCGCCGGCCGCGCACAGCGGGTAGAGCAGCATGGCGAGATAGCGTATGGCCTCTTGATCTGTGCGACCCTCATACTACACTACAGTACCAACGAGTAGTATGCACTCGCCCCTCATGCGGCTCATAGAGCAATGAATAGAGCGCGCCGGCCGCGCACAGCGGGTAGAGCAGCATGGCGAGATAGCGCATGGCCTCTTGATCTGTGCGACCCTCATACTAGACTACAGTAGCAACGAGTAGTATGCACTCGCCCCTTATGCGGCTCATAGAGCAATGAATAGAGCGCGCCGGCCGCGCACAGCGGGTAGAGCAGCATGGCGAGATAGCGCATGGCGAGATAGCGCATGGCCTCTTGATCTGTGCGACCCTCATACTAGACTACAGTAGCAACGAGTAGTATGCACTCGCCCCTTATGCGGCTCATAGAGCAATGAATAGAGCGCGCCGGCCGCGCACAGCGGGTAGAGCAGCATGGCGAGATAGCGCATGGCCTCTTGATCTGTGCGACCCTCATACTAGACTACAGTAGCAACGAGTAGTATGCACTCGCCCCTTATGCGGCTCATAGAGCAATGAATAGAGCGCGCCGGCCGCGCACAGCGGGTAGAGCAGCATGGCGAGATAGCGCATGGCCTCTTGATCTGTGCGACCCTCATACTAGACTACAGTAGCAACGAGTAGTATGCACTCACCCCTTATGCGGCTCATAGAGCAATGAATAGAGCGCGCCGGCCGTGCACAGCGGGTAGAGCAGCATGGCGAGATAGCGCAAGGCCTCTTGATCTGTGCGACCCTCATACTAGACTACAGTAGCAACGAGTAGTATGCACTCGCCCCTTATGCGGCTCATAGAGCAATGAATAGAGCGCGCCGGCCGCGCACAGCGGGTAGAGCAGCATGGCGAGATAGCGCATGGCCTCTTGATCTGTGCGACCCTCATACTAGACTACAGTAGCAACGAGTAGTATGCACTCACCCCTTATGCGGCTCATAGAGCAATGAATAGAGCGCGCCGGCCGCGCACAGCGGGTAGAGCAGCATGGCGAGATAGCGCATGGCCTCTTGATCTGTTCGACCCTCATACTAGACTACAGTAGCAACGAGTAGTATGCACTCACCCCTTATGCGGCTCATAGAGCAATGAATAGAGCGCGCCGGCCGCGCACAGCGGGTAGAGCAGCATGGCGAGATAGCGCATGGCCTCTTGATCTGTTCGACCCTCATACTAGACTACAGTAGCAACGAGTAGTATGCACTCACCCCTTATGCGGCTCATAGAGCAATGAATAGAGCGCGCCGGCCGCGCACAGCGGGTAGAGCAGCATGGCGAGGTAGCGCATAGCTTCCTGGTCTGCGCGCGCCGTGTTACGCTCGGCCGCGTCCTGCACGTCGCGCCACACGCGCATGCGCCACACGCGCCAGCCCGGCAGGGCCACGCGCACGTGCAGCACCTTCGTCACCTTCCAAGCCTGCAACACAGACTCTGAAGCATTTAACTTAGTAACTAATAGTATTTTGTGTCACAAGGGACTAAAGTACTACTTTCTGTCCCACATGTGAAATCGAAAATTCAAAATTGTGAACATGCGGGAAAGGATTTAGTACTTTCGTCCCGTATTGCACATACTTTTTTTTTCCTACCCAGGCCGAAAGTTCGAGTTTTTTATCCCTGTGAAGCGGGGAAAAAGTGTCACATTTGTTCGCTTCACAGAGACGAAACTCGAAAATTCGGCGTAGGTAGGAAAAAAACAAATTTATATACCAAAAATTTTGTACATTTGACTAAAAAGTACCTAATACAGTCGAGTTATTTATTTATTATTTACTAATTTAACCCCTGCTAATACATATCCCTGATCTGATATAGAAGATTATTTTTTTTTTTTATATTATATAGTTTATATATTTAAGAACTAGCTTTCCGCCCGCGGCTTCGCCCGCGTGGAATTCGGTTATATCGCGCGACATGGTAAGAGCGCCGTCGCCGCCACCGCTCCCCGCCTACCGCCCGATATGCCCCCCCCCCTTCCCCGTGCACGCTTTTTTGTCTTTGTCTTAAACAATTGAACAATCTTACATGATTTTATGTTTGACAATAAGGAACTTCCATACAAACTTTCGTCCCCTATTTCAACCCCTTCTACCCTTATTTTCGCGATAACAAGTATCCTATGTCCTTTCCCAAGTTCAGTTCTATGTTCATACCAAATTTCATCAAAATCGGTTCAGTGGTTTAGGCGTGAAAGCGTAACAGACAGACAGAGAGTTACTTTCGCATTTATATATTAGTACGGATATCTCCTTAAAAAGATTTTTTTGAATTTCGAATTATTTTAAAAGTTATAGCCATTTTAGCGTCGTGACAACTCGACCGGTTGAGACGGGACGAATCTAACAATAGGCGGTTGACAAACTCCAACTAGCCGAACATTAATATTTTTGTAGTATTTTTCATTGTATTTCAGGTGTGCAAAATCTGAAATCTTTATTTAGTTTGCGTCTAGTTTGAGTTAGTTTCATTTTAACCTTTAAGTTGTCTAGACAGTGTTAACGTTAAAGCAAATGAGAAATTTACTGTGAAAAATATTCATGCCGGATTACAGATAGTGAAATTAAAGCTGGCAAAAGTCAGGATGGTGGAAGTTTTTACAAAAATAATATATATTTTTTACAGTTTAATAATTATTTTTATAAAAACATCCTTCTGCCAGTTTTAATTTTACTATCATGAAATGTATTTAATAACATATAATTGATCGCAGAAACGATAGTATAATTTTTGAGTTTTTTTTTTCTTTTTTTTAAATTTCGAAACTATTTATTTAAAAAAATCAGAGCTACCTAAACTCGCCACTTATTTTTTCTAGTTAACCTAGGTCCAGACTTCATTACATCTTGATATCTACGACGATGAAATCATATACCAAAATTGCCACCAGCTCCCTAGCTAAGACAATTAAAATTGCAAATTGCTTTGTAGTTTGTATTTTCAATGACGGCGTCCGAACCATTTTGAATATTATAAAAATTATGGGGATCTAAATTGGTCCGGAAAGTCATGGGTTTGTTGTTCGGCGCGATGAAGCTAGAATAGGACGTTCTGAGTTTCGAGCTTCAAGAGCTACAAAAGAAGGAAGAATTGCTCATATTGATGAGAGAAATTCGCTACACATTCAATTGGAGCCAAAAGTCTCGATGTATGGAGCCAGAATCGCTTATTAACGTAATGTAAGTTATATGTACTATTTTATCAGTTAGATCGCCTGAAACTTAAAAACTTTAATCGAGTTTTTCTCGAAACTACTTTTTTCGAAACGGTTGTTATAATATCTCAACTTTTAATCGACCGATTTACTTGCAAATTTAGCATGAATTGTCTTTATATATCTCAATCTCTCGCATGAACCAACAAAAAATTAAAATTTTCTATTCTTTCTATTTTTAAAAAATTCGATATTTAAAAAACGAGTGAATTAAATTACTTCTTTTATGAGTGGCAGGACTTTTTTGCATTTTTTTTTTTTTTTGGTTCGTACTATAGTGAAATATGTAGTGATTAAGAATTTACCTTTTTTTTCAGTTGGCCAGAAGGCATTTTTTATTCCCCCTCTACTTCAACAACATATCATGTAACTTTGTGAAATTTATATATTTATTTAATTATTTTTTTTTGCGGAATTCTTAAAATATTAATTATAAAAAAGTAGATGGAAAAAAATTTGATTGATTTTTTTTATTGACTGTCAAAAAACACCCGAAATTCGGGCTTCTAGACTGGAATACCCCCTTCATCTCTTATCAAACACTGCAGATAAAATATAGAATAAAGAAACCAGACACAGTAAATTAGTTGCCACAAAAATTCCAACTGCTACTGCAATAAATTATACACTTTAGTGTCTTCCACATTATCTTTTAAGAGTTTATGTCCTGAGTTCCTAACTTCAATTTTATTATTAAGACATAACTATAATTTTATCTTGAAGTTGAAATAATATAGAATAAAGATAATATAAATTATGTATAAATCAACCTCTATTACTGCACTAATCCCGGCTGGTACAAGCACCAATAATGAAGTTTGTTCATCCAGAAGATAAAAGAAAATAACAAGTTGTGAGAAAGCACGCCATATGACAGTTCTCGCAGAAAGACCAGCCAGGGAACGCTTTCTTCGCCAAAATGAAACGTCGTTCTTGAACGCCAAGAAGTCAAAAAGCAACTGTGAACACAAAAATATATACAGATCTAGAAAAATAAATTAAGTCAATTTAGAAAATTAACTAAATTCAATAATTGCAATTTAAATATACTTACATGACAGCTAGCAATTACAACAGTAGCAGACAACAAATATAGATTAGTGTCAGCAAATATTCCTTTTACGTCATCCACATCCTTGTCACTAAATCCTAAACCACGAAGCTGCTCCAATGCAAGACGTACATGCAAAGCAAGACGCAGAGAGCCATACGAGGTAGGAGACACAGTTACTGTTACGTTTACTTCAGGTGTACTACTGTTTAAGAGTTGTAAATGAGAAATACGAGATTTCAATACATTATGTTGAATAATAGGTAGGAATTTATCACCACGAATTCTGTAATTAAAAAAAAATTGTCACATTCAAATAAACATTATATTTTAATTAAAAGACTAAAACGGATTTTATCGCGTTTATTGAAAACTTTACAGTTTACCGATTTTTTATTTTATTTCCGACGTTTCGGACCCTTTACAGCGTCCATGTTCTCGGGGGACTGAGGTGATGGGTGTCCGAATAATAAAATAAAAAATCGTTAAACTGTAAAGTTTTCAATAAACGCGATAAAATCCGTTTTAGTCTTTAATTAAAATGAATAAAATTCGCGTAAATATAAGAAAACAGTAAACATATTATATCTAAAGTATATATATTTTATATAAAGTAGTGTTACTTTTCTAGTAGTAAGTAGTGTCTCTTCGGATTGGTTGGCACAGACTCCAAAAATAACTGATCATAAATTGTGAATACGTAAATAAGTATCGATAATTTTGGTAATCGTCCTTTAATGCTCTTTCTTTTGAAGTAATTAAAATATTATTTTCTACTTTTTAGTTCAAGTTTGTACATGTAGGCTTAATCTTGAAGTCAGTTTTTGTTTTTGACGTGACAACGTCTTGTAAATTGATGAATACCGGCTGCACACACGAAAAAGCATGAGTCATTGTCACGTTCCACGAGCGAGAGCGCGGAACAAGCAAAAGAGAGGCACGATCGGCCTCAGTGTTCGCCTTGTGACACATATATATGAGAGATATTGACATAAATAGTATATTTAGTTCAGACTCTAACAGTAGTGTTAGTAAAAATAAATGTAATTTAAAATTGACCAAAGGAAGGACTTCCCTTCCTAGTTATTTATCAAGACGGATAGCTAAGTCGCTATCATATTTTTTACATATTACAGCTAAGAATTTAGCTAAACTATCTGCTTCTATTGAGCAGAATAAATTTAAATTTGACATTACCAATGCTTTGGAATTTGTTCCAAATCATTTAAATTAGTCAGTAAGACAACAGAGATTATTCCCTCTAGCGTTATACTGAATAGTAAGACACAATTAGCTCATAATTGCCCTATAAATATTGTTAAATCAAATAAAATAAATAATATCAACCTGGTACATCAAAATATTTGTTGTTTAACACAGGGCAAAGAATTAGAGATGGAACTATTCATGAATTCAGAACAAATTGATATTTTATGTATTACAGAGCACTGGCGTAAGGGAACTGAACTCATCTTTAGTTTCAGCAACCACCGGGTTGGTAGTTCATTCTGCAGAGTCAACACAATACATGGGGGGTCGTTAATCTTATTACAAAATAATATAAAATGTAAAGAACGGAAAGATATTGTGTCCCTCTCTGTAGAATGCACAATAGAGATGTCTTGTGTAGAACTTGAGCAATTCATAATAGTGTGCGTATACAGGCCTGGTTCCTCTGATTATTTTAAATTTGAAGAAGTTCTTGATCAAGCCTTAAGCAAATTGTCAAAATCTAATAAACATTTGATTGTATGTGGCGATTTCAACGTCGATATTCTTATTAATTCATCCTAAATTTATTTAAATCATATAACTTGTTTAACTTATTTTTGGAGCCAACTAGATATTGCAATACAATCTCAACATGTTTAGATAATATATACTGTAACATTAATCCTGATAGTAAGATAATATTCAATAAATTAGATTCAGACCATTGTGGTCAACTAGCAAGTTTTAGTGTAGAAAAAAAAGGGTCAAGAAACGAAAAATAGTATGTAGGCCAATGACAGCAAGTCGCCTGAATTGTATGAGAGTTAATTTGTGTAATAAGCTTCCTTTCTTGAGTAATGACATGGATCCCAATTTAATGTTTAAAACATTTTTTGAGACATTTTTAAATGAATTTAACTCCATATATAAATCCAAGGAGATTACAGTTTGTGACGCCCCAATATTTAGCGAGTGGGCTACTGTAGGTATATATAAGAGTAGACAGAGATTGTATGAGTTGTACGCAGAAAGACAGTTTAACACAACGAAAAAATTTCAAAATTATGTTAAATTATACTCAAAAACATTCAAAGTAGTCTGTCAAATTGCAAAGAAGAAATATATTAGTGATAAAATATTAAATAGTGTCGACAAAGTGAAATCTACTTGGAAAATTATAAATTCGGAAACGGGTAAATTAAAAAGTAATGAGAGTGACTATAAAATTAATATTAATTGCAAAATCATTACTGAAGACCTAGAAATTGCCAACGAATTTGAAAAATTCTTCACTCGCATACCGGTAGAATTAACTAAAACCCTGAACTCATCTACTCCCATTGCAGAATCATTGTTGAAATCTAACATACCTATGTGTAATGTAGAATTTAAATTTAGTCATGTGAATAAGTATTGTATTTTAAAGGCTTTTAAATTGTTAAATATAAAAAGAACACCAGATCTCTGGAGCATTTCTGTACATCTTATAAATTCCCTAATTGAAATAGTTGCTCCAGAACTGGCTTTAATTTTTAATAATTGTATTGATAGTGGTGTGTTTCCTGACTTGATGAAATTTAGCAAGTTAATGCCTTTATTTAAATCTGGAAGTACCGCAGATCCTTTTAACTTTCGTCCAATATCGGTACTTCCCACTTTCAGTAAAATCTTTGAAAAAATTATCCTAAATCAACTTCAAAAACATTTTGAAAGTAATGAACTCTTACACAATAAACAATTTGGTTTTACTCGCGGCCGGTCTACTACTGATGCTGGAATTAAACTTTTAGAGACTATTTATGAGGCCTGGGATCAGTCACACGATGCCTATGGTGTATTCTGTGACCTTTCTAAGGCATTTGATTGTGTCCAGCATCAGACATTAATCAGGAAACTACATCATTATGGAATCCGGGGTACCGCTCTCGATTTTGTCACTTCTTATTTGAGTGGCAGGACCCAAAGCGTGGTGATCAACGACAAGCGGTCCCCCGGCTCTCCTGTAACAATGGGAGTACCTCAAGGTTCGATTTTAGGTCCCTTTCTATTTCTGGTTTATATTAATGACCTCCCTCATCTTGTTAGAGATGATCATGAGATAGTCTTGTTTGCAGATGATACATCTTTACTGTTTAAGGTTAAACGTGGACAAAATTCACTCGACGATGTAAACAGGGCTCTCTCTAAGATTATCCACTGGTTAAATGTAAATAATCTACTATTAAATGAATCCAAAACAAAATGTGTGAGATTCACTTTACCGAATGTTAAGTTGGCTACAACCAGTATCAGGATTAGGGATAAGGAAATAGAATTGGTCGATCAGGCTGTCTTTCTGGGTATAACCTTAGATTCAAAATTACAGTGGGGTCCTCATATTGGGAAGTTATCTGGCAGACTCAGCTCCGCAGCTTACGCAGTAAAAAAATACGCCAGTTGACTGATATCAAAACCGCGCGATTAGTATATTTCAGCTATTTCCACAGCATATTGACTTATGGTTTACTGCTGTGGGGAAACGCTGCTGATATTCTATGTATATTTATTTTGCAAAAGAGAGCTGTCAGAGCTATCTACGGTATGGGCACCCGTGAGTCTTTACGAAATAAATTTAAGGAAATAAAAATACTAACTGTTTACTCTCAATATATTTTTGAAAATTTATTATACACACATAAAAACACAAATAAATTTGTCAAGAACTGTGATAGACATAATATAAATTTAAGAAATAAAAATAGATTGGCCATTCCTAATTTTAGGCTCCACAAAATAAGTAACTCTTTTGTAGGTAACTGTATACGCATGTACAATACACTGCCTGGTAATGTGCAAGACTTGTCCCTAAATAAATTTAAACACTTCATTAAATCCAAATTATGTAGTAAGGCATATTATAGCATTAAAGATTTTTTAAATGACAAGGCTGCTTGGCAGTAACATGATTTGCTCGTTCTTTGTGAATAATTTTTTTATATTGTATGTACAAAATATGATATGGTAAAAAGAGTACCGAGAGTTTTTTTTCCTCCGGCTTTTTTTCTCTCGGCCTACACTAGGAACATTATTATATTATTGTAATATTTAGTAAAGCCGATGATGAAATTGTAGATGTCTACCGAGACATTTTTTTTTTTGACGTTCGTTGAGTGTGTGTAATCAATCACCTAATAACGAATAAAATATTTTGACTTTAATAGATTACACCCCATCGGCAGATACGTCCGAGTAGAAGAGATAAGATATTTGAATTAACGAGTGCAAATAAATGTTAAATTATCGAACAAATTGTAATTTTTAATTAACTCCTTTGTATTATACAAAATAATGATAATTCAATGATAATTATTAAATTCAATTCATAAAACAATGCAATTTTCCATCAATGTTTTCTTATGACGTTATCACGTAAAATTATTGTCCGAAAACTGACTTTACAGACAACCATTTTTTTTTTTTAAATTAATTTATAATTTATAGCATAAAATAATATAATATGTTACTTAAGTTTTTATATAAAAATGAGTACCTCATATATGGATATAATTCAGAAGGTATCTTATGGACAGGTAGATTTAAATTGTCAGTTAAAATAGCCAGTGGTGCATGTGTAACTATATGTGCATATGGCTTAATGATTTTTTCCTTCTTCTGTTTTGTATCATCACTCTGAAAAATATTAATTTATATAATAGGCATATTTTGTAAGAAATTGTTTACAGAATTGCTTGTATTTTTAGAAACATATGAATTAAACTAAAACTTATTGTAAGAAACGTATATGATAGATGGACAAAAATTAACAAAGTGTTTTGGCTGTGACTGACAAAACCAGGTTTTTTTTTTTAATAATCTGATTTAAAAAGCTCTTGTCCTAAACTGAATTTATGAAAGTTCTAAATTGTTCAAACTTACATTGGATTGCAGAAGATTGAATGTAGCAGCCTGCGGTTCAGTGTGTGTAACTAATGGTAATGTATGAACAGACTCGGTGCGAAATATTTCAATAAAATCGTCGTAGAGACGATTTTCATCTAATAAGACTGCATGCATAAATAAAGTTCCATTGTTACGGGTCTTTCGTGGGATTTTCAGCGTCACAACCCTAAAATTATAAATCAAATGAGACAAATGCTTCTAGCAAAGTATTGGAAACATATTGTTAATAGAAAAACACTTACACTTTTGCTTCATTTCTGTAATTAAATTTCAGGGAAGTATGTATTTTATTCACGGAGGACTCATAAATTCCATTCTTATAAGGATGTTCCTTAAGCGAAGTATATAGAACAAGATGCTGTACTGGATTTGATGCTAAATAATTAGAAAAACATCTCTCGCCACGACTACACTCCGGCGGTATAAAAATTTCAGCTAAAGTCCAAATTGTATTTATAACATAACCCGCAAATATTAATGTTAGAATAAGGGTTATTGAAATGTACTTCATACTTTTAACGTTTTGTTTTATTAGTTTAATATTTTTTTTATATAATTTAACTATAAAACGCCGACATTATTACAATATCCTAAATATTTTTCTCGATGAAGTCTGTTGAAGTCTATATAAGAATTTTGACATTGTCATAATATATTCTGACATTATTCGTCACATAGGTACTCGAAATAATTATATGAAGAATAATACTTTTTGTTTAAAACATAATTAAAGTAATAAAATAGAAAATAAAAATACAAATAAAGAAATGATTAAGACACATATTTATTATTTTTTTATTATAAAAATACTTTTAGCTCAATTTATTTTTAATGATTGCAATGTATTTGATTTTTTTACCGCTTACAACACTAAACCTAATGAAGTCGACGGCGTAGGAACGTAATAAATCGGTGTCTCCAAGGAAATAATATTGATGTTTTATGTTTTTTTTTAATGAAATTTCGCTGGTGAGTTTCTTACCTCTAATGTATTAAAAATTGCTTAAGTTTTTAATTTTCCACGTAACATATCGCGTATGTGGCAAAATGATTTGACAGTTGTCATAGATGTTTGATATTTTGTTTATATTACAGAATGGGCAAAGTATTGTTCAGATTTTGAAAACTGACATATCACGGAAAACCTTCGGAGAGATTAAAAAAAATGTTAATAAATCACTATAAAACATATCCTGATCAAGGTAGGGATGGATCCTAAGGACTTGAGGGCCAATGCACCACTCAGTATAAGCATCAGTGATGACAGTACTAAATATGCCCACAACAGTCCAACGCTTCCAGCGAATAGAAGCAGATCATATCATGAAATCGGATCAACCTCAATGGGTAAAGTGGATGCGACGGCCGTGCGGCCGTGCGCTATTATTGGACCTGACCGGGTGCTTCCACAGACCTTGGGAGATGTCTATTTAAAAAAAGCGCAAGTTGAACCATGGTCTTGTTCAGGAAATACATACCGTCAACCGCCTGATTACCCAAATAGGTTATCTGACTATCCACAAATTAGAAACATATCACCGAGACAAACATTCCAGGAAAATATGCAGCGGGTAATGGTACCGCCTAATTATAATTCTATTAAAAATGGTGATGATAATAGTAGCTTAAAAAATCCAAAGTCAAACATGCCACAAGAGGCTAAATACTGTGATGTGCCTTATAATATGAACTCTGTGACCAATGAACTTAAAAGTGTTAGAAATACTGATATACCAATGCCTAGTGTTAATCCCTCATATGGTAGAAGTGTACCACATTATGGATGGCCTGGTGGTGTTAATATTCGACCTCAGAGACCTTACGGTGCTCCTGAAATGTATCAATATCCAGAGTATCCTAGTTGTGTCGGTCCTAGACCTGTGACATTAACACATCCTCATAGGATACATAGTGAAGAAACTGCTCAAGTCTATTCTGAACGTTTATATCAAGAGGCTAATATTCGCTTTAAGCCATATCCTACAATTAAAGAAAAACATCAGCAGTCGAGGTATGATTATATAAATAATTATCAAAATAGTTTCCATCCACCCGTTACATTCCCACCTCACAAATATGACTTGCAAAAGTCATTACAAACCCATCCATATCCTATGTATTCCCAAGTACCCTTAAAATATTTAGACAGGAGAATACATGAAACTTTTATTGATGGGTACCAACGGTCTAATCAACAACCAAATTTTAATTCACAATTTCACAATCAACTTATTCATCCACCATATGGTCCCATATCAGGAAATTGTGTACAAAATAGGTCTTGTACTGATTTGTCAGGTAAACCGATGACTATTAATAAGATTCCACATGAAACTAATAATAAAACTTATTTTGAGTTAGATCCTTCTCGTAATAAAGGATATCCTGTACCAGAAAATGTCTATTACAATGACAATAATCATACTCAGCATTTAAGAGGTGAAATTCTGTTACCAAACCAATCTAAAATAAATATGCATTCAATGCAACAACATCAAATTTACAGAAGAGACAATATAAAACATTACGAATATAATCCTCATTATAGGCATTTAGATCAGTCAGCTAACTTAAATTATTCATTACCAAGGCTACCTTTACAATATTTACCAAACATGGTTGCCATTTCTCCCTCCGACTCAAATACTAGTAATGATACTACACATACTATAGGAACTTCCCAAGAGGATTGTGGATATGTAAGTCAATCATCAACAAACAGTGTAAGAAGTTTAGATGCTGTTTCCAAAGAAATGTACAGAAGGCATGACTACAATATACATGCAATAAATCGAAACATAAGTAGTTCTGATAAATCAGTTAAGAATAAAAATAGTTCATTAAGCAAAAAAAATATTAATGTTAGACAGTTTTTACAAATGTGGAATGAGGGTGAAGATGACACAAATGAATACAATAAAGAAACTGTACAACAAATACATACAAGTGATTTTACTATATCATCTCAAACTATTGATAACCAGGAACAACTTTATATTCTTGGATCTGTTAATGTTTCTAATGAAGATCTTAGCAAATATGAGCATATTCAAAAAATTTCGAGACTTCCTGAAAATATAAAAGGTTATAACAGTATAGAGTTATTAAACCAATATGAAGAACTTTTAGAAACACCAAATATTAATAATAATTACAAAGTAATTCCAAAAGTATACACAGACCACAGTTCTATAACAAAGAGACCAAATGAGAAGGAAAATATTACTTTGCCTCGTCCAGTATCGCCGTTAGATGTAGAAGCAAAAATAAGTCAGTCTGTTATTCATAAGGAAGTAGGATGTAATTTCGAAATTAAACCCTGTAGCCCAGAAATGTTACATGCAGAAGTTGCAACACCAATACAAAATATATTAGGCGAAAGAATCATAGAAAAAATTTCTAATCCAATAACATCCAAGTCGCCAATATTATCAAGAAATGATGATAATAAACCTCATAATTCTGATATAAATAATATTAAAATTGCAAGTTGTGACATAATTAACAAAGAATATCCTGTTAATAATTACGCTAATATAAACAAAAATGACAACTATAATGTGCAAGATTTCGAAAGCAATTCTGGCATATCCTTAGCATCTTTACCTAGGCTGGATAATTATATTGAACTCAATTTTCCTGAAATTAATCAACAGTTTATAAAAGCAAATAATATAGACACTGATGCACATTTATTCACAAAGGATTTAACCCAATTAAATATGGATGAAACAACTCAGGAAAAAAGTAGTTATCTACAGCAAAATAGCTTATCGCCACAATTTCATTTGGGTTCTGCACCAGAAAAAGAATTTTCTAAATTGAGTAAATATAGAAAGAGCAAAAAATGTGATATGGTGCCTAAAGATAATAGTATAGAGAGAAACACAGTTACAGTACAACAACGAATAAATAGCGTAATAATAAAAAATCCCGATACTAAATTACAGGAAGAGAGTGCAGCATCTTTCACAACTTCTAATAAAACTTCAGCTGAAAATGTTGATTACAATTATACAGAGCAAGATCACGAAAAACTTTTTTCCTCTTTAAAAACTGAAAACAGCAAAGAGAAGCAAATGTCATTCGAAACAGCAATTGATTTTAGCTTGAATAAATCTGAAACAAATATACCTTACGACTGTCTTAATAACAGTACTGATGAATCACATAATTCCGGTGATAAGCACAATATAATCTACAGAGAAAAATACAAAGAAAACATTTCTAAAGAGCAACCTTTAGAATTACATCTAAAACAGATAATAGATCACGAAACAATACAGGAAAATATGGACAAGGAGTCATTAGAATTTAATAAATGCGCTGATAAACCACGTTATTCCGAGAAAAGTCACAGTACAAGCTTTAGTTCCGATATTGAAAGGGAGATCATTTCTAAGGAGCAACCTCAAGAGTTATATCTTAAACAGATAAGAGATTATGAAGCAATGGAAGAAAATATTAGTAACAACGAGTTATTAGAACATTCAGAACATATTAATGAACAACACTGTTCCGAAGATAGTCACAATATAAGCAACAGGTCTGAAATGGAAATTACTTCAAGAGAGCAAACTGAAGAATTACATCAAAAACAGATGCAAGACCATGAAACAATAAAAGAAAAAAATATTTACAAGGAGCAAATAGAAAATTCAGAAAATCACATAGACGAAAACACTGTAATCACTCAAAAATCTTACGACGATATTATTAAATCTAGTGTTGAAACACATTGTTTTGAGGATAAGCACGATATAGGCTTTAATAATGAAATAGAAAAAGAAATTATTTCTATGCAGCAATCTAAATCTGAAGAATTACACTTACAACCGGTTAGTGATAAAGAAACAATAATAGAAAACATAACTATTAATATTGAACCATTGGAACATTCAGAAATTCAAGTAAAACAAAAAACTGCTTCGATCACTTATAACTCTTATGACTGTCTTAATAACTATCCTGATGAACCACATCCCTCTGATGATAGTAACGACATATGTATTAGTTCTGCAGATGACAAGGATATTATTTCTAAGGATCAGCATCTAAAACCAAATGAAGACCATGAAATGGTTCAGAAAAATATTATAAACAAGGCGACAACAGAAAATTCAGAAACTCAAGATAATATAAACAATGCTTCGGAGGCTTGTAACAGTAAAGAAAATAATACACCAGATGTAAAAAATATTTCGATTAAAACAGAACTTAAGGACTACGCAAATACAGAAGAAAATACTACATGTATTGGAAGACCGGAGGATGATTCCATATTAAAAAGTTCAACAATAATAAAATCAGTTGATACAGAAAAAATAAATAAGGACGAAACTGTGACAATTATTGGTACAGTTTCCCATGTGAAAAAACAAGAGACCTCATTGCAATTCAGAATAAAATCTTCACTTCTTCATGATAATTTTAAAGACAACAAAAACCATGAATTATGCGAATGTAAAGAAGAAGATAAAAATTGTAACAAACCTAAAGTAAGTAAGGAATATAATGAAATCTCGAAGGTTACAGAATTATTTATCATTAGTGAAAAAGATGGTAATATAAGTCCTATAGTCGAGAACACTGCGATAGAATCCATGCGAAGTGATGATATTGAAATTAAAATGAATGAAGAAAATATTGCATCTTCTACAGGCCCTAATAAAGAATTACAATTTACTAAAGTATTAGATGAAATTGAAAAAAATGAAGAACTACACAATAAGAAAGAAGATATATTAAAAATGTTAGTTAATTTTGAACGAATTGAAACGGAAACGTGTATGACATTACATTCCACAGATGATTTAAGCTTAAAAAACCAGCCGAAGGAGATTAATAAAATTACTGATGAAGATTGTTATCTCAGTGATAACATGGTACCAAAAGTAAATGAGTCAACTTTCAGTAATGATCGTAATGATTTCGATCAAGTACGTAATCAAGAAACAAACAATGAAGAAGAAATAATCGCCAAAATATCTGATATTGAATGTTCAAATTCAAAAGCTCATAAGTCTAATAGTGATAATAAATCATTAGTTGATATAAAAAATGTTCTTAATGAACTATCAGACGGTAGTCAAGATGAAAATTTCAATTGTAAAGAAATAAATTTATTTAGTTTAAAAAACGATGAAAGTATATGTCGTAATGATTTTACCTCTAGTATAGAAAACAAAATCAATACTAATTATATTAGCAATCTAAATACTAAATTTAAAGAAAAACCAATAAATAAAGAACTTCTTTCCCCGTGGATTCAAAAACTTATCATATTCGAAGAAGGGATTTGTGCAAATATGCAAAGTAAAGCGATCGGAACAAAACCAACTTACGTTGGTATTTCTTTTAATCCTACAGACGTAATATTCAATAAATATTTAGAAAACGAGGCAAATTATGACCAAAAAAATTTATTAAGGTCAGAAAATCGAACAAAAAATATTCAAAAAAATTGTTCCTATGAAACAAATTTTGAAAAAAACTTGAATGAATGCAATAAAAATTTTCTGACAAATGATCTAATTATCCTTTCAGAAGATAAAAATTCTAATATTGAAAAAAATCAAACGGTAATTAAATCTGTATGTCATTTTCGGCAAAATATTTTAAAAAGATCTTTATCCGAATCAGCATTAGAAGATTATAAAGATGATGAAAATGGTGATAGTTTTGTACCCAATAAACGTAAAAAGAAAAATCACAATATTATACATCCAGTCATATCAGAAGACTTGTGCAGTATAATTCAGACTAATCGGAGAAATTCTATTTCCACTTTTTACAATGATGATAATGTATTTATTCTTATTGACAATGATTTAATTATAACTGAAGAAAATGATGATTCTGATAAAATGTTTTTCACTGAAATGTCACATGAATTTGCAAATAATATACCACAAAATGATTGTATCGTGGACGATACAAAAATAACTTTAATTAGTGAAATGAATTCAGTACAGTCAGATTTAATCTATGAGGAAAAACCCATCCAAGACTCGTGGGTAGAAGATGTAGCTTGTATAGAAACAGTAGTAAGTGACGATATTACTGATGATATTGATTACGGGGTCGCGTCACCAATAAAATATAATACAAATGATGAAACTATTAGCGATCAATTAGAATTTTGTGATAATAAACATATTGACAAAATTAAAAACACATACAGGATTAACATGTGCAGTAATGATACAGAAATTTTAAAAACTTTATACATGACACCACAAATGAATGTAAATAAAACTCTTCTTGAAATAGAATCTCATTCAGCAAAATATTTAGAATTTAATAAAACAGAAGAACTCCCAAGTAAAAATAACGATTATCTTGATAAAATCGACAACAAAATTCTAACGTACAATAACTGTGAAGTTATAAATGAAAAAGAAAACATTAATACAAAAGACATAAAAAAAGTACAAAGTGATGACATAAATAATGAAGTCTACGTTCACGTCAGTAGTGAATTTCCTCATGAAAAAGAAAAATTTACAATGCACTCTAACTCGTATGAATCAAACGGAGACAGTATTTTACAAAGTCCGAAAAGAACTATATCTAACTATTTAAATTCAAGTTCACCTGAAGTATCTTCTACGACTCCTGAAGAGAAAAATTCTAACATTGTATTAAAAATTACTAATAACAATAATTCTAGGATATCAAATGTGAATGAAATCGACTCCTTCGAGAGGTTAACTTATAAACTCACTGAAAATAAGGACTATCAGAACTACAATACTAATTTTAGGTCATCGCGAACATTAATAACAAAAGCAGCCCAAAAATATATTCCACCTCTGAAGGAAAGCATTCGTGATCTTAAAATAAAACTTACTTTACCTCAACACCGTCTCCAAACATTAAAACAATTAAAAGTATCCAAAATGGAACCAAAGATAGATAATAATATAATAAATTATACTAATAAAAATACAATACCACAGACACCAAAAAAAAATAAACCAAAGTTCGAAGATGTTCTTAAAAGTATAGACGAAATTCAATTCAAGAAACATAAAGACAAAATTAAAAAAGGAAAAAATGGAATACCTAAAGTAGTGATTAAAAAAAATGAAAATGGAGCACATTTTGCGAGCTGCAAAACTACAAAGGATAAAGAAAGTTACAACCCGGACCTAACTGGGAGAAAATGGCAACCATGGGTTTTTCTTGAAAAAAATAATTTTATCGATAAAATGGCGATTAGGAATAAAGTGAGGGCTGTATATTGTCATCGAAAGAATAATTATGTGTTGGCGGAAAAATTTCGAAAATATAAATCTATTTATAATGCTAATTTCGTTATTTCTCAACCTTGTCCAAACAATTCAGTTAAAGGGACCTTAAAATATACAATAAGGTTAAAGCACAAATAAAGATTTACGCAATTCCCTGGTATGGTACATATACGTTGAAGTGATTGTGGCTATTTCTACGTACGTACATCCCACCATAAAATGGTCTCAAGTTCTTCTATCACATACATTCCTTTATTGCATCAAAGATTTATATTATTTAATAGTTACCCATGTAAGTTCCCTACTTAGTTTTATTTTAATTATTAAAATATGTTAAAAATAAGCCAAAATCAATATGAAGTGATAAAAATAATGTACCTACTATTTCAATATACGCAATCTGGTTAGATCTGTAATTTGTTGGTTTGTTAAAAATTTTATTGTTGTTTTTTCTCTCATTCCATTATTTTTTATCAAATATAAATTCTATTATTTTCTTTCTTATATTATTTTAAATTGTTATATTATGTTAATGCACTTTAGTAGCCATAATGAGTATTAATTTTTATTTGTTCATTTTTAAATCGTATAATTATGAAAATAAGTGTGTTTAAACTTGTAAATAGATAAGGTAATAATTTTATAGTATTAATGTTAAATAGTGTAAAGTTTTATTGAAACAAAAATATTATTTGTCATTAATACATTACTACGTACGTACGTTTGTCCATTTTGAGTAGCAGTAGAGTAAGAATAAGTAAGAATGATAAATATTACATTTCTAAGTGAAAGAACATCTATTATTGTGATCATTTTAATTGCTCACGTAACTTTAAGCTCGCTATAATTCCGAGGTTTCATAAAAAAAAGTTAAGTTCAAAGTATAATTTAATCAAAGTACAAAAGTTCAATACCAGGTATAGTGTAAACAGGGGTCTTAAGCTTTTTCACAATCGAATGATCCTTTACTAAAAATAAGGTTTATTTTTGGAGCCATATGGATTTATTTTGTCACATTTCAATGATTTATCAATACATATAATTGAAATATCGAATAAAAACTATGTAAAAGGTAACATGGTCTTTATTTGAATTTATTTGTAAATACTTTAACTAAAAGTTTATAACTATAAAAATGTAACATAAAAAGTCCAACTAATAAACCGAATACTCAAAAAAATGTGTGTAACGTAGTAAAATTAATTTTTGAGTCTTTAAAGTGAAAATCTGCAATAGCTATGAAAAAAATAAAACTTAAAATTGAAGTGGAACACAAAGTGCCTGTTATTAACTTATATAACTATATGAAATAATATGTATAAAATTATTTATTTATAACAGAGGTAATATTAAAACAAATTTAATATATTATTTAACGTCTGCAGTGCCTTCTAAAAGATGAATAATGATTTCACACGAAAATAATTATAATAAAGAACACGTTCTTCTTTTTGTCTGAATTAATTATAATATTAATGTGTGAACGTATTAAAATGATAAAATGAATTGCTCATAAATATTAATATTTTATTTGTGAGGTGCTTTGTAAACAAGACAAAATTTTGGAAGTTCTAAGAATGTCTGATCTCAAATAGCTCCGTTTAATGTTTTGGCGTATTAGTGCCTCAACTATGTTTCTATAAAATAATATTTTTATATTATATTACAGGGTGTTATATAAATATACCAAAAATGTGCTTTTATGTGCAAGAGTTGCCTTCGTAGTTATAATTAGTAAGAAAATAATTGTAAGTTTCAGAAATGTTAGTACGTTGGATACGACTGTTTTAATTTATGATAGATTTTATACTATTTATTGTTTCATAAGGTGGGTATTCTTAATGTTTAAACTTAGTAAACAGTTATAATGTGAAATGTACAAAGATTCTAATAGAAAAATATCAGTTTTCTATGTGTTAGTAATTTTAAAATTTAATTTTTATATAGGTATAATATGTATATACGTTAGCAGAAAGTTATTCATGAATCCGAACGACTGAAGTAAGAATTTATTTATTGTGACACTCTATCTTTGATTTGATTCATTCAGTATGTTTGTTACGCACCGTTGAGTGGATTGTTGAGTTTTCTGCACCTGTTGGGAATTTGTTATTGAATAAATATTTTAATATGGTTAGAGCACCTTTAGTTAAGGGTTACGGTTATACCTATTTTAAATTAATATTAAGTATTTGTTCGTCGTTTAATGTTAATTAATATCTTATTATGCCAGTAACGCACGTGATAAGTGTTTCGTGATAGACATATTGTGAACCACACTCGCTCTACATATATACACATAATATCAAATGTTAGTTTACGAGCGGTGTGCGAGTTTCCTTTTAATAGAAATATTGTTTTCGAGTGGTACCTAGTTTTAAAAATTGTTTTAAAATTGACCAAATAAATGTGTTCTAAATAAAACTACATTTTATTTGTATCGAATCCTTTATTAAATATTATTATACAGGTATGTTCACTTTAACAGCTTCCTGACGAATTGCGCTGATCAAATCTTGATTTATTAAAAACACGAAACGAAGTCCCGCAATCTGTAAGTAATAATAAATATTACACTTGACAAGTCTTGTTAATCCAGTCATTTTAGGCATTTTAAGCTCCAATCTGCGGAAAAATTCCTAGTGAGCTGAATTTTTGTATACACCTTCATTACGGCGTTGTAATGAAGATGTGAAAAATCGACATTGATATCGTGCCGGCTAAAAAAGTTACAAAGGTCAAAAGGTCACTAAAGCCAGTTTTTTGCAAATATCTCGCGACCTATTGCTCGGAGGTCAATTGAGGTCATTATAAAAGTTGTTCGTCATAAAATTATCTACAAAAAATGCTTCATGCATTTTTCTGTAAAATTAACCGTTTTTGGAGTAGAGCGCTGAGAAAGCGACTAGAATGTACTCACATACGGTTTTGTAATTTGTATACCATACATACACCAAGGCGTAAACTCTTGATTTTTATTTGGAGTTTTGACACAAAAACTTTTATAAACTATTTGTAAAACTCTGGCAATTATACTGAGTCAGTTGAAAAATATTTCTTGAGTGTTAGACTTAGTTTCATGTTCTTGAACAGTTCAACCACTGATTAAAATGATGATTTCGATTTAAATATAAGATTTCGAATTCGATTTAATTAAATATAAGACCACTCGACGTTTTGTCAGCAACTGTTAATGATATAGAAACTGAAGATATCGACAATGAATGACAAAAAAAATATTTTTTCTGTATTTATCATTTAAATAAAAAATTATTCACTCTTAAATATATAAAAAAATCTCTCATTACATATCATGGACTATTCCTACAGGAAAAACCATGTGAAAAAACGCGCCTTGCATTCTACTCGCGGTAGGTAGTGAGGAAAAAGTGCATGTAGTCGCTTTCTCCGCGCTCTACTCCAAAAACGGTTAATTTTACAGAAAATTGCAAGAGGCATTTTTCGTAGATAATTTTACGACAAACAATTTTTATAATGACCTCTATTGACCGCCGAGTAATAGGTAGTGTGATATTTGCGAAAAACTTGATTTTCGTGACCTTATGACCTTTATTACTTTTTTAGCCTGCACGATATTAATGTCGATTTTTCACATCTTCATTACAACGCCGTAATAAAGGTGTATACACATATATATGTATAAAAAATCAGTTCACTAGGAATTTACCGCAGGTAAAACCTAAAATGACTGGGTTATGTATGGTTTTTGACATTTACGAAAGACTAAAAATCGTTGATATTGCTTTCAGAAATAATTCTATTTGTTTATTACTGGTAAACAATTGATGGGTATTATCTATTTTCATGCGTATCTTCGATTTTAATCGGTCGCAAAATTAACATTTCCTACAGGTAAATAAGTAGGTCAACTAATAATGAACGATAAATAGAAATAAAATGTATCAACATTTTCCAACGAATATTTTTTTCTATATTGTTAAATATGTTCCCTATTCAGAGTTATATTTATTTAGTGGTTTTCTTTATTTATTAAGTGCAGCTATTTATCAAAATAATTTTGCCAATTTTAAATTATATAAAAAAAAAAACTAAAACTGCCTCTGAAATATATATATATATACATATAATTTATAAGCTGTTCTTCGCGGCTTTTTGCAGAAGTTATAATACATATACAAAATTAAGATTAAAGAATACGCTAAAACACACACTTGTTGTGTTCTTATAAAAAACATAAAATATAAACTTTCACAGTTTTAGCTTCAAAAATGGCAAAAGACCTACACACATATATGTTGACCAATGGGTGCTATTTGCTTGAAAAATCGAAGACTAGTCGCCGACTACAAATATGACCGGACTGATTACCTACTAGTCAGCACGTCTATAATAATTACTTAACATACAAACTTGTCATACTTGTATAATATATACACTATTTTCTACGACGACGAAGCCATTGTATGTTTTAACGATGCTGATAGTAATACCTCAATGACACTGTTGTGGTTGAGCTTCACTTTGTTCCCCTGTAGTACAGGTCGGCCGTCGACGAAAATCGGCCGTTTGCCCTCCGAGGACATGAAGAAGTCTCCGCTGTTTCGAAGACGAATTGTCGCTTGCTTCCTCGACACCTTCGCGGCCGGACCTTCTAAGCTCAGGTCCACGTCGATCGTGTGATCTCTGGTGCTCCGACCGACTGCAATCTAAATAAAACAAATTTAGCACTGTACTAAAATGAATTTACGTTTACTCTTTGAAAAGTTTCAACATAACTAAGTTAACAAATGAATTTTTACTAGGCATAAAATAAAAACCTCGCTAGTATTTCGACAGCGCTCATGGTTGAAGACAAAACTAATAATACAGTCCGTATGAACAGCTGGTAAATTGTTTATTGAAACGTAACAACCGAAGTGAATACGCGACAAATTCTTTTATAGGACGCATGCTAACCACAAGGTCGTGGAAAGATCACTGTACTGATATAACTATAAAAATTGTACACATAGGTTGTTTGCTGATAAAAATTACAGTTATGCGTTAAACACAACAGTTTCTATTTGTACAAACAGATGAAACCGCTATTCGACCGCCAAATTAACTAAAATATTATAACGAAATGTAATATAAATACAGGATTTACGGAATATTAACATGAACAAAACACGCATACAACGTATGAAATAATTGTAAACGGAAAATCGTCACTGTAGGTGCCCCGTATGCGAACAGTTCAAGATTTAAAGTAATTTTATCTACTGAATATTTATAACTCGAATAAAATTGAATAATTAGGCCTAAGTGCGTAACAGTTACGTCAATACTTAATCCTTGGTAGCCGTCGAAAGAAACCCTCGTCGACAAAACGATTATTAAAAAAGTAAGTTAAATAAGTGTAGGTAATGTTGGCGAATTTCCAAACTAATTAAATTTTATTGATAAATAAATGGAAAACGGTATAAAATTATTCTCTTTCCGACGGTACTGTTAAATAACTTCTCATTTATAATTAGTTAAAACAAACAAGATAAATGTCGACGCGCCAATGACTCTGATAACGTTATCAGCAGATACGTGCAACTAGTTATGGCGTTCATAATATCGGTTTGATACATACATTCGCAGTGTAACAGCTCGTATTAAACCCATTCAATGCTACATAATATTAAGATATTGCTAAACATTTTTTAAGTATACACGACAAGGTTGCGCAAGTCAGATCACGTATCGTTTAGTGGAAATTAATTTTAAAATCAAGATGAAAACCTGTAAAACTATCGGAAAACTACATCAAGAGAAGAAAAGTTTATAGATTTTAGTATTCCGTGCTTGATAAAGTTTTATTCCAAAAAATGGCTTAGTGTACACGTGGAACATTTAGGTATTTTATTTTAATTTCATACTTATTGTTACTTTTATAGTTTTTGTTTAATATTTATTATAGTCTTTATTAAATTTTTGTGTTAGTTAATTACACGGTTGTTAAAATTTTCACATTTTCTCGATTTACATATGGCTTGTCATTATAATCAATCATACGTGAAAAATTATTTAGTAAAGTTTTTCTTTTATAACTTTGAAATACCAATTAATAGAGATTATTTTTATTATAAAAAAAGAAAGCATTAAGTATATTACATATTATATGTACATACGATAAATTGTTATTAATATTTATTTTAATTTGAAATACTGTGAATTATAATAGCTTATTTTGCGTTTGTCGTTTTCATTAATATATTGTTATAACAAAAAAAAAATATTTATTGTAATCTTCCTACGCGTGAATGCGATTAAGAAATATAAAGATAAGATACAGATAACTTAAACTTTCGTTAACATCCTCGGTATTTAAAATGGCAATTCCATTGCAAAAATAATATCAAATAAATATGATATGTATACATATTTTGATCGTGTACTTTAGTTACAAACAGCAAATATATATATGAGTGTGTGTGAGCGTGTGTATGTGTGTATAAATAATAAAAATAAATACCTAGGTACTACTTATTCATTTGTAATCAATAGCCCAAAAAAAGTTTTGTACCTACATAAAAACGATGGACTCTGGCATATCCTAAGATCGGTGCATGAACTATGGGATATATTAAACCGTATTTCAAGCTTTATACCATTTCATTTCATTGATTCAAAGAATCTGTATACATATGACTCTAATACAATGTTTAATGTAGAAAATACTTCAACTTTTAACCCCTTATTATCAAGACGTTTTATTATAATACTGTCGACGCTATTATCAAATTAATTTATTTATTCAACGTGTAATTGTAATTTAACGATTAAAATAACGAGTCAAAAAGACAGAAATGTAAATACTTAATCGACTCATTATAGTTACCCTTTTTCATAATATTTTCTTTAAATAAACATTAAACAAAAAAAAATAGGTATATAATACATTTCTGACAATTTAAATAAAACGTTAATTCTTCTCTCCCGTGCAGGTAGATCTATAACGAGAATAAGACTAAGTTAGTCCACTGGCAAACGGCCTTGTACCTACTGTTGTTAAATTTACTTTCACAGTTAATTGCGACTTCTAATAAAATAAAACATGTGAGAGATTTTAAATTCCCAATTACTCCTGGCAACGCTGTTACATAAATTTAGGCGTTTTCGTGTTTGCGATGATCGCGCGAGGTTTTGGAATCACGCGGGGCCTAAAGTAACGGTGTATTCTACTGGTTGGCGAGATCCGTTTTGCTGGATTTTCAATCCCTATAAATCACTCAGTGTATATGTATATATAAATATGTACTCCAATATACAGCGCATGGTGTGGCCGATTAGAACTCAGGCATTCTTATTGTTCTTATTAGGAGAGCCCTTCGTCCAACGCAAGTATAGGTATTTTACAAAAAATTAAAAAAAAAAACACTGTGCAGCCGTTTACATTAAATCTCTCTCGAAAAATAGTTACTAGTTTTATTTCTCAGCGCGCCGGTGCACCAAAATCAATTTGTTCGAATTTGCTGCCGAGAGCTAGTTTAAGCTTCCAAATTTAACTTTCAAATTATTAGATTTATTAGATAGTTTTTATAAAAATAATATATTTCTTTTACAGTTTAATAATTAATTTTATAAAAACTCCCACCATCCAGACTTCTGCCAGCTTTAATTTCATTATCTATGAAATGTATTTAATAAGATGTAATTTATGGCAGAAACGATAATAAAATTTTTGACTGTTTTTTTTTTTTCTTTTAAAATTTCGAAATAATTTATAAGAAAAAATCAGAGCTACCTGAACTCGCTTATTTTTTCTAGTTAATATAGGTCCAGACTACATTACGTCTGGGTATCAACGACGATGAAATCATATACCTAAATTGCCACCAGCTCCCTAGCGAATTATAGACGGACGTCGCAGATTTATCTACGTTAAATTTCGATACTTATTAGATTAGTTACTCAACCACTCACACTATAATATTCTTCATGAAACATACTGCATACGCATACCTGACACAACAATTTTGATCGAGAAGATACTATCAAAATCTTCTGTGTTATTTTATTAATTAAGATAAGAGCTACATTAATGTAAAATAAAAATGTAGTAAAAACGTGTAGGAATAACAATCAATAGTGATGACAAGCACCAACTTTTGTTTCGTAATTAAAGTCACCTCCTTACATCGTCAAAATATTTGGAACCTTCGTGGTTAAATTATCTGTAGCAGAAGGCATTATTTAAATTGACGTTGTTATAATTAGGTAATACCAGGGAATTTATATACAAACTGGAATGCGCACGTGCACTCAAAAAACGTTCTTAAGAGAGGGATTGCATCTCTTTCTACCATGGATTCAAAGCTACTCGTAAGAAAGAGTCAAGTTACCAGTCAACGAAATAAATGCTCGGAACGATTTTTCCACTTTACATGTTGGAAACAAATGTCAACCTTAAATAGGTTATTTCAAGGTGCATATTTGAATATACTATTTTATTAATGTTCCAGTTATGATATAAATTCTTTGGATAATACCAATTTTTTGCACAAATACAAGTTAGTAAAATGATCAAAAACGCGAACGGTAGAAGAAATTCTAATAGCACCTGCTACAGTAGAGGATTTATTTAGAAAGAGACGTTAAACGTTGTTTAGTTTTAACTGAATGAACTGAACTGAAATGAATCGACATGTAAACGTCGCACCACTGGGCAAAGGCCTCTTCTCCACATAGGAGAAGGCTCTGTTTCTATATTCAGCTGCAAAGTCTTTAGCTGATCATAGAAATAAATTTTTAAACATTTTAATTTGATATAAGTTTTATTTTTTTATCTTTTTAAATTATAAATCTCTATCTCTACCTACACGACTCACGAGCGCCACATAAAATGAATAATTTAACAAAAAAAAAAAAAACCACAGACGTTTTACCCACTGCATAAAAAATATGAAAAACAAACCTTAAATAATAATATGTAAGTATTAAAGAAAAAGAGTTTTGTAATAAGCTATATAGGTTTCATTTCTTTTCAACATAAAGATAGAGCAGCCACAAAATGCAATATATTTGTTTACATATTGTGTACGTCAAAATTTTAATACATTTGACTACCACATAAAATTTTTCAACAAGTCTTAACAAATGACATCGATTCGTAGAAGTATCCGGAGTTTCATATGCCATGCAGATAAATAGATTCTTAGGTCTTATTTCATTACATTCTTACATATTCATTTTCAATTATTTAACTTTAGATATTTTGTATTGCTATTATGTATTGCTTTTTAAAATAATTTTTATTATGAAAATAACAATTGTTTAAATAATTGGGCTATCGCTTAACTATTTCGTAATTACATTTTTTATTTGTCATTTTTTTAACGTGACGGCATCGGAATAATGAATACGTGTGAGCTCATTTTAATTGGATTGAATTTTACTCACATTAAAAAATCTAAATTATCTTTAAAAATGCATTTTATGCATTTTGATAAGTAGCTCAAAAGAGTAATTGTAAATTTTATTATTAATCATACACATTTATTACTCTCTATTATTTAATGGCTACTATATTTAAAATGTTATATTTACACGTATTACATTACCTATGAACTGAAAAAATCAATATCCGTACTAGAATTTCCATTCAACCATACTTATTCTATTCGTAGCTTACCCACAGCATTGTATGATTATAATATTGTGTGAAGATTCTTTCTTTCCAAACCATAAACTCGTGACTGCAGAATTATTATAAAATAATGATTTACAAGTAACGGATAGGCACAGATCCGAGAATTAGTACTATCTTCATAATGGAAACAACGGTTAGCACTGTTCGTTGTCAAACCCACTTAACGTAGGGTTGCTCTTTGTGCGACTTTCCATGAATTGTCTCCATTTTGTGAGACATATATTTACATAATAAGGGACATGAATATATAACCCTACATTTATAGATATATGAATCAAATAAAACGAATGAGATATTATTTATCATATTACAGGCTGTGATTGTACATTCTGAAATTTGCAATTTTCTAATCAACGTAAAAGTAAAAAATATATAAACGACAGCCCTAAGTCATGTTGTATGAATTTTGTACCAATAAATGTACCGGTTTGAACATTGAGTCTACTATTAATTTTTTAATATCAATACAAATTTAACGTGTTTTGTATACATTTCACAATAGTATTAATTATAAGATTTTCATAGAAAATCCAAAAAGATAAATTAACGATGGCCATATTGCCTGTACATAGGTCTGGTTTAAAATCTCTATAAAATTGTGTCAATGACAATAGTAACATCTGTTTCTAAAATATAGCGAAGTTCTGAAAAATATATCTGACCGACGCATAAAATTCAATGCTACACAATAGGTATTATGGATAAATTTTTTGATTAATAATAAGTAATGGGTATTAAATATATTGTATAGAGCTATATATATATATATATATATATATATATATATATACATATGTGTGAGTGTGTGTGTGTGTGTATCTTTTAACTAATATCATAGCATAACACCTGCTGTTATCACACGATAATTTGTTACAAGTGAATTAAAACCTGTAAAAGTAATACTTTTTGCATTTCGATTTCTTTAAATTTCTACGCAATTTTAGCGAAATTATCAGTGCTATCTACTACCAGTGAAAACCGTTAATGCTAGTAAATAATTCATAAAAACTTTAAATAGCGCCAAAACAATTTTATATTACTATAAATACTCGTAATACTTGTTAGATCGTTCTAATAATTTAGTTAGACGATTAACAACTACAGGTATTATGATTGTTTGCTTGACTTTTGTTGCTATTTAACAATAAGATAGCAAAAATTATACGTTTCTTGCTTGGCTATTATTATTGTAAGTAACGTATTATTGCAAGAAACGTAAGCTATCTATGTAGGTACGACATACGCACGTATGCCGCGGATAACATATTATTACGACGTACTCATTTTTTTTTAGCTAATGCATTAATACTCTGTTATATGTATATAATATAATAATAATCTTTATTACCAAGAAATTGTACATTAGTAATAGTACTATTGGCCTCTGCACTAAGCAGAGCTTGTATCGCAGAAGACATAAAATAACGTAAAACATAACCACAAGACATAACATAACATTTACACTTGTTAATAAATTAAACTAAGATAGGATTATATATATATATATATATATATATATATATATATATATATATATATATATATATATATATATATATATATATATACACATCTTATCGAAAAGTAATAAGCAAATATTTTTCAAAAGTATGTGTTGTTTATTATAAAAATTGATGATGATTCATGTTTGTTTAAAAAATATTTGGTGTGTAAAATATGTTATCATATACTATCATTAACACTTATAATATGTTTTTTGTTTTAATAATTAACATAAATCAATACTTTTGTAACAATTTTAGCTTAAAGAACTTTTATCGAGTATCAAAGTTATGTATCTATATTACAATCATCCAACTCATAGGACATGCATATTATACATAATTATGTAGGTATATATGTTCTATAATAAGTATTAAAAAATAATTAGGTATAAGTAGCAAGGACATTCGTATAAACAGGTGTGTTTTATCATAATTAAATCCTACAAATTATAATAGATAAAAGAAATAATAAATAGATAAAAGTTTTATTCCGATAAACACCTATCGTATTTATAGCAATTATTACATATATTTACACATATATTGCTACTGTATGAACGCTGTAATCTTTTCGGTTTCATGGATAAACAACTAGAGAAACCTTTTTTTACTCGCAACAACGTATCCTAGCAGCAACGCGTTTTTTTTTTTTGTAGTTTCTTATAGATTTTGTATAGAGGCAAATCTTTAAGGAATTACAATATATTACTTTTTTGAAATTATTTCCATATTATATATATATATATATATATATATATATATATATATATATATATATATATATATAACCAATTTTTTACATAGGATATTTTAAAAGAACATTATTAACACGTTGTTTTTCATAATCTCAGTTACAACGCAACCTTCTAAGATCTTTCCCATCGGTAAGCCAATATTAAAAGCATGCCCACAATGCAATGTTTCTTATCGAAGTCATAAAACTATTTTTATTGCACGATTTCGACAATTTCGATTAGATGAAATATGCGCACTTGAAAATTTCACGGCAACCTGCACAAAAACTGAAAATTTCAATTAAAATATTTTCTATAAGGTAAAATAAATAGTAACTAGCACAGCGACCGAGCCGGAAACAAATTACCATGAAATCGAAATAAATAAAAAAATCCGGGTAAAACACTAGACTAAGAATCCAAAACTTCGGAAGTTCTTTTAACTGATAGAATGATATTTTAAGCGCAAATAATATACATATAATTAATTCCTAACACAGTAGATTATTAAATAAAATAATTGAACATCGTAACGGAATATCTAAATCTAGATTGGCGGACATCGAGAGAGTTTTTGTCTCAACATTCCATTACATTTAGTGCACCATGTTTTGAATACATAACCCAAACAATGGCTATGTACATGCATTTGTGTATAAACATATGTTTCGAGTCGCATAACATTGCAATCGTTGTTCAGATGTCGAATAATTAATTCGCCGTCAAAAGCAAACAAATGACTCCGCTTATTATTTACTTATGAAATAAAAAACAAATTTATATTGAGTTCATAAGTGTAAGTTTTAAAATAAGAGGTCTTCTGCACGAACATAGGCACGGGAGATAACTACTTTTACATAAAATTATTCTTACAACAATATCAGTGTTGTACTTATAGTATAAGAGCCAACGACTCTAAACCTAGTTCGATAAGACTACCATATGATATATGTATAACTAGCTGCTGCCCGCGACGTCATCTGCGTAAACGCTATTAGATTATACGTTGTTACAGAATGCGTTGAAGAAATAAAGGTTCACTGCTCGTTCCCCGTAGGTGATAGCGTGATAATATGTAGCCTATATGTTGACCCGACTTCTTAATAATATTCGTGCCAAATTTGAAGTAAATCCATGCAGCACTTTTTGAGTTTATCCCGGACATACATACAGACAAACATACAAACAGACAAAAATTCTAAAAACTATATTTTTGGCTTTGGTATCGATTGTAGATCACACCTCAAGTATTATTTTAAAAAAATATTCAATGTTCAGTTTTGACTTTCCTACTATTTTATTATATGTATAGATTATCAATTTTTGTGTAAGAAAAACCACTGCTGCATTTTCCAAACAGTAGAGAAAGTGGTTGCTGCAGCGATTGAAGGTCACCCTCGGCGCAGCTGCATTCGGCGCTTTCAGTTTTGTCAGCAATCATCCGGTTCCTTTAGATTTGTACTGGTTGAATATGCGTCCTACGGTCACGCAAGAATAATTTTACGTGTCGTTGATTGTTTAAACAAATGAATTTGAGAATGATTATGAACGTGAAATGGTATTGAAATTTGGATGCGGGTAATGAAGAAAGAAGGTTGGTTTTTCCAATTGTTTGATCAGTATAATTTTTATTTTATAAGTACGACAACATGACGTTTCAAGAACATGAGGTGTGAAAAAACTAAAAATAACAATATTAATCTATACAAATAATAAATTTGTTAAAACCTCCGTTTTATTAATACACTATATATCATCAAGAATAAATTTTAATAGCGCGTTTTTTTTTTTGTATCAGCGCCATCTCTTATCGTGTTTTTCTGTGTTCACGTATCACGTAAAAAGTACAAAACCAATGTGAATAACTTAAATACATAAAAATTAAACATAACTCACAGTATAATTTAGTTTTTGTTTCATTGTAATTAAATTTAAAAATAAATATTTAAGAAAATAGAAATAGGTACCTACGCCGCCAACGCCATCTGGTCTAAGGAATCTTAAAAACTCACAAAACTTATTTTGGAGTTATTATTTTGCTAAACTTAAAAGTTTACTAAATATGTCGGATAGGAATAGAAATCGTTTTAATATTTTAGATAAACATCATTTTCAATTAATATAGGTACTATTATGTTAAATGTCACTAAATATAAAAACGATATTCTACTATTATACGATAGATGGCGCATGTAGGTGATAAAAAATATAAATTTATAATTTTTAAAATTTTTGTTAAATACCCGTGCGAAGCCGGGGCGGGCCGCTAGTCTTAAATAAAAATTCTTATTCTTATGAGCTAAAACTATTCTTTCGCTCGCCTTGAATATTTAATATTAATTAATAATTCGTACTATTCTTATCAAGTAATTCTTATTCTTATAAACTAACTTTTATTCTTCTTGTATGCTACTTCTTTCTTCTTAGTAAAGTTAAAGCACCTTTCTTCTTAGTAAGTTAAGTTACGAAAAGTAGCGTAAAAATAGTACGCTACTTGTCGTCATCATCGTCATCGTAAAATAAAATTCTGTACTGTATTGTATTGTATCAGCCTGCAAACAACCCACTGCTGAGTGACGACTTCTTCTCCATATAGAAGAAGGGTTAGAGCTTAATCCACCACGCTGCTCCACTGCGGGTTGGCGGATAATATTTCTACCATGAGTAACGATCGTTATGAGGTGTATATGATAAGAACCGGGACCGACGGCTTCACGTGCTCTCCGAGGCACGGTGGGGAGACCCACAAGGACATACACCCAGACCGGAAACAAATATTTGTACAAATACAAATATGTGTCCCTTATCATGCATGCTGATACGAGGCGTCGCTTATCATGCTGCTGCCACTGATTAGGCCGATCAGGGCGACTCGCAGCACTGCATTATCGTATAGTCCTATCACTCCCGTGTTTCGAGGAAGAAACAAAACGTGGGAGTCTTATCATACTTGAAACCGGATACTTTAATTTGAAAAAAAATTCTATGTCGCTGCCAGGTTTTTTGCATTTCAGCATCGCCATTTCGTGTTCCTCCATTAATGACGTAACTAATAATACATATATCATCTGGTAGTCTTACCGAACTAGGTTTAGTGTCGCGGGCTCTCCTACTATTATGCTACTGCGGGAAAAGCAAAAATGTTTAGATTGTCTGGACGTGTGTGTGTCGTTATGAACTGATTCTAATAAAACTCATACTTGAGGGTCATACTTAGGCTATAAAATGTCAGGCTGTGACTGATATAAGTGAAGACATTATAATTTTCAGCACCAATGTACACTGAACGCGATACGTTTATTAATATGTATACATTAAGCGTCAATGTACTGTCGCGTATTATATGTTGTATTTATATATGCCTAAGTTTCTTACAGACTTTCTATATTTTTTTCATGTATTGAATTTCACGATATTTTTATACTAAGAATAACAGAAGTGTTAATCACACTGTTTTTATCCGACTTAAAAAAATGAGAACATCATCAACGTAGGTAAAGTCAAATTAAATACGCATTATTAGGGATAACACAAATTCTACACGTCAAATCTTGGTCATATTCGGGACCACATGACGAGCACCAACCAACTTTCGAATATAAAAAGAATCATCAAATCGGTACACCCAGTAAAGTTATGACACAAAAAATACAGTCGAATTGAGTATCTCCTCCTTCCTAAAGTCGGTTAAAAATATTATAAAGGATAATGATGTTTAATACAAAACGCAAAGCGGTGAAAAGGATGAATGCAAATCGGTACACCCAGTAAAGTTATGACACAAAAAATACAGTCGAATTGAGTATCTCCTCCTTCCTAAAGTCGGTTAAAAATATTATAAAGGATAATGATGTTTAATACAAAACGCAAAGCGGTGAAAAGGATGAATGCAGTTAACTAAGTTCATATTTTACTGACTGCAAATATCTAATCTATAGTCGGATCGCGGAGCACGAGGTATTTCGTACATAGACCTTTTACTATCTGTCTCGGTCACTCCCGCGTCCGTCCGTATATATATTGCGTCTTGCTCGTACAATGTACGTACGACAACACGACCGACGCGTGCAATATTGCGAGAATTGGCTAGATAAATTATAAAATAATGTGTCCTCTCTAACTGATTGATTTATCATGACATTTTTTTTTACGCAGGGGAATCCATTTACGGACGATATCCAGGACGCCCGGGTCGGCAGTCCTAGACCTATGTCGGACTCGGCACTTTGGAAGTGCAATACCGTACTAAACCCCTGCGGGAGCCTTCAGCCGCTTTAATTGGAGGGTCCCGGATCTGCAGGCAACAGGATCCCTCCAGCGACTGGCTGGCCTCGGTGAAAAGGCCAGACTTCTCCTTCATGGGGACTGTCCGGCTAACCTCTGAACAGTCCCGACGACGCCGTGTCTAGCAGGACCGGGTTCCCATCCCGGCCCGACACGGGCACAAGGGCGTTACTGGAGGCGCATTAAGTAGCGCCTCCTACGCACCCCCATTCGTCGCCCGCGGATGGAGGCCACGTCGGCGGCCTCCTCTCTCACCCGCTCGTCGGCCTCCTTCTGGGACATTACTGTCTCGCAGAAGGAGACCATCACGATGACGCTCGGAAGCGACAAGTCCCCTCCGACGACCGACGTCAGACCTTGACGCAGCACCGCCCATCTCGGGCACACCACGAGGGTGTGCTGGGCAGAGTCCACCGCTGCGCCACAATCATGACACTCAGTCGTCGGCTCCCTTTGGGCCGTCCGACACAGGTAGTCACCAAAGCAACCGTGTCCAGTAAGAACTTGTGCCAGACGGAAGGTGAGGGGCTTGCGTTTTCGACGCATCCACCGCTCAAGGACCGGGCGAATGGCAGCCGTTACGCGTGTGGTATTATCATGACCTAAATTATTGTTTAAATTATACAAATGTCATTTGGAAAGGCTAAAAAAGTTCTTTTTTTTACCAAAATAAATAAAAAATAAAGCTATTAAGAAATGAATCGTTAGCGTTTGAAAATTGAATTTCAAAGGAGATGAAATGAAAGTGTGCTTATGTGCATAAGTTCTGATATTATAGAAGCCAGAACGATGTAACTTTATTTTTAGATTTTGGAATTAAAATAAGAAAACAAGTGTTCCAGCATTTTCTTTCTGCGATTCCAGCACTAATGCGTAATCAAAGATTCTATGCCAGTAAAGCTGCAAGCAACAGCTAGTCACTGCAGTACTTTATCCAGCTTTCACTTTGTAGAGGCTACTTTTTACTAGATCCCAATTGACTTCTCTTCTATAAATGATAATAAAATAATAATAGAATAATAAAAGAAGAATTTAAAAATTTATAATTCAAGCGATTAAATGTCATAAACAAGAAATTAACAGTTCCTAACCTTCTTAAAATGCTATGTAGCTCTTTACAAGAGTATAAATAAAATATGTTAAATAAGCATTTAGCTGCAAAAATATGACGTTTAAAAACAGGTCGTCGAGGAAGTAAACATAATGATATCGACAAAACATATCTACCTCTTTAAAATGAATGAACGATGTTTTTCATGTAAGTACATACCTAATGCTTTAAAGGTTTTGTAACTACATTAAACTCACGAAGCAATATTGCTTCATGATTAAACTTATATAATTATAATCGATCTAATAAATCAATAATATTTTCACTTTTTAGAATATTTTTCTCGCTTGTTTTTTTTTTTTAATACTTAATATACTCTTAAAGGGAAATGAGTGTAAATGGGATGATTGTAGTGATTACTAGTTTAAAATATATAATATGTATATAATATTTTACCTAATGGTAAGTAATAGAAAACATTTCATTAAAATATTAAAATTAAAACTACAGTTTTCTACCACTTCACGTTAAAAGTAATAGCTAAGATACACACACTTCCTAGCGCTAAAAGAGCACCTTAATACACTAACTCCACCGTTGTAGTTAAATAGGTACAATAGTATTGGAAGAAAAAGAAATGCAAACAATAAGCAGCGCGAGTCTACTGCATTCCGCACGCTACTTATCTACGAGTAAAGATACTAAATATTATAAAAAGAAGATTTTTTTTTGTTTGAACACGCTAATCAATAGTTACCTGTCAGAGTACATATTTTTTGATAAATTATTTTTAATGGTCATCACGTCACGGTCACGTCATGCTATTGGCATGAATCGAAATTAATGTAGATTAAATCGGAAGGGCCGTCTAATTTATAATACAAAAATACTGACTGAAAGATACAGACTCCTTTTTCTAGCATTAAAATCAAATGACCTGAACTGAATCAGCCTGTAAACGTCCCACTACCGCGTAAAGTCCTCTTCTCTAATCTAAGAAATGGTTTAGAACCTAAACTAGCACACTGCAGATTAGCGTATAACTTCCCTATTATCTAACCACCCTTATATTTATAGCATGTATATTTCAAACCTATACATATAAGTATTTAATAATAAGTATTTATAGCAGGCAGTCTGAGATATAAATTAGATATTAAAAAAATTACTCTTTATTATTATAATATAAGAAATTTTTATATAATAATATAAGAAATTTAATAAGAAAATGCACTACAATGAAAAATAAAAATTAAAAAATCGATTACATTTAGTTCCTTTCTATAATAACAGAGGGTAATCCCCATTAAATGTCTATCACAAAAACAAAACATAACGATGGTGAACCTTCGTCCTTGATGCACGTTTGAACCATGACACACATCGAGGGGTATTTCGTTATCGATCCCATGTTACATTGATTTTAACTTTCGTACATACCTACACTGCACGTTTACTTTCAGCATGCATCTGTCGTAAAAGTACAGCCAGGCCTTGTGGGTTAGTCTCTTTGCCTCTATAAAATCGAAATAAAAATAGAATTGTACACAGCTTAAACTAACTTAGCGCAGTTTATTTGTAGCTGATCGATGAAAAAAAATAATGAAAAAATATAAGCTTTTTAAAAAAAAAAAAGTAAAAATAGAAACAGGCTAAAAGCTAAAAATAAATATCAATAATCGATATAGTCGATTTAAAGTACACTAGCGCTAGCCTCGTATTTGTTATCTTACAAACTTTTATTATTCTTATTCAAGATGTTACTACCAAGTACGTATCTCAAGTAAACCTTTTGAAATAAAACCTACATTAAAATAAATCAAGAATATTCACTTATAGTTATATATAGTATATAGTTAACATTATTGTTTTTGATATTATTATAATAGCAAATCTGTAATTTTGTACTGTATTTATTTATAGTTCTTTATTGTACACCACTTGTGAAACTGTATGCTGCTGAGCAAATGCCTCTTCTCCATATAGAAGAAGGGTTGGAGCTTAATCCACCACGCTGCTCCACTACGGGTTGGCGGATAAGATCCCTACCACCACCATACACCCAGACCGGAAACAAATATTTGCACAAATACAAATATCTGACCCCGAGCGCTAATCGAACCCGCGACCGCCGGCGTTGAGGCGACTATTCGCACTACTACACCAGAACGGTCGTCATCTGTAATTTACTTATTAGTGATTATAAAATGTTATAATTTTGTATTTTTTTTTTTTTAATTTTAATATTTTAAATATTTTTTTAACTTTTATACATGTATATCTTATACAGTCATAAACATTTGATACTCTAATAATTCATTTAATCATGATAGAGTCAATTGATGATGTTTACATTAAAATATAATAAATATTGGGCAATTTGTTCGAGTAGGTGTTAAGTTATGCGACAGATACATGATGTGTGTCACCTATGTACAAACTTCACTATCACCATAGAAACGCACACACAACATAGTGACAATGACATGGAAACATACTTTATTGTCTAGTCGCCTATCATTTTAATCAAATTTAAAAAATTTAATTAATTTATAATCGAATCTCTTTTCACACATAACACATTTCACATTTGACTATCGTGCTTCACAAAGATATAAATATCCTAGTCTATTGTCGACAAAATTTAAAAAAAATCGTGTAGACACAAAATATTACTCATAATATTGTTAAATGAGACAAATAACGATATAATAAAGTCATAAGTATAAATATAAAATACACCAAAAAAAAAAACGATTTAAAATATCAAAGGTAAACCTGAACAATTGTGGGATATCATTAATAGTAAAACTGGTAAGGAAAAGAGTAATTTACTAATAATACAATATTAAATGTTAACTCAAATATAACACACTGTCCCAATACAATTTAGCAATTACATTCAATGAATATTTCTCTCCAAGAGGCCAAACTTATCATATAATTATAATATAATCTTAGTAATAAAAATGGACACCCAGTTATAAACTCCCCAATAACCCCTTACTTTTTATCTCATGTCAATCCAAAAGTAGTTATTCAATTTATTAAAAGCATAACAAACATAGTTGCGTTATTGATGATACCCTCCCCAGTTTAGTTAAGCTGAAATACCCCCGTTAAACTTGCTTATTGATCAAAGCTTTGAATCTTGTCAATTCTCAGATAAGCTAAAAAATAGCGCTCCAGACCATGCTCCCTCCTTTTGAAAAAAAATTATTGAAAAGGTTATTTGCAATCGACTCCATGATTATTAAGAAAAATACAGCATACTTGATGATAGCCAAAACGGCTTTAGAAAAAAAATAACGACAACCTTAGCCGTGTATAAATATATACAAACGACACCTTAACACATTAATGATAAAAAATATTCTATTGGGATTGTTTTAGATATGACAAAAGCATATGATAATGTCCAATTTGACATACTTCTAAATAAATTGTATGGCTCAGGAGTCCGCGGCCCGACATACCGATGGTTCCAATCGTACCTCACTAACAGAAAGCAAATAGAACAAATTGAATATCTTCATCGAGAAAAAATAATAAATAATAATTTATGTTAGATCCCAAGTTAAAGATATTATCTGCTCTATCTCTCGAGGATGCGTTCTAGGATGTTCCTTATTCTTAATTTACATTAATGACTTGCCTCAAATATTAAATAAAGATAATAAATTGCCCGTTCTCTTTGTTGGCGATGTTTCTATATTAGTCAAATGTGAAAAAAAAAATATGAAAACTAATTCAATAATATATAATACTCTTCATTCTTCACCATTTAACAGTTACAAATTTGTTAAATGATCACAATTTGGAAATAAATTACAAGAAAACTAAAATAAGGCAATTGAAAACATATAAAAGTCCATCACTAAATCAAAATATTACCTCCAATAACAATTTTTCAGAACATTTTAAACTTTTAGGCTTAAAGATAGATAAAATCTCAACTATTAAGTTTAAATACGCTCTCTTCCAAATAAAATACTCGACCGTCACACAGACAGCATTATCAGCCTATTACGCTTCAGAATGATGTAATGGGGAAATAATATTCATGCTCTTGAATTATTTACCATTCAAAAAGTGTATTTTTAGGATATTATCTCATATAGACAGCACTACTAGATCCAGACCATATTTTAAAGAAATTAAAATCTTAACTTTACTTTGCATATACATAAAAGACCTGTCTATTTGTATTTAAACATAACGACGATTTCTAAAACATAAAAGATAGGGGAGAGTTGGATATTACCGAGCCTCTAAGAACTTGGACCTATAATTCGGAGAAGGTTCGATATATATATTCAAAAATGCAGTAAATAGTACAGAATTTATTTAGCTACGCATACATCACGGCAAAATATTTCAAAAAATAAACAAAAATTAATTATAGCAAAATAATAAAAAAACAGGAAAGCGTGGTATTATTAGACTGGTCTGATAAAACCGTGCCCATAATAATTTCGTGAATTTCTATCAGTAAACTTAGAATTTAAAAAAATGCAACGTTGAATAAACTCGTTCGTAGAAAAAGAAGCATAGACTCCTTTCTATACCTAGATATAATTATTATTTTACGACTAGATTAATTATCATAACCATATCGGCCATTGGATGTCCACTGCTTAACGTAGGCCTCCCCCATCGACTCCGGTTCAAAGCAGCCTCCATCCAACGACTTCCGGCGACTCTCTTCAAGTCGTCTGTTCATCTCGTGGATGGCCGTCCGACACTGTGCTTGCCGGTACGTGGTCTTCACTCGTACACGCCCTGGGCGCGAAATTGACAAACTCTGTTATTTCATTTTATAACCTCAAAATAATACAGTCAAGTTAATTGTGTATTCAAATCAATCTAGTCATTAATTCTATAATATGTTAGGATTAAAATAAAAGTAATCAATGTGTTACAATACAAATATAGAATAGCTTACCTCTTGTCAAAAATGCCCACGAAATTATAAGGAACGAGAGTAAAAACTTGTAAGACACGATGAGACTTAATCGCTGCTCCGAGTAAATTAGCGTCGTGCATGGGGAGGGGTAGAGGACTCGGACTGTGATCTTTAAGGACTGGATAGCGCAATTAGCGTTTAGTTTTTGTAATATGCTAGGGCGTGGAATTATCAAACGCGCGGTATTATCCAACTCTCCCCTACACATAAAATTAATACACGTCATAAAAATAAATTATACCTTCCACGGTCACGAATAAAAAAGTTAAATGTAAGTCCATACGACATTGTCATTAAGATATTTAATAAATTACCCAAAAAAGAAGTTAATAAAAATAAAAATAAAGTTCAATGTAAGCTTTGCCAAAACCTAAGGAAAATTTATTGTTTCTATAATCTATATATATATAAGAGATTTCCACCTATATATTGACTCATCACGATATCTCTGGAACCATAAGGCGCAGAGACTTGAAATTTTGTAGGACTATTCCTTTTGCCAAGTAGAGGTCAGCTAAGAACGGATTTTAGGAAATTCTCCCTCTAAGGGTATGAAAAAGGGAGGTAAAGTTTGTATGGGACAACGTGATTCCTTGGTCCAATCTACTTCAAATTTTGCATAAATATTCTTTTACAGAATTGATTGAAGACGTGTTTCGTATTTAATCGAAATTCATTCCCTAACGGGGTTAAAAGGGGGTAGAAAATTATTTTGATATAAATACTCCTTAGTGCTTTTGATTTAAATTACATTTTATTTTGACACATGTTTGACAATCAATCCGTCTATATACAGGGTGACTGGTGAATTACCATCAATATTCAAGGAGAATACCCGGCACATGATCCTCATTCGAATTATGTAAAAAAAAATAGGAACTTAATTTTGGACCAAATTTTCATAAATTTCAATTCAAATAAAAGACGCGTTGTCACTTTTCCAGTCATGCCGGCGGCGCGTGCGACGCGGTGTTGTACTATGCTGCCAGTACCCGCACCCCCGCCCCGCGGCTAATCGCTTATTCGATCGACGAATCACGTTACTAGGTCACTAGGTCAGTAGGCTAGCGCCAACGTATGGTTTGGACGTCTGTTTTGTGTTTTCCCGCGCGTGCGCCTAGCGTTCGATATTCCGAGTATACCTAATCTGTCGTGTGTGAGTGTGACCCTTAATTAGGTATGGCTTATCAGTACACAAATGAAGAGTACTTGAATATGGTTCGTGTTAATGTAATGATAGCTTACCGGGTACTATCAATTTGTACCGGGTGATGTTCCCCAATCGCAGAGTACCTACTGTTAGCGTAATATTAAGCACTAATCCAAGACTACGAGTATGATTCCATTTTTAAATACGCCGGGAATACCAAGATAGGTGAACAGTTAATATTATTTTATTTTTGTTCCAAGTTTACATCATTTACCTAGTCAATAAATCTGTTGCTCATCACATCAAAATCAAATGGAATAAACATATCTTTCAACTCGTAAGTAATATTTAAATTAAATTATTTATTTTGTCTAGAAAGTTCGGTGATTAGTATGCCTCTATCGGCAAGTAGCAAAACTACTGGTCCGCAAGGACCGTAGTTCCTTGCTTTTATTTAATAAACAACAGTTGGCTGTTCAACAATTCACAAAGTTTATTTTTGTTGTGTTTTTTTTTTAATATTTTCAAAAGTAACTTTATAATTTTTCAACATATTAAAAAAATTATTCTATCAAATCTGATCTTTATCTAGCGACACCTAGTGGTTTACTTGTCATTTACGTCGTACATTACAAACTTGTACTTTTATTTACAGCTAGATGGCTCTGTTTAAGAGATCGTGTCTAAAATTGATTTTATTACTTTAATTCATCTTGAATACTAGTTTTATTTACTAGAATATTTTTTTCGAGAATAAATAAGTGGCTTAGCACTGTTTTAGTTAAAAAAATATGACAAGTCCTTATTTATGAACGACATCATTGTCCACTTTATCTGTGTGTTCTTATTAAATTAAGGCGATATCTCAATTGAAATTCTTCATCCGTAATTTTTCCTACGCCTTAAGTTTCTGGGTAGGGATATATTAAAAATAAAATCCATTGCTTCCAAATCAGACTCTGAGGAGCTGCTCGTATTCATTATGCTAACACTGATTGTTTTTTACCCGACTGCGACAGAAGGAGGGTTATGTTTTTCGAATGTATGTATGTAATATGTATGTATGTATGTCCATTTCTTTGGCACGCCCTACAGCCCTAACGGCTGGACGGTTTTTGACATATGAGGTGTCGTTGGATTTGTCTAAATTGTAGTAGTGACATAGGCTATATAAATTTTCAAAATGGCGCCCGCAAATGGCGGAATGAAGGGGGGGGGTTGATTTTTTTCTTACTGTAGCAATATGGGTTTCAAATGAAAGCTAGTAAATTGTTTTATTCTTTTTTGTTTATAATAAGAGTATTTTACGCAGTTGGGTTTTTTGTTTGTGTGTTTTTTGCGTGTGTCTTCCCGGCTCCTGCGCGCCTAGCGATCGATCATACGCGTATACCTAATCTGTCGTGTGTTAGTGAAATCTGTCATTAGTAATTAGGTATGGCTTATCAATACACAAATGCAGAATCACCATTGCTTTCGAAACTGTTAAAAGTGACTGTGTGTGTGTTAGTGTAGTTATGTAGGTAAATAGGTAGTTTAATGATTGAAAATCGTTGTAAATAATTCGTTAATATCATTAAATGAAAACACGACACGCGACGTTCTGGTGTAGTGGTGCGAGTAGTTGCCTCAACTGCAACGCCACGCGCTGGTGGTCGCGGGTTCGATTCCCGCTTGGGACAGATATTTGTACAAATATTTTTTTCCGGTCTGGGTGTATGTCCTTGTGGATCCCTACCGTGCCTCGGAGAGCACGTACAGCCGTCGATCACTGTTGTTATCATAGACAAGATAACGATCGTTACTTATGTTAGGGAATTAACCGCCAACCCTCTTAACACTTGGCGGTGTTTGGACGTAATTAACTACCGCGTGGAAACTAGGGTGTCCAGACGACGCGTAAATAATTAGATAACTGTTGGGCAACTTTACTTAGAAGCTTATCAATATTTATGTTATATTTTTACATAATTCGAATGAGAACCATGCACCGAGCACTCTCCTTAAACACCGATAGTATCTCGCCAGTCACCCTGTATAATCATGTACCCATTTAACTTTATCTTACACTAAAACTAAGAAGGAGGAGATAAAAGCTGTCCTGGCGTATTATTAAATATAAATATATGTTTAACATACAGATACGATCGTCTGTTCCTAAGGTAGGCAACTTAATGCCTGTGTTTTAGGTAACAGGCGGCTGATATACATTTTTTATAAATATACATATAAATAATACATATAGAAATAAATACATATTACACCCAGACTTGAGGCGGGAATCGAACCCACGATCCTGGAGCAGAAAGCAGGGTCACTACCAACTGTGACAAGTCAATTAAAATTTAAAAAATAATTACTTGCGGGTTTATTAAGAGACAAAATTGTATTGACTTGTGGTGTAATTATACCTACGATACAACGAATGAAGCATTGATGACCGTTCTGGTGTAGTGGTGCAAGTAGTCGCCTTAACGCCTCGCCTCAATGGCAGTGGACGTGGGTTCGATTCCCTCTCGGGGCAGATATTTGTATTTGTGCCAATATTTGTTTCAGGTCTGGGTGTATAGTGGGTTTCCCCACCATGCCCCGGATAGTACGTAAAGCCGTCGGTCCCGTTTGTTATGATGGATGCCTCCGCTAACCCGCAGTGGAGCAGCGTGGTGGATTAAGCTCCAACCCTTCTCCTATATGGAAAAAAGGCCTTCGCTCAGCAGTGGGTTATTTACAGGCTGATACAATACACTACAGTACAGGAGCATTTGTGGCCTTTTTTTTTGACGCTGTGAAATGCGTTTACGCATCCCGCCACTCGTAGACGACGGGTATGTGGGACTCACTGACTGCGAAGTCAGAATATCCACTAAAACACAGCTAGCGCATGCTACCGTGACAGCATTTGTAGCCTGCAGTGACGAAACTGAGCCTTACCATAAATATGAGAGTCCATCTAAGGGGAGATGTACTACCGGACAGTGCTCAGACCTGTTGCTTAAAATAGGAAATGGTGATTTCCAGGAACTATATAATAATATAATGTATGAGTGTATATGAGTATGTATTTACCATAAACAAAGCTTAAGGTCAAACTCTTACTGTAGCGGGAGTATACTTAAGCGAAAGCTGCTTCTCTCACAGTCAGTTGTATGTGGCATATTCCAGAATAGCCTGGTAATTCAAGCACCCCGAACGAAAAAAAAAAGTTTATAAAAAAATACTACGGAAGGTGTAGTATTTCGATTTCGTTGTAAAAAGATAAAACCCTCGTGTAACTTTCTCCAGATCAAAGGCAGAGCTGGTCACCAACACGCACTTGCCAAGCGTGGTGACTATGGCAGAAACCCCCATAATCATGAACATCACAAATAAACCACGGCCCCCAGTCCCCGGCAGCTCCGTTATTCCTGGCTCTGGCAGCGGTCACGGTAACGGCGGAGCAGGGGGTGCTAAGAATCTCCGGCAGAGATCGCGCTGCCACAAACGACGACTCTTGCACCTGGCAACATACAATACCAGGACACTGAGGACCGACGACAAGATCCGTGAGCTGAAAGACGAGATAGACAAGTTAAACTGGAGTGTCGTGGGATTATCCGAAGTCCGAAGACAGGGGGAGGACACGATAATCCTAAACTCCGGTAACTTGTTCTATCACCGGGAGGGCGAACATCTGTCCCAAGGTGGTGTCGGGTTCCTCGTCCACAGGTCCCTCGTCAACAACGTGACGGAAGTCGGGAGCGTGTCAGCAAGGGTAGCGTACCTTATACTCAGAATATCCAAGCGATATTCGCTGAAGGTCATACAGGTTTACGCACCGACCTCGGCACACCCCGACGATGAGGTTGAAGTTATGTATGAGGACGTAAGTAGGGCCATGCGTAACTCCAAGACTCATTTCACGGTGGTGATGGGGGACTTCAACGCAAGACTGGGTGCGCGAGACGGCGACGAGCTGAAGGTGGGGCCCTTTGGTATCGGGCAACGGAACCACCGTGGCCACTTGCTGGCTAACTTCTTGGAGAAGGAGGACTTCTATATGATGAACTCCTTCTTCAAGAAGAAGCCACAGCGCAGGTGGACTTGGATCAGTCCCAATGGTTCCGTAAAAAGTGAGATAGACTTCATTTTGGCAGACAAACCGCACATATTCAATGATGTCTCTGTGATCAGCAGGTTTAAAACCGGAAGCGATCACCGGATGGTCAGAGGCACATTGAATATCAATGTCAAGCTGGAACGGTCACGCCTGATGAAGTCTACGCTCCGACCCACACCTGCCCAGATCCAGGACTCCGAGGCCTTTCAGCTGGAACTCCGCAATCGTTTCGCGTGCCTAGAAACATGCAGTTCAGTGGACGAGTATAACACCAGTATGGTAGACACTGTCCACGAGGTTGGGTCTAAGTATTTCAAGGCCCCCTCCAGTGGTAAACCTCAAGTTCTCTCAGAACATACTCTCGGTCTTATGAGGGAAAGGCGGGAACTATGTGTGCAGTCTCCAACCTCAATGTCGAAGTACCGACTGCTCAACAAACAGATCTCTCAGAGTAGGCGACGCGATTTGCGTGTTTATAACACCAATCGTGTAAAAAACACGATCGAGCGGAACAAAGGCTCGAAAGTGTTCGCAAGAGATCTGGAGGTTGGGCAAAGTCAGTTGACGAGGTTGAAGACCGACTCTGGCACCATAGTTACGTCTAAGCCCGAAGTTCTGAGAGAAATTGAGAGGTACTACGGACAGTTGTATACCTCCTCAAGAGCTCCCGTTCCCAAGGCGGCGAACGACAAGCGAGCCAAATTAACCCGGCACTATACCGAAGATATCCCGGACGTCAGTCTGTACGAAATTAGGGGGGCACTCAAACAGCTCAAGAACAACAAAGCTCCGGGGGATGACGGAATCACAACCGAGCTGCTGAAAGCGGGCGGCAAACCCGTCCTAGTAGCGCTCCAGCAATTGTTTGATTCCGTCATCAACACTGGAAGTACCCCGGAGGCGTGGAGCGGAAGCGTGGTGGTACTGTTCTTCAAGAAGGGGGATAAAACCCAGCTGAAGAACTACAGGCCCATCGCGCTTCTGAGCCACGTTTATAAGCTGTTTTCGAGGGTCCTTACTAATCGTTTAGCGCGCAGACTAGACGACTTCCAGCCTCCCGAACAAGCCGGTTTCCGAAAAGGCTATAGTACCATAGACCATATACATACGCTTCGGCAGGTTATACAAAAGACCGAGGAGTATAACCTGCCGCTTTGCGTAGCGTATGTGGACTATGAGAAGGCCTTCGATTCTATCGAGACCTGGGTGGTGCTCGAGTCTCTTCAGCGGTGCCAGATCGACTATCGGTACATCGAGGCGTTGAAGTGTGTATACAATGCCGCCACCATGAAAGTCCGAGTACACGACAGCAGTACGAACCCCATCCATGTGCAGCGCGGCGTACGGCAGGGGGATGTCATCTCCCCAAAACTCTTTACCGCTGCACTGGAAGACGTGTTCAAGCTGATGGAGTGGAAAGGGCGTGGTATTAACATCAACGGCGAACACCTCTCACACCTCCGATTTGCCGATGACATAGTGATCCTGGCGGAGTCGCTGGAGGAACTCGGCATTATGCTCAGCGACCTCAATAGTGCCTCACAACGGGTGGGTCTTAAGATGAACATGGACAAGACGAAAATCATGTCTAACGTCCATGTCACACCCGTACCAGTGGTTGTCGACGGCACTGCTCTTGAAGTTGTAGACGAGTACGTTTACCTGGGACAAACGATCCGAATGGGTAAGTCCAACTTCGAGAGGGAGGTCACTCGAAGAATCCAACTCGGCTGGGCAGCGTTCGGGAGACTACGACACGTCTTGACGTCTGATATACCTCAGTGCCTGAAGTCGAAAGTTTTCGAGCAATGTGTGTTGCCAGCGATGACCTATGGTGCCGAGACGTGGTCTTTTACTGTGGGCCTAATCCACAAGCTCAGAGTCGCTCAGAGGGCAATGGAGAGAGCTATGCTCGGTATTTCTCTACGTGACAAAGTCAGAAATGATGAAATCCGTAGAAGAACGAAGGTAACCGACATAGCGCTCAAAGTTTGCAAATTGAAGTGGCAATGGGCTGGCCACATCGTTCGCAGGACTGACAACCGATGGGGAAAGAAGGTCCTTGAATGGCGACCACGTTTAGGTAAAAGGAGCACAGGCCGCCCTCCTACCAGGTGGACTGACGACCTGAAGAAGACAGCGGGAAACCGTTGGATTCAGAGGGCCCAGGACCGGGTGGAGTGGCGTCGATTAGGGGAGGCCCATGTCCAGCAGTGGACTACCAAGGGCTGAAAAGAAAAAGAAGAAGAAAGAAAAGGCAGAGCTTTTTGATCATAAAATATAACAATTTTTATTTTTCTTTGAATGTTTATTTAAAATTTAAATCCCTACTCTATAATAAAGATTGTTATATTTTATAAGTATTCAAATATTTTAACATAATAAGTTATATGTTTTAACAAAATTAATAACGTAAAAAAAGCAAATAAAAATCCTATTATAACCATTTTCGACTTCTACGCGGACAAAGTCGCGGGCTAAAATATTATGTTTGACAACTCAATCCGTCTATTATGAAATATTTTCCAGTATCGACGCAGGTGTAGGTGATAAAGAATATAAATTTATATTTTTTTAAATTTTAGTTAAAATCCCGTGCGAAGCCGGGGCGGGCGACTAGTATACTAATAGAATAATATACGAATAATTACTGTCTCAAATAAAAAAACAAAATATATATATATATATATATATATATATATATATATATATATATATATATATATATATATATATATATATATATATATATATATAATATGATGTAATGTTTAAATATAATAACATAAGTGCCCAAAATTTAAATAAAGCAATTTGCAGCGCCTGGAAAAGGCATCCAAGTTTATAAGTCCATACATGAAATGTAAAATTTTGTGTACACTTTAGATGATTAAATGACAACCGTTCTGGTGTAGTGGTGCGTGTAGTCGCCTTAACGTCAGCGGTCGTGGGTTCGATTCCCGCTCGGCTCAAATATTTATTTCCGTTCTGGGTGTATATCCTTGTGGGTCTCCCCGCCGTGCCTCGGAGAGCAAATAAATTCGTCGGTCCCGGTTATTATCATAAACATCTGATAGCGACCGTTATTTAATGGAGGGAAATATTCGGCAATCCCACAGTGGGGCAGCGTGGTGGATTAAGCTCCAACCCTTCTATGTGGAGAAGAGGCCATTGCCCAGCAGTGAGTTATTTACAGGCTGATTCAGTTCAGTTCAGATATCAAATAAAAATCCCAAGGGAGTTGCTGGTCTCCTACTGGGCGCTTCCCCCGAGTGGCGGATAGGGGAAGCCACTCGAACGCCTCGCGAGTGGTCGGGTCATCGGACCACCGTGGACTAAAACCAGTTGCGGTGGGCGCGAAAGCGCTGGAGGGGGATGACTCGCTCTCCCCCTCCATTCGGTGGCGCGAAAGCGCAGTGGTTGGGCGCGGAGGCGCACAAGCCACTGAGCTCCTGGACCAGCTGATGTGCGGGCCCAACTCAGGGGGACGTCGTCTTTTTTTTTTCCTTTTTTTTTTTTTGTCGCAGGTGAATCCATTTACGGATGATATCCAGGATGCCCGGGTCGGCAGTCCTAGACCTATGTCGGACTCGGCACTTTGGGAGTGCAATACCGTACTAAACCCCTGCGGGAGCCTTCAGCCGCTTTAATTGGAGGGTCCCGGATCTGCAGGCAACAGGATCCCTCCAGCGACAGGCTGGCCTCGGCGAAAAGGCCAGACTTCTCCTCCATGGGGACTGTCCGGCTCACCTCTGAACAGTCCCGACGACGCCGTATCTAGCAGGATCGGGTTCCCATCCCGGCCCGACACGGGCACAGGGGCGTTACTGGAGGCGCATTAAGTAGCGCCTCCTACGCACCCCCATTCGTCGCCCGCGGATGGAGGCCACGTCGGCGGCCTCCTCTCTCACCCGCTCGTCGGTCTCCTTCTGGGACATTACTGTCTCGCAGAAGGAGACCATCGCCTTCCAGGACTCGTCGTCGCCGAGCATCGCGATGATAATGCTCGGGAGCGACAAGTCCCCTCCGAGGACCGACATCAGACTTTGACGCAGCGCCGCCCATCTCGGGCACACCTCGTGGGTGTGCTGGGCGGAGTCCACCGCCGCGCCACAATCGTGACATTCAGTCGACGGCTCCCTCTGGGCCGTCCGGCACAGGTAATCTATAAAAAACCCTAGATCAATGTTCTATAATTATATAAATATTAGATACGCTACAAAAATAAAAAATAAAATGTCTAAAAATCAACATTAATATTTTTAAATAAAATCTTAATAAACAACAAGAAAGTCCTATACCAAGTAAGTACATATTACAAAACAATTAATTTTTTTTATAACAACTATTGTCACGACTTCATCAATAATTTTTACTAATGTTTATTTAATAAGACCGTCAATCAGGAGGAAGAGAAGCAGTAAATTAAAAAATAAATAAAAATAAAAAATATATTATATTTTTTATTAAAAATAATTAAATCGAAAACAAATCTATACTAATAATTATTATAAAGCTGAAGCGTTTGTTTGTTTGTTTGGACGCGCTAATCTCAGGAACTACAGGTTTGAATTGAAATTTTTTTTTCGTTTTGAATAGCCCATTTAGCGAGGAAGGCTAGGGGAGACCGGGTACAAAAGTAACGGCGGGTCGATAGTAACAATTGCTCTTTAGGTTTATCCTTTAGTCGAAACGCAGTTCCGCTACTGTCAGGACATAGCCAGCGACGGTACCCCCCCTGTGTTTGGTCGCCGCGCATGCACTGCGCCGTAAGTTTGTGCTAGAGGAGACTACGAGATTTAACGGACAAAAAGTAAGTTTACGGCCATTTATTAATTTAGTGTTTACGTAGTATTAAAATGATAACATCAATGTAACTATTTGCAAAGTAATTCTTGATTACATTATTGAAACGGTGTTTTTATTGATTTTTGCGTAGCAAGATCCATTTTTTGGTAAGCATTCATGAATTAACAAAAACGTAGTTGGGTACAAAAGTAACATAGAACTAAGGGGACAAAAGTAACATGTAACTTTTGTCCCCATAATGATAATTATGATTCACTTACGTTTTATGTTCATAATACGTTTTTTTATACCAACAGAATGCCACGACAGCGACTTAGAATGACACCACGGGACCACTGATAGCTACTGACGAACACTTTAAAGAAGATAAAACATTTAGATCCCTAGCAAAAAAATACAATATTTGCCATGTGACCTGGCCACCCTCAGCCATCCAAGTTGAACCGAATATGCTAATTTACGATCTTAACTTATCAGTAACAGGACCTATCGAATTACAAGTCGATTCTTCTCCGCCAATTCCTTTCTCAGTCTTGCCCCGAGATATTAGACCTATTCCAAGAGCAGTTCAAAGGGCTATAGTAAATAAAGGGCGTCAGAAACGTAAGACTGCAATTTAAACTGACACGCCCGAAAAAAATGCAACTGAAGAAGAATACAAAGAAATAATGAAAGCCAAGAAAACAATTTTGCAATCTTATACTTATTTATCCATAAAAGGGAAGGGAAAAGCAAAAAAACTAAAGAAGACAGTTAAAAGAAAAGAAAACATTGAAAATAACAATTCATCTGACGAGAAAGATTACTTTTGTCTTGTATGTTTAGAGTCTTGTAGCAATAGTCAGCCAAACGAGCTGTGGATACAATGTACCTATCGAATGTAAAAATTGGTCACATGTTGCATGCGTCCATGATCATGCTCACTATGTGTGCCATAATTGCGACTCTAAGTAAACTAGGGAACTGAATCTCATAAAAGGTGATCTCCTTATTAACTAAATACTACAATTAAGAATTACTATTCTAGTAACAGACAAGAAGTCAATAAGAGTTTTGTTTTGTTTAATTTTATTTTGTTTATACTGTTTATGCATAAAGGAATCATTATTTAAATGTTAAAGGTACAAAGTAACATGTATGTTACTAAAATGTTCTTTTTAATAAATAATTAGATGATTTGATATTGCATTTTATTTTTATTACATACACCTTAGTTATGTTACTTTCGACCCACAACCGTGTTACTTTCGCCCTGGCCTCGGGGTCGAAAGTAACAATCGACATTTTTTTTTTAAATTTCTGTACTTCATAATAAACATCAAATAATGATGTAAATTTAGATACAAATTTGTAGAAAATAATCAAAATTTATATGTTGCTATAGTTATTTTACCAAAAATAGGATAACTAACTAGAAATCATGGTCAAAGTACAAAGTGTTACTTTTGTACCCGGTCTCCCCTATATATAGACTATATAACATCAAGTCACGACTAATAGGGGCTGAGCAATAATAAGAAATGTACCCAAAAACTGAGAGCTTCCGTTGCATTCTTTATTATTTCTCTTCTTGAGACATTTTTTAACTATAGTTCCACTTTTAAAGTAAATATAACATCACTCTTTTACTGAGAATTTTCTAAAAAATAAAAAAATCTCAATAATACGTTGAATGACCCAGGAATCAAAACTGAGACCCCATGCTCGGCAGTAACGCTTGCGACCACTCGACTAACGAAGCGGGTACTCTTAGAGTAATTGTTTAAAAATATTTAAGTATATCAAATTAACGCGGGTGAAACCGCGTGGCAGAGCTAGTTGTCTATAAAATCGAAAGAACTAAACATTACTATTACCAAACTGAACACCCCAAATAGTACACTAATGTTTTATATCTTTCACCCCACCCCTCCTGGTAAGCTAGGTGAGATAGCTGAATAATATTTAATACTAGCGGCCCGCCCCGGCTTCGCACGAGTATTTAACTACAATTTTTAAAATTATAAATTTATATTTTTTATCACCTACACCTGCGTCGATACTGGAAAATATTTTATAATAGACGGATTGAGTTGTCAAATCAACTTCGAAGCGAAAGCAACCCCCTTTAAACCCCGTTAGGAGATGAATTTTGATAAAATACGAAACACGTCTTCAATCAATTCTTTTAAAGAATATTTTATGCAAAATTTGAAGTAGATTGGACCAAGGAACTACGTTGTCCCATACAAACTTTGCCCCCCTGTTTTACCCCCTTAGGGGTAGAATTTCGTAAAATCCGTTCTTAGCTGACCTCTCCTCGGCAAAAGGAATATTCCTATCAAATTTCAAGTCTCTAGATCTTATAGTTCCAGAGATATCGTGATGAGTGACCTTTCGCTTTTATATATTAAGATAAAGATTATAAAACGGACTCGTTAACAGATTTATTATATGTATAGATAGTACGGATGAAACATTTGAACTGACTTTTTTATTTAATTATATTTTAATTGATGAATATCACTTTTTAATAAGTATTATTCCCGACGAAGACAAATCCAAAAACACAAAAATCATAAAAATCGGTCCACTCGTTCTCGAGTTATAAACGGTGTAACTAACACGACTTTCTTTATATACAGGTGACTGGTAAATTACTATCCATATTGAAGGAGACTACTCGGTACATGATTCTCATTCGAATTATGTAAAAAAAACAGGTAAATATTAATAAACCTTTAAGTAAAGTTACTCAACAATTATCCAATTATGTACACGACACCCTAGCAGCTAGCTGCACTTTCGACACAAAACAGGTAGTTTACCTACTTCCAAACGCCGCCACGTGTTAACAGGGTAGCAGGATAAACAAGCATGATCCAGTCCCCCTTAATACTTTAATCCTGGCTTAGGATAGGCAAAAATACTAAGATATTTTACTTGTTTAAGCAACAAATTTGTTGACTAGGTAAATGATGTGAACTTTGGAAATTTTTAGATGTGAACAAGCGGCACAGTACAACACCTGTGCACGTGCCGCCGGCATGACTGTAGAGTGACAACGCTTCATTTACTTGAATTGAAATTTATAAAAATTTGGTCAAAAATTAAGTACCTATTTTTTTACATAATTCGAATGAGAATCATGTACCGAGTATTCTCCTTAAATATGGATAGTAATTTACCAGTCATCCTGTATATAGATTACAAATTAAATAGCTATAACCACGAAGCAATTACAAAGAGGTGTCATAAGAAACTTTATTCATATAATGTAGTGTCGCAACTGCGCGGGGGTGCGAGGGGCTTCAAATAGCGGCAAGCCATCTAACGACCAGTAGCTAAAACAAGTAATTGACTAAATTGACAGACGTTATAATTGTTCTACTATATGTCACTAGGTGTCTGCCAGGGCCGTACTCAGAATTTTTTAGTTAAGCATATTTTTTTTTTTTTCTTATACCACGACGGTGGCAATCAAGCATACGGCCTGCCTGATGGTAAGCGGTTACCGTAGCCTATGGACGCCTGCAACACCAGGGGCATCACATGCGCGTTGCCGACCCTTCAAAAACCTATTTACTCCCCTCTTGAAGGACCCCATACTGTAGTCCTGTGGGAAAACCTCGGCAGGGAGTTCATTCCACAGCCGAATGGTCCGTGGGAGAAAGTTCCTCTGATACCGAACTGTACGGGACCATTTGGGCTGCAATGTGTGAGCATGAATTCCCTGTCGATGGCGAGCGGTGCGATGATAAAAAGTGGCCGTTGGCATCATTTCGAACAATTCTTCGGAACACAACCCATTATACAAGCGATAGAGCACGCATAGGGATGCAAGATCTCTTCTTAGACTTAAGGGCTCGATATCGCTCGTCAGTATTGGATCGTCGACAATTCTCACAGCTCTCCTTTGAACCGAGTCAAGAGGGCCAGTAGCAGGAGTGGAGCAGTACTCCATATGGGGGCGGACTTGTGATTTGTATAGAAGCAGTCTTTGCCCCGGCGTGAAGTACCGCTTCGCTCTGTTAAGCACACCGAGTTTTTTGGATGCCATCTTGACCTTGTCTTCCAGGTGACATCGGAACTGGACGTCGCTGGATATGTCGATACCAAGGATACCAATACTGTTAGAGATGGTAAGGGTTGTGTCCTGGAATTGAGGGGCCACAGTGAATGGGGTTTTCTTAGCGGTGAACGCACAAACTTGTGTCTTGGAGGGGTTGAATTGGACTAAATTGTCTCGACCCCAATCGGAGACTTTGGAAAGACTACTCTCGATTTGAGACACAAGTTGTTCGCGACTTTCTACCACAGCGGAACGAGGGATGTTTGCACGGCCTGTGTAGAAAGCGTCTCCAGTGCTATCGTCCGCATAGCAATGAATACCATCAATAGACAGTAAGTCATTGATATGCAGGAGAAACAGCGTTGGAGACAGCACAGAACCTTGCGGGACGCCAGCATTTAAGTCTAGTTTTGCGGAGCAGCAGCCATCTACAACGGCGCGTATGCATCGACCAGACAAAAAACTGGCAACCCATTTGCACAAACCCTCGGGTAGTCCGAACGATGGCAACTTCGAGAGAAGACCTCGGTGCCAGACCCGATCGAACGCCTTCGCCATATCTAGGCTAACTGCCAATGCCTCACCTTGACTCTCGATGGCTGAAGCCCATCGGTGTGTCAGATACACTAGAAGGTCACCAGTCGAGCGACCGTGGCGAAAGCCGTATTGCTGGTCGCTGATCAAATCGTGTTCCTCTAGGTACCTGAGGAGCTTGGTGTTAATAACACGCTCCATAACCTTGGAGAGAAGGGAGGTAATAGCGATAGGCCTGTAATTCGATGGATCTGATCTATCGCCCTTTTTGGGTACCGGGTGCACATGGGCGGTCTTCCATGAAGACGGTACTTGCCTAGTGTGGTAGGAAAGTGCGAAAAGTCGCGTTAATACAGGGCACAACTCTGGAGCACACTGTTTCAGCACTATCGCTGGAATGCCGTCGGGCCCACTCGACTTATGAACATCGAGAGAAAGCAGCTCCCGCCGGACATCTCTTTGTGAGAAGTTTATTTCCGGCATGGAGTGTCCACAACGCGGGATGGTTGGCGGTACGGCGCTCTCATCGACATTCAAAGTCGAGTTTGAGGCAAAGAGTGTACCTAGAAGATCGGCTTTCTCCTTGGCGCTATGGGCCAGGTTGCCGTCGGCATTTTGCAGTGGTGGTAAGGACGACAGACAAGAGTTTCCCTCGGCAGCTTTGGCGAGTGACCAGAAGGCTCGACTCCCGGAAGGGTAGTTGGCAAGCCTTTCGCCAATTCTCCCGAAGAACTCGAATTTAGCTCTGGCAATTGCTCTTTTACAGGATCTTGAGACAGCATTTAGCTTGCGTTTCACGTCAGATACGTTTGGATCGCTGTTACTCCGAGCCGTGGTCCAAGCCCTGAACGTGGCTTGCTTAATGCGTTTCGCTTCCTTACAAGGCCGATTAAACCACGGTCGTTTCCTTGTCCCGGCAGCAACTAGCGAGTTTGGAATGAAATATTCCATACCCGCCAGTATCGTCTCAGAGACAGCAGCTGCGCAGGTGTCGGGATCTTCTGATGTGAAGCAAAGCTGCCTCCACGGGTACGATGCATAGTATTCTCGCAATCCATCCCAATCTGCTGACTTGTACTGCCATATGCGCCGCAAACTAGTTGGCCGAGGTGGATCGGCGCGCGTGCATGGTGCAAGAGTCCGGATGAGGCAGTGGTCGGACGAGCCGAGTGGTGCATCCACTGAGATGGAATATCCATCCGGACGTTGAGTCAGCAGAAGGTCCAGTATAGAGCTCGTATGGTCCTCAATATCTGGTATTCTTGTTGGAGAATGTACCAGTTGTGAGTAACCATAGGCCAGAGCAAATTCGTGAGCACACCTCCCCGCGTAGTCAGTGGACCGAGAACTAAGCCATTCAGTGTGGTGGGCATTAAAGTCTCCTAAAATCACCAACTCCGTAGAGGGGTATAGCTCAAGAACTTTGTCCGTCGTCAATTGCAGGTGCTCGAAGAGCCGCTTTGTTTCCCTGTCACCGCTATGAGACCTGTATAGGCATGCGTAAACACGGGTGTGGCCACCGTAGTCCACGCGCACCCACAATATCGACAGGTCCCTGTCCTCTAAATGAAGGAGACGGCGACAGCAGATATCCTCCCGAACGAACATACATACACCGGCACGTCTCAGGAATTTATGCTCGAGTTTGTAGCCGGGATAGTGTAGGTATGAAGTGTCGGCCGGGCAAGATATCTGCGTCTCCGTTAGAAATAGTAAGGTCGGCTGCGCAGTCTCCAGATGTTGATGGACTGCGCTAAGGTTAGCATGGAGCCCCCTGATATTGCAGAAGTCCACTTGTGTGGAGAGGGGAGCCGCTGTGTATACCTCACTTTTCTTTTTGCTTTTCATTTGGTGGGGGAGGGTTATAGGTTTTATTGTGAAGATTTGTTGTGTTGATAGCTAAAGAGGCAAATTTGTAATGCAGACCAGCCACGGGCTAGCATAGGTAGTGCGAATTGTCGGCGCAGCGAACGAGAGGGCCCCCAGTCCCCCCCCCCCCCACTGCAACAGCCGGGTCCACTCCGGTCTCCTTCTCCGGCACGACTGCTACAGCAGGGATTTTTCGCGGGTTGGCAGTTCAGCCTCCCAGGGCGGAGATTAAGTGATCCCTGGGTTTGGGAACTCTACTGACCCGCGGGCGGCCAGCGACAAACCGTTTCACTGGGTCTCACTGACCGCTGCGCCCACACTCCGCGCCTACACCTGCCGGTGACTGTATCGTGTGCATCGCCGACCTTTCGCTACCAACACAACGAATCCTCGGGAGCTCTGGATACCTTACTCACCGCAGGAACACAACACCGTCAGAGAACGATGTTATTTGGCTGCGATCTTCTGTAAGGCGGAGGTACTTCGTCAGTCGGGCTGCTCCGATTTGAGTAGGGTATATACCCCACTATGCCCTACCTCTCTTATATATGTAATTTGAAGTTGGATGGCACACACTGCTATATAATATTATCATGATTTACTATTGTATTGATAAGCTGATTTCGCTTTGTAGGATTTTAGTACAATGAAAGGTCGTCATCCTATGCTGGAAAATTAAAGCTTGATATTATGTAGCCATGTGTAATATCGATTTGAGATTTTTCTCAATACGCAATTATCGACCTTTTGGTCGATAATTGCGTACTAAAAGTCAGTTTGCTTTTGCATATGCAATAAAGTTTTTATCATCGGAGTGATTAAAAAAAAAACGGAAAGGACACCAAAATTGTTAGTTGCGTGACGTGAGCTGTTAGCGTTACTTGAATGCCCAACGTGTCCATGGTTGTTGCAAAGTATTTTTTATTATTCTTGGTGTTTTAGCATAATTTAGTTTGTAAGAAATTTTGTTGTGTATACATACTATAAAAAGCATGTGGTGTATACCTGTAACTGATTGTGCAATTAGCGCAAATAAATTTAATATTATACTGTAGATGTAAGTAACATTGTAACAATCGTTGGTGTACCAAATAAATAAATAAATAAATAAATAAAAATAAATAAATAAATAAATTGGTAAACCTTTTCCCAAGCCAGACGTAGTGTAAATAAAATGGAATAATGCTGCATAATATGATACATAACATGCTTTTATTTTCATAAACAACAGTTATAAATTGTAGATACTGATAGATTTCTTATTATAGCAAGAAAGAATATTTTTTATTAGATCAGATTATTCAAATTCAAATATTGAACGTCAAAACCAACTACTATAGGTTCGAACCTTAGCCCAGAATATAAAATTACATAATTAGAATTTTCACTACAACAATTCGACTGAAATTGCCTCGGAAGAACACCTTATCCGCTTGAGTGTCCGGACAATGATCTTTTAGTTTACTAACTGCACAAAACTGCCCAAGGCCTCTCACGTTTTGTTACGTTATTTCCCACCGGTGATAATGTAGTATATGTTAATCAACCTGTAGTTGACAGGTGCACTTTGCGTACTAATGCCCGTGTCGAAAAAAAGTTGACATGGGCAATATAGCCATGGCGACCATTACATGACACAGGCGCTTGCAGTTATTGTGGTTAGCTTGTAAACTCTTGTCAACTAGTAGTCGAGACGGGCAGTTGACGGTTATTCGCTGAGTGAATGAGCTATCTTCAATAATTATTTTGTAATAACGTTCACCACATACGCTCATTGACAATTTTTTTAAACTTTGTTAATTGAAAGCTTTTGAACAGTATCTGGGATCGTATTGTAGAGATACATTTTAATTCTAAGTACGGCCCTGGCTAGACCAGTAGTTTTACTACTTGCCGATAGAGGCGTGGTAATCAACGAACTTTCTAGACAAAATAAATAATATATTTAATTTAAATATTACTTACGAGTAGAAAGATATGTTTATTCCATTTGATTTTGATTTGTTCGTGTAACTTCTACACGATACAACACAGCACTTCATGTTCACAACGTGCGCGGGTCGAGAATATTTTTTAAATATATAAAAAGGAGTTAGTCAGGAGAGCAACTTAATTGTCCGGCAACGACAGCTGTACTGACGAAAGCGACAACTGGTGGTAAGTAGATCTACTACGGTTTGATGTGTGGACTACATTGGTGGACGCTAGACTACATTGATTACAACACCTCCTCTTTGTAATTGCTTCGTGACTATAACCATCCAACTTTGTATAATCAACAAATACATAACGACCAAGACCATAGTACACTAACGGTCTTACTCATAAACGTTTCTTAATATTTAATCCATTGCTTAACAACTGATCAGCAAAAACCTCACTCATAAACACTATTTAGCGTTAAGAATTCGTTAAGTAATGCGTAAATCGCTGTCAAAATTAAACCCTACCGAGACATAGTTTAACCCTCGTTGAGCGGCAAGATGGCGGATTTCACATAAATCAGCTGTTCTATGACGACGTCTGATCTACTTACTTGCGTTTGTTTGTTAGTAAAAAGAGATTTAGAATGAAATTTCCTCTATATAAAAATTAATATATACTAAATTAGCGTTATCTGTCTGTTTAATACAGATATTTAGAGGTACCTAATTTTAATTATAATAACATAATTTAAATTAGGTTATATCTGAAGTAAATTTATTAATTTAATATTTAATAAGCTTTGTTGAATTATGTAATTGAGGATCCGACTACTACCCATCAAAATAAAAATGATTAGAAATTAGAATATTGATCCAAGTTCCTGTCAATAGAGGTCACTAGTAGTGACTCACTACAATATCGAGCTTCGAGAGTTTTCTCTATAATGTTAATAGATGTCGCTTGAATATTATTTTTAACAATTTCGTTCATTCAATTTCTCTATCTAATCGATTATTTTGGCTATAATCTGTGCCAACCATCTATGTATCGTTCTTTGTTCGTTTCTTAACTAAGTAACAGCTAGTCAATGTTTATAAGTAAACAAAAGTTAATCCTTGATTTATAGCTTATGAGTGGATTAACTAAACGGCGGCTAAATATTACTTAACGTGATTTTTATAAGTAAGACGGTAAGGTACTAAATGCGAAAAAAAAAACATTTCGTTAAATACGGGCGAGTCTCATTCTTTTGGCCGAAGTTTTGGTCAGCGCGATTCAAAAAATTATATGACATATTCTGCGCCATCTATCGTATAATGGTAGAATATCGTTTTTATATTTAGTGACATTTAACATAATTAATATTTAACATAATAGTATATTATTTGAAAATGATGTTTATCTAAAATATTAAAACGATTTCTATTCCTATCCGACATATTTAGTAAACTTTTAAGTTTAACAAAATAAGTTTTGTGAGTTTTTAAAGATTCGTTAGACCAGATGGCGTCTATGTCGCGTAGGCGTATATCTATTTTCTTAAATATTTATTTTTAAATTTAATTACAATGAAACAAAAACTAAATTATACTGTGAGTTATGTATAATTTTTATGTATTAAAATTATTTACGTTGGTTTTGTACTTTTTACGTGATACGTGCACAAACAAAAAAAGATAAGAGATGGCACTGATTGAAATTAAAGCGCGCTATTAAAATTTATTCTTGATGATATATAGTGTATTAATGAAACGAAGGTTTTAACAGATTTATTATTAGTATAGATATAGATTTAAATTAAATTAATAAATAAATATTAACCAATAATCACACCACGTTAACCTAGCCCCGTGCTAAGTTCGTAAGAACTTGTGTTACAGGTACTAGGAACGGAAATAAATTTAACATATTAATATATGTGATGATAGTATGAACACCGTCTGCACGCACGAAAAAGCATGACTCATTGTCACGTTCCGCCTAAGCCGAGTATGCAACAAGCGATAGAAAGGCACGATCGGCCTAAGCGTTCGCGTTCGGCTTGTGAAGTTGTGACGCATCTATCTCTCGTCCGCTCCAAACCAAACATGTATGTAAGTTGTAAATAAATTGTTTATAGCACATTGTCACTTGTAAAATAATAAATCTGTATAATTTAAGTTAAAAAAAAAATTGAATTAACGAGTGCAAATAAATGTTAATTTATCGAAAACATTGTAATTTTCAATTAACTCTTTCTTTGTATTATACAAAATAATGATAATTCAATGATAATAATTCAATTCAATTCATAAAAATATGCAATTTTTATCAGTTTTCTTATGACGTTATTACGTAAAATTATCGTCCGTAAACCGATTTTATAGACCACCAATTATTATTATTTTTTTTTTTTTTTGTAACATGTCTATTTTAAGAACGACTTCTTACATTTTTCATAGAAAAATATAGTTGGAAGATTAACAAAATCCTAGGAAATGATATATTCAAATATTATTATATACATATTAACAAAAGAATCTTTATATTTACACAAAAGATGAAATAGCAACAGTGTTTTTTTTATATAATTTTGGTTTAATCTCGAACCAAATCTTCTAGAATAATACAATAAGTTTTATCTTAACAAATAATGTAAGGTTTAAAATTTTAATGCATAATTTTATCATTGTAATTGAAATGTATATTTCATTATAAATATTACTTCATAATTTCAACGAATTTTTATCGTTTTTATTTTTTTACATTATATATATTTTTACATTACCTTATAATCAGAGGTCATTCAAGTTACCAGAACGTCACTCCGTCAACGTAATAAACGATTATTTCTGGTCATAATATATTATATGCATATTCAACATACCTTGAACATTGTATTTCTTAAAACTTTTAAAAACATTCAATTTTTTAAGATGATATTATGTATTCAAGTTATGAAATTATGAGACTAAATTATATACATAATTATATTTTGTTTGGGTAGATATAATTAACCCGGCGTGTTTTTTTTTTTAAAGTTTACATAGTTTTATAAAACAATCATTAAAGCAAACGTCATGATTATAAGACAATAAATTTTTTTATGTATTTCGTTTATTAAAATTTTTAGCACTAATCTATTAAGTATAGATAAAACTGTAACAGATCCAATTCTGTAGATACATTGAAATTTTTATTATTATTTTACGATTGACCCGATTGCGTAGTTTGTAGTGAACCTGCTCTTTGCTCCTGGATTGTGGGTTCGATTACCGCCCCGAGTCTGGGTGTAATTTATATTTATTTATATATGTATATGTATTTTAAAAATATATATACATATACGTATGTGTATCAGACATAAGTCGACTGTTACCTAACACACAGGCATTAAGTTGCCTACCTTAGAAACAGACGATCGTGTATGTTAAGAATATTTATTAATTTATTTCATTTTTAAACACACTCTATAGTTGATACTGAAGCCAAAAATGTATGTATGTATGTATATAATAATGTATGTATATATATTTTTAAAATACATATACATATATAAATAAATATAAATTACACCCAGACTCGGGGCGGTAATCGAACCCACAATCCAGGAGCAAAGAGCAGGTTCACTACAAACTACGCAATCGGGTCAATCGTAAAATAATAATAAAAATTTCAATGTATCTACAGAATTGGATCTGTTACAGTTTTATCTATACTTAATAGATTAGTGCTAAAAATTTTAATAAACGAAATACATAAAAAAATTTCTGTTTTCGCGGAACCTCTTGTTGGATTCACTGCTTCGCGAGTTGGAGGCTAGAGATTACTACGTGCAGGCATTCGCTGACGATGTGGTGCTGGTCTTTGAAGGTGAGACGGCTCATGAGGTCGAACGCCGTGCTAATGCCGCCCTCGAGCATGTGAAATTTACAGAGCGGTGGTTGAGCCCGTGATACTGTATGCGGCTGCCGTATGGGCGCCGGCCGTAGACAAGCTTGGTATGGCATATAGCAAGCGGCTGAACATGGTCCAGCGGGGCTTCGCGCTGAAGCTATACAGGACATACCGTACTACCTCCTTGAACTCGTCACTGTTGCTCGCTGGTCCTTCTCGACCTGCGCGTTCGCAAAGCCGCGGCGCTGGGGTTGGCACCCCAGCGTGAGATAGGGGATCGGGAGGTGGAACGGATGTCTTCTGCTCTGCGGTCCCCGTATCCCGCTCAGCATGTCGACCTCGACTTCAAGTGTCTGGTGGACCAGGAGCAACTCATGGCCAACGATGGCCGTGATTTTGTAGCGACATCTATCTCGCCATATACGAACTAGAAGAAACAGACGTATCCTACATCGCGCTATCGAAGTTTTCAAAGCGATTGAATATATATACAAGAACCCGACAACAAACGTTAAGTGGCGCGTATCCCACCAGACACACATTTGTCTGGTCGAAGGATCCTTCCTTTTCAATGGCAGCCTCTCCCTACGCCGAACTGGTGACCCCGAGCATGAACACCAGCGCAGCCAACGCAAAGCTACGTCATCATGACATCATCATCACTGTCTCACGCTTTCGAGCAGCGAGTCATACAGCCAGCCAGCATCTACGGCTACTACGGGTATCCTGACCAGAAGCATGCAGCGGACGCGCATTCCTGGTCATCGCCCACAGCCTCCGCAGCGACCTTGGCACAGCACACTGCACTTCGGCCGGTCAGCAAGCAGAGACGCACTTCTCTCCTGGTCAACGTAGCAGCCAGCCACTACGCAACACTGCACCACCCCGACTCACTGGGGCATCACTGCAGACAGTTCCGACTCACCGTGAACTATGCGGCATCTGGTTCCAACTCACTGGAACATTCCACTGGCCCGGCAAGCATCACAAGATGTATGGACGACTCACCCTGCTAATCGACCTCCGGTCTCGGAGGGGGAGTGATGTAGCGACATCTATCTCGCCATATACGAACTAGAAGAAACAGTCGTATCCTACATCGCGCTATCGAAGTTTTCAAAGCGATTGAATATATATACAAGAACCCGACAACAAACGTTAAGTGGCGCGTAGCCCACCAGACGCAACACCGTCTGGTCGAAGGATCCTTTCTTTTCAACGGCAGTCTCTCTCTACCCCAAAATTTCAATATCTACACGGACGGCAGCAAGATTAAGGGCAAGGTGGGTGCGGCGTTATCCGTATGGACCGGCGCCGCCGAAACCAAAACCCTCAAGCTTCGTCTGCCGTCCTTTGTACGGTCTACCAGGCGGAACTCCTGGCGATATGCAGGGCGGCGCGGATGGCCGCAGATAACTTGGTCGGATCAGTTGGAATATACTCCGACTCCCTGTCGGCATTGCAGACTACAATTAATCCAGAAGCCCTCCACCCCCTAGCAATCGAGGCGCGGGGCCACCTGCGTAGGGCTTTGATACAGAACAAACTAGTAAATTTGTTCTGGGTCAAAGCTCACACGGGACTAGAGGGGAATGAGCGTGCCGACCATCTGGCCAAGGAAGCTGCGCTAAAGTCTAAACGCAGTTTTGACTATGACAGCTGCCCGGTTTCGTTCATCAAGCGAAGCATTCGCATGCGATCGCTTGATGAATGGAACCAACGATACCGGGCCGGGTGAAACGGCCGGTGTCACCAGGGTCTTCTTCGATAGCCGCAAACCGTATCATCGGTAAAATAAAGGTGGACAGATTTATCACTCAGGTTTTGACGGGGCACAGTGGATTCTCCGAGTACTTGCACCGTTTCAAGTGCAAGGAGAGTCCATCGTGCGTCTGCGCGATCCTGCGTGTTCTGAGTCTGTTCTCCACGTCTTTCTGGACTGCCCGGCCCATGATCGCGAGAGGCAGGAGTTCGAATCTCTATTAGATTGTAAATTAGAATTAAATACGCTCCCGGATATAGTATATGGAAGAAACAGAGACATGTTCCTCAGCTTTTGTAAAAAATTATAGTGTGTAAATTATGCTAGGTAATTATAATGTTATATAAATAGTTTAGCATAAATAAATTGTATTTAGTAATAGGAACATAGTTTTTAAGTTAACATTAAGTCTGTTAATTGTTTTATAAAGAATAATGTATTTTATATAAGCAAAAAATTGGTAAACATTAAATGTAGTCAATAGTTTGTTACTTTACTCCTGCCTTTTGTATATAATAGTTAAGATACCAAAAGTTGTAATATTGTCAGTTTTTAGATTTAAGTTAATGAAAAAAGCTGTTACATTAGATGAATTCATAGATTCGACATTAAGAAATAAATACTGTAAAATAATTAAAAATTTGTAAAAACAGTCTCCCCAACATAGGGAGGTCAAGTAAAAAAAAAAATTCTGTTTTCAAAAAATGATTTCAAACCATATTAATGAATGACTACGTGAAAAGTCGAGGAGAGGGGGGGGTGTCTTACCAAATACTACGGATGCTCGCCATTTTAATAAATTGTAAAAAATTGGTTACTACTTTCCCTAAGCTGGTATAATGCTTTAAATTATAGGCTTAATAAAAGATATGGCAATCGGAGACGCATTGACGCATTGGTCATAGCAGGAAAAATATTTGTATAGACCATACGGATATTTGTCGTTGTCTGGGCGTTTGTGCTTGTGTGTTGTGTGTGTTTCCGGACCCCCGCCACAGGATAAACACCCTACTGGGGGGCGTTGAGTGTGAGACGTTTATTATTCAAAAAACGTATATCGTGTCACAAAGATTTCCATATCCGTCTGTCTTTCCGCCTATATATTTTAGCGTTAGGTTTAATAATCGTCATTCTTCCTTGAGATTTCGAATTTGGTTAGAGAATTTTCGGAGTGACCACGTACACGTACGTAACCACTTTTACGACCGGGTTTGTGAAATAAACTCCCAACTGTATGGACAGGGTTCACCAACCTATTATATCGTCCACAGAAACGCAATCGTCAAGGCAATTAATAATTCTCGATAATTCGAGCTGATAGATATCGGGGTTTTGGATATTTGCTTTAGATCAGGGGTCTCCAATTAGTTTCGCTCGGGGTCCGTTTTAAGAAATGAAATGACCATCGTGGTCCGCACATTAATTTATTTATAAGAAAAAATATTTATTAAACAAATGTAATTAAGGAAACAACAAAGGTATTTTGTTACATAGGTATCAATGCGAAAAATGACATTGTTTGTTGCGAATTATCTGTCTGAAGTTTGGAGTAAAATTGGTGCAAGCTATTGACATTAAACCCTGCAGATGTTCAGTAGTAGGTCGAGATTGAAATTTATTCTTAATGAACTTCATCTTCGAAAATGCTGCTTCACAAATATATGTCGATCCAAACAAAGTAAGAAGTTTCAAAGCAAATTTTTGTAATTCTGGATATTTATTATTATTATTATTACATATGCTGTTAGTTAGCAGGGAAGAGGAAGTCCTCTCGAAAGTCGATAATTCGTGTTTGTGAATCATTTACAAGTATGTTGTGCAATAACAGATTATTGCACGTAGTGCAATTGTGTCATGATGGAAGATCAGTGATCTATCATTGACGCCATAGTTTTGGTAATGTTTAATAGTAGGTGTCTTAAAATTAGTAGGTAAAAGAGACAGTGTCTGCGTCTAATATGACTATTTAAATTTTATCAAAATATCATATTTTAAAACGATATACGGATTAAACGTTGATAGAACAAAACATTTTTTTTTTAAATTTTATGCCTATTGACCTCATAGTAGATGATTTGACTATATTATTTGAATCAGGATGTTACCATTATTACAATATTATTTCATATTTTGGTTTCTAAAATTATAATAAAAGCAGTTATAAACTTATTATAAAATGTAAAGGATATCTGTATTTATAGATCTGTATAATTTCAGTTGTTACATCAAAAACCATTGCAATAAGACCGCGCTTTTGTACATATTAATCGATTTAAATAGGAGTTAATGTAGTCGAGGCATATATATATATTTTGTAGTTATGAACATCGATTTGCATTCATTTTTTCTATTTGAAAATGTCTCCAATCACATATAATACCGGCATCGATTTCAAAATACCATGAATATAAACTTTTAAATTATTACTTAGTAGTTTTGAACTATAAGATATATATATATAAGAGGAAGTCCTCTTCCCTGCTAACTAACAGCATATATAGTAATATGGACGCAATAACAAATTATATTATTATTACTTTTTGTTTAGAATATAAACTAGCACACATAAAAATATATCACAGCGAATATTTTTATAATAAAATCACAACAGTAATCTTCATACGAAGGGCATTATATAAATTTAAATCGTAAACTGTTTATTACAAATATATTTTTATAAAAAAGATTTTTAACTGAAAAAATAGTTCAAAACTACTAAGTAATAATTTAAAAGTTTATATTCATGGTATTTTGAAATCGATGCCGGTATTATATGTGATTGGAGACATTTTCAAATAGAAAAAATGAATGCAAATCGATGTTCATAACTACAAAATATATATATAAATCGATTAATATGTACAAAAGCGCGGTCTTATTGCAATGGTTTTTGATGTAACAACTGAAATTATACAGATCTATAAATACAGATATCCTTTACATTTTATAATAAGTTTATAACTGCTTTTATTATAATTTTAGAAACCAAAATATGAAATAATATTGTAATAATGGTAACATCCTGATTCAAATAATATAGTCAAATCATCTACTATGAGGTCAATAGGCATAAAATTTAAAAAAAAATGTTTTGTTCTATCAACGTTTAATCCGTATATCGTTTTAAAATATGAGTACCCGGATGACCGAGCTTTGCTCGGTTAAATTATATTTAGATACATTACATATTGATGAAACATAAATAATATTTTCGATCTTAACGACATAAAAGTAAAATAATAGGAACTGGTTATTAAAATAAAAAATAAAAAGAGCTCTTAATTCAAAAAAAAAAAAAAATTAAAAAAAGATTGGTCTGTAGAATCCTGGATTCGAACTCAGGTTTTCTGGTTTCGAATCCGCCCGATTCCTATCCGAGCTAATAGAAGCTTGTCAATGACAGCGAAATTTACCTTCGTATTCTAATGGTATTTTTTAATTGCGTAAAAAAAGGGATAAAACAACATTTTCTGAAAATAAATCCTAGCTAGATCGATTTATCGCCCCCGAAACCCCCTGCATACTAAATTTCATGAAAATCGTTGGAGCCGTTTCCGAGATTCCGATTATATATATATATACAAGAATTGCTCGTTTAAAGATATAAGATATTTTGATTAAATTTAAATAGTCATATTAGACGCAGACACTGTCTCTTTTACCTACTAATTTTAAGACACCTACTATTAAACATTACCAAAACTATGGCGTCAATGATAGATCACTGATCTTCCATCATGACACAATTGCACTACGTGCAATAATCTGTTATTGCACAACATACTTGTAAATGATTCACAAACACGAATTATCTTAATTCTTTCTTTCCATTGCGTATTGAATGACACGCAGGTTTCCCGCACAACGTTTTCCTTCACCAAAAAACACGAAATAAGAGTTAAGTTTTACACGAATTTAAAATAACTGTTGCCGATTTTGATATACATGGTAGCCATTCGAACATGTCGACTATTAATGCTTGGCTTAGCTGGATAATATAATTACACTTTTCTATAAATATCGTTAAACACAGAAGCAGAAGAAAAAAGGGCTGATAGCTGTAATATACTCGTTTCGTATCGTAGCACCGACTGCACGAGCACTAGCCAGCAGAAGAGAGTTCCTTAACAGCTAGTACTACACGCTTACCTCTCGGGAGCGCATGAGGTAGCGCACGAGCCTGCCACGAAGTACGGCGAGCGTGTTCTTGTCCAGCTCAACGCTGCCACCCGCCACTGACTGCACGAGAACTTGCCAGCGAGACAGCGAGTTTTCTAACAGACGTATATCTTTCTTTTCTATCCTGAAAGAGTTAACCTAACATTAGAAATTATTATGTAATCTACTTTATTTAAAATATAACAAAAATTTAACAACGCATATACTTTAAACAAATAAAATGCTATAAAATAAAATAAGAACTGCAAGGCAGGGATTGGTGAAGATTTATAGATTAATGTAGTAGGTGAAAAATGTTCACCTCACTCAGACTGAAGTGAAGTTTGAGAACATACATCATCATCATATCATCCATTGGATGTCCACTGCTGAAACCAGGCCTCCCCCATTGGCCTCCAGAGCGACCGGTTCGAAGCAGCTTCCATCCAACGGCTTCCGGCGTCTCTCCTCAAGTCCTCTGTCCATCTCGCAGACGGCTATCCGACGCTGCGCTTGCCGGTACGTGGTCTCCATTCGAGAACCTTTCTGCTCCATCGGCATTCAGTTCTACGAGTTATGTGCCCTGCTCACTGCCACTTTAGCCTGCAAATCTCATCATCTCTGATACGATTTCGCAGAGAAATACCAAGCATAGCCCTGTCCATTGCTCGCTGTGCGACTTGGAGTTAGTTTAAAACGGCTATAGCTAGTCGGAGACCACGTCTCAGATCCGTATGTCATCACCGGTAACACACATTAATCGAAGACTTTCGACTTTAGATCCTAACTCGACTCAACGATTGACCTCTCTCCCGAAATTAGTTCTCCCAAAATAAACCTTTTGTCCTAGATGTCGTCAATAACTAATGTACTCAATACTTCTACAATAGAATTACTACAATACTTCTACAGTAGAATTTCCAATTGATATCGGGGTGAGCATGACATGGACATTTGACATGATTTTCGTCTTGTCCGTGTTCATTTAAAGGCCCACCTGTTAGGAAACATCGTCGAGGTCATTTAGCATAATGCTGAGGTCTTCCAGGAATTCCGCCATAACCACAATATCGTCGACAAATCACAGGTAAGTGATGTTTCTTCGCGCTTCGTGACGCGCGCGCGACGCTTCTTCTCGCCGTTTATATTGATACCGAATCCTTTCCATTCTAGCCGGCCTAGCATGCTCGTACGACAAAAAATTTTCTACCCCTTTTCTCGTATTATCTATGTCTACAGTAGCTAACAGGCGTGCACGAGATACTCTTCTCGTTACGTCAATAGAAGAGATAACAGGATACGATTCGACGACGCGTTGGCGCAGTGGTCACAGCAACTGGCAGATGCGCTGACGATCGCGGGTTCGATCCCCGCACATGACAAATATTTGTATAGGCCATACAGATGTTTGTCTTGGTCTGGGCGTTTGTGCTTGTGTATTGTGTGTTTTCGGACCCCCGGCACAGGATTCACATCCTACTGGGGGCCGATGAGTGTGAGACGTTTATTATTCAAAAAACGTATATCGTGTCACAAAGATTTCCATATCCGTCTGTCTTTCCGCCTATATATTTTAGCGTTAGGTTTAATAATCGTCATTCTTCCTTGAGATTTCGAATTTGGTTAGAGAATTTTCGGAGTGACCACGTACACGTACGTAACCACTTTTACGACCGGGTTTGTGAAATAAACTCCCAACTGTATGGACAGGGTTCACCAACCTATTATATCGTCCACAGAAACGCAATCGTCAAGGCAATTAATAATTCTCGATAATTCGAGCTGATAGATATCGGGGTTTTGGATATTTGCTTTAGATCAGGGGTCTCCAATTAGTTTCGCTCGGGGTCCGTTTTAAGAAATGAAATGACCATCGTGGTCCGCACATTAATTTATTTATAAGAAAAAATATTTATTAAACAAATGTAATTAAGGAAACAACAAAGGTATTTTGTTACATAGGTATCAATGCGAAAAATGACATTGTTTGTTGCGAATTATCTGTCTGAAGTTTGGAGTAAAATTGGTGCAAGCTATTGACATTAAACCCTGCAGATGTTCAGTAGTAGGTCGAGATTGAAATTTATTCTTAATGAACTTCATCTTCGAAAATGCTGCTTCACAAATATATGTCGATCCAAACAAAGTAAGAAGTTTCAAAGCAAATTTTTGTAATTCTGGATATTTATTACCACACACAAATTTTATCCAGAACTCTTCACTGGAAACTTGTTTGTGTTTTAAAACAGTGTTTTCTTGGAAATCGATCATTTCCATCTGCAGAGTAGCTTTATTACTTCCGAAAACAATTGTAGCTTCATTGCTCCATTCAGCATCAGGATACAGAGAGTAAATGCTGCTGAGGATTTCTACAACATTCTCAATTTTCTTAAAATCTGCGAACCTTTTTTGAAATTCCGATTTAAGATCTGTAATGAACGTCTTGAATTGGCCGACGTTAGTCTCGTTGTCACTGCTGATTATTTTATTTTAATTGAGGAAGTGTAAGCATTCATTTCCAAGATCATTAATAAAGAGATCAAGTTTTCGAGAAAAACTTTTGACATCTGACATGAGCTCGCATACCAGCAAGCCCTTGCCTTGAAGTTTAAGGTTCAGGTCATTGATATGTTTAAAAGTATCCGTTAAGAAAGCATCGACAAGTATCGATCGATCAGAAGTAGTCTTTAGTGTAAGTTACTGTGTTCTCGCGGTCCACACAAAATGGGTCGGCGGTCCGGATGCGGACCGCGGTCTGCCATTTGGCGACCCCTGCTTTAGATGGTCGGAGCTATACTTCATCAGGCGAGATCGTTCTAGTTTAACACTAATATTCAATATGCCTCAGTCAGGATCAGGAGTCCTCTAGGTCCATTTCCTATGAGGTGTCTTCTTTAAGAAAGAGTTCATCATAAAGAATCCCCCCTTCTCCAGAAAATCGGGCAGCCTCTGTCCTCTTGACTTACGCTGCCCATATTCATATTGGCCCACCCTCAGCTCATCGTCTCGTCTTTTGCCTATCTTCGCGTTAAAATTTCCCATGACAACAATGAATTAGGTTTTATTCATATGTCTATTTAGGTTTTATTCTTATGTCCTCATACATAACCTCTACTTCTTCATCTGGGTTTGACGAGGTAGATGCGTATACCTGTATGACCTTCATCGAGTTTCTCGCAGACACTGTTCGACACACTTCCGATGGTTACAAAGTTGCCAATGAGGGACCCGCAGACCGCAAATTTGGGTTTATATCCAGGTGTCGGGTTTATGGTACTGTTAGTCGCCCTAATAGTCGCCTTATAGTAGTAGAACAGGACAGGAATAAGTAACCGAATTTCAGGGTTATCATGTTCTCCCTCTCTCTTCGAACTTCAGATAAACCCAATATATCCCATTGTAACCTCTTCATTTCTTCTTCCATCTCAACAAATCTTTTCATCAGACCTCAAAGTGCGAATGTTATTCGTGACCAGGGACAAGTGTCGTCGTGGGTTGCAGCGGAATCTCATTTGGAGATTTTTAGCACCCGCTGCTCTACCGTCACCCTGGCCTGCCATAGCCAGGAATAGTAGGGCCACCGGGGACTAGGGCCCTGGGCTCATTGTTGCTTATCATTTTGGGGGCTTGCAGACAGGTTGGCGAGCGCAGTGTGTTGTGGCAGGATATGGTGATTCTGCTGGTTGGTTAGGTTAGTTACCACTATGATCTTAGTCGCCTTTTAAGACAACTTGGCAAGAAAGAAATCAGGACTATACCTACTTCTCTACTGGTCTAATTTTTGAATTCTAATAAGATTCATCATCATCATATCAACCGTTGGATGTCCACTGTTGAACGTAGCCCTCCCCCATCAACCTCCAGAGCGACCAGTTCAAAGCAGCCTCCATCCAATGGCTTCCAGCGACTTTCCTCAAGTCGTCTGTCCATCTCGTGGTCAAATAAGTTTAATTATTAAATTTATTTTTAAGATTGAGATAGAAATTCCAAAAAAACGTGTTTCTTGTACTTTTTTTTTTTCTTTTTATTTGTCATTATAGATACTGGCTATACTAATATAGTAGGTACTGTACTCCAACTGTAAATATCAACATGCTCACAACTGAGTTGTCTCATCCTATGAACGAAAAAGGTTCTGAACTCATTAATAATATAATACAATAAAAATATACAATGAAGTCAATTTTGTTTTGATGGCTTTTAGTTGTGCAGTGTGCCTAGTGGCACATATGATTTTGCCAATGTAACAGATTGGAGAATACAAAAGGATATGAATCAGTGCTGTGGAGATAACAGTTCTCAAAAGTATGATATAAAAATCACATAGGGAAACTTCCCTTTATCATAAGTACATTTGTCATCTCTACATATCAAAGTCACAACATGTTTTATTCAAGTAAATTAGGCACAACAAAAGCTATCTTTACAAATATATTTTAAAAAGTTATCACACCTGTCAGCCAATTGCATTTCAGCATCAATGTCATCTTCTTTATAATCTGGTAATTCTGAATCATTCATTGTTTCTTCTGCATCAGAGAATGTCATATTATCACCTGGTCCTGAAAAATTGTTCAATATTCTTATAATTTCTAAAATAACATTCTTAAAAACTGAGAATCACTTTAAATTAAAAATGGCTAATATGATTATATATTCATATGTTTATACCTTTGGGTAAGGGTTGCACGGTTTGGTCAGGGAGGAGTTGGTATTGTTTTAATAATTGCCAGTGAGCCATTAGTGATTTGGCAGTCCTTGTCGGATAGAAAACATGTGGATTCTGTTCTAATAGCTCTTGGAACTTCTCTGGAGCTGGGTGTGAGTTCTAAAACCAATTATTCATTGACATTATAAAAAAAAATTTAATTATTAGATTCAAGAAATCAAAACAAACTTAAAGAAAAGTTTATAGTTCATTCGTCAATTTATAGTTCTATATATCCTTTATATCTTGAAATAAGTTTATTAATTTATATATGATAGAATGGTAAACCAACACTAGGTAAAGTTCCAAGTAAATCCTCTTCTGCAGTGGAATATAAAGCCTGTTGCTGTACAGCTGCTACTAGATCTGGGTGCAAATTACGCATAGCGGCAATAGCTACTCGAGATACTTCTGCATTATACAGCAATGCATACCACCGAGACTGCAGCTCACCCACAGTAAAGCGACAAGAAAACTTTACTCCACGGTGAACTATACGAAGGTCATTTGTCTAAAAAAAATACATCAATGTTAATATATAAATTCATTAATTTTGGTTGGATTTAGAATCGTTTGGCAAGAATTTGGGGAAGAGGCTCTGGTAGGGAGGGGGAGGGGGGTCTCCCTTACTCCCCCATACCACTCACAATACAAGGTAATGCACCATTCTTGAAAAAAAAATCTCACCCTTAAATTCGTGCCAAATGATTCTAAATTTCAACCATTAATTTTAATAATTAAAGTAGAGCTGAGTTATCTATATCAATATCAAAATTGTTACCTCATATTTTTATAAAGAAATTATAATCAATATGAAAGGAAAAAAATTACTTGTTGAACTCCCAATATCAAAGCTAAGTCATCTGTTGGCTTCCATCTCCCTAAATCTTTTGTTGACAACTGACTGAGTTGGCCTTTGCGTCGCGGTTTACGACCTAAGCTTCCACCACCCGAAATTTTACTTGAAGCCCGTCGACGTTCCTGTGTTGGTACAACTGGAGTCGTTGGAGCAGTCCCAAGAATTGGAAACTCGGGCAAATGGCTGGTATAAGACTGTGTTCGCATCCGTTTCTCATTTTTACCAAGCGAAGCGCCTGGCAGACCTAGGCTGTATTCCACAAGTTCGTCATCAAAACGTCTTCTTTTAATCGATCTAGAAGAACTGAAGTAATAATTTTTTTAATAATTAGTATTCATATTTAAATTTCAACCAAATTTATCAACATAAAATCTGTTTTATGCAAACCTACCTACGCCTTTTCGTGTTGTCTTGCGTTGCATCGAATTGTAATGTTGCACCGGAATAATCGTTGCTATCTGACGCATTTGATGGCGTAGCAGGAAAATCCATTTAAATAAAAATTTAAATAAAACTAAACTTAACAAAACTGCGGATAAGAGAAAGAAATATTTAACAATTTGTAATGAAAATTATCGAGGATACAAAACAAAAACAATTTTATCATACTCTTTTGACAAACGTAAACGTCAATATATCAAAAGACAACGTCACCGTAGAGTAGGGGTGTGCGATAATTATCGATAATTCATAACTACTCGATAATTTTTCATTCGATAATTATCGATAATTTTTTGCAATCTGATAATTATCGATAATTTTGTGCCATCCGATAATTATCGATGATATTGTGGTATTCGATAATTATCGATATTTGTTTTTGGATCCGATAAATATGGTACGGCGGAGGACCTTGTTTTTTTTTAGGTATTCGGATAGGGTACGGAGGATAATGTCGATATTGGACGGCGGATGACCTTTTTTTTTTTTTTAGTTATTCGTATAGGGTACGGAGGAAAATGTCCACACTTGAAGGCTGGATGACCGTTTTTTTTTTTTTTTTTTCTTTTAGCCGTCCGAAAATTGAACCGATAATTATCGATAACGATCGTCAACTATCGATAATTTTTATCCGATAATTATCCATAACTGTCCGCAACTTGACGGCCGGCTGGTCGAGTGGTCAGGCAACTGGACACTTTACGCAGCGGTCGCGGGTTTGAATCCCGCCAGGTGCAGATAATCTGTATGACGAATATAGATGTCTGCACCGGGTCATGGATGTGTATTTATGTATATATGTATTTATATCTTAAATTTATTTTCGTTCCTAGTGCCTGTAACACATGTTCTTACGAACTAAGTACGGGGCTAGGTTAACGTGGTGTGATTGTTGGTTAATATTTATTTTAAAAAAAAAAAATTTAAAACTATCGATAATTTTTTATCCGATAATTATCGATAAGTGTTCATTCGATAATTATCGATAACACAATGCGATAATTATCGATAATAAAATTATCGATAATTTTTTCCCATAAACACCCCTACCGTAGAGAGAGTATAAGTCACGGATCTGTCTACGCAACGCAGAGACATGATACTTACAACTAGACTGTGCACTGTGGCGCAAAAACCGGTCCGAGCGAGAGGGCCCCTCGTGGTAGTGTGTCCCTTTCTAATGAGGTGACCAGGACTAAACAAGAAAATGGGACTAATTATACAAACGCTTGTGTAAGTATTCTGATAATTTATACTGATGTAACCTAACTACACTACTTACAGGTGTGTATGTACCTAATTTATGTAAAAGTAAAAAAAAAACCACCAAAACCATTCTAGTAGACAGATTTTTTTGATCTGCCACCATCCAACATCACCGTACGTCAGTCTTCCCGTGATCATGGCGATTGAAACATTGCCGAAATATAGGGACCTCAATAAAATTAGAAACGCGGTAAGCACCCGAACAAATATTATTTTATATGAATATATTTAATCAATTCCAATTCATGAGTTTCGTTAGAGCTTTGATGGACAGGTGAAACACCTTTTAGTTTACCAACTGCACAAAACTGCCCAAGGCCTCTCACGTTTTGTAACGTAATTTCCCACCGGTGATAATGTAATATACGTTAATCAACCTGTAGTTGACAGGTGCACTTCGCGTACTAATGCCCGTGTCGAAAAAAAAGTTGGCATGGGCAATATAGCCATGGCGACCATTACTTGACACGGGCGCTTGCGGTTAGTTTGTAAACTCTTGACACAAATGCTGAAGCATATTTTAGGCCTCCTCTGTCTACAAAGGCTGTAAAAGAAGAAAATTCGAACCGACTTACGAAATAACACCTACATATGAAGGAGAATACAATATTGTTATAAGTCCTGGATACGAAGTAAATACCGGGTGTGGAGGAGGATACAATAACAATGAAAATGATGGATTTGGAGAAAAGACTAGATGTGGAAAAGGGTGCAATAACAATGGAAACTATGGACTTGGAGGAAACTCTGGATGTGGATGCAATAGCTGTAAAAATGGCTACAGTAGTGAACAATTTAAATACGATAACAGTTATAGTTACGACAATGGACACTGTGGATGTGGATGTCATAACAATATTGGTTTGAATGAATTACCTTCTGCAAATGGAGTATACATACATTCCCTACTTACCCAATAATCATTCCAACGAATTGTGCTTGTTCGACTGGCCTGCATAATTATATTCCAAGCTCAAACAGCGATAATGGCAATGTACAAACAAATAACTGATTTGATTCAAACGAAATCAATTTAAGAATTATCACTGACTGAACTATTAATGAATTTTATTTACTAAAATAAGTTTTTTTTTTTTTTGTATGAAAAAAAAACTTATTTTAGTAGTAAGTTCAAGTAGTAGTTTTCATTATTCGGAAATCTAAGATACAAGAAATTTATTATTAATTTAATTAAAAGTCTAAAAAACGAATTTTATCGCGTTTATTTAAAGTTACTGTTTAGCAATATTTAATTTAAATTATTTCCCGACGTTTCGGACCCTTTACTTATATTATCTTTTATTATTACTTTTATAATTAATGATAAACATCATCTTTATAAAGTAGAATGACTAGTTAACTTCAACAAAACAATTTAAGTGTTTTATAAAAAATGTAAGTTTCGGGTATTGCCCATTTTGTATACTCTTGTCATTGACCGGTACATCTCCAATTCAAATTCATGGTTACCCTAAAGATTAAGATTGTTCTTTTTATTTACTCGTGGAAAGAAAAGCGACTACCGGAATAAGACTCATTATTGCACCCTGTCACACAACAAGAATTTACCATTTTTCATGGAAAAACATTCAAATTCAGTGAGAAAATTGACACAATCGCAAATCGAAACACGACAATCAACCAAGTAATTAGTGATGCGACTCGAGTCACTTTTACTCGAGTGACTCGAGTTGACTACGGAAAAAATCATACTTGAGTGAAAAAAATATTGAATCGAGTTCACTTGGACTCGAGTCATCACTCGCCGAGACAAACAAGTTTAAACATATACGAGTGTGACAAGCCGTTTGCCGTTGCACAGTTGTTTCGAGTGGATATTCGGTGCTATTATATTAAAATATTATTTCATTGTTTGCTGTCTTTAATTCATTAAACTTCTAGTTTTATTACGCTTCATCCTCCGCTTCATTTAATGCATGTTTTTAAGTTTTTATCAAGCATTGTGACTTGTGAAATGTTATTTTTTTTATAAATAATTATTTTTATTATTATAAATCTAAAAAAGAAGTTTATTTGAATGTATAATAATGTCGAAAAGTTTTATGTTTGTTCGTATTTTTTTTTTCTGTCTTAATATTTTAATTTAGAATATTTTTATTTGCTTTTGAAATACTGAAAATTGTGTGCAATAACACTTATGACTTATTAATTAATTAAACTTTTAGTGTTATTTTATTACGCTTCATTTAATGCATGTTTTTACCAAGCATTGTGACTGATTACTCGAGTGATTTGAGTCCTCGAGTGACTCGAAAACCACTCGAGTGACTCGACCACTCGAGTGGTACTCGAGTGAAATTGCAAAATGACTCGAATGACTCGAGTGGTAAAATTGGGCTCGAGTCGCATCACTACAAGTAATCAAATAAGCAGAACACCATCTTACATTTAGTATTACCAGTCCCAAACATCTAATACTACTTTTACTCAGTATTTAATTATTTTTTAAATACAACCGATTGATTTATTGTTTATTGACACCGTAGAAATACGTCTAAATACGTTTCTAAGTTTACCAACCGTTCGTATTAGTAAATTATTAAAAAGAAAAGTATTTAATTTTCTACCATTTCTATCAAACGAAATGATTATGTAAGCTGGCAAGACGTTAGACAAGGACACACTACCAGCGGGAGCGCTCTCGCTCGGACCGCTTTTAGCTAGCTACCGCTTATAGGGAAATACCTACCGTAACTGTCAAAGAATAGATCTCATTTTAGCAAAACAATTTTTTTTTGTACACTGTCTAGTTGTAAGTATCATGTCTCTGACGCAACGTCACAGTCAACCATAGAGTAGAATAAATAATGCAGTCAACAAAAGACAAATGATACCAAAGAGAACATATTATCTATGATCAATGGGTACGTTCGCGCGCCCTCTTCTAATTGATAATTCATCACTTTTATAGGATTTTTTTATCTATGCATTCCACAGACCACATGCGTGGAAATGGAAATGGGACATGCGCAATAGTTTTTTATTTATCAGTTTTTAATTAAAATAAGTAGTCAATAAATGTAAGAAGATAATTTTGATTATTATCTTTTATGAACAATAGCAAACAATTATTTACTAAAGTTTGACAGTTAAATTCAGTTTTTGATTAAAGAAGTATCATTTCCACGCATATTCTATATTATACCGTATATTATATATAGAATAATTATAAAGAATTAAATAAATAAAATGTTTATTTCTTATATGTGAAGGTCCGCCTACACATTCTTAATTTAATATAATATGGCACTCTCAAGGAATTCATAACTGGAACGCTCACTTAATAAAATTGTATATTTAAATTTGCACCTTGAAGTATTTAACATAAGGTTGACATTGGCTTATAACATGTAAAGTGAAAAATCGTTCCGAACATTTCGTTGACTACTGGTATTTTGTCTCATTCTTACAAGAGTTGCCTTTAATCCATGGTAGAAAGAGATGCAATCCCGGCCGTAGGAACGTTTTTTGAATGCACGTCCGCATTCCAGTTTTTTATATAAATTTCTTGAGCACCGTTGAGCACTCTTGACTTTAACACCCCTAGCTTCTAGCTTGTCTATGCGAGTAAACTGTCAATTGTCATGAAGTGTCATGTAATAATAGTAATTGAGCCTGAGGTATAGTTTCATAAAAATTGTTCATATTCGTTTCAAGACATTGTAAAATGTCCTATTTGTTACGATCATTTACATCTCAACCAAAAAATATTATTGCAAGATGTTATAATAAAATTGTTATGACCGATGACGGATCTACAATTGTTGCTCTTCATCAAGAACAAGAATTTCCCTATGAATATTCAAAACCTCTTCCAGAAGAAATAAGAAGTGACAGTGGTGTATTAAGAATGAACGATTACAACGAAGTGAAAAGAGTCTTCAAAGATATAAAGCCCGAGATAGCGAGACAGCAATTGGCTTCTCTAACTCTTACAACAACACATCGCTGGTTCCCCAGAGCAAGGGACAAGAAAGCGAAAGAGGGTGAAATGAACAGACCGTACTTGTAAATTTTTATTAAATATGTAGAATATTAAGAAATATAATAGTTGTTGAATTATTATTTATACGATATTTTTATTTCTAAGAACATTACACAAGGTATCTTAAGAAGCCCTATTTTTAATTTATTACCACAATTACGGTCAAAAGGTATTTTATTAATGAAGTTGAATCTCATAATTCATCAAAAATCACCCGTCAAAAGGTAATTGAGTAACTGTTTTTTTTTACCTTTTCTGTAAAATGGAATGTCTGAAATACCTTTTTGTTCTTTTACTTTTCAATTACTTATAATAAATTTACACAAAATTGGTAGGTGAATAAATTAAATATTAAAAATTATATTATAAATAACTTTATTTTCAATAAATATAATATATTAATTTTACATTTCTTTATTAATGTTCTATGATTGAACCTAACACTAAATTATGTATTAAGTAAGACCTTTACATAATGACCTTATGACTTCCTATGTTTGTATTTTTCTTTAAACATTACAATAGTTAATAACAACCTGACTCATTACATCATTCTGCATTTCAAAAGATTATCTATTATAAAATATTTATCACAGTTAAGGAAAATTATTTAAGATTTGAAATAACATACTTTCATCTTGAATTAAGTGATTACAAATAGACATCAAACCAAAATTTGAAAACAACACTACTAACTAGCTCTGCTATATAAGGTAACACAATGATTCAATAAGTCATGACAAGTATTTTAAAGAGAGAATTTTGTCACATTAATAAAAAATATATTTCAAAAAATAACAAAGCAAATAATTCTTATAAGATATATTCCAATATCACAACAATTTCAACCTTTGGTACTCGTCTCTTCTACATAATATTGCACTGGCTGACAGTTTTAGACTAGCATAAGCCCAAACCACATTTTAAATCTATAAGTATAAATAATGTAACTAAACTACATTCATTGTATGATATTCTCATATTAATTACATTTAAAAAAATACCACAACAGATCTTATATACATTCTATAGACTTTAATTACAATATGTTTATCCACTGCATGGCTATAATGATAGTTAAATAAAATATAAATTTTATATAATTTTAGACAACAATGAATATAATTATGAAAGAACTAGCACAAATTTTATCACGGTCAATAGTTTAAACGTTATAGAAACTTTATATTGACAATAAAAATTAAAGTTTTATTTTATAATATTAAAACTCACAAAAGTGACTAAAAAGAAAATAAAATTTTAAATCCATAATTACAGCAATTCTTAAATACAACTACTGCATTTGCATTGCAGAAGTTAAATCAGTATGTATGATATTTTTTGCAACACATTTGGTATTATGACTACGGACTGTGAAAAAATTTATAATGAGCACTAGCCCACAAAATGTGGAACTGGAATTATAGTCATGTTAAAAGACAATGTTGGACTCAAACTATGTGCATTCCGTCTAGCAAAAATTAACAATAACTGTAAATAATTAAAATAACTACAATAATTAACTTATAATTTATATGGCCAAAAACTATTTTTTGTTTGATAATAAGTTGATGATAGGTTTGTAACGTAGGTACTCTAGAACAGAATGTCGTAGATGACAGTTAACGAAAGTGATTTTAGTTGTTAATGAAAATGTGATATCAAAAATAGAATTAGAACAATGACACATTATTCATGTGCAGCCAAATGTTACAAGTTGGCAACAAGACCCTTTAACAATAAATTCTTACTGCAAAGTCGTGACTCACACACACCCAGAGGGTATCAAAACAGTTGTTGCGCCATCGCTATTTTATTAAACGTTACTCAAGTGCCATATCCACCAGTCTTAAAGAAGTCTAACTTAGGTGGGACTACAATTTTATTTTCACCCAAAATGATCAAGACAAAAAATTAGAATTTTGTAGCTGCCCATATTATTTCTAAGTAATTAGATATTTTGGGTGAAAACTTTTTGATAAAAATGCCCATTTTTATGAATATACATATGGTAATATTCCAATAAATTTATTTCACATCTATAAGGCTAGTAAATTGTACTATAGTAAAACCATATATTCTTCGATCACTAGAAGCAAAGACATCTTAATGAATATGTTGGACACAGTGATTTCATAATTATTTAAAATTAGTTTAAAGGTAACATTACAAAAATAAGATCAGCTCTATCAATAGTAAAACAAAATGGCACCCAAGAATATTTTATCAATCATTTTTTTTTTAATTGTAAATACGAATTTATTTGGAAAATATGCTTATCTTTCGTGACCAGAAATTAATAGTTTTGGTCAACATTTGATGGATGAAAATAAAGTACATGTGTAGGTAGGTATATCAACATTTAAGATTTTAAAACAGTTTAAAAAAATATTAATATTCTCATCTCAATTCGTAAACTCCGAATCGTTGTAAGATAGGGCCGAATCGAAACAGATCAATATCGACTATTGTAAGCTCGGTCGAGACTTCGGACGCGTAAATGAGAGTTGCCGTATTCGAGGGACGTACTGTAGAAGGGCGGAAGGGGGGTTTGATGTCAGCGGACCCTAGACAGGCGAAGTTCTCTGTCTAATTCCTGAAGCTGGCGAATAAAACCGTCATTGGGGTGAATGTCGCGACGGGAGCGGACTAGAGCAAGCGCTTCGGTTAAGGTCATGCCTCGTTTGATCATTAGGAAGGCGATTGCGCAAGTCGCTGACCTTGAAACACCCATCATGCAGTGCACCAGCACGCGACCTGTAACAGTAACCCAGATTTAAATATAATTTGTTGCCAGCTCTTGAAATAAATATTGGGAGCGGGCACAAAGAGTTGGCGGGATCCTCGGAGGGGACTTGTCGCTCCCGAGCATCATCACCGCGATGCTCGGCGACGACGAGTCCTGGAAGGCGATGGTCTCCTTCTGCGAGACAGTAATGTCCCAGAAGGAGGCCGACGAGCGGGTGAGAGAGGAAGCCGCCGACGTGGCCTCCATCCGCGGGCGACGAATGGGGGTGCGTAGGAGGCGCTACTTAATGCGCCTCCAGTAACGCCCCTGTGCCCGTATCGGGCCGGGATGGGAACCCGGTCCTACTAGATACGGCGTCGTCGGGACTGTTCAGAGGTGAGCCGGACAGTCCCCATGGAGGAGAAGTCTGGCCTTTTCGCCGAGGCCAGCCTGTCGCTGGAGGGATCCTGTTGCCTGCAGATCCGGGACCCTCCAATTAAAGCGGCTGAAGGCTCCCGCAGGGGTTTAGTACGGTATTGCACTCCCAAAGTGCCGAGTCCGACATAGGTCTAGGACTGCCGACCCGGGCATCCTGGATATCATCCGTAAATGGATTCCCATGCGAAAAAAAAAAAAAAGAGTTGGCGGGATAATTTTGATGGTTATACAGCTTTTCAAATATCCTTTTCGAACAAACAGGTTGCTTATTAATCACATTATTTACTGTTATAAATGGACATTTCGTTGTTCATTAGGTACTAGAGCTGGCCAATAATACGATTATTAATGAAAAATTAGCAAGGTTGAAGTCAATAACAGTATAATTCAAGCACATAAACCAAGTAAATTTTAAAAGATGTAATAATACTTAGAATGTATGTTTAAATTTCTCTTTGACTTAGAAGTATCACCTATCAGCAATTGCAAATGTAGGTAGGTATTTTAATCTTGTTTGACAGTAACTAGAATAGCAACAAGGACGACATTGTCGAAACATTAATATGTCTTTACTTGAAATATTATAATTTTACCTATCATTAAAAAATATTACAATCATTACACAAATTTAGAAAGAAAGAAGCTATCCATGTCTGTCTATAAATATCGATACAGGTAGAACCAAATGTTGAGAGTAACAGAAAAGTACATACGAATAACGCTTACTGCTACTCACAAAGCAGTCGCAAAGTTAATAATTATAAATTTAGATACAATCTTAGATGGACAACGAACATTAAAATAAAAAGTAATAATAATATCGAATAACTTAAACGTCCACATCTATTGACTACACAATGCTAAATAATACTTTATTAATGCGGTTTTCTTTTATTTTAAATAGTTAGCTTTTGTCTAATTTGTATAGGGAAGAGCGGGGGAATAGCGCTCACTGGGTAATGGCGCTCACCTCTGTAACTCTGTAAAAATGGAACGTAGCAACATGCCACGTCGCGTAATGTGCGAGGGGAGGGGGCCTCTAACAGACAACGATGCAAACAGACAGTCAACTTGCGTCACGTGGCCGTGAAGTGCATTTCTTTATTTCCGGCCGCGCTGATCTAATTTTTGGTTAGGTGTTTTTATCGGTAAGTCCAAAACTTTAATGCCTATTTAATTATTAATTTTACTTTTCTGAGAATAAAACTATTCTATTTAGTGATAATGCAATCAATTTTCAACCATTGTGTATGATTTTTTTTTTTTTATTTCAAATTAATTTTAAAACGACCGTTTGGGGTTATACCGCTCATCTGAACGCCATTACCCCTTAATGACTTTGTTTATTATTGTTGTAGATATGCCAAGAAATCGTCAAAGGACCATTGCTAAAGCGGCTTGGACTGAAGAAAACCTTCAATCTGCTAAAAGTGCTGTAGCTTTTTCATTTGCTGCTATAGCAACGACACCCTATTGAACCATTTTCTAAGCCAGGTCAAAGAAAGCGAAAACAACATGCTACCATATTAACTGCGACTCCTATGAAAATGATTTTAGAGGAAAGAAAAGAAAAAAGTAGCGAAATTCGATAAGACTGGAAAAAATGATAAATCAGTACCAAAAAAAGTTATCAAAGACAAGAAGAAGAAACATATCAAGCAAAAATTTTACAAGAAAGTTCTTCAGAGAATGAAGATGAAGAGCACCTTTGCGACGATGACAGTGATGACGAAATGAATGTGGATGATGAAAATTATAACAAATGTATTATTTGTGAAGAATTTGGAAAAAACGAGTTGTGGTATCGCTGCACCATCTGCGGACTGTGGGCTCATGCTATATGTTCAGGATGGGATTCGCCAAATGGATACATTTGTGATTTATGTGACCAAAAATAAAATATTACTATTTCTTATTTGTCTTACCCAAAGATAATATTTCTATGGTCTTACCTCTAATAATAATAATATTAATTTTTAATTATATTACCTATAACAATTGAATATGATTTGACATCGGAGACTACTATATTTGTAAAATTGAAAAACGCTAATCTTACGTACAAATGGAGATAATTGATGCTAATTTGTGATAATAGGCTTTATTATTATTGTATAAGATTGATCTCAATAATATTTCTTTACTTAAAATGTATCTTACTTGTTATATTCCAAAAAACATGTTTGAGCGTCATTACTACGCACCCTGAGCGGCATTACCCAAAGTCAGGGGCAATGCCGCTCAAACATGTTTTTTTTATAATGTTTTACTACTACTAGTAGATCAAAGATACATGATTTTGTTGTTAAATTGTTGATTACTCGTTTATTAAAGACTTTATTATTTTTCTTAATTTTGATTTATAATAAATAATTTAAAAAATACACCAGGTTTTCCTTAAGTGAACGCCATTTCCCCTCCCTACTTATTTATTTAATTATGCCCAACGTAAGAAACAGTTGTCACAGTTTTAAAGGTTTAGGTAATCACAGCATGCTATGAGTTACAAAATTTATGAAGTTTATAAATTATGTAAATTATACGACGATACGATTTTATTAATCTAATGATGCTATGGAATAGATAGTGATGTACAGGATGAATGGTGAGTTAGTGTCAGTATTTAAGGAGAATATTCGGTACATGATTCTCATTCGAATTATGTAAAAGAAATAGGTAAATATTAATTAACTTCTAAGTAAAGTTACTCAACAGTTATCTAATTATTTACACGTCGTCTGGATACCCTAGCAGCTAGCTGCACTTTCGACACAAAACAGGTAGTTTACCTACGTCCAAACGCCGCTACGTGTTAACAGGGTAGTAGGATAAACAAGCATGATCCAATCCCCCTTAATACTTTAATCCTGGCTTAGGATAGGCAAAAATACTAAGATATTTCACTAGGTAAATTATGTGAACTTTGGCAATTTTTAAAGGTGAACAAGCGGCACAGTACAACACCTGTGCACGCGGCACCATCATGACTGGAAAAGTGCCCACGATTCATTTATTTGAATTGGAATTTATGGAAATTTGGTCAAAAATTAAGTACCTATTTTTTAACATAATTCGAATGAGAATCGAGTACTGAGTGTTCTCCTTAAATATTGAAACATTTTAAATATTATGTTAAAAAGCTGTAGATACGTCACACTTCATGAGCTTTAGTTTGAAACTGATGAGTCTATCTAAATTAATGTCAATATCCAGAATTTTCTTCGCATAGTCATTATAGAGTATTGTTGAACAATCACGAAATCTTAAAAAAATACAACTATAGTAGTATTAAAAAAACATCCTAATCGTATGTTATAAAATAGATCTTCTTTCAAGTTAATTATCAAATAATAAATTATTTGACAGAACCGAATAACAGTTCGGTCATATAATTTTTTAATGGATTTAACTCAAAGTAACTCATTCCATCACGAAGTAGCAAAGTGATCCAATGAATTTTCATCGAAAATGCTGAAGTTCGCCGAGATACGTTATTGATTTTACTATTTTTAACTTCCATATGTAAATATCGAACGACAAAAATAGAATAATAAGTACCTATACAATATTTTCGGTCGTTTCGACCGTCCTTTGCAAAAGTTAATTGAAATATACTTTAAACATATTATGTATTTTGTAAAAATAATGTTAAGTACATTATATTTTTTATATCTAATAAATAATTTAAAAAATACGTACCTCTTATTAATCTCAAAGTTTAACTATTATTTTAATCTCCAAGAGTATTTTGTACTGGTGATAAATCAAAGTTTTTACTAACAATTTACTACAAAGTTTAAAGATAAAAATAATATAAGCAATTAAAAAACCTCATGTCAACTTGTCAAATATCTTTAAAATGGTGGCCTGGCGAGATATTTTATGTATTTTTTTCCCATATTATGTAAGATAAAAGAAAGTTATATATTAATTTACTTTACTATGCTTTTTATATCTTTCTCTCGGGCTACGTGGATCTATCCGTCCTTTATTCTGACGCTCATACCGTGACGCTTCATGTGATGCGACCGACGTGAAATTTCCCCCACAACACGCGCAAAGAAGTTTCACTTCAAAGACATATCAGATATTTTTATATTTCGGATATCGTTTTACGTCAGATAGCTATCTGAACTTTAACATCGGTGAAATTAGCTCTAAATAAAACTGTATTTCCACTAATAATTTAATACCTAAATGGAACTCGTGCCGCTCATCATGACTGTATTTACTCATTTAAAAAATATATCTTAAAATAGCATTAATATGCAGATAAACCGGGAGCGATAGTTGTTGTTAATGCCCATCCACTAATGCTTATATCTCTCATATAAAATATATTTATCCAAAGCAAGGTATAATATATCACATACCGAGTTTTATTGTAATTCGAGAAGTTTTCTAGTCCGTGCTCTAACAAGGCTAGCGATACTTTACGAGAATCGTGTTTTTGTCCTATATGTATATTATGAATAAATAAAAAATAGACATTAATAATATAATTTAAAAACAAATTAGTTGTCTGAAAAGTCAGTTTACGGACGATAATTTTTCGTGATAACGTCATAAGAAAACATTGATGAAAAAATGCATACTTTTATGAATTGAATTGAATTAATATGACTTAGTTATCATTATTTTGTATAAAATATATTCGATATATAAACATTTATTTTCACTCGTTAATTCAAATATTTTATTACATAAATTATACAGATTAATTACAAGTAACAACGTGCTATTAACAATTTATTTACAACTTATATAAATGTGTGATATTTAAGATCCTCCAATCTGCGTTATTGTTTTTCATTTACAAGCCGAACGCTTAGGCCAATCGTGCCTCTCTATCGCTTGTTCTTTTTTTTTTTTAATTAAAAATTTGAGTGCGTTTGACCTCAATCTTGTCTGATGGTAAACAACGATGAAGTCTAAGGTGAAGCACGCAAACTCAAATAATGCCTGTTCACTCGCCTCGCGTTCGCCTTAAAAATTCCTAGGTTGTACGTATCGGGAAACAGTGACGCAGGAAGAGAATTCCATTCCTTTGCAGTTCTAATAATGAAAGATGAAACGCGAGGTACGAACCGGAGGAATGTCGACCACGTATGGATGGAATCCCTGCCCACGTCGAGTTGTCCGATGGTGGAATGGTGCTGGGGGAATTAATTGATGCAATTCCTGCGCACACTCACCGAAATACAACCTGTAGAAGACACACAGACTAGCAACCAGTCGGCGATGTTCGAGGTTCCGGAGCTGTCTTGAAGTAAACATCTCATCCCCAATAAGTTTCCTGGCACGCCTGTCGATAGTTTCCAGGGCTTCGAGCTGGTACCGGGCGGAACCATCCCACAGATGGCAACAGTACTCCATGCAGGAGCGGACTTGAATAAAGCTTTAACAGCTGGTCCGGTGTGAAATAATGACGGACCTTGGAGAGAATGCCCAGTTTTTTTTGAAGCAGTCTTAGTCCTAGATTCGATATAGTTTCCAAAATTGAGTTTGGACGATAAGTCTTTACCGAGTAGTTCAAGGTGGTTAGTGACTGGAACAGGTACACCCCGGAAAGTGGGAGCCAAGTTAAACGGGCTCTTTTTAGCGGAGAAGAGAGACGCCTGGGTTTTTGAAGCATTGAATCTCACTAGATTGGCATCACCCCAATCGGAGGCAGCCTGAAGAGTAAGATTGGCACGGTCGACTATTGCTTCTCTAAGATCGTCCACTTCAGTTTGTCTTGTTCTTGCATTGGAGAAGTATCTCTCCGCGACGGTGCTGTCATCTGCGTACCCAAAGATACCGGGCTTAAGCAGATCGTTTATGTGAACCAGGAATAGCGTTGCGGAGAGAACAGATCCTTGGGGTACCCCGGCATTGATAGTCAATTGGTCAGACGAGTAGCCATCAACAACTACACGAATTGACCGTTCCCGCAAGAAATCGGAGATCCAAGTACATAGACTGGTGGGAATACCGTAAACAGGAAGCTTCGCAATAAGACAATCGTGCCAGACCCCGTCGAATGCCTTCGAAATGTCAAGTGAGACAGCTAGGGCCTCACCATATTTTTCGAGGGCTTCCCCCCAGAGATGTGTAGCGTACACGAGAAAATCTCCAGTAGAGCGGCGTTGGCGAAATCCGTATTGCCGATCACTGAGGAGATCATTATCTTCCAGGTAAGCCAGAAGGCGATTGTTGACAACACGCTCCATTACCTTGCAGAGGGTGGAGGTGATCGCAATTGGGCGGTAATTTGCAGAATCAGCACGACTACCTTTCTTGGGTACGGGTTGTACGTTCGCGAGCTTCCATGCTTTCGGAACAGTCCCAGATCGAAAAGAGAGGCGATACAGACGTGTCAGGACTGACGACAGTTCAGCTGCGCAATTTCTCAACACAATAGCAGGAATACCATCAGGACCACTGGCTTTGTTCACGTCCAGATTGCGTAGTGTTTTGAGAACCTCTTTTTGGTAAATGTGAATTTCAGGCATTTTGCATCCACAAGGAGGTAACTGAGGTGGAGTTTTATTACCGGCATCTAGACGAGAATTTTCAGCAAATAGAAAGGCAAATAAATTTTCCCTATCCACAGCCGTGTGTGCCAGTTTTCCGTCAGGTTTCTGCAGGGGAGGAAGTGAGGAGCGACAGAAGTTTGCTTCAACACACTTTGCCAGGGACCAAAAAGCTTTACTGCCCGATGGATACGAAGCGAGTTTGGTTCCCACTCGGCCTATGTGGTTGAAGCGCGCTTTTTTGAGCACTTTTTTGTAGGACTTAGCTGCTGAGTTAAAGGCTTTCTTCTTTTTTCGCGTATCCGGAGCTTTGCGATTTCTGGCTTCTAACCAAGCGTGGTATGCTGACTGTTTTATAGCCTCAGCTTTTGAGCAGACAGCATTGAACCAGGGTTGAGCTCTGATGCCAGAGGGCCGGTCAGGTAAGGGTAAGATGCCAGGAAATGTCGCATCTCATCCCAATCCGCTGACTTGTATCGCCACACCCGCGTAGTTCCTCTAGGGTTGGAGTCGGGTGGAGGACACGTAAGGACAGACTTCACCAGACAGTGGTCAGAACTCCCAAGAAGGGCTGAAACAGACACTTGGTATCGGTCCGGTTCAGTCGTCAGCAGAAGGTCCAGGCAATTTGCTGTGTGGTTCTCAACATCCGGTACTCGAGTCGCCTGGTCAACCAGCTGGGAGAGGTTCATGGTCAAGGCAAGCTTGTACGCCTCTCTACCAGCATGGTCAGTTTTCTGGTACGGGAACAACCATTGTTCATGATGGGCATTAAAGTCCCCCAGAAAGACGATTTGCGCAGTGGGGTACCTTTGTTGAGCCACGTCGGCGGCCTCACTTAGATGTTGGAAAAGCCTTGTTGTCTCCTGGTCACCGCTATGCGAACGGTAGACACCAACATAAACATAATGTTCTATGCCGGTATCTACAATCACCCAGATAGATAAGGAAGAGGGATCCTCCAGGTTACGGAGACGTTTGCAGCAGATATCATCGCGCACAAAGAAACAAACCCCAGCCCTGGGACGAAAATTGTGCTCCAGGATGTAACCTGGGTAGTGGAGGTATGACGTATGTGCAGGGGTTGTGATTTGCGTCTCGGTAAGCAAGAGCAGATGTGGCTTGGCAGCTCTCGCTCGCGAAATGTGACACTTCTTCGTGCGTGCAGCCGGTATTCAGGGTTGGATTTAGAATCGTTTGGCACGAATTTGGTCGTGAAACTTTGGTAGGGGGTAGGGGGCGGTCTCCCTTACTCCCCCATACTACTCGCAATACAAGGTAATGCACCATTCTTAAAAAAAATGAAAAATAAATCGCATGACCTAACATCACATCGGCATGATTTCGTTCTGTGACATCTCCGGTGCTGCGGAAACCCTTCGTTCTTGCATTAGAAAACACTAGACACATGCACTTGGAACAACAAACACCATTGTTAATCTATATATATAAAAGAGATTTCCACGTATACATTGACTCATCACGATATCTCTGAAACTATAAGGCGCAGAGACTTGAAATTTGGTAGGAATATTCCTTTTACCGAGTAGAGGTCAGCTAAGAACGGATTTTACGAAATTCTACCTCTAAGAGGGTGAAAAAGGGGGGCAAAGTTTGTATGGGACAACATGATTCCTTGGTCCAATCTACTTCAAATTTCGCATAAATATTCTTTAACAGAATTGGTTGAAGACGTATTTCGTATTTTATCGAAATTCATCCTCTAACGATGTTAAAAGGGGGGAGAAAATTATTTTGATATAAATACTCCATAGTGATTTTGATTTAAATTAAAATTTATTTTGACACATGTTTGACAACCAATCCGTCTGTTATAAAATATTTTCCAGTATTGACGCAGGTGTAGGTAATATCTTTTTTTGGGTGCTCCTGGTGGAACAGGCAAGACTTTATAATAAACGTAACAAAATTTAGTTGTAAATATACCGTGTGATTGCTTTATTGTAAATTAGCGTCTTATATAATATTTTTTACTTCAATGTTGGTGTTGTGTTAAGTCAAAGGTTTTAAACTAAATAACTCATCAGCAAGCCATCTGTAGTTCACAATGATACAGATATAGAAGACACCGAAGTGAACTTGGAAACATTTTTAAATTATACGGCATTATCACCCCAATTAGTACAGATTGGCACCACGGACTAATGTTGGAACAAGATCAGAAAACATTATAAATCATGTACCCATTTAACTTTATCTTACACTAAAACTAAGAAAGAGGAGATAAAAGCTGTCTTGGACTATTATTAAATATAAATATATGATTGAGATACACACACGATTGTTTGTTCCTAAGGTAGGCAACATAATGCCTGTGTTTTAGGTAACAGCCGACTGATATACATCTTTTATAAATATACATATAAATAATACATATAGAAATAAATACATATTACACCCAGATATGAGGCGGGAATCGAACCCACGATCCTGGAGCAGAAAGCAGGGTCACTACCAACTGTGCAGAGTCAATTACAATTTAAAAAATAATTACTTGCGGGTTTATTAAGAGACAAAATTGTATTGACTTGTGGTGTAATTATACCTACGATACAACTAACGAAGCATTGATGACAGTTCTGGTGTAGTGGTGCAAGTAGTCGCCTCAACGCCTCGCCTCAATGGCGGTGGGCGTGGGTTCGATTCCCGCTCGGGGCAGATATTTGTATTTGTGCCAATATTTGTTTCAGGTCTGGGTGTATAGTGGGTTTCCCTACCACAGCGTGGTGGATTAAGCTCCAACGCTTCTTCTATATGGAAAAAAGGCCTTCGCTCAGCAGTGGGTTATTTACAGGCTGATACACTACAGTACAGGAGCATTTGTGGCCTGCAGTGACGAAACTGAGCCTTACTATAAATATGAGAGTCCATCTAAGGGAGATGTTACTGCCGAACAGTTTTCAGACCTGTTGCTTAAAATAGGAAATGGTGATTTCCGGGAACCATATAATAATATAATGTATGAGTGTATATGAGTATGTATTTACCATAAACAAAGCTTAAGGTCAAACTCTTACTGTAGCGGGAGTATACTTAAGCGAAAGCTGCTTCTCTCACAGTCAGTTGTATGTGGCATATTCCAGAATAGCCTGATAATTCTAGCAATCCGAACGAAAAACAAAAAAATATTTTTTATAACGAAATACTACGGAAGGTGTAGTATTTCGATTTCGTTGTAAAAAGATAATACCCCCATATAACTTTCTCCAGATCAAAGGCAGAGCTTCTTAATCATAAAATATAACAATTTTTATTTTTATTTTAATGTTTATTTAAACTTTAAATCCCTACTCTGTAATAAAGATTGTTATATTTTATAAGTATTCAAATATTTTAACATAATAATTTATATGTTATAACAAAATTAATAACGTAAAAAAAAAACAAATAAAAATCCTATTATAACCATTTTCGACTTCTACGCGGACGAAGTCGCGGGCTAAAATATTATGTTTGACAACTCAATCCGTCTATTATGAAATATTTTACAGTATCGACGCAGGTGTAGGTGATAAAAAATATAAATTTATATTTTTTGAAATTTTAGTTAAATACCCGTGCGAAGCCGGGGCGGGCCGCTAGTATTTTTCTAATTTGTGAGAAAAGTGAAAACCTGTTATTGTTATGGTATTCAGTTGTCATTTACTCTATAGTCTTTGGTTTATCAAATATCAGAATGCGTTCATTACGACCATAGATAATACAATATATCTTAGAGAATGATATAAATATATAAAAATTATTAGATACTGTAAATTATGTTTATAAGCAATAAATATACATTTTGTTTTATTTGTATAATTACCCAGAAAAAGTAACCTCGCTTAACAGACATTGACTTCTGCCTAAAAATAGTCACAGAATGGAATCAGCTTACCCCGACTCCACGCAGTGGCGTGCCTAGTACTTGAGAACAGGGCAAGCCCGATATACATTTTTTGTTTATGATTCGATTTTTTTTTTATAAATTTCATGACAATTTATAAATTCCATGAAATTTTGCAACCCTTCACTCTTCAGTTTTCATAATCATTGCCGTCGGCGAGTTTTAACAAAGCACACTGAAGGCATGTTACTACTAGACAGAAAATCACAAACATGTCAGCATTGACAAAACCCCACGCGTTCTGTTACAAACCTACATCACAAACTAACAAACAAAAAAAAACACATGAAAAGTTAAAGCGCTATTGCAGAGGCATTAAAAAGGCTTATGATAGGTATCGAAAACTGCACGATTGACTTTTGAAAAATTTATTGGTTGATTAACGTAATAATAATGTAACAAATGAAAATTTCAAAAGTTTACTCTTGAAATTTTCATTTGTTGTTTAACGTAATAATAAGATAAAGTAATTATAATTGAAACAAATTTTGTAATTTTGATCTCAAACTCGATGCGAGATTTTATTACATAGGCTACGGAATGAATGATATCATTTTGAATTTTATTCGATAAATAACCAGGCCCCGGTTTGCCGCTATCTTGTTGTTGCATATGTTTTTCTAAAACAAGGTCGTAAAAATATGCAACACCAACAATACAATTTATTGGAATGAGAGCAACCTACAATCCAATGAGTCTTGTATAGTGATCTAATAACTTTTGTGAGACTTACTTGTTTGCGAAATACACAAATCCGGTGTACGGTTATTCCGAAGCTATGTTTTTTTTTTTCTCCGTGAAAGATAAAGATTTCACCTTTTTCTCGCCTATTAAAACTTTCACACACTTTAAATTCTTACAAGGAACAATAAGATTTCTATCTGAACTCATTTTAAAATCAAAATCACGAAAATGAAAAATGTATCAGTTATCCGCTCAATCACTAAACAAAATGTATATCATCATTATAAATATTTACACTCTTTGACATGTACCGTGAAATTTGAAAACAAAAACCAACTTCGTGGTGCTAATACTGTGGCGCTAGTTTGTGACTAACTTCGTAGATAGATAAAAACTTTATTGCACTCACATCAAAGTATACAGAAAATAATGAAATACACAGTAATAAACAAGAAAATGGTGCAAGGGCGGCCTTATCACTAAAAGTGATCTCTTACAGGCAACCTTATGAATGAATTAAAATGCAAATTGGAAAGGTGGAAACGGTGCATAAAGTCTATTTTTCGATTTGTGATTTATATAAATGCGCAAACATATACATACATACACACATACATAAATACATACATACATACAAAAATACAAACATACATACATACATATACTAGTTAAATTTCTTATAAAACATAAAACACTTCTTAGTGAAAGCCGGGCTTATTCTTCCATACTAATTGCTATAGAAACACACAGTAGTTATATCTATAGACATAGCACTTTTTCATAGGTTAGAACGGTGCAGAAATACACTCCGGCGAAGCCCCGTTGCAAGCCAATGAGTGTGAGCGAGATGCATATGGTCGTCAACGCTACGTAGTATTTGGCGGCCGGCGGGCTCGGCGCGTTCGGACACTACTTATAATAGTCATAGATAAAAAACAAAACGAAGTGAAAGAATTGGCGCGCGAAAATTTAAATATGAAAGTCAATGTTTTCGGTCGGTACGGAATTTGAAGTAGGGCAAGCCCGGCTTTTTGGCTTGTATGAAGCTACCGCCACTGACTCCACGTAGTCTTGTTTGCCCCGCTCCTAGAGTGTTCTTTAAGAGCCGGAGGCGCGGAGGGAGGGCAGCCCCCGCCCGCCATAACAAAACGCAGACAACGTGGGTGTCTGCATTTTGTTACGCAAGGGCGAAGGGGCTGCACCTTCCGAAGCGCCGGAGACGTCACGGAACGAAATTATGCCGATAAACGGTCAATTTTGAGGTTAGGTCTATAGGATTTCTTTTTCTTTCTTTTTTTTCAGGAATGGTGAGTACAAATAAATAAAATTGCATTGCTGTGAAATTAGTTTTTATTTTAGCATTATATTATATTATTGTATAATCTATGGTCGTAATGAACGCATTCTGATATTTGATAAACCAAAGACTATAGAGTAAATGACAACTGAATACCATAACAATAACAGGTTTTCACTTTTTTCACAAATTAGAAAAATATTAACAATGGTGTTTGTTGCAAGTCCAAGTGTCTAGTTTGTTTTCTAACGCAATAACGAAGGGTTTCCGCAGCACCGGAGATGTCACAGAACGAAATTATGCCGATAAACTCTATAAATGTGAAGTTAGGTCATGTGATTTCTTTTTCATTTTTTTCAGGAATGGTGCATTACCTTGTATTGCGAGTGGTATGGGAAAAGTTATGGGTCACCCCCCTTCCCCAGCACCCCCTCTCGTTCTTAAATTCGTGCCAAACGATTCAAATTTCAACCGGCATTCATCGATTTACAAGACGTTATCACGTCAAAAATAGGTCCTATATTATTTATGTAAACGAACTATTACTTTGATAAGTAATGTACATATGTCTACACTTCTTATGAAAATAATGGTTCGTAAATACATTAGTAAATTGTATCTATTTTGTACTTTTTAACTATACGTTCCTTCGGAGCTTTTATAAACGGCAATTTTAAAGTCTAAACTACTTCGACAAATTACTTAACTATTATACCTTGTCCAACCGTTTATTACTTTATTATCTTTTTGACAGTTCAAGAAATTTCGACATTAGTGACACCCTCACATGTTACCAATTCGATTTTAAATAATGATCGATTTTATTTAAGAAAAACTTTCAATCGATTTAATGAAATATTTTTTAGTTTAAATATTAATTATTCGTTTCTTAGTTTTTTTTTAACGCGTGCAAAGTTACATTTTAAGGCAGTCGTCAAAAATAATTAAACAAATGAGCAGAGTTATTGTTCTTTGCTCTTGTTTTAAACTTAAATTCCAATATTTCGACTTAATTCCTTACAAATAATCAATCTTGGAGTCATAGATACTATTTTTATTTCCTTTTTTTATAAAATTTATAAAAACAATATATGAAGTCAAAGTATTTCTATCATATGATCGATTTATTGTATTTCAAGAACTGTTTCATAGTCTGTGGTTGTTTGTTATGCACAGAGCACTTAACTACCCGTCAATAAAGTGCGACATTACTGGCTACGTTCGCGGGCCCTCTTCTAATAATTGATTTCATCACTTTTTTATCTATGCATTCCACAGACCACATGCGCGGAAATGATACTTCTTTAATCAAAAACTGAATTAAACTGTCGAACTTTAGTAAATAAGTGTTTGCTGTTGTTCATAAAAGATAATAAACAAAATTATCTTTTTACATTTATTAACTACCTATTAATTTTATTTAAAACTGACAAATAAAAAACTATTGCGCATGTCCCATTTCCGTTTCCGCGCATGTGGTCTGTGGAATGTATAGATAAAAAGTGATGAAATCAATTAGAAGAGGGTGCGCGAACGTACCCACTGTAGTACATTATTCCGAAAAAAAAAAAAAAAACAATAATCTATATAGGCGTGAGCTGTCAAAAAGATAATAAGAAAAACGGTTGGACCAGGTATAACTAACGTAGCTCCAAATATTTGACAACCTAAAAACACCTATGATATAAACCAGACATAATAGTAAGCCAGTTTTATTTTATACTAGTTTCTGCAAGCGGTTTCGCCCGCGTAGATGTCGGTTATCGCAACCAAAAAAGAATCCTATGTTACTTCTAATACCTCCAAGAATATGTGTATAAAGTTTCATGATAATCAGTTAAGTAGTTTTTACGTGAAAGCGTAATAAACAAACTTACATTTCACATGTATAATATTAGTAGTGTCCGACCGAAAGTTCGGTTTCGGTTTCGGTTTCGGCCAGTTTCGGCCAAGAAATCTAGTTTCGGCCTTAGTTTCGGTTTCGGCCAAAAAATGGCCGAAACTTTCGGCCGCACCGAAACTCGAGTATTGAACTTCATTTTGTTGAGTTTTATTTTTAAATGACAAATTTACGTGTTTATAGGTAATTGTCGTTGGGTTACATGACCTTCGTTTATTTAATTTTAACTATGTGAGAACGCGTAGGTATAGCTTATGCGAATTACCTACTCAGTCATCTCACTTCGTCCTTTCCCGTTGATTGCGCGTGGTGCCCAGTCAGTTTGGATCATCATCATCATCATCATATCAGCCGTTGGATGTCCACTGCTGAACGTAGGCCTCCCCCATCGACCTCCTGAGCGACCGGTTCAAAGCAGCCTCCATCCAACGGCTTCCGGCGACTTTCCTAAAGTCGTCTGTCCATCTCGTGGACGGCCGTCCGACGCTGCGCTTGCTGGTGCGTGGTCTCCACTCGAGAATCTTTCTGCTCCATCGGCCGTCAGTTCTTCGAGCTATGTGCCCTGCCCACTGCGACTTCAGTTTGCAAATCCGTTGGGTTATGTCGGCAGCCTTCGTTCGTCTGCGGATCTCATCATTTCTGATTCGATCTCGCAGAGAAATACCAAACATAGCCTTCTCCATTGCACGCTGTGTGACTTGGAGCTTGTTTAAAAGGCCCATAGTCAGAGACCACGTCACAGATCTGTATGTCATCACTGATAACACACATTGGTCGAAGACTTTCGACTTCAGGCACTGAGGTATATCAGATGAAAAGCCTTTTTTCATCTTCCCAAACGCTGCCCAACCCAGCTGAATTCGACGATTGACCTCTTTCTCGAAGTTGGACCTACCAAGATGGACATTTTGTCCTAGGTAGATGTACTCGTCAACAACTTCGAGAGTAGAATCTCCAACCGATATTGGGGTGGCAGTTTGGATAGGTACTGTATTTTTTTCTATTTATAATTCATAATTATTTACCATATGTTCGTGTTTTTACCATATGTTTGTGTCGTTTATGTTGTTTATTATATTAAAAAATTCTCTCAACAGAATTGGAAAAAACACTAGGAGAGTGTTGAAAAATGTTTTTAGAATAAACTAAAAAAATAAAAGTAGCACTTCACGGTTTTGTTATCGAGATATTAAAATTATAAATATTAATTTTAATTTTAAATTTATAGTGATCTGGCAACACTCCACAACGCTCTCATCTTTTTAATTTAATAAAACTATTATTAGAAAGCGCAATACTATTTGTATATACTAAGACCATATAAACAAAAATATATAAAACACTCAGAGCAACGTTGCCAGATTACTATAACTAATGATATAAGGCAGAAGGTATTAAGGTAAGACTACACTTCACCACGCTGGTTTCAGTTTCGGTTTCGGTTTCGGCCGAAACTGAGAGCAAGGCCGAAAGTTCGGTTTCGGTTTCGGTTTCGGCTGAAAAACCTGTTTCGGTCGGACACTAAATATTAGTATGAAGTATGATTTCCGTTGACATATAAATATTATTATAATTCCGTTGATATATAAATGCGAACATAACTAATGTTTTACCTTTGTAGTAGTTATGTATAGTCATAGTCGAGATTCTATTTATTATTTACATGAAACAGAAAAGAAAATTTTCTTTATTGAGTAAATATTAATATATATCTACGTACCTCCACGAGATATTCCTTCGTCGATGAAGTTCGCAGCGATGTGGAAGTACTTCGATATGTCGGTCGTTGGCAAATCCATTAGTTGGAAGCCCTTGTACCGTAGTCCGGGATAGTCGGCATAGTACAAGTGATCTGTGTCGACTTGTGTGTATCGTTTGCCCTCAGCTGTGTTTAAAACGTAGTTGATGCCCATTCGTCGAAGAAAAGCCTTGTCTTTCGCTGCCACTCTATATTAAATGAATACGAGCATTTTCATTTTATTTTGATCTATTGTTAGCATACAGATTATAAAATGACGTTATAGCTGCATTCCATTTTGGTTTCCCCAGATTTTTCCTAGTATTGAAGGAGTCCAAGAGTCGTCTGGGAAATTTTTCGAAAATAACTCAGGGGAAACCCAATTAAACGAAACGTGATGGATTATTAATTCATTTTATAGATTGTGTATTGACTATTATTTACAAAAATTTTATCATCTGTAAATAGTATGTTAATTATTGACATGTAGGTACTATAAAATAGAGTCCGTTGGCTCCCTTCTGTTAAAATATCGATTTTGAGTGCAAACTAGTCTCTTACGTAGTATTTTTCGGTGCATTAAACTACCTAATGAAAACCAAGTCACTTTTATTTACCCTCATAACCTCTATAAGTACGAACAATAAATTAAAACAAATAGATAAAAAGTCCAAATACTCCAAAATAAAAAATTATATTATTAATTATAAATTTCGTCTTGCTTTGGATTAAAATAAACTGTATTTTGAATTTTAGTAAAAAAATTCACACCCAAAAAAAGAAAAAAAAAAAATATTTTGTTTACATTTGAAATGTCCAGATTTTTAAAAATTTTGTCTGTCTTTGAAGATAAGTCCTATGCTGATATTTTATTTTTAACTTATGTTTAAAAAAAGCTTTCAATTATTTATCCTAGTCTAAAGAAACTTTTGTTTAATATTAATATATTTTGTGATTATAAAGTTACAAAAAAAAAACAAACCAATGATTTAAAATATAAATGCTCTAACATAAGTTCTTGAATATAATTAAGCTTAGAAATAAAAAAAAATATTCTTACGCATCTCCGACGAATAAGCCCGGATAGACTTCATTGACATCTGGTGTAGGGCTGTACTGGCTGACCCCTAGGCCAGTGTAAGGCCGGGAGCGAAAAGATGACAGCGAACTCAAGACCGAAGATGGCGTCGACCCATAATTCTGCACATTAGACTTAAATGTAACACATCGAGAAAATATGTCACCCATTATGTATTAGTAATATCACTCAGTGGGCAATAGTAACAATGTGCATGTTAGACTTACTAATGGATATTGCCTATATTGTTGATGTAATAATATTCAATTAAGATTTAAATTTGTAATTATTTATACTGATAATGTTATAAGTAAACAATGTTGATTTGATAGTCTGTTAACTACTGTACATAATTTTTATATTTGTTTTATTAACAATAATATAAATAATAAATAAGTCAGGGAGTTAGGTATATTTATATATTATCTATAATTATCTGTTATAGAGGTAAAAAAAAATATAATAACATTCAAAATTATATAATTTACTTGTTAACGTTAGGGGGCGTCCATAAATTACGTGAGGTGTTTAAGGGGGGGAGGGGGTCGAGTCAAATCTCATCTAATCTTACGTTGGAGAGAGGGGGGGGTCTCGGCAAATATCACGCAATTTTTTTTCTGATTGAAACAAAAAAAAATACTATTTTGGTCCATGTAATCCAGATTGTACATGCTTAAGATTTAAACTTGAGCGTAATCGCGTAATATGATTAAGACATGTTGGTTCCAATAGTCTCTCTTGAGACCGTGCATGATTCTCCATGGACTGAATTAGAGTAGATATTCTTTTTTTAATCACAGTAGTTACAATTTAAGTATTCTATTGTTAAATTTTTATTACACTTATAATTAAACTCTCAGCAATATTGATTACTAGTCTTAACTAGTCGTAAATAAAAGCACGAAGCAATTTTTTTTTTTACAATAACAATCAAACGCGCTTAAGTAAGAAACCCATATTTTGAAAAATCTCACGTGAGATTGGGGGATGGGGGAGGGGGTTGAATAAAATCTCACGACATCTCACCAGTGGGGGAGGGAGGGACAGAAAATTAAAAAAAACACCTCACGTAATTTATGGACGCCCCCTTACCCACGTTAATAATTAACTAATTTTCTACTGAATTATTTCTAAATATTACAAAAATTCTATATCCACTTTGGCTTAAGTATAGGTTGCTGGCTTAAAAAAAAATTATGATGTTCCAGTCATTTAACTACAACGGTTCCCGCGTTTTTCTTTGCAACGATGTAGCTTAACCGCCAACATTTGCGCGCTATGATATTTTATGATTTTTAATTTGCTTTAACTGAAAAACTTAGCCTTCAACGATTACAACCAGCGTTAGGGAGTCTGCCCTATCTCGAGCAACAGTTTTTAGATGTTCAGAAAATTTAAAAGTGGTAAAACAATCCTCGAAGATCACCATAGAAGTGGTCAATTGTGTCCAGAAACAGCAGTAATTGCAGAAAATGTGTGGACTACCGAAATGATGGTGCGAAGAAGACACACGAATTACGTACTCGGACATCGAGAAGATTCTTGGCGTTAGTTCGGAGAGCGCTAATAACATTATTTTGCATCATCTTGGAGTGAGGAAGCTTTGTTGTCATAGGATCCCGTGTTTGCTCCCAGACACTGAAAAACAGGCCCGTGTGGATTGGTGCTGCGAAATGCGTCTAAGATTTGAAAACGGAACGTCAAGACGTGTTTCCGAAATCATCACAGGCAAAGAAATGTGGATTTATCAATATGATCCGGAAAAATAAGAGACGTCAGAATGGGTCTTTTCAGAAGGAAGGTTGCCGAAAAAACTGCAAAGATCTCGTAAAGTTGGTAAAAAAATGTAATGTAATTTTTTTCTCGCAGAGCGCATGTGTCGACAACAATGTTGGAAAATCATGCATCTGTTAACTCGGAATGATATACAATAGTAGCATGGCCGAAAGTTTTCCAAGCTCTGCAAGAGAGAAGAGCAAAGACTGGACTGCGGGGAATCATGTCGCATCACGAGAATGCTTCGTCACATACGTCCCTCAGAAAAAGGCGTTTCTTGAGGAATCCAGCGTTGAAACCTTGCCCCATTAACTGTACATTTCTGATTTAACTCCCTGTGAATTTTTTTGTTCCCGATAATCAAGTAAAAAATAAAAGGGAAAATTTTTCGTGTGCCGAAAATGCCGTGGCGGCCTACGAAGTCGCAATTTCGGACTTATCGCATCAAGACTGGCAAAAGTGTTTTAATAGTTGATTTAGGCGAATAGAACTTTGCATAGAGAATGTACGAGAGCATTTCGAAAAAATGTAAATATTGTTAATATCTTGTATAGTTTTTTTCTCAAAACATATCGAGTTATGTAAAAGTAATTTTAAATATACAACTATCACAATATAATTCTATCTATTAATTACAAGTTTGTATCTGACACATCTAAATTTAATATCAAAAGACCACCATCTAACTTGAATAATAAACAATTAATAAGCTGTCAATGATTATACAATTTGTTTTTAAATTCCTATACATATAAATAATAAAATATTATACATTAACATTTCAATAGGGTACTTTCGGTAGTGAAAAATAAATTACGAGATTTGATAAAAATTAAAATGTATGTAGAAATATACTTAAATATTCTGATTTTGAGTCATAAAATCACATGATTGTTTTATTATATTGAAATTAAAAGTCGTAATTTTTAATCTGTATATCACGTGATCTAAAACACGACCCGCCATGATGTGACGTCGTGAAGACAATGTTTCCGATGTACACTGCGAGCACTCCTCAGTGCTCTCACTAGTGAAAAATTCGTTCCTTTATTGAGTGCCAGTACACTGCCGCAATACCATATAGAAATATATGACGACATAAATAGCATAATTTTTGTACTGTGAGTACTGGCGCTTTCGAGGTAAGGTGCTTTCAGTATTTTGATCACCTGATTAAAAAATATAACAGCACGAATGATTTGTTATTCAAAAATGTCAACAATATTCAAAAATTAATTTTTGAATATTGTTGAATTCATTTTTGAACAGATAACGTATACATGATAAATATTTTATTTGAAAACAATGTCGAAAAATTAAGATAATAGTATACTGGACTGCGTTCCGTTTTATCAGTAACCAGTATAGCACAGTATAGCAAACTAAAAAGTAACGGCTTCGCAGTATACTGAATTGACGTTACAATTCAGAGTGCTCTCAGTGTATAGCGGAACACAACTTTACGCATATTACGTCACCAAAATAGGTGACCGCGTTTTCGCGGGAATTAAAAAGGTTTAAAATTTAATTTAATTTTATGGCAAGAAAGCGTATTTATTTTGCCGAAATAATATTTTTTGTGGCTTTTTATTACGAAAATTAACATTTTGAAGCACTTTTTCAAACATAGTAGAATACCCTATTGTTGTTGTTGACACTTGATGTTAATAAAGTTTTTTTTCAAATGTTAATTCATTAATTAAATTTAATTAATTTTAGGTTTATGTGAAAGAAAAAAATCTTCATTGACATAAGTAGGAATTGACTTTAAATTTTTTTTTTTTTTTTTATTATTTTTATATTACTTGTTGTATTATTAACTAAAATTTGATGTGTAACTTTAATTTAAAAAATATGGGGAAAAAAATAATTACTTATCAATTCAAGCTCTCAATTTATTGTTCTAAATCATTCTAAATAATTCTCTAATAATAATAATCTTCTAATAATTTTTTTTAAAATATAAAAATGTATTTTTTATTTAAAAAAAAAGTTCTGAATTATTTTAGAAATAGAATAAGCATTTTAAAAAAGTGTTATAATATGAAATATATAATGACTATTACATACAATGATACAAGCATGTGAAACAAAATAAGCACACAAAAGCTGTAACACTCAATTTCAATATAATTTTAATAAAATTGTTATGAAATGTTTTATACAAAAGACTGAAAGTTTGAGGATATGTAATATCTCAAACATTTATAATTTGGCGATAAATACCATTAGTGTCCTTAGGTAGGAGCCTACTCGCTGCTCTTTAGCTGCACAGTATGAATGATATCTTGGATATAGTGAGTACTGCCAATAACAGACATTAGTTCATGAAAAAGCCTTTAACATCACATTTGTATGTTGAAGGAAACATAATGAATTACTGCATGTGAATTGTAATGAATTTAATTAACATATTTTAAATAGGAATAATATTATATTAAATTAAAAACATAAATAAATGTATAATGTTCCTATTTCTTAAATTTATTTTGACTTCTTTCATTGTGTAATCTATTAATGGAGTAAATTATAGCGGTACCATAATATGCAATAGCATTTAATATAGGAATACTTATAATGTCAATATAAATTAACTTTATTCGAATTATATAGCAATAAGAAATCAGTGCAGAGTAAAAAGTAAAACATCATTTTTATATGACAAATATACACATTTTTCATTCAAGGAATTTTTTTTAAAAATATAAATTACAACTTCAGTAACTGTCTTATGATCTAAATTAAAATGCTGTACTAAGTATGAATGAACTAAATAGTACCTATATTTAAGGCATTTTCACTAATGTGTATGTGCATTAATATTTAAAAAGGAGCTTATTCCAATAAATTGAAAATAACAGTCTTATTATATTACGCTTTAGAAAAACGATATGCCTCCTTAAATGAACTAGTTTTGACCTTGACTGGATGACTATTATGATGCAAAAATAGGTTTAGGTCGAGACGCGACTATTTTTAAATTTTTGATAACAAATATAATGAAATAACGAAAATTGCATACCATAATAAAAGGTTTTATTTTATTATACTTACGGTGTCTCGGTAGCTCATTTTAATGAAATATTTATTCACAACAAATATTTATACCGGCCAAACTTTTACTAAGCAAATTCAATGTAGACCGAAATAAATTTAAAAAGAATTAAAACTGTTTATCAAAATATTTAAATTAAATAGCGCCTAATTATAAGAGTACATCATAAAAAACATTAACTTTCAGAATGAAAATGAAAAGTGAAAACTGATGAAAACGTACGATCATAGACAGCGGCTTGTCACTTCTTACCCCTTCTACTTTCTTATAAAATACCTAATAATACCGTTCACCACAACAACAAACATAAAAATTTAAATTTAAATCAAATGGTAATCGTGGTATCACTGATTGAAATAACAACATAACAACATTAAAGAATTTTTTATAACTTTGAAATTCAAATACTTTTGCTTAAATAACACGTAGAATTTATTTAAGTTATAATTATATTCAAGACCATTCAAGGCTAATTATATAAGAACTTCCAAATTTGTATAAATTATTTTACCAATATAGTATTCGTACCTATTCACCCCGTTTTACGGAAATTATTTCTTCCTCGACAGATTAGGTTGGTAATATTGGAGTATTATTTATCGTATATGAATCGTATCTCTTAGTGCAATTTTCAGTAAGTGCCAAGCCGCTGATCATAGATAATACACGAACCAAACACGAAGTGACACGAACGAGCAAAGAGAGCAAAGAAAGAGAGCGAACGATAAAAGTGGATAAAAGAAGACAGAGACAGATTGTACCGTAGTACTTTGTCTAATTGTAAGTACCGTAGAGAGAGTATAGGTCTCTGTCTACGGGTTGTACACAATTTGACGTAGGCCGTGTTCCTAGGATGAAGTATGCTGAGCTACACAAAGTTAGCACCCCATGGAAGGATTTTTGAAATCAAAATGACTTTAATCGATAGGTCCACGTTAGGTCTGTATAGGTCCACCAAAATTTTTGTTAGGTCGCCTATTTTTTTTAATAAATATTTTTAATAAATAGGTCTATTTTTTCAACAAAAAAAAAAGACCTAACAACCTATCAATAATAGGTTATTAGGTCTTTTTTTAGGTTGTTAGGTTTTTTTTTTTTTGTTGAATAAATAGACCTATTTATTAAAAATATTTATTAAAAAAAATAGGCGACCTAACAAAAATTTTGGTGGACCTATACAGACCTAACGTAGACCTATCGATTAAAGTCATTTTGATTTCAAAAATCCTTCCATGGGGTGCTAACTTTGCGTAGCTAGTATGCTGTGGATATGCTACGCAATTATTAGTATCATGTTTGAACGAAACCACAACATACGAAAACTGTAAGGAATGAAAAGGACGGAAACAACATTTTTTGTTTTTGTCAGAGTTTCTGTTGGTCACAACTGAAAGTTGCCGGTTGCGATTGGATGCGAATTGCGATCAAAAAATCAGTTGAGGCCGATATTTACTTCGTAAATTTGTCATTTAATCGTTTATCGGATCACACAAAATTATCGATAATATCAGATCGCACAAAAGTATCGATAATTATCGGATCGCACAAAATTATCGATAATTATCGAATGAAAACTTATCGATATTTACCGATAATTATCGAATGAAAAATTATCGAGTAGTTACGAATTATCGATAATTATCGCACACCCCTATTACTCATGTGCCCCTAGATCAAGTACATCAAGTATTTGATGTCATGTCATAGAGAAAAGTAATATTATAATATACAGGAATGTGTCATCTTACTATTATATACTCTTTGATCTTCATAACAATAAAAAATAATTAACATCGATTTTTTTGATTATGCTAGTTTCGTATCACAGAGTACATTTATTTCGTCGTATGTCCTTGTAGATTTTTGTATTTTGGCTAATGTTAAAATGAATAATTAAGCACTAGTAAGACGTGATTTACGTTAAAATTGTATTACGGACACCTAACTCGGCCACCTAATAATGTTGGGGTTTATTACTAAAAATTTAAACGACATTATATATTTATCCTTACTCCTCTTCAGTGTTTTCATAGGGCCTTACTATAGGAAATTGGATACTATCGAAGCAAAAAAATGGGCTGGTTCAATTTTGGGAATTTTGTTAATAATTATAGTGTCGGGAAATAGCGCAGCACTTCTAATTATGTCAGGCTTAATGGGAATAAGTATCATAAAATTAGATACCATAAAGTAAGTAATAAACATTTTTTCGCACTAATTTTTTACTAAGTATCCTTGAAAAAATAATGTGATTATATATTAGAAGTAATTCTTTTTTGCCAGTATCATTGTTAAAAATTTTAAAACAACATGTTATTTCTTCCAGACGTTGTCATGTTACTACGTTTTTCTTTATGTTTGGATATCTCTTTGTATTTCGAATTGGAGACAAGTTTGGCTTACCAGCACCTACAGGGCAAACAAACTTAATTGAAATGATCATTGTATTAAGAGTGGTTGGAGTAGCTTTCGAAATGAATGGCTCCTGGTTGGCCATTTCAAAAGATAAGAAAAAGGAAACAGATGTACCTGAAGCAGAAATTAAGACATTGAAAGAAAAAGATGATGAGTTCAATGAACTAATAAATCCTGAGTTTATCGACTTGTTTCACTACACTTTCAACTACATTGGTTTGCTGACAGGTGAACTATTTCATATAAAGTAAAATTTAGTTTGATATAATATATGTACTTTATATCATAAAATAATTGCATTGTTTTATACTTAATGGAAAAACATCGAGATTATACAGGAAAACAAATATAGTTTGTTGTATTATTATGGATGAATAAAATATTTGCTTATATTTTCTTTCAGGACCTTATTACAGATATCGTACATTTGATGACTACTTCCATTTGCCCTTCAGTAAGCATGTAGACTGCTTTGGCTTTACAATCAACACGTTGAAAATTGTTCCACTCTATATATCTCTGTATTTAGCCTTTTCAAATATTTGGCCTCTTGAGGTAAATTCCTTATTAAAATATAAATTTTAAGTTATTAATTTGTAATTAGATTTTTTTTTTTTTTCTAAATCTCTAGTTCTCTACCTATATTATAAATGTGAAATGTAAGTTTTTTTGTTACGCTTTCACACAAAAACTACTTAACCTATCTGCATGAAATCTTTGTACACATATTCTTGGAGGCATTAGAAGTAACATTGGATACTTTTTTTTTGGTTGCGATAACCAACATGCAAATGGGTGAAGCCGCAGGCAGAAACTAGTATATATAATACCTAATACATGAAAGAAAAGTTAGCTAATAATATTTTTTAGTTTAAGTATTATGTTTAGTATATGAAATCACTTGAACTTAAAATTTATAAATTTTTCTAGTATATTTTGACCGAAGAACACAACAACAGACACTTTTTATATAGAATGATGTATCCATGGGTGTTATTTGCTGCATTCCGTCAACGGATTTACTCAGGGATGACCCTTGCAGAGAGTGTGTGTACATCAGCTGGTCTTGGTGCTTATCCAGTACAGGGTAGAAACAGAACTGGTCATGGCCCTACAGTTGGTTACTTAAAATTAAAAAAGATGTTAGTTTATTATTAAAAAAATTCTATTTAAATTTAGTTAAATAAAAATATTATTAGTTATAAACAGGAATTACTTTCAAAAGTCAATACCTCCTGAAAAATTAACAGTGTAACTTTTGTTGATACTGATATATAATGAAATTTTGTACTATATATTTTTTTATGTTGAATAAAATGGTTTTTTGAAACTTGTAGGTCTGAGGAGGAAGCTAAAATGACAGAATATGACTTTAAAACTGTTGAGTCAATGGAAGTATGGGGTTGTGAAACAGTCGTTACCCTAAGGGATTCAATGAAAGTTTGGAATAAAGCTGTGCAATATTGGGTTGCTATGGTGGTATATAAGAGATTCCCTGTAAAGAGCTTAAAGTAAGTGTAATTTTATTTTTAAATTTTCTCTTTTTTATTTATTGTTATAGATGCTGCAACTGTAAATAATATTATGTATACATCATTTGAGTCGTATATTTCCAGACACCGCTAACTCCATACCAAAGCCATTTACAGCAGGTCAAGTAATTCGTACCTTATTGTGTGATGAGTAATTTTATACACTGTTAGTTTTTCTGAAAAGATTTGTATATTATTATGTAATTAAACTTCTGATTAACCAGATTTATCATACCCCATTTGAGAAAATTAACTACGTTTTTCGGAGATAGCTGATTATGGAACTCAACAGTGGAGTTACCGGGATTAGGAATGCATTAGCAATGGAGATGGCGGGATTTGGTCCTAACCAGTCCTAACTAAGCTATTACACAGGCTGTTTAATAAGTTTGAGAAATTGCATTATCAGAAAATATTTTTATTAATAAAAACACAAATACAGTCAATAATTATATCAACAAAAAAAAATTCAAATATTATCGCATATAATATTACTAGCTGTGCCCCGCGGTTTCACCCGCGTTAATTTGAGGGAAAAACGTACTTAAATATTTTTAAACAATTACTCTAAGAGTAGGTAACCGCCTCGTTGGTCGAGTGGTCGTTACTGCCGAGCAAGGGGTGTCAGGTTTGATTCCTGGGTCATTCAACGTATTATTGAGTTTATTTTTTATTTTTCGAAAATCCTCAATAAAAGAGTGGTGCTATATTTACTTTAAAAGTGGAACTATAACATTACAACTAACATCTAACATTACATAATAGTTATCCTAATGCGTTAGTGTCGTTGTCATGTTAGATACGTGTCATATAAAGATAAACGTACAATTATTTACATCACATTTAATTCCATTAAGCCATTTAACAAACAAAGATTATTAGTGAAAATTCACAACAAATAATCAAATTACATAATCAACATTAATAAAAACAATAATTTCCATGAATTCAATAATTTCCATTAATATAATTATAAAATAAATTATTTACACCTAATCAATAAAACTAAAATTCAATCAAATATTTAATAAAAATGCAATTAATACAATAAAAAATAATAAATAATAATAAATAAAATCTTAAATACAATACAACATTTAAAAAAGTTATACACAAATATGTACATTGAACAGAAAGTAAGCATGCTGTACATACATCGCTGGTAAACAAAGTTAATGTTATCATACAAACGTGATTTTTTCATTCACCTTTTTTGACGTTTTTCATTCTTTCTCCATAAATGCGGTTGACTTTTACGCTTCTTGGTTTTATTAGAATCAGCTTTTTCAGCATTTTTTCCAAATCACACATGTTTTCACACAGTAAAACAATAAAAACACGAGAGTACTTTTACTTTAGTTTAAACAACCGCCGTTACACTTTCTGTCAAATTTGACGCTTCTGATTGGTTGACATGGGACATGGCGGAATTGGGAACTAACTTGACTTGGGAGTTAGCGGGAATTGTAACGAAATGCAAATTTTAGACTCAATTTCTTCGGGATTTGGCAGAGATAGGAAGCAACAAATCAAATATATTAATAGCATATTGGATTAGCTGTCAAATGAATCTAAAACCGCCAAAATTTTAAAATAGTGGAGTTAGCGGTTTCTGGAAATACACGACTCATTTAATATCATCGAATTAATGTTTATTAACATTGATTATTGCAAAATAATTATACATCTTGAAATTAAATAAAGCTATATTGTATAATATATAATACCAAATATATTATAAAGGCTACTGAGGTCTGTAGAAGTTTTGTATTTATTGCTCATTATGACATTTCACAAAAGTAGTTCAAAGGTAATTATTTTTTAGGGTCCACGCTGCTCTTTTTGTGTCGGTGATATGGCATGGATTCCATGCGGGTTACTTCTTCTGCATATATTTCTGTCCATTTTACCTGATGGCCGAGGATATATATTACAAGCTTTATTATAAGGAGGCTACTGGAATGGTAATTGTTGTCTTTCATATCCATAACAATGGAATTTTATGGGAAATAAAATTATACACTACTGGCATAAAAATAATATATCTAATTCTAAAGCTGTAAAGAAGTAAAGCAATATGTATCAATATGCTATAATATTTGTGATAAATAATAAATGTTGTTAGTAGTTAAATTAAAATATCTATGTCTATGCACGGGGGAACCTAATAGCATCTTTAGGAAAAGTAATTTTACATATATCTTTTCATTCTTAAATGAACCGTATTTGAAATTTGTAACTAACAATATTTAATTACGTTGAATCTTAATTATTCTTTAATGTATATACACATTTATACATTATTATAAACAAAAAACCCCTGCATACTAAATTTCATGAAAATTATTGAAGCTGCTTCCAATTTATATATATATATATATATATATATATATATATATATATATATATATATATATATATATATATATATATATATATATACTAGCGGCCCGCCCCGGCTTCGCACGGGTATTTAACTAAAATTTTAAAAATTATAAAAATAAATTTAATTTATACTTTAGCCTCAACAACACGTGGTAATTATGCTGTTAAAATGTAGCTTATATGACACGTTCGTAGCTTTACCATAGCAGCGCCATCTATTGATTATTTACTCAACCCAGTCGAAAGGTATCGACATCTGTTAGAATCATTTGGAGTTAACAGATAATTGTGACTGTCAAATAATAACAGACAAATAATTAGCAATAAATTAAAATTGCGACTATAATTTGAGATTTAAACTATCCTATCTCTCAAGTTGGATCGAACTGCCCATGGTGTGCGAATTTTATTATAATCGGTTAAGTGGTTTAGGAGTCCATTGAGGACAAACATTGTGACACGAGATTTATATATATTAGAAGATAAACAAAAAACCCCTGCATACTAAGCGCGTTTTCCAATTACAGCACTAGAGCGCATTATGCGGCATAATGCTCAACAATTCAACATTGAATGTTCCAACTACAGCAACGCTTCGCACAATCGAGCACTTTCAAAAGTAGTGCTTTCGCGTGATGCGTGCAGTTGATGCCAACTCAGTAGCAAAAAATTAACAAGTGTTTATTCTTTAAGGTAGCTTAGATCGAAATTTTATTTATATTATCGTTAGTAACATTGTTTATTGTTAAAAAAAAATTTAAACTTTCCTTTCGTCGTAGTTTTTTGGAAATATTAAAAAGTTAATTCAAAACGTGTTAACAATAAATATAAGTATGGATGAAGGTATACTCGTAAACATAGACCTTTTTTATATTTCCACATATAAAATATGAATACATTATTTGACGTTCCAATTAAGCATTAGCACACTTCAGCATTGTGCGTCACTGAGTCGCATTATGCTCTGTAATTGGAAAACGCGCTAAATTTCATGAAAATTATTGAAGCTGCTTCCAATTTATATATATATATATATATATATATATATATATATATATATATATATATATATATATATATATATATATACTAGCGGCCCGCCCCGGCTTCGCACGGGTATTTAACTAAAATTTTAAAAATTATAAAAATAAATTTAATTTATACTTTAGCCTCAACAACACGTGGTAATTATGCTGTTAAAATGTAGCTTATATGACACGTTCGTAGCTTTACCATAGCAGCGCCATCTATTGATTATTTACTCAACCCAGTCGAAAGGTATCGACATCTGTTAGAATCATTTGGAGTTAACAGATAATTGTGACTGTCAAATAATAACAGACAAATAATTAGCAATAAATTAAAATTGCGACTATAATTTGAGATTTAAACTATCCTATCTCTCAAGTTGGATCGAACTGCCCATGGTGTGCGAATTTTATTATAATCGGTTAAGTGGTTTAGGAGTCCATTGAGGACAAACATTGTGACACGAGATTTATATATATTAGATATATACAAGAATTATTCGTTTAAAGGTATTAGATTATTTACCTACTAGTCATTGCAAATACTAAATTTAAATTACAATAACTTTCGATAGAGTAAAGCTATTTTGATGAAATAAAGACTAAATGTTATCTAAGGATATTGTGCTCTATGATTATTTATTTATTAAATATTATTTTTTAACCTACACTAATTGTAAGGTGGCATTCAATTATTACGTAACACACTTTAGGGGGGAGAGGGTCTTGTAAAACGTTCCGATGCAAGGTTACAAGGGCGGGAGGAGGGTTCACACAACGCATTATGTAACATTTTTTTTTTTAAATTTAAATAAAAAACTAGAAAAATAAAGTCTACCTAAGTTAGGAACCCTTTTCGCTTATGTTTTACGGCGAGTCCCTCGATTATATTGTACGTCATTGTTATATTGAAGTTGAAAATCTCTTGTTTTATTTATTATTACCGCCCGCGAACGCGATTAAAACAATAACAAAGGTACTTTAGCGACTCTCTGGTAACTTATGCAACATAATAAAATTGTGTCTTTTAGGTAAAAAAGGGGACTTAGGTGTTACGTAAAGTTTAGGGAGGGGGGTACAGAAAAATGTTACAGCGTTACTTGAGGGGAAGGGAGGTTCAAAAATCTTTAAAAATTGCGTTACGTAATAATTGAACTCTAGCAGTGATATGTATTCAAACAAACAGACAGACATTTCTAAAAATATTTGAAGTGTGTATAATTAATGTTTTTAGATCCTTATATATATTTTGGTAAAAAAAATCTGATGTAACTAAACTGCTGTATAGATGTACTAAAGAATAATAATATTAATTTTCTATTATTTTTGTAACCTTACAGAAAAAGAAGATAATTGGTTTCATAATGTGGTTTTTACGATCACACTCTGAATCTTATCAAGCGGCTGCATTCCTCCTATTGACATTTGACCGTATTTGGATATATTATTCTTCTGTTTATCACTACTGGTATGGAGTATGGTTGGCTTTCTTGATACTGGGATTGATATTAAGCAAATTTCATGCAATGCTAAGGCCAAAAAGACAAGGGGTCAGCAGAACAGAAGTTGTCAATGAGTGAAGACATATTATGTTGTGTTTATTAATTTAAAAATTAGTTCAATTGTGTTAAATAGAATGAGAATCTATAATTGGGGTCGATGACTGATATTGTAAGATATTTTTATAAGGGATTTTTTTATTATATTTCATGGTGAAATTTGAATATATGGTTGGGATATAAAGTTACACTTATTATCTGACTTTCATTGAGTTAAGTAGGATAACGCGTTTATCGTTTCTATGTTACCATGTAGAAACGAAACTGATTATAAGATAGATGTCATTATATATAGTCATGGAGGTTAGAGACCATAAGTGTTATACTTTAAAATTAGGTAAGGAGTTGTAGTCACTAAGTTTGGTGAACTGGTTAAAAAGACAATAATTTTTATATTATTTCTTTAACTTCAATTATTAAATATAAACTAGTAAATTAATAAGTATTAATTGAAGTTAAGAGCATATCACCACGCCAGCGCTTTTAGTAGTGTTAAAAAGTACGATATAATTACGTAAATTTGTGAGTCAAAGAGGTAAAGGGATGCTAACTCTAATGTTACAAATTAAACTAAACTATATAACAATTCCATAGGTTATTGTATATAATATTTCATAGAAAATTGTTTAAAACTGTTACCATGGTCTTAAATACAGGTCTTCCAACGAAGCCCAATTTCAATACTGAGAGAAGTGAGAGATTAGTACGATCGTGTTTATAACTTTTCTTTCACGTCAACGCCACTATACGCCGTTGCTATATTGGTACGATGTGCAGTTGACTGTAAGCGACACAGTCTCATTTCTCACTATCAATCATACGGCGTATATTTTTCTCTCACAAGTAGTGTGTTATTTAATAATTGTTTTGCGATTTTGTTTTCATTTTTATCTTATTATTTAACTATTTTGTTTGGATTTCACATTGTTCAATACATGATTTGACTTTGTTGCATGAACACCCATCTATATTCATACCTCTGGTGCCGTAAATTGAAACGAACAGCCATCATTAAGCTGACGTACCCCCACTACGTTGCAAGACCTATGTTTTAAACCGTGACTGTTACTACTATAAGTTGTCAAAAACTCAAAACAAGACAGAACCTTTATTACCAACACTAAAATTATTTTCTCTAAAAGTGTGTGAACGAACGAAACGAATGAACAATTGAGTATACTGTTTAGCTTATTTGCAATAGCAACAGTTTTTGACAATTTCCTATTAGTCTATATTCACAGTACTGTACTGTACTGTATCAGCCTGTAAAAAACCTACTTCTGAGCGAAGCCCTCTTCTCCATATAGAAGAAGGGTTGGTGCTTAATCCACCACGCTGCTCCACTGCGGATTGACGGATAATTTCCCTACCATGAGTAACGATCGTTATCAGGTGTCTATGATAACAACCGGGACCGATGGCTTTATGTACTCTCCGAGGCACGGTGGTGAAACCCACAGACATACACCCAGACCGGAAATAAATATTTGTACAAATAGAAATATCTGTCCTGATCGCGAATCGAACCCGGTAACGTGGGCCGCGCGGCGTTGAGGCGACTACTCGCACAACTACCCCAGAACGGTCAAATTCACAGTAGTGTTCTTGTGTAATAAACGACTTTCAAAAGTTTAAATTTTAACTGAGGTTTTTATTTTTTAATTATTTATTGCTATATGTCATACTGTGTATTGTACCCTAGGTACCCTTTTATATGCACATATAATAGAAAATAATCACCATTTGCTTTATTAGATATAAATAATAAGTGTATTATTATTTTTTTACAGACTGAAAAGTAACTACAATTTTGCATTTATTGTTACCGAATATATAATTATTAATGACTACAACTGGGTTATTTAAACTTTTTAAATTTCTATTTTGTTAAAAATGTATGTATCTACTTTGATTTTCTAAATAAGTCTTTTCATCTTATGATATCTTTTTATCTTATAGATGTTTACCAAAAATATGTATATTCAATAATGTCTATGAAATTGTGCACTAATAGAAATATCTAAATTTTTATAGGGTGCATTCGGTTAAGGTTGGAAAATCTATTGTTGTATCTTTAGGTTCATATTATGAATATATTATATCTTAATCAGGCTATAAAAATAAGAAAAAACTACGCAGTAAAAAAATCTTGCAAATTTATTTATTTTCTTAACACGATCGATGGTAGTACGATCTTACCGTGCCTACACATATTTAAACTTTTTGGGGCTCTCAACCTTTGGTATACTAGTAGTATAGTATAGATTATTTTAAGTTATTGAAGTGAAACTTCCTTAGAATTGTGATTTGAAACTCGATGTAATGAAAATTCATCACGATAAAGAAACAAACACAAATGTATAGGTTTAAGTCGGCGAGAGAACGAGATAGGTAAATATAGTCCGCGCGCGAGCTCCGAGGAATCGGTGATTGAGAAAGCGGGCGGGTGTGCGCCGCGCCTGACCATCGCTTCATACCCCACACTCTCACACTACTAGCGACGACCTCGACGTCACACACGCTTATCGAAACTTTTTTTAATTAAGAAATATTAATTCATTTATTTATTTTTTACTTTATTTCTTAAGGCCTATAAGTCAGTAAGGCTGATATTATTTTAATATACTCTTTAGTCTCTGACATCTATTAACTATTAATTAATAAATTTTAAATTGAGTTTGCCAAAGAAGTTTCACTTCTGACATGTGTGCTCCGTCCACACGATATTTTTTTTACCTTTTAAGGGGATAGTAGAGTTAAGATGTTATATTTACTACGTTTTAATTAAGATTTTAACAAAAACTGTTAATAGGAACTTTTGTTTAAACCGAGATTTTACAGCCTACCATAATTTTAACGACATCAAATGATTACCGGTTGAATTCGAAAATACGCAAAATTTACTTTCACTTTTCAGTCAGAGCTTCAAAAAGAACTTTAAAAGCGAGGCGTAGTAAAATAGCCTTACTTTATATGTGGTAAAAACTGAGGAATGTCCCGTATTTCGCAGTATTTACAGGTTGTACGATCTTACCCCATAACCGAATTTAGCCGAACGCACCCTATCTATTTATTGTATGGTACATACTTTTGGAGGATCTGAATAAACACTTCTAGTGATATTATTAATTTATTTATTCCTTCCTTATATGTTATGCCCTTTATAGTACCTACAATTCTACTTTATCCTTATAGTGTTTATTTGACTGATTGATTAAATGAATGAATCAGCCTGTAAACGTTCCACGGCTGTAAAGACTTCTTCTCCATAAAGAACAAATGTTCCAGCTTAATACACCACGCTGCTCCACAGCGTGTGGGCTGATAATTTTCGATCTAGCGGGTGTTTATGATAATAACCGAGACCAGCGACACGGTGGCGAGATCCACAAGGATATACACCTAGACCACAAACGAATATTTTTACAAATACAAATATCAAGCACCAACGGGAATCGAACTCATGACCGCCGACATTAACGTGAAAACTACTACCCTAGAACGGCTGTTTGTCAACGTCTCAGCCATTCGTGCACTCGAGTTTGTCTTGTCTAAGATTAGGTTAAGTTACAGTGGTAGCGTACTTTTTGTGAATGTGGCCTCGAAGAAGGCTCAGCATCACATATCTTATTTAATTGGCCTAGACTTCTTAATCATGATATCATTCCTCGCAAAATGCCCCGTCCTGTAAATATGGAATCTTTGTTGATGCTTAGGTATGTTGTCTTTTTGTTCTTTCATATATAAAAATAGAATTAAATTGTAGATTTATTCATTCATTTATTTATATACTTTATTGCACACTTAAGTACATGAGACAGTAACAAAAAAAAAAAAAAAAAAAAAAAAAATTAAACAGTGCAAAGGTGATTTTATCACGGTGATATTAAGGTGATAGTGATTTCTTACAGACAACCCCTGTCTATAAAGGATACATTGGTGACAAAATTATATATAAATATCATATACATAATTAACCATATGTAGATAAATTAATAATGCTTTAATAGCAATAAATAACTTTATTGCAAACACAAATTACCATACAAAATTACACACAAAGCAAAGTTTAAAATTAAGTACAGAGCGTGCAACGGGTTAATAACTTAATAGTGATCTCTTCCAGATAACCGAACCAGAAATAAGCTTTCAATATAACGGGCTTTTGCATCTTTAATAATAAAAATTTATATAATATATACAACCCATATTTACATACATATTAGATCTGGGAAAAAGTTTCTTCGTATTTTATATACAAATTCAAGATTTTTTCAAAGCTTAATTACATCCATAGGTGCCTACTAATATTACAAAGCTGAATAATTTGTTTCTCAGGAACTACTGGTTGGAATTGAAAAAATATTTTTCTGTTGGATAGCCCATTTACTGAGGAAGCCCTGTGGAAAAATTCTTATAAATTCTGATACAAAACAGCTAACTGGGTATCAGAATTTATCAGTTAAAAAAGTTTTTATAAGATTGAAAAAAATTTCTGATACAGATTTCTATAAGAATCTATCAGTTAAAATTGAGACCAGTTTTGTAACAGGAATTACTGCTTATTTTTTTATAAGAATGATTAAGACTGAATAAGTCATGAGATTTTATCGGGTAATACCGTGAAACAAATAAAAGATTCTATAAGAATATCTGGTTTCATAAGTTTATGTAAGTTTATTCTAGGATAGTTTTAATGAGATATACAAAGTAGATTCACATAGGATAATACTTGTAGAATCTTAGAGATACGATTTTTTTACTCAAATAAGAAAAATTTATAAGTTTATATAAGAATTTTCACTTGCTGAAGTGTCCGATAAAGTATCGAAGATCAGTTATCATTTTTTATAAGAAATTTCTGAACATTCTTATTTTCAAACTCTATAAGATCAAACAAGGAATTCAGATGACAAAGGCTGACCATTTTCTGGTAAAAATTTTATCAGATTTGATTAGCAAGTTATTGTTCGAATAAACTTGTGAAAACTCGAAGCATGTATTATTTGATTCAAATAACCACTACAGCTTTTATGAGATATTTAAAATTTTATCTAATATTTTTGATAATTCAAAGAAAATTTAAAGTAATTATTTCCCTACTAAAAACAGAATTTAGATTCATATTTGTTTCATTATTTATAAATTTTAAGTTGTTTTTTGAACAACAATCATTGTCATTTAAAAAAAATTATGTTTTGTGGAAAAATGATTATGAATTTTATTGTTTTTAAAAACAGAGTTTAAGATATAATTATCTAACATATTGTAACTCAATTTTTTATTAAAATTTAATTTTAACTAAAACTTTTTTTTTGCAATTCTTAGTATTTTTCTTTTCAATCCGAAAAAATTACACATTTTTATTATCAAATGCAATCGCAAATTCTTTTTTTTTTTTGTATTTATAAATCATTCTGGTGAGCATATATGGGCATTTAAGTTTATGTACGATTAATAATTGATAATAAAATAAAATAAATAGTGAATTATTGAATAATACTTTTGAAAAGGATTTGTAATAACATTTTTATAAAACATATCTGAATAAACATATCTGAATGTTTGCATAAGATCTCATAAAAAAATATTTATAAGTCCATGTCATATTATCTATTGAATATAACAGTATTTTTTCGTATCTATAATCCATAATTTTTTTCTATATCGATGTTGAAAATTAAATAGTGCAAATATGGTTACTTTTGAGAATATAATTTACTAATACAACTATAATTAAATAATATAAAAATTTACTTTATAATGATGCTCGTATATATAAAAGTAAATATAAATACGAAAGTTTTCAGTTGGATTAAGTTTTTATAAGAATAAGCATTATAAAAATATTTCGGAACATAAGAATATATCAGATCTTATAAGAATTAAATAATGACCACTTGAAGAAATTTAATTTTTTTAGATTGTAATTTTTTGGAATAAATTTTTAAATGATTATTAAAAAACCACTATTCATTCTTATCAATGCTGTGACAGAATAAAAGCATGTTGACTTGTTTTGATAAAGGATAAGATTTTGAAAAAAATTACTATTTGAAATTCAAAGGATGAACATTAAATTACAAATAATTAAAAATACATAAAGTTTAATATGTGATTTTATATTACTTTTTTAGAATTGACAAAAAAAATTATTAAATTTAACAAAGTGTATGTGTGTGTTATATATGTTTACATGTGTGTATCGATGTTCGCTGTCTGTTGATAGTAGACGGATACAACGTATTATACAGTTGCAATATATCGGAAAACGGTGAGTATTGTTTGCATTTCTCTTAACCAATCACAGGGCTTCCAGCTTTAAGAGTAGCTAAGTGTGGCTCGGGTGACGGGTCTCGGGTTCCCAGTAGCTACGCAGCAGTGTTGCCAGGTTGGGGGATTTTCCCCTAAATTTAGTGGAATTTAGACGGCCTAGTAGAAATTCTAGGGGAAGCATTTTTCTAGGGGATTTGTTTAGGGGATTTAAAAACTCCGTTAAATTTCAATCGAAAATAAAGAACGAAGAAAGATTTGAGTTCAGAAGATACATTATGAAAATAATTTATTACTCAAATATTAATGAGAATGATTACATGCTTAATTTTAATTACAAAAGATATTTTTTTTAATGTAAAAAATACATAAAGTAAATAAACAATGATAGATTTTATCTTTTAAGCAGCATCCTCATCTGAAACTAAAAATATATTAATTAATATAATTTTTGCAAAGATTAAGGAGAGGAAAATTATTTTTTGAATTAAGACACTTTTTTTTCCCCTTACTGAGTGAAGTTTCTCCAAATGCATCATCATTTCCTTCATCATCTGTAACTTGATCCGCTGGTCGATAAATTTTCAATTTGACAAACACAACTTCTCTTGCTGAATTAAAAGAAAATTTTTTATTGAACTGTCAGTTTTATTTATAAATAATTGAATAATTTCAATTAAAATTTTTTATATTTACTTACAACGAGTGTCTACAAAAAGACATAACCCATCGCGCGAGGTAATAATGGTGACGATCAGGGCGTCAAGACTGGCTTGAAATTTTGCAGATAACTCATAATTTTATTCTAATTTTCACTTAGTAAAAATTAAAAAAACAATTATTTATTTATAATAAATAATTTCTGAGATTAATTAAAATAATATATTATAGTAATATGTGTACGTAAAGAAGTAAGAGTAAGTCAAACAATATAGAATTGTTAGCAGTGCAATCTATTGTAAAAATTACAAATTAATTTTACAAAATAATTATTTCGTCAAATATGGTAATCGATATGCCATCTAGCGAAATATTTACATATTGACATGTCAATATCAATAATGAATTAAAAAAATTAAAATGCGTCTATTCTTGGTTAGGTTAATGACATATTCACATTAGGGGTGTCCACTTAGAAAATACATCGATGTTTTTTTCGATGCAATACATCGCGGCTGTGCATCGATGTTTTTCGATGTTTTTTTTTTAAATTGAATTTATTATTTATGTGGGGTAGAAATAATAGTCATAGACTCACTTATCTATGGATTTTTATTTTAAAAGAACACCTTAATCGCCTTGTAACTGCCTACGCTAATACGCTTCCCGTACCAAAATCCGCCATTACATACATTCGGTACATTCCTCCCCGCTCTCGACCAATCACAAGCAGTTTCCTTTTACAGACTATATAAAATTGTAACATTGCTAGTTGCTTATTTAAGTAAAATAAAAGTATACATCTGTATATTCAATTACACAAAATAACAATCCTACGTTTATATTATTACATTAATTTATTATATTTTCTTTAAGAAGTATTTTAAATTTATTTTATTATCAGTTAAACTAAAAAATGTTTTTTTTAAGTTTTAAATTATAAATAATTAAAAATTTAATGTATTTTAAATTATAATAAAATATTATTTTATATTAAACATAAAGTGTATTAATAATAAGATCTTTGACAATTTAAAAAAAAATTGATAATTACAATAATTAAAATAAATTAAAAAAAAATTGATAATTTAAAAGTTAGGGGATTTTTTTTTAATCTAGGGGATTTTGAATGGCGCTTTAGGGGGAATGGATTGAGTTCATCTGGTAACACTGCTACGCAGTAGCTAGTAGACGCCAAGACCAAGACGCCATCTTTGGACGCCATATTATTATTATATAAATATATACTCTTTGGTAGACGCTCGACTCACGTATACGACAGCAGAGTTTAGTTTTTTTGCGCCATTCTTTGTTATAAGTAATAAGTATCTTGCGCTTTTTTGCGATTTACCTAATTTTACTTGAGATTTGACCTTCATTTTATTTTTAAATAATTAAGTTCAGTGTTGAAGTAGTATCCTCATGTATGCGTACGTGAAAGTAATCAACAGTGGAAAATTTACTACTGTTGGAACTAATCAAATCAAAAATTACAATCCGAATCGTCCTAGCAAAGTCTTTGAATTGAAAATAAAAGGCAAATAAAATGTTTGATTGGATTAACAAATGGTGAGTTTTATATAGTACCTATTACATTTTATATTATATTTTATGTATTTTAATGTTTAAATACGTTAAACTTTCAAATCATGTATTTAAACTAAAGTCAACATGTTGTTCTTTCTTTCAAAATCATATAAATTATTTCTTACTTTTTATTAATTATATTTTCTTAAAATAATTGAGTTTCATAGAATATTCATCGTAATAAACAAATATTAGGTTAAGTTTTTGATTCGTAACAAAGTTTGAAATTATCTGTTTAATGAACCTCTTAGAATTTATAAGATCTTTACTGTTTTATTGTTATTAATTAAAAATATGTTATTTTAGAATTCAAAGAAGGTCTGGCAGATCAAATAAACAAGGGTGGACGAGTTCGATTTCCACCAGCAGCTCTGTTATCAGAAAAGAAATCTGTCATTGAAGACAACACCCGTGACATTTTAAATAAAAAGTTATCAGCAATAAATAAGGTATTATTCATAATTTTAAATGATTAATGTTTTTAATTGATTAAACAATTAAACTAAATTTTTTTATTAAGTGAAAATCACTAATGAACAATACTAAATACTTTAATGAAAATTAATAATTCCTTTCAACAGTTTTTTTTTTTTACTTTCAATTATTGTCCATATATACAAGACATTTTTTTTTCAAAATCTAGATTATTACTGTCTTTGCTTAATTAAACTGACTATAGGTACATGTCGCTGTAATTTTATACTTTATAACAATCAATGAGTTTTTATGTCAGAATTTATGACTTCCTTCATTAATTTTTATGGACAAAATTTTTTTAATTCTCTTTATTTATGCTATAGACAAGATTATAACAAATAAACATCATAGTAATTTTTTAAAATTTTAGAAAAGTATGTAAAATGGATCTGGTCAATTCAGAAAATTACCGTGAGTCTTTAACTTTGAAATTTATTGCAATTAACTAGTGAAAATTTTTTATTTTCATTTGTTAGGTGGGGTTTGAATCTCTTTTAAAAAGCTTACGTTGCATGTTAATCACCCCAAATTACATGGTAGTAGGGAAATGATGAATTCTCATTGAGCGTCTTATTTGTAATCCTTTAAGCTGTGTGTTTTTCTAAAATCCGTAATTTCAAAAATAAAGTAATATTCATTGAGATAGATCATTCTCAGTACATTTGTTTCTTCCCATATATTTTGAATTTGAATTGATTTACTTATACCATTACTTACTTACTTACTTCCAGTGGCGCTACAACCCTTTGTGGGTCTTGGCCTCTTCCACAATTTTCCTCCACTTGTCACGATCTCTGGCGACCCTCCTCCAGTTCGTAAACTTGCCCATCTTCCTCAGATCCTCCTCTATGCAGTCCTTCCATCTTTTCCTGGGTCTTCCTCTCGGTCTCTTCTGCTGTGGTGTCCACTCAGTTATTATTTTGGCTGCCCTGGTTTCCGGCATCCTTTCTAAGTGGCCTGCCCACCTCAACCTTTGGGATTTGCAAAATCTGACAATATTCTCACCTTTTATGAGCGCGTCTATTTCATGGTTCATAAGATGTCGATATGTCCCATCGTCATTTTTGACGGTTCCGAATATTCGTCGTAGCACTTTTCTTTCAAATATTGCCAGTCTCTGCTCATCCCTCCGCGTTAGCGTCCACGTTTCGCAGGCATAGGTGACTACGGGCCTGATAATGGTGCGGTATACAGTCAGTTTTGATGAAACGCTAAGCAATTTCGAGGAAAAGATTTCGCTGCACGAATAGAAACACTTGTTGCCGCTAACAATCCTTGCCTTTATCTCATCGTCCATCTCATTCTGGCCAGTAAGCATTGATCCCAAATACTTGAAGCTCTCCACCCCTTCAATATCACTATCGCCAATCTTGATGTGATTTGCTGGCTCAGGCAGTCTAGTAGTTGCCAGATATTTGGTCTTGGATGCATTTATCTGCAATCCATAATTTGCAGACTTGGCTTATACCATTACACTACTATAGATTGTATAAAGCAAATCTACTAAATTAATGAACGGTTAGTGTATAAATAATATATATATTTTTATTTTATATTATTTTTTATATATATATATATTTTAGATTCTTAGTTAATTATATTAATGAAATAGTTTATATTCATTTAGATTATTATGGTGAAATCGAAAAATGACAAAGCTTTTGAAAGACCTGTAGAATCAGATGAATGTAAAGTTGACAAAAACAAATCAGTTCCGAGTAAAGAAATTCAGTCATTGACTCCACCTGACAATACATTGGCTCTGACTGACAAAACAATTGAGTTACCATTAACAGATTACGAAGCTAGCTCATTACAACATGGCACTGTACCATTTGAAATGAAAACAAAATCATCTGATGATCCAACTACTTCAGAGTAAGTTTTGATTATTCATATGCATAATAAATGTTATAGATTTAATTATAAACAAAAATAATTTCTGTTTCATAAGAAAAAAAAGGCACTGACAGTTTTTTTTTTTACGTAGTTTATGATGAAAATCATAATTTTGTAATATAAAATGTTTTTTTACGTTTATAACATGCGTTTAATTAAATCTATGTTTTTTTTGTTCTGTTCAAGCTGAATTTTTTTTGCTTGTAATTATAGTGCTCACAAATGTAAAAGATACTATTAATATACTTCATGACTTGAAATTTATTTTAGTGTTTTGAAATCTGGAAAAGCAAAGAAAAACATCATGATAATAAAAAGGATGAGTTGATCGTGCGAATGAGTGAAATGAAACGTCGTATTGAAGACCTCAAAAAAGGATTAGAACTTCAAAGAAAAATGATCCGAAAATATTGGATTTTTGGAACGAGCACAAAGGTATTAAACTTATTTGTTAAATCTATATCAAATATATATCTTCTTATATATAAAATTCTCGTGTCACGGGGTTCGAACTTGAACTCCTTCGAAACGGCTCGACCGATTCTCATGAAATTTTGTGAGCATATTGAGTAGGTCTGAGAATCGGCCAACATCTATTTTTTATACCCTTAAGTAATAAGGGTTGTTCACCCTTAAAAATTTTTTTTAATTTTTGGACGAAATTTTTTGTTTTTATTTTTTTATAATGTGGCATTAAAAAATACATACAACCCTAAATTTTTACTTTTTTATCACCAACCCCTATTTTTTATAGAAATTACTTAAAAATTATTTATATGGCAAAACAACGTTTGCGGGGTCAGCTAGTATATATATATATATATATATATATATTTAAGCATTCTTCACAGAAGTTGTTTTAACTTTTTCATCTAAAGCGAATTTATTATCTTAAGCATTTCAATTGCAGATATTTTTTTATATTATCTGAAAGAATCAGCCCAGTTTGATAAAGATAAACACGATGCACAGATGAAACAGTTTTATAACTATGTATCGAGTAAAATATCCGGTACCCGAGCCAAAAAGAAACGTCCAAATGAAAAGAAACTACCAAAGGTAATTAAAATTTAAAAGCGTGATTAAAAATAAAAAAATTATAAATATTTAAACTCAAAAAAAGTTCAACCTATTTTGAAGTAAATTTTAATTGGTAATTTGTTTATTCTTCATTTTAAGAACAATGGTATGAGTGTTGTATATTTTTTTTTTTAGGTAAAACCGGTGGAAAGTAGTGACACTGAAGATATTTCAGACATTGAGGAAGATACCATAGCCTCAAATGGAGAGGAAGATAGCGGAGAGTCTACCGAAGAAGTGTCTGATCAAGAGTCCGATAATGCCATGATTCAAGAAAGACAGGAAGAAGTTGAAAAAACTGATGTTGATCATGAAGCTGAGACTACAGTCGCAATTGTAAATACAATTGAGGAAAAATCTATTGAAGAGAGAAAAGAAGAGAGTGAACCCAACAACAGTTCCAACCCTAATAATAGTGAGGAAAAAGTAACTGATTAAGATTGAAAAAATTATAAAGTGACGGATATATTCATTTATACTCAAATATCTGCTAATTTTAAAGATATAAACCAACATGATTTTTCATTACTATAGTTATAAGTTAAATTAACTAATTATAAACCTATTCTAATATTTTCTGTATTTCTAATATTAAATTTATTGGCTTACTACTATTTTAAACGCATTTCTACTTTATAACATTTGTAAGTCTTAGAAAGACTTACAAATGTTATAAATTTGATATTTGATGTAAGTTTCATAGAAAAAATAAAAAAATAATAATCATGATTATATACTTAATTGATCAAATTATGAATGTTTTCTTTTAGTTTATGTTATGGATAAATATCTGTAGATTCAGCATAAATAATTTAGGAATGATCGAAAGTGAGTCATAAAAATTGAAACATAATAAATATAATTAACCTGAATATGATCGGTTTGATCTTTTACATTGATTACTTGAATAATTTTGAATATTGATGTAAATTTCGAAATCGTCACATCATTCTGTATTTTAAGAAAAAAAAATCCTTATAAAAATTGGTAACTTATATTTTTATAAGAATATATCAGATATTTTCCACAATATTGTTTGAAATTCTTCCAAAGCTATTCATAGAAATTAATCTTATTAAAACTGATGCAAATGTTATGTGAATAAACTCATTAAATCTCATAAAATTATTTGCCATTATAGCATTCAAGTTCTCTGAAGTTTCTCAAAAAAATACTTCTACGCATTAATCTCATTAAAATAATGGAAATATAACATGAATTTACTGATTAAATCTTATAAAAGTTCGGTTAGGTTCGCATTTAATTAACCTTGAATGTTGTATATCAGTATACAATCTCATACCACCACTCCGACAAAGTTCTCCTTAAATCTCATTTGTTCTCGTAATTATTATAATCTTAAAATAATTCAGTTTCCCGAACTTATAAATACTCATAGCTAAACAATTTTATTACTCAACTCTCATAAATTCCAATTAAACTTATCAGAGTTTTGCCTAAAAAATTGTTGAACCCTCTATTGCTAAGAGAAAATAATTGTATAAGAATTTTCGAGGTTTTTCAGTGACAAAGGCAGATCGCTTTCTCATAACCAATTTTTTTATGAGAATTTATAAGACTTTTTCCATAGGGAGGGTATAGGCTATATAACATCACGCTACGACCAATAGGGTCTGAGCAATAATAAGAAATGTTACAAAAACGGGAAAAGTAATCTTTTTTGAGAGCTTCCGTTGCGTCCTTTATTATTTCTCTTTTCGAGATTTTTTTTAAACTATAGTTCCACTTTTAAAGTATACTTATATAACATTACTCTTTTACTGAGAATTTTCGAAAAAAAAAAAAAGCTCTATAATACGTTAAACAACCCAGGAATCAAACCTGAGACCAACGAGGCGCGGGGTACCTTCTCTTAAAACAGTCCTTTATATCGTTAATAAAAAAATAGTAGGGATCCCATTATCAAACCCTAAGGAACACCATAAGTTATTGGAACAAATCCTGACTCATAACCATTGAAAACAACCTTTTGAGTCCGATTAGTTATGTACCACTTAAACCAACGCCACGAGTTACCACGAATACCATTGAATGCAAGTTTTTCAAAAAGATTTTGTGATCAACTATGTTAAAGGATCTTATTTGAAAGGCCGGCAACGCACCTGCAAATATCTGATCTAGCGGGCGCCGTAAAGCGCCATCGACCGGACTACTCCGGCATGGAGTCGTCGACACGCTATACTCTGTCCGCCCATATTCAGCATTAGCCGACCAAGGACGGACGTGGTGCCGACGAGCTTCGGCGCGGGTTAGCGAAAGTGCTCGTCGAAGCACCACCTTGCGTCGAGTACAAGGCCCAGATATTTCATGTGGGCCCGGATACCGACCACAGTATTGCTTACCGTTATCGAGGCACCGGCGGGTGGAGCACGTCGAGGCCCATGGAAAATCAGGGCCTCAAACTTGTTAAGGGCCACCCTTACTCCAGTGCCTCGATCATCCTGACCACCTCTGCGGTACCTGAGGTGGCCAGGGATGCCGCCTTCTCGAAGGTCCCACCCTGGGCTGTGACCAGAGTGTCATCGGCGTAACAAATTAAGCCCAGCCCAGAGGGGAGCCGGCCACGGAGGACCCAGTCGCATCCGATATCCCACAGGAGCGGACCGAGAACAAAACCCTGTGGGACGCTGCACGACATGGGCCTCCTGACAACGTCCCCTTCCCGGTTCACGAAGAGGACGCTGCTACCGTCAAGGTAGTCTGCCACCAGCCGCCTTAGGTAGAGGGGCACTCCATGGAACCAGAGTGCCTCCGTGATGCAGCGACTATCCTCTCCAACAGCTTGCCCACCTCGCCCAGCAGCACGATAGGCCTGAAGGCAGCGACTGATGTCGAAGGCCGTCCCGGCTTCGGCAGGGGCACGAGCTTTCCCTCCTTCCAGCAGTCAGGGAATCATCCGGACACCAGGCTAGTGTCGAACAGTTCCCTGATCGGAGGGTAGGCCTCGAGAACCGGTCGGGGTCCGTGGAATGGCGGCGAGTCGGCTGCGGTGTCTCGCAGGGATCGGGTTTTGGGTCCGATACTGTGGGACATCGGGTATGACTAGTTCCTGCGAGGCCGTCTCCTCCCCGGGATGGGTGTCATCTGCTATGCGGATGATACCCTCGTTTACTCCCGGGGACGTAACTTCAAGGAGGTGGCGTGGCTGGCCGAGGTCGGAGTCGACCTCGTGATAAGCTGCATAAAGAGTTTAGGGCTTCGTGTCAGAATTGATAAGACCGAAGCCCTTCTCTTCCGTGGGACCGGATGCAAGGGACTCCCACTGGGGGCTACCCTGCAGATCGGAGAGGGGAGGGTCCGGATGAACTCCCAAATCAAATATCTGGAGGTGGGCGGCGCTGCGTCAAGGTCTGATAACGGTCCTCGGAGGGGACTTGTCGCTCTCGAGCATCATCACCGCGATGCTCGGCGACGACGTGTCCTGGAAGGCGATTTCCTCCTTCTGTGAAACAGTAATGTCCCAGAAGGAGGCCGACGAGCGGGTGAGAGAGGACGCCGCCGACGTGGCCTCCATCCGCGGGCGATGAATGGGGGTGCGTAGGAGACGCTACTTAATGCGCCTCTAGTAACGCCAGTAACCCGGTCCTGCTAGACATGGTGTCGACGGGACTGTTCAGAGGTGAGCCGGACAGTCCCCATGGAGGAGAAGTCTGTCCTTTCCGCCGAGGCCAGCCTGTCGCGGGAGGGATCCTGTTGCCTGCAGATCCGGGACCCTCCAATTGAAGCGGCTGTAGGCTCCCGCAGGGGTTTAGTACGGTATTGCACTTCCAAAGTGCCGAGTCCGACATAGGTATAGGACTGCCGAAACGGGCGTCCTGGATATCATCCGTAAATGGATTCCCCTGTGTCACAAAAAAAAACACAATATGTATTATGGTAAGTCAAAATACGATAATTTTCAACCCTGCTTCGAAGTATAGTGAAAAGACTATTCAGCAGGGGTGTGTGATAATTATTGATAATTTTGGAATGGGGATAGGCAGAAATAATGGGACGAAGTCGCGATGACCTTTTTTTTTAGGAATTCGGATAGTCTGGGGATTAAAAAATTGGTTTGGAGTCCTGACGACCTTTTTATTTTTAGGGATTCGGGTAGCCTCGAGAGTAAAAGAATTGGTTTGGGGTCATGAGAACCTTTTTTTTTTCGTGTACAGGAAAATTTGTTGGGCATTTACCCGCGGAAATACCAAACCAACGACGTTAGCCGAGTGTAAATATAAGAAATATTGTTTAAAATTCGCTCATTAAATACAAAAGGGGCACAAATAAAAAAATGCCAAAATCGTTTTATTGCAAAAAAGTGTTCAAAATTGATTGTATTTTATGATAAAATGAAGACACTAGTCAAAGTCGCTTTTATTGTGACCAAAACGCACGAGCGCCTCTTTTGTATTTTATTGGTTTGCTGACAAACTTCAGTGCAAAAGGGCCACATTTCGAAAAAGTGCCCGTGATATAATTAATTGTTTCATGCAGAAGTGCCATAATCTATAATATAAAAATAAGTCGGGTTTTCCTTCCTGACGCTATAATTCCAGAACGCACGAACCGATTTCGACGGTTTTGCATTCGTTAGAAAGGTCTCGGGCTCCGTGAGCTTTATAGCAAACAAAATTCAGGAAAAATTTCAAAAGAAAAGCAGGAAAACGGGGAAAATCATTTTTCATATGTATATGAAATATTTTTAATTTTTCAAAAAATTCAGATAATTTTTTTCCCGCCAAAACAAAAAAAAACAGGCGTTGATTAGGTGAGCTCCAGGGTTGTGGGTTCGATTTCCACCTCCGAGTCTAGCTGTAATATTATACATATTATTATATAAACAAACAATCAGCGCCATCTCTGATACATAGCATGTACTACAAACCAATATGGTTTTGCATGATGGTGGAGCAGATGGCGCCAGGACGTGGTGAGAGTATCCCTTACGAAAATAAGTTGGGGGCGAAACGGAGTTCGCCGGGTTTGCTAGTTATTTTGAAAATTGACCGTTTATTAAAGCAATATTAGGTATTTTTTAAATAAAATTAAGAAAATTATTTGGTCAAGACAAGACTGTCCTAAAATATGAAAATAAAGAGGTTTTTAACAACCTGTATAAAATACAATTTTAGGTTTGTGACTGTTTTGTATTTAATGAGCGAATTGTTAACAATTCCCAATTACGTGCGGTTCTGGCAGTTGTACGAAATTTTTTCATCTGGTACGATAATATTCGAATACCGGTACGATTATTCTGTCGCACTCATCTGGTAGCCCTGCTCTTTACCGAGATTTAGGGATGTTCATCGGAAAAAATTATCGATTATTTTATTATCGATAATTATCGGATCGTGTTATCGATAGTTATCGATAATTATCGAACTAACAGTTATCGATAATTATCAGATGAAAATTATCGATAGTTAGCGACAGTTATCGATAATTATCGAATGAAAGTTATCGATAATATTCGGATGATTCGATAATTATCGGATGATATCATAAATATTGGCACACGAAAAAAAAAAGGTCATCTGATATCCTGTATCGATATTTACTAAAAAAAATGACAACGAACATCGACATTTTCCTCTGTAGCCTATCGAAATTCCTAAAAAAAATGTTATCCGACATCCAGCATCGAATTTTACCCCTGTACCCCTATATCCTACATATATACCCTATCCGAATACCTAAAAAAATTCGTCACTTCTCCCTATCAAACATATTACTCGATAATTATCAGCTGACATATACCCATAATTATCGATTATTATCGGATCTCAAAAAAATTATCGATAATTATCGGATGACAAATTATCGATAATTATCGCAAACCCCTACCGTAGGGATGTTCTTCGGAAAAATTTATCGATGATTTTATTATTGATAATTATCGTATCGAGTTATCGATAATTATCGAATGAACAGTTATCGATAATTATCGGATGAAAATTATCGATAGTTGGTGACAGTACGGCATACTTATTGAATCACAATTATCGATATTTATCGGATCACAAAACACTTATCGATAATTATCGGATCAAAAAAAATATCGATGATTATCGGATGTAAAATTATAAATAGTAATCGATAATTATCAAATGAAAAACTATCGATAATTTTTTTTTTACTATCGATAATTATGGGATCAAAATTATCGAATAAAACTTATCGATAATTATCAAATGAAAAATTATCGAGTAGTTACAAATTATCGATAATTATTGCACACCCTACCCTACCGAGATTGACAAATGACAATTTACTATGAAAGAAGTGTTTGTTTCATGGAATATTAAATATACATGTATATGTATGGTTAGTCTGTTAAGTGTAAATTTTGTAGGTTAATAAAATATTTGTAATTGTTTTGTTACAAATGTTAAAATCCGAACTTCAATAAAAATGGATGAAAAAGAAGAATTACATTTAACCTCGCAAGAGCTACAAGTTTTGTCCGAGCTTGATAGGTATCATGTTGTTATTATTTTGTAATAGCTTAAACTTTGTAACTATAATCGGCTTCATTTAGATAAAGATTGTGGCTTTAAAAACAATATTCTGTTAATCATTATAGCAATAAAAAATTTCTAATGTATTATTTTAAAAATATTTTTGTTAAGTAAACAAATAATATCTATTGACTTGGAAAACTTTAGTAGATGTGATTACTTGTAATTTTTTCAGTCGCCAATTTGGATTTCTGAAGCTCCGTGGCAGTGAACATGGCAGAACCCGAGCACTGATTCTCAAAGCGGTTAAATACCTGGAGGGAATGTTGGTACAAGTTAAGGTATTATTTAAAAAATATATAATTTTAAATTTTGATTTTCATAATAATGTTCAATTTTTAATTTAATTTCACCATGCATCACTCAAAAAGGTATATTTTGTTACTTATTAGTAAAATTGAGATGTTTCCTAAGTAATTTTCTATATCTATATTAACAAAACTCAATGACGCTTGTACATTATTTAAACTTTGGATAAATTGGAAGAGAGGATGAGAATTGAAATCTAGTTCTTTTTTACGTTTCAAATGATTTTTTTGTTTTTATGATTGTATAGACAATAGATCAAACATCAAAAGCAAATATCTTAAAAATATGTAAGAGATGCCAAATATTTATTTTTTGATGAAAATTAAAATGAGATACAAATTGTGTTTTACTAACACCCATTGCGGTTGGCAGTGTATTGCTAGCATCTATTTGTAGTTAGCAGTGTACTTTTCACTCTAGGGTTGTGGGTTTGATTCCCGCCCTGAGTTTAGGTATAATATTTATATATACATGTCTTTATTAAAAAATATATTATCCATATCTATTTCGGAAGCTATTACCTAAACACAGGCATTAAGTTGCCTACCTCAGAAACAGACCTTGTGTGTATGTGATTAATACATATTTAATTTAACATATTCTTTGAAAATAAGTGTATAAAATATGTGTGTACATAATAAAGAAAAAAAATTGTGAATATATTTTTATAAACCACATTTCTATTTTTTTCATTAGAAAATCATACTACCGAGTGCTATTAGATAAAAGTATTCAAGATTAACTTTAACTAACTTGAAAATGTATTGATTCTAAGTATCAATATACTTACCGAAAACTATGACATTTAATATTTTCCATACTATGTATATTTTATTTATAAAGATTAAGAAGATTTGTTTGTAATTGAAAGGTTAGCTTATAAATTTATAGCACCACTTCATTAAATCTATTAAAATATTAATGTCTAAACCAAGACATCTGCTCTAATTTTATTTTATTTTTTTTTGCATTAGAGAGCTCTATTATCTTAGAAGCTTATTATATAGAAGCTTATATATTATATAAGTCTATATAATAAAACATTATGCTATTATGTGTTTCAGTAGTAGTGTGGTAAAATTAAACAGTTATAAAATGTGTTGGAAGACTAGTAAATAAATAAGTTAATAGCATTTAGAAATTAAAGTTTCTTATAATTTTTATTGAAAGTAGTAAAATGAGATTTTTTTTAAAAGTTTTTTATAATGCATGTTGTATCTGACAGGAAGAAGAAAGGGCTTGCTCTCCTGGAGATAGGAGAGACATATGTATAGATCCAAAGACTTATTGCAAGTTGGGTCACTTCCATTTATTGTTAGAAGACTATGCTAAAGGTAAACTATTTTAATTTAAAATATATAATATATTGTTCAAAAAATAAATATATTTAATTTTAAACTTTATTCTTTCAAGCAAAATATAATTTGTTTAAGAAATAAACAAAAAATGTTATATTAATAATATACTGACTGAAAAAAAGTACATTTTTTTTATAAACTGCAGCAGTATTGGAAAATCAATAACCACATACAGATACAGGTTTTTAATTAAAAGATAATTTTTTTTTCAGTTCAATTTACTCAGTTTTATGTAAGGAGTATTGTCAATATTCATGATATAGAACTTCTTGGATGACATAAAATATATTAATAATGATTTTGATCATTGCATATTTTGTTACAGCAATGTCAGCTTATCAGAAGTTTTACTCACTGGAACCAGAAAATTGGAAAGATCCGCTCTTTCTGTACGGACTCGGTCTTTGCTATTACCATTACAATGCTTTTGACTGGTAAGTATAAAGAATATATTTATATTAATTATTTAGATTACATGTATAACTAATGATATTTAATATTTTTCTGCTTCTATTGGCAAGCGTGTTGCTTTGTAGCTTACAATCTTTCTTTTAAAAAAAAAGGCTTAATTCAAGTGTTAAAGTCAGACCAGTAAATACTAAGCGAAGTGCATTAAATGGCTGTCTAAAAAAATTGGTAAAATCGGTCAAGTAGATCTCGGGATCTACTTGACCGATTTTACCGCGATCAGCACGTTTAAAAAAAAAACAAATTATTCGACTTTGTTATTAATATAATAAATATGAAAAAAAAAAATTTACAAATATTTCGATTACTTTTAAACTCATACAAATTTAAATCAAGCTGAATTTAAACCATAATTGATGCATACTTATCAATATTCTTAATTGTACCCTGGTTCTTTATATGAGATACATTAAGCAAAGCCAGTACCAACAGTAGTGGAGATTTTAGAGAGTGCAATCAATTATTAATGGATGATGATGATGATGCAATGGGTTGGTTTATTTTTTATAACTATTAATATTATAAATGCCTATTAATGTTATAAATTATCATCCTATTAAAATTATAAAGTTTGTTTCGATGTTTGTTACTTTTTCAAGCAAAAACTACTGAACGGATTTAGTTGAAACTACAGTAATAACTTATAGATCAGAATAACACATAGGTTACAATTTAGAAATATTTTGGTCATAATAAATCATCGTTTAAAAATTGTCACACAAAAACGCATAAGTGACGCCTATACCGCGGCGCTTACGACCTTCTTTTCGCGAGAATTCACTCAAGTGTCGACTGGGACCATTTATTACTGTGCACTCTGCAAGCGTGTAGGAACGTTTTTTGTATGAGTCTTTGTTACCGAGCTATTGTAAGAATTTGATACGGATAGTCTGAAGCCTGGGGAGAGACGTAGGCTTGTTTTTGTCAATATAAGCATGCGGGCGGAAGATAGTTTTATATAATTTTTTAATTTAAATACTGTTTCTCTATATCAAGATAAACATGAAATTATAAAATGAAGTAAAAAAAAAATAAATAAAGTGTGATATAGAGATCAAAATATAGGATAGACCAGACCTGGGCAAATGGCGGCCCGCGGGCCGGATGCGGCCTGCGGTAGCATTTTGTCAGGCCCCTGAAGCATTGTATATAATATTATTAAAAACACAAATATTAGTTTTTGTCTATTACAGTATGTATAATAAAAAAAAATAATTAGAAAAAAACTATTTGACCCGGGGTCAAATTTTCATCTGCAAGGTGGCCCGACTATCAAAATATTTGCCCACCCCTGGGATAGACCCTCTATGATAATAGAGGAAAAATATATTCATGATGGGTTTTGCCCAAATACATGTGTTTTAATTCGGTAACTGATAGGTGTTTCCTTATAAAAGTGTTATCGAGAAAAACCAAACTACGAGACAACATTAAAATTTTCCTTTTTTTATTGTATGTAATCAATTTTTGTTGTATGTAACTTGACGACAACGCCATCTAGCTCATTTATTGAAAACACTATAATACATTATATTAATTTGTAGATGGCGTAAAAATTGAATATTTGTAAATTTGTATTTAGTTGTTTGTTGTTTAATTTTGAATATGTTTTGGTAATTATGGTCTAAAATAAATACATAGGACAAGACGTCATTTAACGAAAAGTTTTATTTGAAACGAATTTGCTCCATTCAGCCTTTTTAATTTTATTTTGGTCACACAGAGAAGTAATTAATTGTTGTGCCTAAAAGAGTTGTAGTAAAATTGTTTGTATCTTGTGGATGCCAAACACGTGCTTCTTTGACGCGTTAAGTCTTTTGGTAATTTAAAAATATTCAAATTCATTTTATTTGCAAATATAAATTATACAAGGATGTCATTAATATAAATATGAGGGACATTTGAAAGGTTCGTAGCCTAACCAGGAAAATGAGAACATAGGAATTTATCCATTATTAATTTTTTTACATATACTGACTCCTAGTCCTATAAAATTCTTCCATCAGTGGGGCAGGGCTTCTGTACCAGCTTTAAAAAAATCTTCGCCCATACCTTAAAAGTATGCGTCGACAGTAGCTTTAATCTCATTTGTAGAAAATTTTTGACCTACTAAGTGGTTTTTGAGCTTTTGGAATAGATAAAAATCCGATGGAGTGAGATCAGAAGACTACGGGGCATGGGGCAACAATTCGAAGCCAAACTGATGAATTTCTGCCAGTCTCGACTGACGTGTTAACTCGCACATTATCCTAGTAAAACAAAACTTTTCTTCGTAACAATCTTGAACATTTTTCTTTAATTAATTCACGTAAACTTCGCAGGAGGTTACAATAATAGGCCGAGTTTACTATGATTACACCCTTCGCACCTCAAAAAAACTGATACCGCCGACTGACGCCGAGTTTATTGTTTGACTCTTTTCTAAGTAGTCCACCATGATTACAGCATTCGCATCCCAAAAAACTGACACCATTACTTTACCGGCGGTGGAGGCGGTGGCGGTGGTGGCGGCTGGATATCCTGGTCTTTTCAATGGTTTAGATTGTTTTTTTTTTTTTGTTTCTGGAGACTGGTGGTGCACCTAGGTTTCATGCATAGTCTCAAATCTTTCAATAAATTTACTTGGGTCAGCCTCAAACAGCTCCTAACAGTGTCGAGAAAATGTTAGTCGAACGCATTTTCTTTCAATTGAAAGTAGCCGAGACACCCACCGCGCAGGCACCTTTGAAAAGTGCAGATTAGCGGTAATTATGTGGTGCGTTCGTTCAGATGAGATGTTAATGGTGTGAGTCAAATGGAGATAGCTGTATCTCCTTATCAGTCAACTCCGGTCAGATAAAGACAAATCACAAAACAAACACATCAAACAATGATGTTCGATTTTATTCATTTTTTAAAATTATCACTACTTGTTCGTCGTTGTAGTATGAGAAACCGTAACGAATGCAAATTATGTAATAAATTTTACGCAATAGGGTACTTTCGGTAGTGAAAAAAAAATTATGAGATTTGATAAAAATTAAAATGTATGTAGAAATATACTTAAATATTCTGATTTTGAGTCATAAAAGCACATTATTGTTTTATTATATTGAAATTAAAAGTCGTAATTTTTAATCTGTATATCACGTGATCTAAAACACGAGCCGCCATGATGTGACGTCCTAAAGACAATGTTTCCGATGTACACTGCGAGCACTCCTGAGTGCTCTCACTAGTAAAAAATTCGTTCCTTTATTGAGTGCCTGTACACTGCCGCAATACCATATAGAAATATATGACGTAATAAATAGCATAATTTTTGTACTGTGAGCACTGGCGCTTTCGAGGTAAGGTGCTTTCAGTAGTAGTTGATCACCTGATTAAAAAATATAACAGCACAAATGATTTGTTATTCAAAAATGTCAACAATATTCAAAAATTAATTTTTGAATATTGTTCAATTTATTTTTGAACAGAAAACGTATGTATACATGATAAATATTTTATTTGAAAACAATGTCGAAAAATTACGATGATAGTATACTGGACTGCGTTCCGTTTTATCAGTAACCAGTATAGCACAGTATAGCAAACTAAAAATTAACAGCTTCGCAGTATACTGAATTGACGTCACACCTCAGAGTGCTCTCAGTGTATAGCGGAACACAACTTTATGCATATTACGTCACCAAAATAGGTGACCGCGTTTTCGCGGGAATTAAAAAGGTTTAAAATTTAATTTAATTTTATGGCAAGAAAGCGTGTTTATTTTGCCGAAATAATTTTTTTTGTGGCTTTTTATTACGAAAATTAACATTTTGAAGTACTTTTTCAAACATAGTAGAATACCCTAATAGTCTAGCTTGAAGGTAGTTTCATAAAAATAGTATGCTTCTAACTATATTAGGTTACGAACTGTTCAAATGACCCTCGTACAAGCACGTACCTACAAGCTATATCCAGCAGAGTGGCGTGCAATAATTTCATTGTTGAAATTACATACATTTAAAAATCATAAAAAAAAGATAAATATAAAATATTTAAAATACAACATTACTCACAGATTTAGTCATTAAAACACTTAGTAAATTAATTTAATAATTTCATTTAACATATTAATATAATAAAATAAAATATATATATTCTAACCAAAGTAAGAAAACAAAATTTAATGATAATTTAAGGTTGGTTAGATTGTGGTTTTGTGTTTGTGTGGTTTTTATACGTCATATAGTTCTAATATATTGTGTTAATAAATTATTAATATTTAGGAGGATACAATTCCAATTAACATTGAATATCTAAGCAGAACATTTGAATTTGAAAATCAGGAAAATTCGAATACAAAACATTATAATCACTTAGGTTGGTGCGCAAAGCAATTAATACATTTCTGTGTTTTTAATATTAAACTTCTGGAGACTGTGGAGCAAGCAATAACTTTGAAGTTCTCTATGATTAGGTGCAAATATAGAGTATTGATTTTTTTCCCTACATATTGCTCTTAAATAAAAAGTAAATAATGAAGAAGAAGAAAAGGCTTTGAAAAAATATACTTTATTATTAATCTATAATGCTGGTGAAGGTAAAAGAAACATCTTTTAATGATTAGGTCGGTATTATTACAGAATGAAGGTAAATCCTCTTTCAATGCTAATAATGCCTCGATGCGTGGTAATACGTATTGCAATGAAAAACAACTGGTATGTTTATAATTTAACAATTTATTCCCTCTTTAACCATTCTCAATAATCAATCTGTATCTGATTCTGCTTGCTAGACGTACAATTTTTACATAAAGTCCATACGAATTGTTTTGGAAATCGTTCACAAGTAAGCAAAATCAGACATAAATTAATTATTGCGACCTGCCGTTTGTTATTTTTATGTTTATTATCACTTACTATTTTAATTTTTTCATCAACAAAAACTTTTTGTAAAATTTTAAAAACTAAAACGAACACATCTAACTGGTTTTTATAATCTATTCATATTTATATGATTCATTTTTTTCTTTTTGTGTAATATTTTCGGCCTTTGGCTCTATAATAATTATATTTTTGTAGTTTTGGCTTTCTACTAATTCAATCTTTTACCACTGATATTAATGAAGTTCTGTTGAAACATAAAAGTTTTTTCACGTAGTTGAAACATAAAAGTTTTTTAACGAATTTCAGTCGTTAGGATAAAAATACGGTATAAAAAAAGACTTATTTCTATGAAATTAATACTTACTACTATTTGATACTTAATTTGATACTACCTTAGGAAAAGATGACCGTGTGTGTATGTTAAACATATTTATTATTATTGTTATTCAATTAGCTATAATAAGTTATTAAATCCAAAATACATATTTTTATCTAAATAACTATTTAACTATTTTATCCATTTGTCTGATCCTATTAGTTACGTTATCAAATAAAATCGAACATAATAATTCCATCCCTAAACAATATAGATTCTAAGAAAATAAAATATATTTGTTATATATAAATGATTATATATATATTTCTATTTTTTTAATGGTTCATTTGGTGTACAAAAAATATTTGTAGTTTCCTTGCCTAACAGTTGGACATTTACAAATAAGAAAGCGTTTTGGTTTTCATAATTTTGTTACACATTTATATTTTTGAAGTGAAACTTCTTTATCGGGGTTGGAAAGATTTTTTCGTTACGCGCCATCTTGCGTTACGCGCCATCTTGCGTTACGCGCCATCTTGCGTTACGCGCCATCTTGCGTTACGCGCCATCTTGCGTTACGCGCCATCTTGTTCTTGATTATTGCGTATTTCAGTCGTTTTTCAATAAACACATGCGCAAGGAAGATTCCGAGTGGTAGTAGATGAACTCCTATATATATAAATAAATAGTTAAACTAAATAAATCAAATATCAAATTTTGAATGCTACAAAATGTGGCTCTCGCAGGGTTTTGAACTTGCAGCTCTCGAGCGATATACGAAATTCAATTCGCGTTGGCAGCCACTGCGCTAGCAATCTCTAAGATTCTTGAGTGAAATTAAGTATCACTATATAGAAGTTTGCAGTTATTGTATGATGTATTCTATAGTGAGTAGGTAATTCGAATATAAATATGTCCGAACGCAAACACAGGACTCATATAATTACGATCGTATAAAAAGTAAACTGTTTTTATTATAAGTTTCACTTCTTACGAGTGTATGCTAGACACGCAATTTTTTTTTTTTTTAAAAGGACTGTCTTACTTTATTAGTTATACAATACGTATATACATATAACAGATAAATAATTTGTATTCTGTAATATGTCTATATGTATGTACTTATAAAATCATAACGGCTTTTAGCCATTAGCAGACTTTTTCAAATCCATTGATCTATAAAAAGGGTTTTTTAGATCAATTATTTAAATCATATTTATATTTAAAGAAGGAGAATGACGCTCACAATTGGTGTTGCCAGGCTTCCGGATAAAGCCGGACATAGTTAGGCTTTTTGATTGCGTGTCTGGCCAAAATAAACGGATGTTCGGCTTGTCCGGCTTTTGTTATGCTTTTTACATTTCGCAAACGACCAAGCAGGAATTTGATAATGTTGATAAACGAGATTTATGGTAATAATAATAAAAAACTTGATTTTACATACAAAGTTTTTGTCGTATGTGTATATTAATTATTAATCCTTAATAATGTATAGTGTCCGGCCTGTTTACTCAAATGTCCGGCCAAACTGGATGGTCTGTCCGGCTTTTACGTTTGGCTTCCTGGTAACCCTTCTCACAATATTGTTTGAATACTTTTAAAATAAATTGTTAACTCAGTTAAACAAAGTTATTTATTAAATATTAATTTATTAAAATATTACCAAGATTTTATATCAGATAATTTCGATTTTGGTATATATATTTAGGTTTATTTAATTTTTAATATATTTTTTTAATAAACTTTTAAAAAATTATTTACGCCGTTTCGTCATAGACCGGATGATTGAAAAATCCAAACACATTTATTTAGTTGGATTTAAAAAAGCATATGTATTTGTAAAGGATGTCGTGTAGAGAATTAGAGATAGAGATATTCGTCGCGATAGTATAATCTGCGTTCGTGATTCACCGGACGTAGGACGAGCGTTCAGCGCGGAGTGCGCGGGGCGTAGGGAGCGGTAGGGTCCGCGGGCGGGGGCCCTGCGGTAGGGCGCGGAGGGGCGCGCGGTGCGGGACGGTGCACGCTGCAGCGCGAGGTCGTCGCTCGCTCGCTCGCGCCGCGTTCGGCCAGTCGGGAGCGGGATGCGGTGACGTAAACTGCATTGGCGCGGGCCGCGAACGTAGTGTGGGACGGGACGTGTCGTGGTCGATGTTTTTATTTATCGAGTGCGTGCCTTGAACCACCCTGTGTGACTGTGATTGTACCGATTTTTCTCTGACGACATCCCCGCTCTTCACTACGTAGGCCACTGCGGCCATTTCGTTTCACCTGGATTGGATCCGAGGATCCCCAAAATGGTGAGTACTGAGTACGGTCGAAACTCCCGACCGTGGTTTGTTTACGTCGGCTGTCGTGCCGCCTCACTCTCTCAACCTGCCGCCCATATCCCTACGTCGCGTTCGCACGCGACTTTATTTTATTTTTTGTTACCAAAATGTAGGTAGACACCTACGTCGACGGCTCCGGCCCTGGCTCTTTCGGGAGGCTGCATTTTTTGTTTGTGTGCATGGTTAGTGTATTTTTTGTAGTGTTTTCGCAGGTAGTCGCTCCTTCCTTTAATTTTGCAGTTGCAAAATGATAGTCGCGAGATCGCGAAGGGGTGGCGAAGTTCCGAGGGCGAGCGATGCGTGTACGGCCCTGACTAGTAAATAATGAGCTTGCCGGCGTATAAAATGTAGGTCGGTGGAGTATGGCCGTAAGTCGCAAGACTGTGCTGCACGCGATGCTAAACCTCGCCTCTCCTTCGTCTAGAAGCGCGCGCTGCCACCGACTATGCAGCGCTAATGCATCCGCTTCGTGCTTCATTGTTAAAAAAACACACGTCGGTGGGTATAATACAACCATGCCTATAGCTATAGAACCCACTAACTTACGGTACTCTAACAGTATTTATGTTTTAAATTTATTCAATTTTATTAATAGTAATGGTCTTAACGATTTTCTCATAAAATATGTCTCTTATTATAAATATTCTTTATGTATTATTCGTTTCAAAGTAATTTTAACTATTTTAGGAGAAGTTTAGAAGGTAGGTATGTACTATGTATTTATTTTTCTACAGTCATGCTCGAGTACGAGTTGAGTGATAAACGGTGTCATAATTATTACGTGTATTCAGGAAAGTGAGTCATCTACTTACATTGTCAGTAGTTTCGCGCACTTTTGTCCGCGCGTCATTACTTGCCGGACTGGTAGTGCTCGTCTGAGGGTATGCTCGGAAATTTAATGAGCTGTTCGATCACAATGAAATGTATAATTACTCAGACCAAAATTCTGGGAAAACCTACCTCCACTTGGACGACATTTGAATTGTTAAGTGTTGGGAATTTTTCAAATAACTACTTTATATTTACTTTTATCTCACTCGTTCTCTTCTATAGAAAAAGCTTACTACAATTTAAAAAAAACAATTGTAAGATTAATACCAGAAACAGAATTTATAAATCCTTCTGTAATATGGCAAACTTGACCTCGTATTGCGTTACGCGTGTAATTTGTATCCATTACATAACGCAACATATCTTTCGTATCGCTTGTTTTATCTGCGAATCGTTTTATTGTAACTAATCGTAAAACATAACGGTATCACATTAGATTCCCATCAGATATTCAACTAGCGACTAAATTCACATGCTTAAAACTTGTCCCTCTCGATTCTCTCACGAGACTATCCTAGTTCGTGTGAAGTTATTACTTCATTACTTAAGGAAAATTTATCAATTCACCATAAAACTCGGAAAACAAATTTATTATTCAACACCATTTCCATTCATCAATGCATATGATAGAGTTTTGAGTGAATCGATTCTGCTAGAAATCGTAAACGCTTTTTTATTTTTTTCAAGGAATTGTTTAACATATATAGTCATTACTATTCAATGTGTATTCGTCCATGGCGATTCTTCTAGTAATGTTGAACGGGATGTTATTTCTTTTTTGTACATTACATAAGTGGTTCTGTATTTGCAACTCAGTCGCTCGTTGTAATGTATAGCTCGTTAAAAGAATTGTCATGAATTGTGGGTTAGCACTGAAAGCTATTATGGTTTAGACTTTAGAGCCTGCAGCTTGCGGTAGCACGCGCAAGGCAGGTGTCAGCCGGCTGCCACTACACCTGTCATCGCATCAGCTGCGTCTGCTAGGTTCTTTTACGTCTAAGTTACATCATTATATAAGTAAGCTAAAACTCCATAATGCAATATACTAAAAGGAGATCGAATAACTACACCTGCATCATGTACAGATTACAATTTACCCATTTCTAAATTAAATATTGACAAAGATACCCTCATAATTTCATTTAAATGAACAGGAAACACCAGAAAGATATAAATGTATAATATATTGGAAATTTAAATATCGTAACAATGTCATAAATATTTTACACTACTATTATAATTGACTAAAATTACCTCATAGCAACAATAATACGTCCTCGTGACGGAATAATACTATCAACTATGAAGGTACATCCATTCACACTATTAGGTACTCCGTACTTGTTACATAGTAAAAATAGCCAGGAGGAAGTTTTTTTTTTTATGATGGCCTAGAAAATGTATGGGATGTTGATATTTTTTTATTCGACCATTTTTATTGGTAACTAGCTAACGCTAGATTTTATCTATGTCGATATTAACGGTTCCCCACTCGTACGATTAATTATAGCAACAAGTATGCTTAATTAAAAAAATCGAAAAAACCCGACTGCGTAAAATAATCTTATTATAAACTAAAAAGAATAAAACAATTTACTAGCTTTCATTTGATACCCATATTGCTACATTAAGAAAAAAAAATTCAACTCCTCCCCCCCTCATTCCGCTATTTGCGGGCGCCATTTTGAAAATTTATATAGCCTATGTCACTACTACAATTTAGACAAATGCAACGACACCTCATATGTCAAAATCCGTCCAGCCGTTTGGGCTGTAGGGCGTGCCAAAGAAATGGACATACATACATACATACATACATACATACATACATACATACATACATACATACATACGTACGTACATACATACATACATACACTCGAAAAACATAACCCTCCTTCTGTCGCAGTCGGGTAAAAATAACAATGTCTCTCGATATAGTAAGAATAATTGTTATTGTTTACTTTAATAAATTCAGTACAGTAAGGAGATTTGCACAGGAGCATAATATGTACATCAAAAAGAAATTATTGTTTTGAAGATATATGTAATAGGTAGTTATTATATTTTACATAAATAATCAAATTAAATTTTGAGAAACGCTCTTATTAAAATAAACTTCGAAAATAATTATTTTCAAATGTTTAACATTTTCTCTTCAGAATTTTATTTATTATTAAATTTATTCTTTAAAAGGTTAAAAATACAAATAAAAAGAAATAAAATAGTATAAAAATTAAAAAAACCAAAAAACCCGACTGCGTAAAATACTCTTATTATAAACTAAAAAGAATAAAACAATTTACTAGCTTTCATTTGATACCCATATTGCTACAGTAAGAAAAAAAAATTCAACTCCCCCCCCCCTCATTCTGCCATTTGCGGGCGCCATTTTGAAAATTTATATAGCCTATGTCACTACTACAATTTAGACAAATCCAACGACACCTCATATGTCAAAAACCGTCCAGCCGTTTGGGCTGTAGGGCGTGCCAAAGAAATGGACATATGTACATACATACATACATACACTCGAAAAACATTACCCTCCTTTCGCAGTCGGGTAAAAAGAGAAACTACTGAATAGGGTTTTATAAATTCGATACAGTGATGACTTCTGGGTCAACGTACTAAGTAAAATTTATAAACTATAACAAATAATATTTTATCAGTATAAAACAAAATCTTTCTGGAACTCGTTTTAACGAAACCCACACTTTAAAAAAAATAATGTATATGTATTTGATCTGTTTCTGGATACGTTTTATGAAAACAACAAACTGTCTTATTTCCGTTACTAAATTCGTTTCACTTGAATTTATTACCTGCGAGATCGAGTAGAAATTCGCTCGTGTCAAAGTTTTGAAAAGACGTTCCTGTGTTTTCGCAAATGGCCTGTTTTATGACGACCGGTTATTTGAGCCGCCCTCGACGCGTGCCGTGGTCGTTTTATGTGGGCGTGCAATTAACTTGCAGATGCAATGGCACTGACCTTGTGCCATTTACCTTTCTAGAATTTTTAAACTCGACCCATTGACAGAATATTATCGTTTATAAACTCGTTTAGTGATATTTTTATTAATCATAACCATTTAGCATATAATAATACTTCCTTAGTCTTTTTTCTATTATTTTTATTTTTTTATTAAAAATATACTTTAAATCAACATTCGTTAAATCATTCACATGCATATTGTATATCATGCATCTGTATATTATAAATATTATAGATTACCAAATTTTTACCTCCATTTTATTATGTTTAAATAAAACATTACGTTACAATAGCTACGTTACCTACGTATTATGTGAGATTGTGGGAATGGTCCGCCGGCTTGCGCATGGTAACAGAATAGCGGATCTAACCGGAATTCGTTAGCGATTTGGACGATTTTTTATCACTTTGACTTCGGTTTCGACTTGGCGTCTATGTAAATAGGTAAGTATTTAGTTGTATGCACGGTTTTCAAGTGCTTAATAACTGCGGTCCTCGACCTTATCCATAGACTGCATCTAAGTAAAGCAAGACGGCCGGGTGGGGCGCAGCACTCCCCCCCCCCCCCTCCCCCTGACGTGCGCTGCGTCACGTACGCTTTGGCCCTTCTACATACAGGACTGTGTCAGCAAGGGGCAGCGCGCGCAACGCTATACCTCAATCGAATTGTCGACTAAGGGAGTAGGTACGCGTTATTAGTCGTGCGTCCTCCCTACCCAAACCATCTTCGCCCTTTATCCCGCGATTTAGGGCTATGCGTCTCGACGCGGCGATCCCCCATACCCCGCCGACGTGGGGGTGACTTTTCGATTTTGCAGCGGCTTTCTATCGTTATAATAAAGTCGAATACGAAATAGGTCAGATCATTTAAAAATTCAGAAGAGCTTAGGATACATTAGTCGCTCAGCCTCCGGTCGTCGACACTAACGGATCACTATTTATACCTGCGTAGTGCACCGGAACTCGCTCGCTGCAGTCGTTGCAAGCGTCTTCTCTCTGTCAATGACCTCCTCAGCATTTGAACACTCGCTTCCTGCATCAAATATTGAAAAAACGCGGCGACTATTACTTAAATAAATTCAATGAAGTTTCTTCTCGAATTTTTCTGTTTTAAATATGTAAATATAAGTAGATAGACTTTTCGTTATTTACATATTAAAGTATTTTATATGTACTTTTGAATAGATGTTTGGTCGTGGGTTATGAAAGTTGTGTGTAGCAATCTAGTGCCCTTCGTCTTTGTTTAGATTGCGTCAACCGCCTACGTGTGTAGGGCCAGTCTCCTACGTACAAAACATGAAGTGTGTCAAGCAGTTTGCCCTAGTTTTTTCACCACGACTCTTGTTTACACGTGCTGAAACACGAGCGCGCTGTCTATTCATAATAACAAGCAGCTCGTTCTCCAGAGTCGCGCGGTTGTATATCAAAGTAGCAATCATTATTTATGACTTCTCATAATATTTCTTATAACATTGCGATAGTATTCGAGACGATTATTATTATCCTCTTATAGGACACAAAGTATTTTATAATATCTTTTGTTACATTTTATTATTTACATAACTACTTTGTTTGTCCTTTTTTCGTGTCCTTAAAGTGGTTATAACGGCAATAATTAAAATATTATGAACGAACGAGGATCGTTACGTCAGACTTGACATTTATGTATCGCCGGTACGGAGTGCGAAATCAAGCTACCCGCGAGCGATGGCCGCGGCGGAATTTCCGCGAAAAAAGCCGTACGTCACGCGGCGCGTCACCGACCGGCGCAACGTCACACCACAAGGCCGCGTCCGCGCCGCCTAGATTACGCGAAGCTCCCGTGATGTTATGTTACCCCTAAATATTTCGTTACGATATATATTATAGTAAAATATATTTGTTAACAATTAAAGATTTATCTGTCTCAGTAATATAAATATCATAGTCATAGTTTCATGATTTCAGATACTAACGAATTATTTGTCCAGTTTTAGGTGTCAATAAATAAGATCAACAATTTTCTTTAAAATGTCAGAAGTCTTGATGGACAGTGTCTTGATATCGAAATCCCAGGATTTTAGGACATGATTTCGGGCACGATCATTCTGCCTTCAAGTGCAAAACACAGTCATTTATTGCTGATGCTCATGTTATGAGCAATTCGAATAGGCGATTGAATAATTCTACTATAATATGAATAACGTGATCATGTTCGAATTTTAAAAAGATCAGAAATATATTGATGCGATTTTATTATTAAGTTATATTAGTTAATATCTCTTTATTCCGTAATCCTTATTACTTTCCTAATTGAGTGGCAACCTCACTAGTTAACTTATTGCTATTAAAAATTCATTTAAAAAGTAAAATAACATAAGTTTTGCTTTAATTTGGTGGCAAAGTTATCACTTTATATCGTGGTTTATTGTTCTAGTAAAACTGAATCTCGTGTTTCCTAAATAGCTTCGTAGACTTTATTCGTTCAATACGTAATTAATGTGTCATCGTAGGTGTCCTTGTTTCTCGTTTTTCCTGTATGCGTAATGTTTATTAAGATACAATTTTACCATGAGTCACAGTTCTCATGAAACGTTACGGGTTTTACATTATCAACATTCTTTCCATATTTAAAACTTAAGGAAGGTGTTCTCACGGATGTCGATCCGTACTAATGTCGCTGTCGTCATCTACAATAGGCATTAGAAAGCGACCGGTGACCGCAAAAAAGGAACAGTGGAAAGGGCTCAACTCCGTGCTCCGAGCTTGCGACACAGCGTTACGTCACCGTTAAACGATAACCTCTCTCCCGAATCCCACGGCCCTATCGAATGCCCAACTATTTATTACAAATGCCCGCGATGCTCGTAAGCGAGGCTTCGGTTCGCGTATGTGCTAGTGCCCTCGCTTTTGTCTGACAAAAAATCTATGACGTTGATGGCTTTAAAATTTTCTCACAAAAGGGTTCAACCCTTCTAAATCGCAATGTTAGGGATGGGGCAGAGTTTTTAATTTTACTGTATGTAAATAAGTATTGGACTTGTTACGACACTTGTGTGCCATGAATTGTTAGGGTACTTCTCAAGGGCACTCTCTCGTTTGTAATGTAATAATAGCGCCGAATGTTCTGCTTTCTGTGTTGGGGACTTCATTTTTGCATAATCCTATGCGTGCTATTATAAAAATTTCATTTCTTTAATTATTAACAATATTAATATTTTATTAATAGTTTCGTTATCACAAAATATAGTTCAAGATCACGTAATATTTTGTTTTTATGGATGTGATAAACAGTTTGCGTTTGTTATTATTTGGTTAGTGTGAAACAATGGTTGTAAGCAAATCTTCGCGAGAGCTCGCAAACCTGTTCGCAGTCGGCTTGTGTGCATCCAATCTACAAATGGAACGGTTGTATATAGATGCGTTTTGTATTCATTTCTAGAAGCGCATAATGCAGCTGCGATGAGTGCGCGGATCACTTCCTCATTACTCGGCCTCGGCGTAAGTGAGTACTTATTGTATGTGGTCATATGTCTATAGTGCTTGCACTGCTCCTACTATATTATAATGTATTACGTAACAAGTCATCTGGTCGTATATAATCCGATAAAATTTATCTACGGTGATATATACAGTATTGATTGTTACGCCTATTTTGGGCTATTATCATTTTAATAAGTAAAATATACGGAGATATATGTAGTTTATGATTTTCATTAAATGATCATTTACTGTGCCACGTCTCTTATATTTTAGAAACCTATATTTTTTCACATTGTTGCCAATCATTAACAATAAGTCTGCTAAAATATGTATGTAAATGAAAAGGCACTGTCAGTTTACAGTTTTATCGTAAGTACACAGGTACGTATAATATATATTATCTCATCATATCTACAGTCGCTAGCTTACAGGTTCTAAGTACCGTAACTATGGCCTTTACGTGCGCGGCTGCAGTTCTTGGTGACTTTAAACCGGATAAACGGCTTATTTCTAATATTTCCTTACTTTGTAATCCAATCTTATTGAATTCAACACTGTCGAAAGGCTCTATGTCCAATTTACGGTTATTAAAGAGAATGATAAGCTTCTTATGATTGATTTTTATGTATGGTTTTCAGTAGATGTTTATAACGTTGACATATTAATTTCTACTGCTGTCATCATTGATCTATAAAAAACTCGCTGTCATTGACATTTTTATCTGAACAATATACAATAATATGTTTTGTTTTTCTTCAATGCCGACAATGTTTTCAAACGAAAACTAATAATTTTAAACAAATATTTGTGTGTAATGAACATAAATATTATAATTTTCGAAATTTAAGTTTATTATTTCATCAATGTCTGAAATAAACTGGCGCAAATATGACTTTTCTAAACATCGTATACAGGTCATGGGAAAATACTCGTAGTGTGCGAAATAACTGTAACTTCGGCGTTGGGAATAGCCGGTTTTATAATCTAAAATAGACATTGCATACGAGACCGTAGCAAGTAGGTGTATTAGTGGTAGTTATCGAATCGAATAGAAGTGGGTCAACTGCTATGACGGCAGCGATAAACGAGCCCGTTCATTATCAATATGTACAATACGCTCTAGCCAAATCAACAATAAAATATGGTATCGTGCTGCGTGCATGTACTTGCGTACTTTACCATGTGTATTATTATTATTTAATGCGATTATTGGTATAGTTTCTAAAGTAAAAGTATGAATAATGTTTGTCCAAGTTTGTTTATGTATTTCGTAGATAAAAAAAGTTTCATTACTCGACGTTTCGCCGAGTATAGTAGAAACGGCTATTTGTATTTTTGTATAAATGCAGTTGCATTTAGTTGCCGTGAAACCAAGGCCGTGATGCAATATAGTAAGGTGAATTATTGTAGGTTGCCGTCGAATGCATAGTACGATTGCATCACGTTTTACATCGTCATGAGCGCCAGGTAACAAATTACAATCTGTTATTGAACTCTGAACATATCACCAAGAAATATTGCAGCAATGATTGCAAAAAGAAAACAGTAAACTTTTCTATAAAGATTGACCTTACATTAGTTGGTGACCTGGTCAATCACGTACATTGGTCCTTCGTGTTAATAGGGAAGTAGGTTATTATTACGCTTAACTAAAGCTCGTTCCCCTTCGCCATGTTAAGCGAAGTCTGTGTCGTCGTGGGAAAGTCTCGAGCGCCTAAAGTGTGCACTGTGCTGCCGCCGGGTGGGATCACGTGCCGCGGCACATGGGGCGCATCGCGCACCTAGCGCCGAGTTATTTCATTTATATAAAGTGTGTGCACCATGCGATATTATGATGAACGACGATTGAACTATAAATAGCGGTCGATCCGTCCTTGAGCTACCGCGAGTGCTCAGAAACTAGGTCAGGCCGAACTGCCTCATGGCGTTGCCCTTCCTCTCGACCCGCGCCGCCCCGCCCTCGCGTCTCCGCACCGATTACCCACAATAGAAATTGAATTGCCGCATTCCACACTTCATTATTTATTTTCCGCCTTTCTAGTTTCGTCGTTAATAGAAGCCGACATTGATAGAATCTTCTTTTTCAACTCACCTCGTGTTAAAATTTCACCGATTACTGGCCAGGTGTTCATTCACTCGTGGGTGCGGTATTGTTTATTTCATAGACGGCTTGGATAGCAACAACTTTAAAAATAACTTTATATGTATGAATAGGCTTATATACGTAATTTTATTACCTGCTCGTATTGATAATTCGAGCGTCGGCGTTATCGAGCAGGTAGCGAGCTGGATTATAATCGTCCTTCGCCCCTGATGGGTATTTCATCCCAGGTTCGCATTCGTTATGTTGCTCGAGGGCCGCGAATTTGCTTTACTTATATTTTATGTGTATACACGACTTGCTTTTTAAACTCGCATCTGTTGCAACTTGCAACCATCGAAGAACGGCAGTTTCGTTTTCCCACAATACCTTTTAAAACATATTAACATAATTGTAATTTATAATAAATTCGGTTATGCGATTCAAATATAAATATGGAATTAGACCAAGCAATCGATACGTTAGCGGTACATTAAGTTATTGAGAAATTCGCCTCGCTAGTCGTTACTCACATTCTGAACCATAACATTGCTTAAAGTAAATATTGATTATGAACGTGGAACATTCGAAAATTTAGAAATACTTTTCATAATGTAAATGATTACACTATTTATTATTAAAGATTATTTATTACTTTTTATAGTGTTGAAAAGTTAAAAACGAACATGAATAAGTAAACGCACATGATCTCTGTAAAATTGATCTAATCAATTTTAACGATAACTATAGCAATTCAAACTATCTTTGATGTAGTTGTCTTACTTGTTGCACATGTTTCTACAACTTTACTAATATCAAAATTCGCTTCAAGTTCGCTTGGTCGAGTTGGTGTGTTCAGACCATTATATAAATATTCAATTGCAATATTTTTCAATATTTTTGATATTTATCGTAAAGCTTGTTCGTGTGGATAACAGACGCGTTCTTTTATCATTTAATAGTGGGTGGGGTGTGAACAAACTTCGTGATATCTGTTGACATAAGTATTGTGGTTCAATTTACATTTAAACAACTTAAACTTTTAACATTTTAACTTTTAACATTTTATATTATATAGAAAAAATATTATTAAAAGTGTATAAATGTACAAACGTAATAATTATTATCTAAAGGTGCTCGAATCGGTATTAACAGTAATCAGTAATTTAACGATTCTACATATTTTAACGTATGAGGATTTTTTAATGAATATGTATGTTTATTTATATAGTATATATATTTTTATGAAGTTTTAAAATTATCAAAAATATATAATTAACTACATATAAGTAATATAATGTAATATTTCGTCAATCACGTTTACCAAAAATGTATTTTAACATATTTCTAAGGTTTCGTCGACGCTGTGTTATAAAACTTCCGATAATAACAGCGGAAACTTCCCGAAAATTAAGTTTAAAAGTTCATAATAATTTCTCTACAAAGATTTGTTTTTGAACGACAACGTAACTTTTGGAATTTCAATACAAGCCGATCAACATTAAATTACGTAAATTGTATAAACTCCCGTAACCCTTTTATAAATATAACGTTCGTTCAAACAATACGCATTCTCTTTAACGAGAACGGAAAGCTGGAAGGAGTACGTAGGCAGGTTACTTTTGAATGTTGCGTGACAGTAGACAATCATAATGGCTCAGTCAGTAGAACAATGAATTCAAAGCTACGCATAATGTATAACGTATGTCGACTATAGCTGCGGTCTGCAGGCGACGCAGTGGGTGAAAGCTTTCTTCAGGTCGCTGCATCTTTACGTGTGTGTGTAATCGACATTTAATTTTAGTGTTCGGCATCGGGGCGAACACCGGACGCCACCTGTCTCGCTCCTTTGTTTCGGCTCACAAATGTCAGCGGAGGTCATCTAAATAAAGGCGTTATACGCGTTCGATTCGGGTTGCGATCACTGTCTAGACGTTGCGTTGCATCGTCCGATCGATTGCACGAACGAACCTCAGACGGTCATCGACCCCGCGGGCGCATCGGTGACGTTACGCTCTGGTGATGCGCTCTTCAATAACCTTACGGATGTTACACGGACGCGTCAATTCCTACTTGTGCCACTTGCGGTACGCCTCACGAACTATTGCTCTCATTGCATAATTTCTCACGTTGCTTTCATGACAAATAAGTACATACTTTTTCATGATTCCGTAGAATATTCCTCAATTCTGTATTTTTTGCTATATGTACCTAAATTACAAACACTGCACAACGCTCGAATTCTCCATATTATTTATTGAATCGGAAAACGTAATGCAATCCGTCTTGAAGCTTTACAAATCAGACCGGTTTAGAATTTGGTACGGATAGGTATAATCACAAAAACCTTTCAATGTGTTCTCTAAAGACATTTTATACAAAGAATTTATAAAAAATATTCGAAACGAACTCTTGTGGATGCTATATTTATACAATGCGTTGTATTTACGATGGTCTTTGCACTTTTAGTAGTTTTTACGATCGAAGCTTTTCTTTTACTCATAATGCGTCTACCGACCTTCGGGGACGGTCAGATTTAGCTAAAATGACATTGCCCTCGTCACAATATTTGAAAACAATAAATCTAAAAGAATAAAAGAATGTTCACATTGTTGGCAATTGGCTTTCGCTTAAGATTTATTTTCGTGCATTCTATAAAATTTTTTAAAGTATTTTTTTCTTTTCAAGAATATATTTTTTTAGGATCATTAGGGTTGCGACTAATGAAGATTTTTTTTTTTAATTTATATTCATGCTTGGGTATTTTATAAACACTTTTATGTTTATATTACCTAACACCTACGTTGTAGATATAATATTTTAGAATGTTTGTATTGGAACGTTTTATTATTGATGTTTAGAGAAGATACGAGCGACCGTATCAAATGCTGACTTCGGTTGGTGATGATTTTCCACAATAGGGCGACGAAGGCGCTGCAGATGGCTCTATACGTGTCGCCGGGGTTTTCCCGGGCGGCGGACGCACACCTTCGCCTCGCTCTCATGTTCAAGGCGAGGCGGCACTGGGGCGCAGCGGCGGTGCACTTCAGGCGCGCGAGGTTGGCGCCCAACCAGGACGCCACATTCACACGACTCGAACTCAGTTTCCACGCCGCCCACCTCCTTGAGGCCCGGGGCCTGAGGAAGGCGGCGCGAGACGCTTACGAGAGATTGCTCAAGGAACCGCAGCTGTCGTCTAGTTTGAAAGCGGACGTGTGTCGTCAGTTGGGTAAGAATATTGTAATATTAAACGATACTATCAGCCCGTCCGCGCGTCGATTTACCGTTAACAGGAAATAGAGTTGGATAGCTATTATGATTGCCAATTTGTGCGAAACCCGTCCAGGTAGGTAGTGGTCTCACCATTACCCTCATTTTTGTTTCCGTTGCTATTCTGAAGGGATTTTTACCAGGTAAGGAGTGACAATAATAACATGACGCTAAGTTAGGCGTAAGTAAACAGGTTACACTCGAATCGAGAATGTATATCATGGAAATATAGCGTAGATGGAAAATGAATAGGTTCGAAACCAGTTCGCAGTATTCTAGGGCTATTTCGCAATGAAATTGATCGGAAACGAAAGTTTAATTAGACTAAATCAATGAATAATTAATAAAGAGTAATTATTCCGCACATGTATTAATTAGACGGTAATCAGCTCGTCTATTTTGTTAATTAAGTTTTAATTAGTAAATTTGCGACGATATTTACCTGTTTGCAAATGTAGGTGTTTTATTTAACGCGTTCTTAACTTTTTTGCGTGAGATTTTTACTTCCTCACATTAAGACTAATCTTTCTCGAATTATATTAATTTTCATAATTTGTGTATTCTATAATATAAATATAATATTTTCATTCTAAATTACTTCATTATTGTTAATTTTATCAATATTAAGGAAATTATTTTGGCTCTCTAACTGGACGATTCCGGAAACTTCAGCCTTTGTAGCGTGATCTTAGTCACAAACACATACATATGTACAAATCCTTACATTTATTATATGTACACATGTATGTGATAGGCTGGTTGTACCACCGATGCACTTCGCTCGGCGAGTCCGCGGCTCGCGCTCGCGCCGCCATCTGGTGTTTGCAGCGCGCCGTCGTGGCCGAGCCGGAGTCGGGCGCCGGGCTTTACTTGCTCGGGAGATGCTTCGCCGCCCAGGGCAAAGTTCACGATGCCTTCATCGCATATAGAAACTCAGTCGAGAAATCAGAAGGCAACGCAGACACGTGGTGCTCCATCGGGTCAGTATGTTATAGTCCGAATGTGTTTTACCCTCTTCGATATGTTAAGGTTGCTTGTAATTTCATCATCCTTAGAGCATATACTACTGGGGGCAGCTTTTCGTAGGCCGAAAGTGTAGACGAAGTTGTAGAGAGAGACGGACATATCGGACTACATGCTATCTCTCTTTAGTCGCACGCGATTGGTCACAGCACAGCTGACTCCCCACCGCTTCACGGAATAGAAATGGTTTTTGCCACGAAGGGAAAAATCAACAGCCAATTGCGTGCGACTAGAGAGAGATAGCATGTAGTCCGATATGTTTGTCTGTTTCTCTACAACCTCATCTACACTTTCGGCCTACGGTAAGCTGCCTCCAGTTGTATATGCTCTAAGTTATCATCATATCAAAAAGCTTCATATCAAAAATCATATAAAAAAACGGAAATTAGGTACCTATGTCTGTTTCTAATAATTGCGGTCAATGAAGTTGTAAAAATATTCCTTATGCAAAAGTAAGTAAAGTAGTAACGTCCTAGACATAATACAGTCGCGCTACGTTAGGGTGCTGTACCAGCAGCAGAACCAGCCGATGGATGCGCTTCAGGCGTACATTTGCGCGGTGCAGTTGGACAAGGGCCACTCGGCCGCGTGGACGAACCTAGGCAGCCTGTACGAGAGCTGTGCGATGGCGCGTGACGCATTCGCATGCTACAACAATGGCGGCGCGCGGGCCACGCTCGCGAGCGCGCCGCTGCGCCAGCGCCTCGCCTTTCTGCGCGCGCACCTCGCGCACGCGCCCATGCCCTCCGTCACCGGCAAGTGAGTACTACCCACCACTACTGATGTCTGATACTACCCAACTGACTCACCACTCTACCGAATTACTGCTATAATCCGTGCGCAATGAGAATGGGATGGAACTGTGTCTAAGTACTAAATCTGAAATGACAGTTATCGAGTAGCGTTAGCAAAAGAGTGCTGAATAAATAAGATTAATTCTTTTTTAATATTAGCTAGTATTAATTATTTTTGCGATCTATCATCATAGGGTTATGAAAATACATAAAAATTAAAAATGTTTCATGGTTGTAATCAATTGAAAAAATATACACATCTTTCAGTTAAAATAAAACTAAAACCCACGCGCACAGTACTTAATGATTTACCGCAGATGGATAAAGGCTTTCCTACAAATTTATCTATGGCCATACCATTGTCCTATATACAATATAAGGAACTAGATACACTCTAGTATAAACATTGGCGCTATAGGACTGAAATTTAAATTATAATTTGTATGTTTCTTTGTATGTACAAAAATAATGTCACGCTAATCTTAGGCATGCCACAGCAGTAACCTTCTAAACGCCTCTGCGTCGCCAGGAATGTTTCGTTGGCTTTCGTGATTCTGGATCTAGGTTAGGCGGGCCGTAAGGTTACAATCGTGCCCTTCGTTGTTACATTACTTTAGCTTCTTTCTAAGACTGGACGCAATCCTTCTTTAAATAGTCAATGTTACTTTTGCCGACCTCAACGCATTCTTAAAGATCTAACTGCAAGTTAACGTCAGGCCGAGACTCGACCAAAGCGGAGACGAGACGAGCGGCACGAAGATGTGTTTAAACAACCTATAGAATTTCTTTATTCACACACCTCGTCTCCCCTCAGCTTCAGTGGATACCATTGAACGAAATTCTATTGGTTGTTAAAACACATCTCCGCACATCTGCGCTCTGGTGGAGTCCGGACCTTAATGTGCGCTTGTGTGTATCATGCCGAATGATCTCCCGTCTTACCGCCAATATACTCAAGTCCTAACTCTTTTCAATAGAATATATACTCTCTTATTTTGTCTCTTCCCCGAGAATGAGCAAAATATTTTATAGAGAAAACTCGCGTTTGTGCTATCACATTTTGTCTCATTTGAACGTTTTTATGTTCACGTGAACTTGAACCATATACGTCGAAGGCTCGGAATCAATGACCCTTGTACGAGTATCATTGAATAAAAATCGTATTAATAATTTTTTATCGATACAAATTTGAGTAATTAAATACGGCTGTGATACTGATGTCATTCACCGTAAATCGTTTTAAATTTTAGTTTTATATAATCTTCTCAATCTTTTAATATAATTAACAAAAAAAAAAACTTGTTTTATTAAACTTTGTACTCCGTTCGTTATGTTATGATTGTTGAATTAATCATCATTTTAATGAAAAAAAAAAACAAACAACAAAAAGTGTTACGCATAATTTTACATTTTAATTACGTGACATTCCTTGAAAGTCAAGTAAAACAATTTAATTCTTTAACAATCAACAAAGTTACCTTTAAATGTATAATTTTATATGAATAGTAAATGCAGTGCATGCATTTTCTGATCTTTTGTATTTTGTAAATTTACATTAAATATGTTTTTGGTGTAAATAATGTGTTTTAAAATCGAGTGATGAAAAAAAAACTTATCATTTATTTAAAATATAAAGCAATTAACAAATTCTTTACTTATTTAACGTTTATCTCTTGTTTGTAAAACTGGTTTGTTTCTCATGCATAATCATTTCGAGAGTACGTTTTCGTAGCGGTTTCTTTTAATTGCTTCATTTCCATGCAAATCGTCTGTATGATGATGAGTAAGTTAATTTAATATAACCATAATATACTCACAAATTGGCTCTTCCTAGATACGATAGAAATCACACAACTATACAAGGCCTAGGTTGTTTAATTATCACCTCTACTTAGTACCTTATAAGGTCTACGTTACGTCGTTACGTTCGTATTTCATAAAGTATGTATCTAATATTTTGATATCAGCTATGCGTATAAAAATCGAAGAGGTCACTGTGCGTGTAAGATATACATATTTCGAAATGATGTATTATTTTCATTACATTTGTTACATGTATTTTGTAAACACTTGAATTGTTTTCATAAGTTTTTTTTCTTTTCATTAAAATTTTTCGGAAATCAAAGATGTGTCAAATAGTTTTCACAATAAGAAATGAATGTAACCGTCCCTTAATTTGTCGAATATTATCTTACTAGAAGTGCATCATAGTGGCACTCTAGTTCAAATTCATACATTTACGTTTGTAACGCGAAACAAGCAAAGTGAGTCCTTATAAGATTTTCTGTCTTAAAAAAAGTGATATTTTGTAATCCTTTTTTCGTATATTGTATTTGGTTTTTTTTAAAATGTTATTTATTCAAAATATTCAATAAATAAGTAAAGATCTCGAAGCTCGGCCTGCTGGCCTGAGCTTCGTCACGAGTTAGGAGGCAATCAAGTATTACGTAACACAATTTTTGAAGATGTTTGACCCTCCCTCCCCCAATGTAACGCGCTGTAACGTTTTTCTATACGTTACGTAACACTCAAGTTACCATTTTTACCTAAAAGACACACTTATGTTGCACAAAGTACCGGAAAGTCGCTAAAATACCTTTGTTATTGTTTTCATCGCGTTTGCAGTAATAATAAAATATAACAAGAGATTTCTAACTCGTAATATATGGACAAAATGACAATGACGTACAATACAATCGAGGGACTCGCCGTAAAACATAAACGAAAAGGGATGCCGACTTGGGAGACTTTAATTTCCTACTTTTTTTATTTAAATAAAAAAAAACAATGTTACATAACGTGTTGTATGAACCCGTCCTTGTAACGCATCGTAATGTTTTACAAGACCCCCTCCCCCCTAAATTACGTTACGTAATACTTGAACGCCCCCTTACCATAAAAAAAAAAACTTTTTCAAATTAATGTTAGTAACTCTCTTTTGGTCGAGGCCACTATAATAAAATTATATTAACTCATAAATGAAATCATATAAACTTAAGCCTTCCAAGAACACAACTTTGAATACCGCACTATCCGTGTGCACTAGGTGCGGCACGGGAACAAATAATATATAGACTGATTAAAATTCTATTGTTAATAATAAAGTCTGTAAAAATAAAAATATTCTTTTAAAGCTAGTAAAATTCATGGACAAAAGTATCTTCTTAACAGGAGTTAAGTAGGGTTTGATTTGACGTCGTTGGGTGTTGCGACGAAATACTGTTCTGCAGTGGATTGGCTGTTACAACATTAAAATACATATAAATACACAATATAACAATTCCACAGACGTCGTCCACTTCCCTCAATTGAAGAAGCGTGGAATCTACCCATATCTGCTGAGATGTCGTCGCGCGCACCGAAACCCGCTCCGCCGCCGTACCCGGGCGCGGCGGGAGCTGGGGGTGCTGCGGGTGCGGGCGGTGCGGGGGGCGCGGGGGGCGCGGCTACACCGAAGCGAGACGAGCCCACCCCTCTCACACACCACCAGCTGCAAACGCTGCAGTACTTGCAGCGGAACTCACACAACCTCTCGCCGCAGCAGCAAGTAATGGAATAATATTATTGTATAAATACAGTACAATCTTGATATAACGAGCCTCAATATAACGAATTCCTCGATTTAACGAATTTTTCGAAATCCCCTAGACTAGAGCTAATACAAAATATACCTCTACATTACATATAACATTTATTAAAATCGAAAGTGATGATGATGAGATCAGGATATACCGGGACAGCAAATAGGCTATTTTTTATATAGGGATTTACGTTTAAACCTTGCAGCACAGCTTTTATAATAAATAATATATTCAGCGACGATTTCACAAACGGTTCTAAAGATTTTGACGAAAAGTTATAGAGGTAGAACGAAAAGTTGTAGATCTGTTATAGATTTGTCTTCGTACAAATTTAATTTAGGTAAGCAATCTGCTTAAATATTGTGTAATGTTTGAGCCGTTAACTCATGACCGATATCTTTTGCTAATTAGGTAAAGTACATTATTACATTTATAGTTAATAAAAAGACGTTCCTTTTCAGTCAAAAATGTAATGCTGTTACCGTCTTATTCTTATAATAATTTAATACTTTATGTATTAAATTATTATATCATATTTTTATCAAAACGACCAGGGTTTGCTTATTTTAATACTTTCTAGATTTAGTATATTCGTTCACTTTATTTGTCACGGGTCTGATAGATGTCATGATCAGAAAGACTATAAAATGATTTACACATTGGCTAATTCGTTACTTGACAAAATAAAAAATAAAAAAAATAAAAAAAATTGTAAAATCAATACTCCGAATTTTCTGTGATTTTGTAGATAGGCCACTAATTCTCTTCGTAAACTTGTAGTTTTACATAAGCTGTAGTTTCTGTCTCGATTTTTTCTAATTTATACCTAATAAATCGATAACAATGTACATATATAATGATTTCTTATTACTTCGAAGTACAAAAAAAAAATACTACCGTTTAAATTCTATTAAAACACGTTACATATATATATATATATATATATATATATATATATATATATATATATATATATATATATATATATATATAACGTTAGCCATGCGTCGACCGACAGAGAAGAATAGTTCCGACCTCCTTACCAAGGTATCATTAAAGAGGACTTAGGTCATAGCGGTGTGAACAACTGGACATGAACTAAGATGGTGATGGGCAGCAGCGTCACGATATCCTGCCACAATACACTGCGTTCGCCAATCCGTCTGCCAAACGTGGCAAATGTTGGCAAAAGAAAAGATGATGGGGAGGCCTGAGTTCAATAGTGGACATTTGACGCCTGATGCGGTGATGGTGTGCTTCCGCCACTTAACGTCACCATACCTTGTCGCAATAAACTGTGCTCACTAATCCATCTGCCAAGCGTGGCAAGTATTGGCAAAAGAGAGATGTTAGGGGAGGTCTACATTCAGCAGTTGACATCCAATGGCTGATACGATATATATAACTTATCATAGATGGTTGCACCCGCGTTGAATTTCAAATTATTCTTTTCTGCCCGCGGCTTCGCCAGCGTGGATGTCGATTAAGGCGACCAAAAAAAAAGTTGTTACTTCTATTACCTCCAAGAATATATTTACAAAGTTTCATGATGATAGGTTAAGTAGTTTTCGCGTGAAAGCGTAACAAACAAACTTACTTTCGCATTTATAATTATTTGTATGAAGGATACTACTATACTCCTATATTTTTGTGTGAGGTGTTGTTGGTTTAACCGTCTCTCAATACAGAGAGAGGCTTTCTAATGCAGTAATAATTTTTGAATTACGACCGATAAACCATATAACACGTTCAAACAAACAAACAAACAAACATATATTTTCAGCTTTTTTAAAAGTTAATAGATGTGTTTTAATTTCTTACTGTGATTACAGGCGCTGATGCAACAACTGCTATCCCAGTATCGACTCTCTCAAGCGGCGAGATCGCGTGCGGTTTGTATAATCTCCCTTTACCAAAACGGCGGCAGGTTTTAGGCTTTTTTGTGATCGATTTAGGGTTTATCGAGTGATTAAAATATTGTTTTATTAATGTATATTCTTGTTGTAGATGCCAAAAAATGAAGGAAGCTCGAGCGGCGACAGCGCTGAGTCGCTCGCTGAAGATTTGTTGAAGAAATTTTCAGATTCACAGCCAGATATCAAGAAAGAACTAGTGATCAGTAAGTGCATTCTTTTATTTTAATTGGAACCGAAAAATGTTATATTTTCATTATTTACAATAATATAAAAATAATTATTTGTTCCTTTAGATTAAAAATATTTTTTTTAAACCAATTTTAATTTAAAATAATTTAAGATAAAGCTTTCTCAGTATATGTCTAAATTATCTTTCAACAAATATGAAAATTGTGGCAGAAAAACGTTTCGTGAGATAAATTTGAGTATTTTTGCGTTTATTGAGTAAGTATACAACACAATTTATTTTGTTAAAAATATTCCAATAAAAAAAAAATAGTAATTTTGAGGCCGTAGTTACTGGTCTGTACCTGTATGTTGCTTTATTAATTAATACAATATAATTTCGAATTCCCGTACATCAAATATGTTGAAACTACCATGTACAGTAAAATTAAAATGTAATAATGTAAAATTCACAATCAACGTATTTATTTACCTTTTATTTTATTTGGGTCATTTGCAAATATCATGGGCACAATATATTAGAAATATTGGCATGAAATCATAGGCAATTAATTAGTATTAAAATTGATCGCAAGAAAGAAAAATGGGTGGTTTAAAAAATATTTTTACTGATATATATTGGTTATATAGATACATTTTTCATTTCACGTAAATAATATTGTTGCATTAGAATTTGCCTTCTCGAACACACTTTGTAAGGATATATTTTAGTTCTACCCTCAATTATTCTTTATCTTGTGAGATATATTTACTTTTAAAGTATCCCACTGTTGTAACTTAGCTTAATTTTAGTTTATATTTCATTTCTCATTTAAGTGAATTTATTTCTTACAGGAAATAAAGATTCTTAAACCAGATATAGATTCTTAAAACGTAATATGAATTAGAGGTAGATTTATAAACGTATGAAATAAATACAAAGGTAATTTGTAACTAAGGAGCTCGCGAACAAAAGGGACTAATTTTCTAATTTGTTTGACTGAATTTATGACTCCTAAATCTAATTTAATATGATTTGTTTTGCTTGAAATTGATGGAAAGGCAAGAAAAAGTAGGATTAAAAAAAAATTGCAACTATTTCGTTTCGTTTGTCAACTTATAAAAAAAAACTTAAAAATTTTACATTTCCGCTATCAAATTTTACCATCAAGCCGTTATTAGTCGCATATTCATACTATTGACGAATATCTACACTACTACTAATATAAACAGTTAATTGTCGTTTGACCTCATTACCGAATAGCCACGCCTACACAAACGAGTCAGTTTGTTTCCTTAGCGCTCTTTAATAAATAAATAAAGTTAAAGCAAATTTTACTCTTTATAAAAAGTATTTGGTTAATAAAGCGTATTCATCGAGTTTTGACTACCACTAAAAAAAAGTACGGAGTTTTAACGATGTGTTTAATTAAGAAAATGGAGAAAAAAATACACACACACATATATAATTTAATAAATTAATCGCTTTAGATTAGTTATAAAATTTAATTAATTTTTTGTCTACATAATTATTTTATAAACCTCTTTTATAATAATATTATTAGACGTAAAAATTATTATCTTCGTTTTGCTGAAATGTAAACGTCAAGTCGTTGTCAAGTAGAGCAGTGATTAGTATTGTAGGAAAAGACTTGAAAATGAGAACTAAACACATGTTCCAGTTTTCATATAAAATTGAAAGTACGCTTGGGATTAAGTTGTTATAAATTACGTATTTTCGTGTCAAACATGCATTAAATAAATATTTAATGTTACTTCATGTGGCGGGGTGTGGTCTAATAACTGGAATATGTAGATCGTAACCGAATTGTCGGGTTTCAAATTTGGGCTGACGTTGCTAATATTTTAAATGTTGAACTTAAAAGAAATCGACGATGAAAGAAAACGATAAGTTCTTTAGATTGTATTCTCCAACCAGCAGTGGAGGTGTCTGAATATTCTCGGACACTTCTTTTTTTTTTGTTTTTTTTATATTTTTAAACTGTAAAGTTTTAAATAAACGCGATAAAATCCGATATAGACTTCTTTTTTAATAAGAAAAGCGGTCTTTTCCAAGCATGTGATGTTTAGATTAGTGTCCGACCGAAACAGGTTTTTCAGCCGAAACCGAAACCGAAACCGAACTTTCGGCCTTGCTCTCAGTTTCGGCCGAAACCGAAACCGAAACCGAAACCAGCGTGGTGAAGTGTACCTTAATACCTTCTGCCTTATATCGTTAGTTATAGTAATCTGGCAACGTTGCTCTGAGTGTTTTATATATTTTTGTTTATATGGTCTTAGTATATACAAATAGTATTGCGCTTTCTAATAATAGTTTTATTAAATTAAAAAGATGAGAGCGTTGTGCACAGTGTTGCCAGATCACTATAAATTTAAAATTAAAATTAATATTTATAAATTTAATATCTCGATAACAAAACCGTTTAGTGCTACTTTAATTTTTTTAGCTTATTCTAAAAACATTTTTCAACACTCTCCTAGTTTTTTTTTTCTAATTCTGTTATTTATTATTCTGAAATTTTACATACATAAATGGGACATTACTCTCAAAATCGCGAACTTTGTCTTTAAATTTCTCGCGATCTAAATCGTCACAAATTATGAAATTTTAGGAATTCATAAAGCAATTTTGAACCCGTAAAAAATTTTTCAGCCGAATCTGTCGAAAAGTGTTTTCATGCTGGAACTACCTTAAACATATTTAAAATTTTGATTGTAATTAACAACTAAAATCTAGTGTGTTTTTACCCGACTGCGCGACGCAAAGAAGAGTAATGTGTTTATCATTACCTGACTGCTCGACGCAAAGAAGGGTAATGTGTTTATCATTACCTGACTTTTCGACGCAAAGAAGGGTAATGTGTTTATCAGCCTACGTATCTATGTATGTATGTTTGTTCCTATGTGGCGTTATAGAGATCAAACGCGTTGACCGATTTTAATGACTCTTATGTCAATCAATTCGTCTTAACTTCGCGAATGTCACTAAATATATGATAATAATAAATATTCACCACAGCCACAACCAGATGCCATATTGTCAAAAAACGATGAATTACGTCAAATGGGGTTTCGTTGAATAGGTATTCAAAAATGATTTTTAGGATTCTCTCAAAATTTTTCATCTCAAATAATGGTTTAGAATATATAACAATTTAAATTAAGTTTTAAACAACCAGTTTCGCTAATTTTCATACATAAAATAGGTACTTATATACTTTATTATTTCGTTATTCTGTCCTTATTAGGCGGGGATAGTAGCAGTAACAGCCTGGTGCTAATGGTATGGCTGCAGACTGCGAAAGCAGAGGTCGGGTTCAAATCCAAGGCACACAAAACAAGGGAGAAGAGGCGTGGGTCTCGGACTGTGATTGCGAAATTTACCATCTTATAATTCTAATAACGAAGCCAATGAATCCTAACTAAAAAGTGTATAATAAAATTAAAAAAAAACCGACTGCGTAAAAAAAAAACTAAAAGATACATGAAATTAAAAAAATAAAAATAAAGTAAAAAGAAAAAACAAGCCCAGTAGTTTATAATGTTGTCAAAAGTAATACTGAACAACTACACCATTGAAATAGATTTATAATCGATACACACATAATCAAATCATAAACTCTTTGCAAAATAGAAGGATTTATAGTCGGAACCCATTCTTTAATATTCTTTTTCATTCTTTAATCCAACGACAATTACCTATAAATACGTCATTTAAAAATAAAACTCAACAAAATGAAGTTCAATACTGGAGTTTCGGCGCGGCCGAAAGTTTCGGCCATTTTTTGGCCGAAACCGAAACTAAGGCCGAAACTAGATTTCTTGGCCGAAACTGGCCGAAACCGAAACCGAAACCGAACTTTCGGTCGGACATTAGTTTAGATTATGTCATTATATTCATCTTGGCGCGCAAATCCATGTTTCGTGTACTCGTCAATATGCAACTTAAATTTATATGACATGATATATCATCATAGTAACACGTGTCTATTGTTGTGCGAGTACAACACAATATTATATATTTAGACGCCAAAATATAAATAATAAACAAAAGCAAGTAATGTACATATTCAACATAATTTTGATGTAAAAAAAAGCATGCGTGCAATGATAACTTTACGAACACACACATACACACACATACATATAGTACATATTTTGGAACGCGATGTGAGAGTCGAGTGGTCCCGCAGAGAGCCCGGCGGGGGCGGGCGGCGAGGCGGTGCTGGGCGGGCGGCAGCCTGTCGTCAAACTGGAACCGCTGAAGACGGACCCGCTCAAGCCCGTCTCCTTCCACATCGGCATGAGCTCCAAGCAGATCCTCGACACCTGCAAGTGAGTGAAAAGATTTTTTTTTACGGAAAGCTTTATTTATTTATTTATTTATAAAAAGGACAACCAATGGTTTACAGTAAGTTATAAGTTAACAAATTAGAACAGATAAATCCAATTACAGGTTATCACGGATAGTTATTAGTTTAAGAAACAGAATTTTTAAGAGCACTGACACTAGCATCAAGTACGTAATAATAATTTGATAAGGCTTACAATGTAACTAAATATAACAATGAAGATTTACCATATAAATTAAACTTATGAAAAAACTATCGCTCAGCTGCTTCCTGACCTGCGACACGCTTGCACAGTATGGATCAAATGAGTAGTCTTTACAAACATCATTAAAATCTTTTATTGATCGCACCACGTATCTGTTTATGAGAGTTCTGTCTATAATTAGAAGATGCACTTGGAATGTATAATGGGGGATTATACCTAATACTCTTCGTAGGGACGTTAAATTTTAGTTTATTCAACAGATCCGAGCAATTAACTTAATTACGCATGATCTTTGTTAAAAATGTAACATCTGCAATTCTGCGGTGGTTAGCAAGTGATAAGATATGAAGCTTTTTGCACATATTTAGGTAGTTCCCTGAGTGATAAGGTAATTTCAATTTATAACATAGGTATTTTATAAATCTCTTCTTTACGTTCTCAATTCGATCAATATATCTTCCATAACAAGGATTCCCAAATCTGCGAAGCATATTCTAGATGACTCCGAACAAATGTGCATATTAACTAGCTTCTGCCTTTGTAATTAATTATTAACTAGCCTTTATAATTAACTAGCTTCTGCCCTCGGCTTCGCCCGCGTGGATGTCAGTTATCGCGACCAAAAAAAAAATCCTATGTTACTTCTAATACCTCCCAAGAATATGTGTACAAAGTTTCATGATGATCGGTTAAGTAGTTTTCGCGTGAAAGCGTAACAAACAAACTTACTTTCGCATTTATAATATTATAGTAAGATATTACTAATATTATGAAGCGAAAGTTTGCTTGTATTTAAAAGAAAAAAAAAATCCTTTTATATTAGAAAACTTATTTATCGAGGAAGCTTTTGTGCTATATAACATCACGAAAGATTCGAACAGTAAAAATTAAAGTGGTTGAAATCGCGCAGGTCGTGTAGTTTAAAATAATTACAAAATGAAGTATAATGTATATAATTTGATATCAGAAAGAGGCAGCGACGTATTATTGAATAAGATTTTAGTAGTTATTATAGTAAGTAGTACATTTTAGCCAGATAATTAGACAAAAAAAAACTGGAATGTAAAAAAAGTATAAGCATCAACTTTTTAAAATGAATCGAAATTCTTATCGAATGATACTCACACACGTACAATCGTATGCATATAACTAGGAAAGGCTAGCATACAAAAGCAAATATTTCATTGACATTATAACCAATTTTAGCTCTGGTCTAATCAATCACTAGGACCTCGCATATTTGTTAATGTGGTTCCATATAGGGACCGTGCTCGAACTATAGAGGGCAGGGCACTTCTATCGAAAGTCGAGCGCACTGCTGTTAAATAAGGAAAATAATAAGTAGTATTAGTTATGACTAAAAAACGTAAAAAATAATAAAATTTATTTTTATACCGTTAAAAAATTACGTGTAGTTTTTTTTCTTACGGGGGCGAAAAGTGGCCCACGGAGAGCCGCTTCGCTACGTTGAATGTAAGAGGAGAAATGGATGGTAAGATAGATGAAGTATGTCAGATGATGGATGAACGATGCATAGATATTTTGTGCGTGAACGAAACCAAGAGGAAAGGATGTGACACCACGGTTCATGGTCCTTTCACGGCATATTGGTCGGGAGTCCCTCGAACCAGCCGAGGCTGTCAGGGAGTTGGTGTGATTCTTTCCTCTCGAGTTGTGTGAGGGAGTATGAATGTGTAAGCCCAAGACTCCTCTGGGTAAGGTTAAAAATTGGACTCACCCGCTTGTTTGTCCTTGGGGTCTATGCACCGACGGATCTGCGCGGAGGTGGGTCACTAAAAGCCCAACAAGAGAGAGGAATTCTGGGATAGCATGAGAGAGATCTTGAATAAATGCGGAGAAAATGAACGGATCGTGATGTTAGGGGACTTTAATGGATGGGTTGGAGTGAAGCGTGATGGGTATGAAGGAGTTCTGGGTACGTTTGGGGACGAGAGAGTGAATGACAATGGGAGAAGCCTGCTTGAAATATGATTGGAATGGAATCTTTGCGTGGCCAACACAATGTTTGACCACAAAAAGATCCATTTGTATACAAGAGATGAGGGTGAGTCTAGAAGTATGATCGATTTTGTAATTGTGGATGAAAGTCTGAGGAAGAAAGTGCTAGACACTCGGGCATACCGCGGTGTAGGCCTCGACACAGACCACTTACTGGTCATAGCCCGAATGCGTGGCCTCTTTAAACGATGGCGACACCGAGGGGCCGAGCCTACGAGTGTTTTAGAGAGAGTAAAAGTAGAAAATCTAGAAGAAAAAGAAAAGAAAGACGAGTATGTAGAGAAACTGAAAGAAAGTTTTAAAGGCATAGAAGAGATAGGTGTGATTGAAGATTTGTGGGAGACATTTATGAAAGGGGTCGTGAATGTTGCTATTGAGGTATGTGGGGTAGCTAAAAGAAGGAAAGGAAGAAAGGACTATAATGAATGGATGGATAAAGATGTACAAAGGGCTGTACAAGAAAAGAAAAAAGCGTGGTTGGATTAGTTAGCAACAAAAGCTAACCAAAAAGTTCAAAAGGCAACGGATGACGAGGTAAAGGAAGCAAGAATGAAGTATAAAAGACTGAAATCAGCAGCGAAAGAAATTGTGTCTAGAAAGAAAGAAGAACGAAAGGATGATTTCGATAGGAGGCTTACTGAAGATTTCCAGTCAAACATCAAGTTTTTCTGGAAATCCATCAAAACAGCCAGAGGAAAAACTCCTACTTTGGAGCTGAGTACAATCAGGAGTCAAGATGGGATCATTATAAAAGGAGAAGAATGTGTGTTAAAGAGATGGAAAGAGTATTTTGAAAGTCTGTTTGAAAGAGAGGAAGTGCAGGTACATCATTCGGCACCTTCCATGGAAACTAACATAAATGTTCAAGAAAGTGAGATAAGCATGGATGAAATAGTGAAAGCGTTGAAAAGTATGAGATTAGGTAAGGCTGCAGGGTATGACAGGATTACCGTCGAGATGATGAGGGCTGGACAAAGCATAGTGGCTAGACAGCTGTACTGCCTTTTCAATTTATGCTGGCGAAATGGCCAAGTACCGGGAGACTGGTGCAAAGCCGTAATTGTGCCATTATATAAGGGAAAAGGGTCACGGCAGGACTGCATAAATTACCGCGGTATAAGCCTTCTCAGCGTCGTCGGTAAATTGTATGCGAAAGTGTTGATTGAAAGGGTTGTGAATGAAACAGACGAAAAAATATTGGATGCACAAGCGGGATTTAGAAAGGGAATGGGATGTACGGATCAGGTCTTTTCTTTGCGGTGCATAGCCGAAAAGTGTTTGGCTAAAAACAAGAAGGTATATTGCGCATTCGTGGATCTAGAAAAGGCCTATGATAGAGTGGTGAGGAATGAATTGTGGTCAGCATTGTCCGTGTACGGTGTGAGCAGTGTCCTCATACAAGCATTGCAATCTCTTTATAGGGATTCTAGTGCTTGTGTAGGGATAAACGGGACATACACTGAATGGTTCAATATCGAAAAAGGTGTTAGACAGGGATGTGTAGCGTCACCGCGGCTGTTTAATCTGTTCATGGACAATTGCTTGACAGATTTAAAAGAGAATGAAAGGGGTTGAGAATGAATGAGTTACTCGTCAAATGTTTTCTCTATGCTGATGACCAAGTATTACTTGCGTCTCCGGCCGAGGAGTTGCAGGAGATGGTAACTGCTATGAGTGAAGCTTTTGTTAGAAAGGGAATGAAGATGAATGTAAAGAAAACGAAAGTGATGGTGTTTGAAAGAGAGGAGGCAGTGACAAACTGCAATATCATGATTGGAGATGAACAAATTGAACAGGTGAATGAGTTTGTGTATCTGGGTTCAAAGTTTACAAGAGATGGTAAGTGTGAGAGTGATATTGAAAGAAGGTGAATGCATGAAACATGGTGAATGGTGCTTTGCTTTGCACTTAATCATTTTTTTTTTCATTGAATACTTAATAAAAACAGTTGACTTTTATACGATCGTTTATCATAATAATTTTTTAGTCAAAATTGTAATATAACCTATAATATAAATAATCAAAGAACAAATATATGAGATTATTTAATTAAAAGTCTATAATGGATTTTATCGTGTTTATTTAAAACTTTAATGGGGGCTCCCGTTCCCCGAGACCATGGACGCTGTAAAGGGTCCGAAACGTCGGGAAATAATTTAAAATATTGTTACTGTAAAGTTTTAAATAAACGGGATGAAATCCGTTATTGACTTTTAATCAAATGAGTAAAATTCGCGTTAATATAAGAGAATAATATGAGATTATATACCTTTTTTGCTGCAATTGGTCTGTAATAAATAATGGAAACCACATTAACTTTTCACAAATTTTACAAACAATAAATTTACAAAACAGTTCGTGTGTAGATTCAAGTCTCGTCTACTCGGACGCGTAGGCCGATCGTGAGCCGAACGCTTAGGCCAATCGTGCCTCTCTATCGCTTGTTCCGCGCTCTCGCACCCAACTCTTGACATTTGTTCGTGAAGTACCGGCTATCTTTCATCGATTTACTAGACGTTATTACGTCAAAAAAATGCTGATAATGCAAAACGTTTTCTATCATTTTGTTTGTTTTTTTTCCCGTCAGATGGAATAATCTTCACCTCACAGCTTAAGATTGCAAAAGACGAAAACGTAATAAGTACTTTCTTCAGATTACACTTTAAATATCCATAAAAATATTAATAAGAGTTTTTATATTTTTCGCATATTTGTTTTGCAGTCGTAAGATGTGACTACATTAAAGAATGTTCGAAAGTTAGTAGTTATCGATTAATGATCTGTCCTGTCCGTTCGCCTTCAGGGAGAACGCGGGCGCGCCGTCTATGTGGTCGGTGCTGGGCGACGGGCACGCGCCGCCCGAGCCGCCCGGCGTGCCGCCGCCGCGACTGTCCGCCGAGCAGCTGGCGCCACCCGCGCCGTTCGTTTACGTCGAGTCCAAGCGCGACGCCTTCTCGCCGCAGCTGCAGGACTTCTGCCTCAAGCACCCCATAGCCGTCGTGCGCGGCCTCACCGCCGCGCTCAAGCTCGACCTCGGCCTCTTCTCGACCAAGACGCTCGTGGAGGCGTGGCCCGACCACGCGGTCGAGGTGCGCACGCAGCTCATGCAGTCGGCCGACGAGAACTGGGACGCGAGCGGGCGCCGGCGCGTGTGGGCGTGCGCCTCGCACCGCTCGCACACCACGGTGCGCAAGTACGCGCAGTACCAGGCGGGCTCCTTCCAGGAGTCGCTGCGCGAGGAGCGCGAGCGCGGCGCGGCGCCGCCGCACGCGGCCGGCGCGCTGTCTGACTCCGACGGTCGCGAGTCGGGCTCGGGGCCCGCCAAGCGGCGCCGCGGCACGCGCATGCTGCGCTTCGGGACCAACGTCGACCTCTCCGACGAGCGCAAGTGGCGCCCGCAGCTCAACGAGCTGCAGAAACTGCCGGCCTTCACGCGCGTCGCCTCCGCGGCGAACATGCTCTCGCACGTCGGTCACGTCATCCTCGGTATGAACACCGTCCAGCTGTACATGAAGGTGCCCGGCAGCCGCACGCCCGGTCACCAGGAGAACAACAACTTCTGTTCGGTCAACATCAACATCGGTCCCGGCGACTGCGAGTGGTTCGGCGTGCCGGACGCGTACTGGGGCGGCGTGCGCGAGCTGTGCGACCGGCACGGCCTGTCCTACCTGCACGGCTCGTGGTGGCCCGACCCGGAGGAGCTGCGCGCGCACGGCGTGCCCGTGTACCGCTTCACGCAGCGGCCCGGCGACCTGGTGTGGGTGAATGCGGGCTGCGTGCACTGGGTGCAAGCCACCGGCTGGTGCAACAACATCGCCTGGAACGTGGGGCCGCTCACTGCGCGCCAGTACTCGCTCGCGCTCGAGCGCTACGAGTGGAACAAGGTGCAGAGCTTCAAGTCGATCGTGCCGATGGTGCACCTGACGTGGAACCTGGCGCGCAACATCCGCGTGTCGGACCCGCGGCTGCACCGCGCCATGCGCACGTGCCTGCTGCAGACGCTGCGCGCGGCGGCCGGCACGCTGCAGGCGGTGCGCGCGCGCGGCGTGCCCGTGCGCTTCCACGGGCGCGCGCGCGGCGAGGCGTCGCACTACTGCGGCGCGTGCGAGCGCGAGGTGTGGCACGCGCTGCTGGTGCGCGAGCACGAGCGGCGCCACGTGGTGCACTGCCTGGCGTGCGCGCGCCGCGCCAGCCCCGCGCTGCAGGGCTTCCTGTGCCTCGAGGAGCACCACATGGACGAGCTGGCGCAGGTGTACGACGCGTTCACGCTGCACCGGCCGGCGCCGCCACTGCACGCGCCGCCCGCGCCGCCCGCCATGCCCACGCCCACGCCGCCGGCCATACCCACGCCCACGCCCACGCTCACGCCCACGCCCGACTGAGCGCGCGCCGGCCGCGGTTGCGCTTTCCGTGTTTCCGCTCCGGGGCGGGTCGGGCGATGTGTCGGGGCGAGCGTGTTGTCCGAGTGACGTCGACGTACCTGTTTAATTTCGTGTGAGAGTGGATTGGCCTCTTCGTTTATATCTAACGTGACGCTTCTTTTATTTATCGGGATTTTTTTACTTTCTTACGTGAATGTCGTTCTTGAGTGTAGTCTTGACTGAGTTTAGTATTTGACGTGGAAGGTAATCGTTTTTCGACTCGCACTTCGTTTTCGATAGTCGCTAGCTAGTTTTCTGTAATTTTTTTTAAGAATAATAGACGTTTTTGACCAACTGTATAAAAATGTAAGTCATCGTAAAGGTGACGATCTATTTTTAATACACGGTGTATGAGTATAAAATTGTAGTTCGATATGAATGAATATTCTCGTGATAAAACTAATTTTTTAAATCGTTAAATTTACAGTTTACAAACTCCTCGATCACTTTTGTAATTGTGAGAGATAATGATAAAGCAAAGTCAATTTTTCGGCGACGAGTAGCCGACGGTAGCGTATTAATAGCATATTGGCGACGGCCTCCCATACACTTAGTCGATAGATTTAGATATTTAGCTAAGGAAAGGTATCGGTTCGTTTGGTCTCAAGTGCTCAGGTGTTCACCACAATAAATTTGTTATTTTTGTATAGAAGGATATTTTATTTATTTTTCTGGCACTACAATTTTAGTTTTTCGATTCCTAGTATAATGTTCATAGCGAATAGTAGTCGGTAAGTGTAAGGCACGGAATGTGGCTCTGCGTTTTAGGAGAGTCCGGTGAACAGTGCTGCTATGTCCCAAAGAATGTTATGCTCGAGTAGACAAACTGCTAAATGAAAGTAGACGAACTCATACTTCGTAACGACTAACCATCACTGCATTTTTAGTCCGTCGCGATTGTGAGGGATCTGATTGTAAAATTATTTTATTAATATATAAACTTGACTAAAACCAATTATTTTCTTTAAATTGGATTGTAACGAATGTTAGATATAATTATTGTTTGGCTCGATGTAAAATTAGGCAATGGTTAGGCAAAGGCAGAGGTCGTTATATAGGACGACGCGTTTTTGACACTGGTCTGTTGGTTATTTCTCTCGAAGTTTTATTGATATGTTAATGCGATTTCAATGTTGGAAGTATTATTTTCTAGTGTCAAGAGCGATTCGTCGTGTATGAAATGGGAAAGTTTTGGTCTTGTATAGTGAATATCGTAATTTTTAAGTAATAATAACATCACTGCCATTTACGACCTTACTGTTTATACTGTAACATTAAATTTTTATTAAACTTATAAAATACGGAAATTTTTTGTTTTTATTTCTGAAAATCCTTGTTGTTCTTGAAAATATTTGTCCTCTAAATAGTGTTTTGCTAGTGCATATATTACAACGATATATATACTTCATCTTTTTATTAAATTACTATCAATTTGCATGTAATTATTGTAATTTTATAAATAACTAGCTTCTTAGCGTCGGTTATACCGACCAAAAAAAAGTATCCTAACATAGGATACTTTTTTATGTGGTGACTTATTAAACCACACAAAACGTTTCTTTGACTCAATAACACTTTTGAGTTTCTAAGAGAAAATAAAAATTTCTGAATTATTATTCATACTTAGTAGAAATTTTTAGTTTTTTTTCTGAGATTTTTTTTTCACTATGGAAACCTTGTCATATTATTTAATTTACTTTTGATTCGTACAATGCTAGTGTGTTAAGTGCTTATAAGATAAACCAATATTAAGAAAATGACTAAAAAACTTTATATAACTTAAGTAAAAAAAAATATAAAAATAATAAATTTGTTTATTAAACTAATAAAATTATTATAAGAAAGTCAGTTCTATTAAGTATGTAAATCACGTCAAGATAAGCACTTTCTATTGAACGTACTATAGAGTTGTCATGTGTGGAATTTCTGCGTTACATTATACTTTGCATATACTGGCGTCTGATAAACAATAAAGGTCACAGCTCATTAGAGCCCCCGGCACCCGACCCACACCGCCTCGTCGCTCGGCGTCCACTCGTTGTCAACAGGTGGTCCACGGGTGGACGTCGAGTGGTCAACCAGTGAACCTCGCGCGGCTCACGAGTGAACTTCGCGTGGTCAACGAGCGGACATCGTTTGGTCCACAAATTTTTGAGTAGTCTGTTAATTGTCACTAGTGTCTACACGTGTTTCGTACTATCATATGCCGCAATGTGTGTTTTATAATCTGTCTCATATTGAAGACTCTATAACAAACAAAAAACAAACTGAATCGTTCACGGACAGCGCGCGGTCCACACGGGAACCGTGCGCGGTCAACGCAAGACAAGCGTGCGAGCAGCGAGTTGTCACCGAGTGGTCCACCCGCCGTCCGCGCGTGGACAACTTGCGAGTGAGGCGATCCGGTGACGTTACGGAGTAGATGTAGTGATCGCGTAACCATACAAGTCCATAGAAGGAATACTAACCGCTTGAGGCGAGGCGGTGCTGGTCAGGTGCCGGGTATGATGAGCTATGACCCTAAAGCCGCTTGCGTAGGTGCTAACTCAAATTACATTAGAGATAAAATTATTGATTCCGATGATAAAATCAGATGCACGTGGGATTTTACCTATTAGTACCCAGTGTCTGTGGGAAACAATAAAATAAATTTTGCCAATTGAATAAATAATAATAGTGCTGTAATTGTAAAATCAGAAAAATAATTTGTAAATGTCTTTGAAACATTTTTGATAAAAATTTTGTTGACATAATTTCTCAATTTAAATAATCCTCACTAAATGCTTAACCCTTTCAATCATCCTCACTAAATGCTTAACAATTTCCCGGTCGTCATAATATTCCGTGTTTTCCTGTGACGCAAATCCCGCAATATTACGTTCTATTTATTTGATGTTCAATTCTTGACAACATGACAAAAATTTGAATAAATTTGATATTATTTATAATACTTCAGCATGTGTAGGTACTTTATAACAATCCAACTTTAAATATAATGTTCGTAAATGTAATATTGATTTTTCATTATTTAATTTAAAAAAAAAATTGATATTTGGGGTGTTTTAGCTAAAATAATTAGTAGTATCGCTCCGTATTTATCTTTAATCTTTAACAACTGTCTCGAGGTTCTTTCTCAGATTTATAAAAATTACCACTTTTTAAGGAAGGAAATAAAGTGATACGATAAACAGGATAATTTCAATCCTGCCGTTCGTAAGTAAGATTTTTGAAAAAAATATATTAAACCAACTTATTTTTTCATTTGAATATTAATGGCATTTTTTATTTTAAACAATACGATTTTACTTTAGTAAAAATTAGTCGCTCTGTAACATGCTGGAGTGGTATATATTTCTCAAGCATAATATGTATACGAATATTGGGAGAAATAATGGAATGCTTTTGGTGTAATCTGTGATTTATCAAAGGTATACTTGTGTTGAGTATAAAACCCTATTATACGTAAGCTTATGTATTACGATGTTAATGAAAACATATAAAACAAAATTGATAAAAATAGTAACAAACGTAGTAAAAACACGAGAAGGAAAATAATGAAGTTGTTACTCTATGTTTTCGACTTTACAAAGTAAACGTCTCCTTTATAGGCCAAGGTGTACGCATATATAATAAAATCAAACTATTTTAGAATTAAATTGCAAATTAATAAATTTAAAGTTTATATTTAAAAAAAATTATAATAGCCAAAGCGTATTATACTCTCTAGGGGGCGCGTATGTTTAAGCGTACTATCTCTGGGTACGATAGAAACAGGACAGGAGTTAACACGTCAGTCGAGACTGGCAGAGAAATCCATCAGTGTGGCTTCGAATTGTTACCACTGCCCCGTATTCGACTGATCCATTTGACATTTATCTATTCCTAAAGATCAAAAACCACTTAGATCAAAATTTTTCTACAAATGAGGAATTTAATTCAGGCTGTTTTCGACCCATATTTTGAAGGTATGGACGAAGATTTTTTTAAAGCTGGTATAGAACTTGGGGGAGAATATGTTGAAAAACAATAAATAAATTCCTATCTTCATTATCCTGGTTAGGCTACGAACTTTTCAAATGCCCCTCGTATTTTAAAAGAAAAGGAATTTCAGTCTATGGTGTGATGGTTTCGTTTTCAGAGGATCATGGATAAAACAAACAAACTTTGTTTTATATTTTATTTCTATAATCACAATTATTTAATAAAATAATTTTATTAGACTTTATTTTCAAGAAAATTTAATATAAAGTTTATTGCTAAAATTTATCATTCACTATTTATTATGATATATCATACTAACGATCTGTTTCAATAAACTATCCATCTGTGATTTTATATTCTATTAGTTTATACAAATTACGTCAAAATTCTATCGTTAATTATTTATAACCACAGCTAGATATTAAGCTTGTTAAAACTGACCGTCAAAGTACACTGTTATACCAGTCTGGGGCCTATTTCACCATGATTTCATAGTTTCTGAGTCTATTAGTACTTATGCGCGAGATAAACTACAACTTTTGGTTTCACAGCTTGCTAATAGAAATATTTGACAGATAAAGTGGAGTTTGATAGTGAGACAGAAAACAAAAACATTATATTTATGTTTATCTATCTGATACTTTATCAACGACCGTTGAAATTTACCCTCGGTTTCATAGAGAAATATCTGATAGATAAATTGATGGCGACAGAGAAAAAAACATCAGAAACTTTTATCTTTTGATTATCGTTATATGTTAGATAACTATCTGACTTTATCAGCAACCAGTGACATTGACCCTTAACATAATTTATAGCTCGTTCATTGAAAACCGTAAATTGTGAACCGTACTTTGATTATGTCAATTATCATCAAGTAAAATTTTTAAGGTGTTTAAGATGAAATAGTTTAAAATAATAATTTTTGAACCAGTTCATAACTTAACGGTTATCAATGGATAAATTTTAAACCGTCAACATTAACAATAATACTCTGACATTTATCTATATAACATTATTTATTAATATAAATTTACAATAACATGAAGGTAAAAATAAATTTAAAGCACTGGAAATGACACGACAGAGTAATTAGGCGATAATCGACATTACCTTTAACTAGGGTCACGTAACAAAAATTTTTTCTACCTCCGCCAAAAGTTCGATTTTCGCCCCCTGTGAACCGGGACAATAGAGACACTTTTTTCCCCGCTTCATAGGAACGAAAATCGAACTTTCGGCGCAGGTAGGAAAAAAGTGACACTATTTCCCCCGCTTCAAAGGGACAAAACCCGAACTTTCGGCCTAGGTAGGGAAAAAAGTATGTGCAACACGGGACGAAAGTACTACATCCTTTCCCGCATGTTTGCCAATTTTATATGAGGTACAGAAAGTAGTACTTTCGTCCCCTGTGACACAAAATACTATTATAATATTACAGTAGCATTGACAACGAGATTACAGTAATTACCATACAATATTAATAATACAAACTCAATAAAACTCGATATATCTGTTCGAAATATACACACGTGATGTCCTTCATCGAAATTTTCTGAAGTCGTAAAGTTATTATAATTATTCAAGTACATTATTCTGTTAACTTTACGCAAAATAAAGAATGATTCATAGGAAAAAATATGACATTTAACGTGAGGTAACAAAATACATACTATATAATTGCATATTGTTCACTACAATATAATTTTAATACGAATTCAGGTTTTGATGATTTTATAATAACAAACGTATAAATACCCAATGTATACAGTCTTATTAAGTAAATATATTTTTGTGATGGTACTTATTAATAATATTTATCTATCAATTTTATATTTAAGTAAGCTTTTTAGCACCTATTGTTGTATATTATATTCTAATACATAATTTATAAGATTATACTACTTTATACACGTTAAAACTCTAAAGCAGAGAGCTAATAAAATACTCTAAAATATAATGAAAGAAATGCAGATCGTATCAAAACATACAATTGAAATATTTTCCAAACACAATACATTTTGGTAATGAAATTGCACGTATTATAGTAAAATCTTATTCTAAATTATCTATATGCGTCTTCACACGTAACTACATTTGGTGAAGACTAGTTATTATTCGCTAACACATCCATACAAAATCACCGTCGTTCGTTTTACGAGAAGCTCCTTTGGTCAATGATCATAATTAAAATAACCAGTCAAATTTATTTATTTTATTTTATTCAGTAACAGTGGTAAGCGTAGCGAGGTATGGGCAGCCCAGTTGTCCCCCCCCCTCCCTATCGAGTTGTACGAACGACTAGTAAAACAATAATAAGAAATAAAAAAATGTATTGCATCTAATTCGCTTCTCAATATAAACGTTTGTAGAGTTCAAGCCGCTACAATATTGACAACATTGACATAAGAGATCCTTCCTTACATTACTAGTTTTTATGGTTGGGCAATGGATTTTGCAGCATGTCTAATAAATATATCTTTATCTTTCCCCTGACTCCCCTTGCCCCCTTTAGAAAATCCTTGCTACGCCCATAATGTTGTACACAACTAAGATGAAATAAAAGATTATGAAATATACATATACATAGTTTATAAGAGATATAAAGAGATTTGTACAATAACTCAATGATAGTCCAATTAAAAATACAATTTTATAAAAATATGTCTGATCTTTAGTAATTATAAATATAAAACAGTTTTATCCTATTCGACGTCATTAAAACGTATACAATCACAGTAAACTCTCATTTCATCAATTCCATCATTTACCTACATTTAGTAGAAATGATTGTTATCATTCATCAATAGTAAAGAATAAATGCTGAAAATATTACATTAACTTCCTTAAAAAATTGTTTTTTAATCTACATTAAAATAAATTTAATAGACTACATACGAATTTATTTCAAAAATTGTATTCTATATACATTAATTGAATATTAATATTTTAGCGTCATAATAAATTTAATTTTCCAAAGCAATTGTTTATTTGATTTGTTTATATTACATATATAAGCTATACAAATTAGTAAATTATTTAAATAGAATCTTTTTACATATTTTTGTTTACTTTATATTTATCAACATATCATTTAGCTATAATTTATGGAAAGTAAAATCAAATAATATATCAAATAATAATAATTATAAAATGTCAAAATATGTATAGGAATCAAGCATATTCGAAGTCATATACTTTATTAGTATCAAGTATCAATTATTCACATAAGGATATGATTTTAAAGGCACGTCTACCGGCTACCGGTTACTTTCTAGAGAACATAAGTTTCTACATCATATTTGATTTAAGAAAAACTAATTTCACTGATTAATAAACAACATATTAAGTTATATATTTAAATTAACGTGTATTGAATATTACTAACCTTTTAAAACAATGAAAAAGATAAGGCATTTGACGTACATATTCATAAGTTTAGAAATTATATTTTATATGTTTCATAGTTTGTTACTCTCATGATAAAGATGATGAGAATAATATGTGTTATCTTAATAGTTATTTATGCAACTGTTTGTATATTAAGGGGTAGTAAAACACGAATGTGGGTTGGTGCGCGAGGCGAAGCCGAGTGTGATAATAGTATCACATGAGTGTTTTAATAACTAATTATCAACTACGAGACTTTATCTACACCCATAATAGGAATCCACTATAAAACATTCTGAAACCTAATATCATCAGTCCCCAGTACTTAGTATTTTTTATTTATTTATAATTATTTATTGTACATCACTTTTGAAACAAAAATTACAGAGATATATGCTTAAATATTATTGCACAATAAGGCGGTCTTATTGCTAATAAGCAATCTCTTCCAGACAACCTTACGTTGTGAGGAATTGAAACATAGCCGGAGTAAAATGAATATGTACAAATAAAAAATAAATATTTGTTGGAAATGTCTTTTACAGTGTTTAAATATCAGGCGGTGTGCTGCAAAAACTTGGATCGCTCATTTTTAGGGTTCCGTAGCCATATGGCAAAAACGGAACCCTTATGGATTCGTCATGTCTGTCCGTCCGTATGTCACAGCCACTTTTTTCCGAAACTATAAGAACTATAATGTTGAAACTTGGTAAGTATATGTATTCTGTGAACCGCATTAGGATTTTCATACAAAAATAGAAAGAAAAACAATACATTTTAGGGGCTAAAACTCAAAAAAATTTTTTCATCAAACCCATACGTGTATCCATATAGGTCTTCAAAAATGATATTGAGGTTTCTAATATAATTTTTTTCTTAACTGAATAGTTTTCGCGAAGAACACTTCTAAAGTGGTAAAATGTGTCCCCCCTGTAATTTCTAAAATAAGAGAATGATAAAACAAAAAAAAAAAAAAAAAATTATGTACATTACCACGCAAACGATCTAGAAAAGATCTAGTAAGTAGTTTTTTTTTTTTTTTAATAAAAAAAATACACTTATTAAAACATCGATCAAAGTTACAACGAACTACAAGAACTTTTATATGATGTTACTTGCTGCTACGGAACACTTCATGGGCGAGTCCGACTCGCAATCGTTTTTTTTAAAAAAAACCAAAAAAAATATCGAAGAACAATGGCGGTGATTCGAATTACCTACTTTTTTTTTTACGGCACGCGTTTAGTAAGTATGTGTCTGTATGTTGAGTAACCCCTTTGCATAGAAGGGATCGAATAAAAAATAAAGGAGTGTTATTATGAAATCCAGTACAACATAATATCATCCGTTTGGATGATATTACAGTTATTATGACATTGGGTGTTTTAATGTTGGCAATAAGCTAACTGTTTCAGAATCTTTTATAGAGGATTTAAAGCATGGGACTAGATAAATATATAAAAAAAATCTGATATTGAGAGGAGAACTCCATATAGAAAATATTCAATAAACGTAATAAATTTCGAATATTTTTTGTGCTATTTATAAAACTTCAATTTTTTTTTATTTACATTTATTATTACTATATATATTACTATCTTGTGTATGTAGGTATGAGTTTTCAAGTTTGTATTTTATTAACGAATATATATTTTTTATTGCATTGTATTTTTCTATTTCTAACATGCAAGCTATGTAAATTGTTCTTCGCCACTAATCACGTTAATTATAACTAAATTACTTTGTTGTGATGAACAACTCTTCACAGAGGTGATGGGAGATATCAATATTCGGTACCATTCTTTCTATAAATGTTAAATTTTAGGCCGATGATAATTTAACACATATTTGCATATTTTTTTTTTAAATTGTATTTTCCTTAGTATTACAAGAATATAATGGACCGATATTGTTCTTAATTAATATTACTTTTTCTAGTCACAGATAATGTTTAAGTTAAACAACAAAGTAAATAAGAATTTGTATTTTATGGAATAGGATGTGGTAAAACCAGTGGGATTGAAATAGGTGATAATAGAGTATGTAGCCGAATAGTTTTAGTCGAGGGCGATCGAGATATTGCGACAAACGACTATAAACAAGGACGTACCACAAATTATTGTAGGAGATAAGGCTTTGCAGTGGCGCCGTGCGAGTATATACCGCGACAAGGTGTAGGCGAGCAGGTAGCGGCTCAGGAGCGCGGCACGGGCCGCCGCAGCAGCAGCGCCGAGTCCGCCGACACGATGGGCAGCTCGTTGCTGCAGTGGTACTTGATCAGGTGCTGCACGCTCTCGAACACGCGGTCCTTCGTCCGCACCTTGCACGTCGAACGGAACCGATTACATACATGACGTTATATTACTATTACATTACATTTTTATATATTATAAAATCTATAGAGTAGAGCAAAATTAAAAATTTATTTAAATTTAGAACGTGGTCTTGACAATAGCAAAAGTTACGTTGTAAACGTTTATAATTAGATCGATACGTTGAGGATTTTAATTCTTCCAACACCACAATTTTCAAGAAGCTGAAGGAAAACATCGAGAGATATTTTATGCATGTATACCACAATGGTGCAGTTGGGGCTCGCTATTATGCTACCCGATGGCGAGGCCTCTGGTCAGCGGCGGGTCAGGGTCCAGTAGAGTACTCACGACAAGACGACCGTTCTGATGTAGTGGTGTGAGTAGTCACCTCACGCCGCACGCCCGCGGTCTTGGGTTCGGGTCGAGACAGATATTTATATTTGTACAAATATTTGTTTCCGGTCTGGGTGTCTGTCCTTATGGGTCTCCCTGAGTGCTTCGGAGAGCACGTTAAGCCGTCGGTCCCGGTTGTTATCATAGACACCTGATAACGATTGTTACTCATGGTGGGGATATTATCTGCTAACCCGCAGAGGAGCAGCGTGGTGGATTAAGCTCCAACCCTTCTTCTATATGGAGAAGAGGCCTTCGCTCAGCAGTTGGTTGTTTACAGGCCGATACAGTATACCACAATGTGCAGTTGGGGCAGCTATTCTGCTACCTGACGCGGAGGCGGCGGGCCAGGTTCGGACGGTTCCAGCAGAGTACTCACGACTCCGTTGGGGTCGACCAGCAGCAGGTGCTTGTGCGCGCCGCGCCGCGCGCCCGTCAGCACGAACTGGCCGGCGCACGCCGTCGACTGCCGCACCAGGAACTCGCCGTCCTCCACCACCAGCTGTAACCAGGCATTGTGGATAGAGCAGGGGAGCCAGGCCGCATGTTAGTGTAAAAAAGAATTAAATCAGATTCTCCAGATGAACCCTTAAATGATTTTTGACATTTTATAATGTTGGTTGATTGATTAGCATTCATAAAATCTGATCAACTTTTTGGAGTTAAATAGGGTATTTTCGGTAGTAAAAAATAAATTATGAAATTTGATAAAAATTAAAATGTATGTAGAAACATACTTAAATATTCTGATTTTGAGTCTTAAAAGCCCATTACTGTTTTATTATATTGAAATTTAAGGTCGTAATTTTTAATCTGTATATCACGTGATCTAAAACACGAGCCGCCATGGTGTGACGTCATACAGACAATATTCCGATATACACTGCAAACACTGCTCAGTGCTCTCACTGGTGAAAAATCCGCTCCTTTATGGAGTGTCAATACACTGCCGCAATACCATAGAGAAATATATGACGTCATAAATAGCCGCCATTTTTGTACTGTAAGCAGTGGCGGCGCCTTCGAGGTAAGATGCTCTCAGTACTTTGATCACGTGATCAAAAAATATAACAGCGCGAATAATAATAATAACTATTAATATTATTATTCAAAAATGTCAACAATATTCAAATAATAATTTTTCTTGTTGAAACAGAAAACGTATACATGATAAATATTTTTATTTGAAAACAATGATGATATGACAAAAATGATGATGATAGTATACTGGACTGCGTTCCGTTTTATCAGTAACCAGCATAGCACGGAATAGCAAACTAAAAAGGAACAGTTTCGCAGTATACTGAATTTACGTCACACCTCAGAATGCTCTCAGTGTATGTCGGAACACGGCCTTTACGTCACCAAAATAGGTGACAGCGTTTTCGCGGGAATAAAAAAGGTTTAAAACTTAATTTTATGACAAGAAAGCGTGTTTATTTTGCCGAAATATTTTATTTGCCTTTTTATTAGGAAAATCAACATTTTGAAGTACTTTTTCAAACATAGTAGAATACCCTATTAATCATATTATGAATAGTTAACATAATGTGTATATATATATATATATATATGATAGGTAAATAAAGTATTTCAAAATTAAGTAAATAAAAATAAGTCACGGCCATACTATGTGGTCATACGCAGTACAGTCGTGTGTGTGATAACAATTCTTTATTTGTCCAAGAACATTATCTAAGTTGTTATAATCAAAGTCGAAAATTAAGTGGGGATATGGAAGGACACTTGACTAATGACAATCTCACAATGGGGAAAATGGGGTTGATGTTAACGCCTGACATTGTTAATGAAATCATACCCTTTCAGCTGCAGTCCTGGATATAGGCCCATGGTACCAGGGCTCTCTGGCCAGTAGCGCTGACTGTGTTGCTGGGGATAGCGTGGGGGGCAAATCTTCCGCTGGTGAAGATGATGTAGCGGGAGACGTTGATGTAGCTGAGGATACTGGGGCTGCTGTAAATGGCTCTGAAATCATAAAAGGTTACCTTTAGGTGAAAAATCATCATTGATTAATGAATTAAAATAATCTTGAGCTCTGTAAAGTTCTTACGCATATCAAAGATGTCTGTGTTATGGTTAGGCAGCAGCGCAGTGGGAGGTGTGCGTGGCGGTGGCGTCTGGTTCACATAGTGCCGCACGCTCTCTTCACACCTGGAATATATGCAACTATAGTCTTGACACGCTAATAAAGTTGAGTCCGAGTCAAAAAAAGAATATTTCTACATGGTAACGTTGAAATAATCTCAATTATTCTAAGGATAGGCGTACACTGGCTATAAAGACAGTCATAAACGCGACCATCGGAAATTTTAGTGGGATACACTCAAGCTGAATCTGAGATATTTACGAAAAATTTAAATGGCAAATTAGATCATCACTACAGTACAGTACATGTCTTTGTCTTTTATTGCCAATGACGGCTGAAAGAAGCGCGCGGCGCAAATTTTTTGTATGTCACCTGCGTGCAGACACTTTATATACGTATATTGTATGGAAATTACCGCCTGTAAGTCCGTAGTGGAGTTTTAAGGCTATCGCATGTATGTATGTGCGCTTATACAAAGATTATTAAACCATATGTTCACTAAAGTTAAATGACAGTATTTCAATACTTATTTTAGCTGAAAATATATTTCATTTGATTACTTTTAAAGTACTTTAAAACTGACATTGAAGATTGATTTTTCAGTTGAAAACAGTTTACTATTCGAATAATATCAATGATCCACTTATTGCATATATTGCAACACAATTACAATCGCAGACAAATACAATTAGGAAACTGATTGAATGATGGCAAAAAATCAATAAAGTTATAGTGTTAGTAAATAAATATGTAAGCCTTATTGTAGTGTAGTGAAGTGAAGTTAAGGGTAAGGTGCGTTCAACGAAACAAGATACCAAACGTAAACAATGCCGACGGAACATGAAAATATAGTCTATCTCGTTCTATCTTGTTTGTTTGCTATCTGCTGTACGGCTCTCGGCTAAGGACGGGCAAAGTCCAACGAGACTATTGCGGGTTTGAAAACATTCGCGCGCTATTTTGATTTCGTAGTTATTTATTTCTTTTTTATTTTATTCCGTTTGTGAAGCGCTCGGGTGATACATAAATTTTGTTCGTTCTCTGTTATTTCCTGTTATTATTTTCGTTACTTATTCTTATTTGTTACTAGTTTTAGTTATAGTTGTTATTTGTTGTATTAATTGTTGTTTTTGTTATTTGTTGCTGTGATATCTAGTTTTAATAAAGGACAATGGCGAAAAAGTTGTTGATAGAATTCCCACGCGTCTATAAATGTCTTAATGACTAATGTAAATAAAATAATTTCTTACGTTTTTTCAATATATTTTTAAGATCTGTGTAAGTCTAGGAAAAATATCATTTTTAATAAAAAACATTTGATTATTGTAAAAATGATTTGACATTTCATTGGAATATGAAGTACTAACGATAGTTCCGTTGAATGTTGCCACATGCTAATAAATCTTCTCTCATTAACATACATGAACTTTTTGCCTTTAAATAAATATTGCACGTTACACGTATTATATTGCATCACATTACACGATTTATATTGTATCAATCCGAAATCTTGTTTTATTACAAAGAATAACTCGTTATTTATTTATTTACTAAGCCCAATTATTTCATGAATACAATAATAATTCGTAATAAGAAAATAATGTTTTATTTTATAAACATGCCTTTTTTCTATTAGAAAAAGTGAGCAGATACTCGAACTGACTATATATGAGATCCGCTGTCTTTATGCCACGTATCTGTAGATAAGTGGTTTCTAGAGTCTGCTTTTTAACATAGAGGCCGCACTTTAATTTTTTTGCAGGGAACAACCATTTTGTGTGCCATTGTAAACTGTTTCTTATTTGGTTAAGACCTTGCGGGCTCCTCATCTGATTATTTGATAAAAAGATGATCCCATGCTGCAAAGGGCACGATAAGTGGATGGTCCTCGTAATTAACTATCTATGGTGATTATCATTAAAGAAAAATCTAAACAGATGCTGACTGAATGAATCTAGACAGACCACCTTTAGGTCTAGAAATTCTAAGAGCAGGGTTTATTAGATCTGTTGACCTACAGCGCTCATGATTTAAGAAGATGAACGTCTTTGTCGATCGTCAATTTTATATCATCTACAGCTAACGCCGATGTACCTAAGTAGGAAATACCTAAGGACAGATAACAAAGAAAATCCCGGATAATGAAATATTTTAGGCCTGAGGGTTAAAAAAAACGTCTAATAATTTTATTTTTATTTTTCTGTGACTGCGTCAAAAGTCTAGATATACCTACTACAATGTTTTGTAATCAATCTATCTAGTTATTTAAAATATAGTTTCGGACTATATTTAACATGTATTTGACTAAGTTTTTGATTAGTTACCTACAAGTTGTCGAAACATAACCTCTAAATGTTCAACCTGGAATACCTATCTTCAATTCATTACTTCTTTCGGTGATGCTTCTTTAGGCAAAAGTGATCAGGAATTTAAGTACTATATTATCACATATTTTTCATTAGTAGACGCTAGAAATTTATGCCAACAAAAATTTGTTAGGGGATCTGCCATTGTCCTTTGTGTAAGTAAAAAAGGTTATAAAACCCTGCATACGCGAATGACCTGGCAGTTGGTTTGTTTACGTTTGGTATCTTGTCCCGTTGATCGCACTTTAGTGTGGCGTGGTGTGGTGTGGTGTAGTGTAGTGTGGTATAGTGGTGTGGTGTGGTGAAGTGAAGTGAAATGAAGTAAAGTATAGTGTAGTGTAGGGTAGAGTAGTACACTCACGAGGAGATGGGCGCGAGGCTGGCGAGCGGCGGCGGCGGCGGGTGGCGGTGCGCGGCGGGCTCGGGCGGCGGGATCTTGTCGGGCATGTCGTTGTAGTACTCGCGCTCCTCCGGCGCACCCGACGCGCCGCACGCGCCCGACGCGCCCGACCCGCCCGCCAGCGCGCGCGACCCGTTCACGTTCAACCTGGGACACACGTGTAGTGTAAAACGTAAGCCAGTGACTTATGTAGTAAAAATAAAGAAAATAAACATTGTATTTTTAATTATATTAAGATAGAATATCAGATGATTGTAACTTGATCCATTACAAAATACGATTTCTTTATATTAAATAAATATTAAATATCATATTTTTATTTCCATAATATTTTACAACATTATACATATTTACAAAGCAAAAATTATACTATTTATTTACAAACAGTTTTGGTATAAATCATGTCCGCGTGGAATGGTGCCAAGAATATTGGCACCATTTCCGCGTTGGATCGCGATTCCGATTCTCTGGGCAAAAAATGCACCAGCCCTGCTGTCACCAGTGGAGGCTACGAGACGTGGAGTCAATTCTTTTAGAATTTTTTTTTGCACTGCTACTCCAAGGTCCAAGTGTTTTGACTGTAAACGGCACAAAAACATAACTTGGGATAAGTCACGAATATTTGTGCCATTTAGTCATTTCAGCTTTCAGCAATCTGATCTAATTACAAATAAGTAAAATGTTATAACTTAAACTGTGACGTATCTGCCTACTTGTAAGTTTAATATAAAAAACCTTGTATTTCTTTCGATTATATTCAATTGACAATCACTTTCGTTGTATTATTTTAACTTCCGACGCCGCTCTTCTCACACGCCTTACATTATACCAGTTATATAATAGTGGCGTGGGAAGAAATTGAACTATATATTATGCGATTACAATCATAGTTCAACAAATTTGATATAATATTTACTATATCTAATTTATTGAATGTGCATATTTGTGTAAAAATTTGTAGTCAACGAGATGTGGACCTCTTCACAGAGTCTAAGAGATCACGTAAAACCGTCGGTCTCGTTCATTATCATAAACACCTAATAACGACTGTTAATATCATTTTTAAAAACTATTTATTTTCTTAACAATTCAACCTACGTCAGAAGTTAGTGTAAATTGAATTTACGTTAATTTCAGACGATAATTTAATTTATACTTATTTATTGTATCACTGTTTTAATTTAAGATGTGTTATAGTGAAAGTAAATTAAAATAAATTTTTTTTTTTTTTTTTATAGAACTTTAATATTCGTTTCTTTTTTTTTAAATCTATTTAACAATTTGATTATTATTATACATATATAAATATATTTAATAACTATTATTACTAGTTATTTAATTATTTAAGTTAAATTTAGCAGGTAATTTTCAATACTAATCAAGTCCAGTTTTCCACAAATCGAGATATTATGTGTTTTGCATATCTTGTTTGTATTTACTGATATTGTATTTAAAATTTAATAGACAAATCATACACATTTAACTTTTAAGATAAATAAAGTTTAAACGGTGGGAAAAATCTTATTTTCAATATAGTTAGCTTATTATAATTAGTTTACTATAAAATTAGCTTGCTTACTTACTTAGTCTATTTAGATTGGACAATTTGAAACCATATTTGAAAGTAAACTCGTTTGTAATAGGTTTTTTTTTTTAAATAATGATCTTAAAATTATATTTTAGGGATTTACATAGTATGTAGACTTGGTTTGAAAGAATTTAAATTGTTCCAATCTTCAGTAGAGTTATCTGGTAAAATTCCTGAAGAAATTACTCAATTGTACATTGATACGTTTGGTCGGTCTGATTGTGTAGTGTGTGTGTCTATCATATGGTAGTCAAGTGCCTTTCAGTGCCCAACGGATTTGCAAGCTGAAGTGGCAGTGGGCAGGGCACATAGCTCGCAGAACTGACGGACGATAGAGCAGAAATGTTCTCGAGTGGAGAGCACGTACCGGGAAACGCAGCGTCGGACGGCCGTCCTTGAGATGGACAGATGACTTGAGGAAAGATACCGGAAGCCGTTGGATGGAAGCTACTTTTAATCGGTCGCTCTGGAGTTCGATGGTGGAGGCCTACGTTTAACTGGTCCACTATTGAACGTCCAACGGCTGATATGATGATGGTACTCACGAGGTGGGCTTGGTGAGGAACTCCTTGAAGCGCAGTTCGAAGGCCTGCCCGATGGTCGCGATGACGTCCTGCGCGAGGCGCCCGCCGCACTCCAGCACGTAGCACGCGCGCCACTCCGCGGGCGGCGCCGACTTCGCCACGTACGCCACGAAGTCTAACGAATCCTGAAAATTAGGTCACACTTTTTAATCTATAATCTGAATAATATGATGAGAACCTCGTGAAAGCCGAAACAGAGAAAAAACGTATGGATCTGGCGCATGAGATTGTCGACATGTGGGGTGTGGGGTCTGCTGAAATTATCCCTATCGTGATATCTGCCAATAGTTTGATCCCAGTTAGCTTCCCTCATCATCTGAGGCAGCTGGGTATCCGTGATGGTTCGCTTGCAGCCAGGATGCAGAAGGCGGTATTGACTCGGATAGGATTGTCTGCCGATTTCTTAGCCCACAGCCCTATTTATTTATGTAAGTTTGTGTGTATTTATTATATGCCTTATATAAGTATTGTATTATATTATATATATATATGTAGGTATACATTGAACGGGTTGAGTGAAACAATACTAACTCATTATTGTACACCAAGAATAAACAATCTAAAAAAACAAAAGACGAAATAACTACAAAAGGGGCCTTATCACTATTAAAGAACGATCTCTTTCAGGCAACCTTAGAGCAGATGAAATGGTATTTCATTTGAAGGAGTTTCATTTGAACAAAGTATAGAAAAATAGATAAGTATATGGAGAAATGAATGTAATAATCTATTAAGTATTGTAGATACACATCCACATACAGACAGATTAGCACCTATGCATAAAATATTATAGACATACATAACATTTATATAACATATAAGAAATTAATATCATATGATTCAATTTGACTGGAGGAATAAAAAATTACAAAATAATAGTAATTCTATTAATAATTATAAATATATTAGTTTGAAATAATATAAGTTCCTAGTAAATGATACCAGTAATTTTATTTTTGTAAAAATATTTCCAAAGTAAAAAAAGTATCTATATATATTTATAATTTTAAAGGTGCTTGCTATATAATCATTAGCATAACTTGTTCTTTATCAACAATGACACATTCTGTTTTATAAGAATGATTGCTGTATATGGAACTAGATGTGACTCAGAACACTAATAAGAAAGTTTTAATTTTTATCTACATATGTAAAATATAATGTGTATTTAAATGTAATATATAGTGTTATTAAAATGTAATATGTATTTTAATTAATTCTGAAATAAATATTATTCACAGTATTATATTTATATTATTAAACATATTTTTATTATTTACTTTGAATAAATTATTTAGTATGTCAATTTATTTTCTGTATCAGCCTGTAAACACACCCACTGCTGAGCAAAGACCTCTTCTCTATTTAGAAGAAGAGTTGGAGCTTAATCAACCATGCTGTTCCACTTCGGGTTGGCAGATAATTTCCTTATAATGGGTAACGATCGTTATCAGGTGTCTATGACAACAACCGCGGCTGACGGATTTACATGCTCTCCGAGGCACGGTGAGCAGGAGGTCCTTGTGGTTATGTCTGTGTCTGTACCTAGACCGGCAACAAATATTTGTATAAATACAAATATCTGTCCCGAGTGGGAATCGAACCCACCACGACCCCGGCGCGCGGCGTTGAAGCAACTACTCGCACCACTACACCAGAACGGTCATCAATTTATTTTATCTAACTAAAAACAAAAAAAGTAATGAATTTATCTATATTATTTCAATTTAAATGGCATTAGAAACAAATCTCCAATTTTATGAGTTATAAACTCTGAAATTAGAACAACTATGTGTTCACAGCTTATTTCCTGTACTTATCTAGTATCTCTCAACAGTGAATACTTAATAATAAAAATTATTCCATGTAAAATCATTATTTAAATTTAATTATGTATAAATATAAGAATAAATATTAATATTTTAACTGACCTGGTCTCCTCCTGAAGCAAACGAAACACGGGGCATATCATGACGTGCAATGGTTTCACCACCTTCCAATGCAGCTACAGTAATTGCTCTTGATGAAACTGTGAGAGCTACATTTGAACCGGAGTGGGACATTCTAGGCCTGGCTGCTAATGCATTAGCAGCAGCTTGGCCGACTCGACGCTTTTTATCAGCAGATCTGAGCCCGGCTGCTGCACACACTCTTGCAATACATTCTCTGAAAAAATAGTTTAAAATGTTTATGGCAATAACAATTTTATGGATCAATATCACTGGCTAAGCAAAGGCTGTTTGCTTGGCTTTTATTTTATTTCTGGCTGCTTTATGTCAGTAAAATTATAAGTTAAGTGTATATTATTTTTAATGATAAAGCTGGTACATAGCACAATATTATACTTGTTGTCAACATTTCAAACTCATACTGTCCTTGGTCACAATCAGACTTAGTTTCATCAAAAAGTTATTTTGTGGTATGTATCTGTTTTATTGTCAAAAATGAAATATGTTTGAAAACAAATCTCAAAGTTTAAAAATATTAATGACAAGTGTGGTTTATGTTAATATTATTTACATACTTCACTTATACATTGAGAGCTTTATATTGTATAATATTAGAATCAAACATAGAAAAATGTTGTGCTATTAAAAAATGTGGTAACCTATTTCATTGAGGAAGGTTTTGACCATGTAACCATTGCCAAATCTGGGATTCTTTGGGGGTAAAAATAACTAAATTTTCTACTCTAATATATTCTAATTTTAGACACCTAATTCGTATTTTGTAAATATAATACGATCATAACTAATTAAAAAACAATGTCTATTTTAATATTAGAAAAAATGCAATTGTAAAATTTATTTTGGATAAAAACATCAAATTTTTCATCAAGAACATCAAGAAAGTATGATCAAGATAAAAAAACACAATTTTTAAAACTAAATGTTCTACTTACTTTGCTACTTGTGATCTCGTCTCGAAATCTAATTTTTTCATTGATGTTAGAACCTCCATGCAACCAATATACTGAAAAAACAAAAGTCTAAATGAAGACTATCTGAATACTAAGTCACTATCATGTGAGGATACCACTAACTCAAAATTATTTCCTGTCAAGTGAATTGACTTAAACTTACCCTTACTGCATAAGTTATTCCATCACTAGCTAATACCGAGTCGGGATGGAGCCACCCTCGAGCCGGCTTAGCAACAAAAGGTCCGTCACCCATGTTGGTCGACTAAACTTAAAAAATTTACCCTTTCCGGCTCGATTACTAGTTCGTTTACACTTCAACTAATAGTTATTTTATATACACTTTCATTTTGATTCAAGTCAAATCATAATGATAATAAAAACAATTTCAAGCAATAACGTAATATTTTTTGCACTATCAAGCGGCACTTTAAGAGCACATCAACACAGTATAATATTTAATTATTCCTTAAATAAAATGCAGCTGGTGAATAATCGTTTTCGAAAAATAACTCTCCACATAACAAGGAAAAAACTTTTTGACACTAGTTAGTAGGTAGTATAGGTATGACTAGGGGTGTGCTATAATTATCGATAATTCGTAACTACTCGATAATTTTTCATTCGATTATTATAGATAATTATCGATAAGTGTTATTCGATAATTTTGATCCAATAATTATCGATCATTTTTCATTTGATAATTATCGATAACTATTGATAATTTTACATCCGATAATTATCGATAATTATTTTTGATCCGATAATTATCGATAAGTATTTTGTGATCGGATAAATATCGATAATTGTTATTTAATAAGTATAGGTATATATCAGCCAATAATTATCGGGTTGAAATTTAGAATCGTTTGGCACGAATTTAAGGACGAGAGGGGTTGCGGGGGAGGGGGTGTGTCCCCTAACCTTCCCCATACCACTCGCAATACAAGGTAATGCACCATTCCTGAATAAAATTGTGCATTACCTTGTATTGCGAGTAGTATGGGGGAGTAAGGGAGACCGCCCCCTACCCCCTACCAAAGTTTCACGAACAAATTCGTGCTAAACGATTCTAAATCCAACCCAATTATCGAGTTAAAAGTTTGGTGGAGAGAAGAGACGTCTTTTTTTTAGATATTCGAATAGGATACAGAGATAAATGTTGATGGTTTGACTTTTCATCCGATGTTTATCGATAATTGTTCATTTGATATTTATCGATAACACGATACGATAATTATAGTAACATGATAGTAACATTACCGAAATTTTTTCCGATGAACATCCCTAGTATGTACATTTATGTAGGAGTAGGGGTGTACGATAATTATCGATATTTCGTAACTACTCGATAATTTTTCATTCAATAATTATCGATAAGTGTCATTCGATAATTTTTACCTGATAATTATCGATAATTTTTCATTCGATAATTCTCGATAACTATCGATAATATTTTATCCGATACTTATCGATAATTTTGTTTTAATCCGATAATTATCAATAATTAGTTTGTGGTCCGATAATTATCGATAATTGAGATTCGATAATTATGGGTATGCGTCAGCCGATAATAACAGTTTGACAAGGAGATGTGACGACCTTTTTTCTTTTAGATATTCAGATAGGATGCAGGAGTAAACCTACACTGGATGTCGGATGACCACTTTTTTTTAGGAATTCTGATAGGCTGCAGGAGTAAATATCGATGCCAGATCTTGGACGACCTTTTTTTTCGTCGTCACTGACAATACAATTATCGATACTTGTCATCCTTCACCCGATAATTAATTCTGGACTCCATACGATAATTATAAAATCCATCCGATAATTATCAAATCTATCCGATAATTATCGATTCGCCCGATAATTATCGACAATTCTCATCCGATAATTTTAATTTCAATAATTATCGATAACTGTTTATTCGATAATTATTGATAACACAATACGATAATTATCGATAGGAAAATTATCGATAAAATTTTCTAATACTCGATAATTAATAACTTAATTATCGAGTATTATCGATCGATAAGTATCGACATATTTATCCGGTATCCTATACATCATATTGGTATCCATTCGACGGAAAAAAATATCGATATATTTTTCATATGATATATCGCAAAGTATCGATAACACGATACGATATGTTATATCGATAAAAATATCGACCCTTTTTTTACATGAACATCCCTACTTTAGTTTAACTTTAACTATAATTTTTAAAATGAACAATGAAAATGTGTGATTGTAGTTGGTTCAGAATCTTCTAAAATGTTCTCAAAATTCCACGAATGATCTGGAAAGTTCCATCATATTGAAACATAAAAAAATATTAAAAAATAATTATTATTGGTCAAGATTATTTAAGAACACAAAAAATTATTAAAAAATAATTATTATCGGTCAAGATTATTTTAGATTATTTTGGAAATATCGAGAATGATCAGGAATGCTCTAAAATATATTTAAATTCTTAAAATTATTCAATAAATATTTTATATAATTTGGAAAAAAGACGAATAATCAAGAAAATTCTATTCTCGAATATACATAAAGTCATTCCGTACAGTTTCAATGACTTTCAATATAGTTGTGCATTCTAGAAAGTTTTGGAACTAGAAATTTTGTTTGCTGATACCGGGGGAAGAGAAAATTTACCTGTCGGTCGATAAAATAACTGATGAAGATGAAAACGTCAATTTGATCAGTTGAATGTACCAGGAATGCCATAACATTGTCTTAAATTGAAAGTTGGTTCACCGATCATTTTACTGCGAAATCTGAATTCGCCGAAACTGTGTAATGGTAAAAGACTGTGCATCAAACAACTACAGAATAACATCATCGAGCCCAATATAATAACGGGTAAAGAAAAAGGTCAAACAGTTTTTATACCGCGAATACCTTTAATATCAACTGGAATACCTTTCATTTTTAATCGATTACAATTCCCAGACAAGTTGGCTAAATAGTATGAACATCTATAAAGCCCAGGGCCAACATTTGGATATTGTGGCGTTAATTTGAGAGAATCATGTTTTTTACACAGTCAATGCAATGGTATGTTGCATGCTCACGAGTTGGATCACATCGAAGATTGTTCATTTACAGTCCAAATAATGAAACAACAAAATTATGTATTAAATGCTCGTGTATTTAATATAACGATTGCATTGATCTATAAGGGTATTTTATAGATCAATGAACGATTGTTACTAACGATAACTTATTTTGCCTTTTTTTTTAAAATGAATTTTACCAATCCACAAATTTGCACACCTACAAACGTCCGCTCTTGTACGTCCTAAATTAGCTGGTAGAGAATGCTTTTAGCATTAAGCCTGCCTTTCGTAAAATTCTTTAACCATTAATTTCTTTAACAATTTTATAACCATTAAGTGTGCGATGTATTTTAATCCGGGATGTATTTTAACCTCGTTCACAATTTCGAGAGTAAAATCTGCAACCGATATCAGGGTGGGCACGACATGAACATTCGACATGATTTTTGTCTTGACTGTATTCATTTTAAGGTCCACACCTCGGGAAACTCCATTGAGGTCACTGAGCATAATACTGAGGTCTTCCAGGGATTTCACCGTAAGCATGATATCGTCGGCAAATCGAAGGTGAGTGATGTACTCACCGTTTATGTTGATGCCGAATCCTTTCCATTCCAGAAGCTTGAAAGCGTCTTCCAGTGCTGCGGTAAAAAGTTTCGGAGAGATGACATCTCCCTGTCTCACACTTCGCTGCATTGGAATTGCTCTCGTACTATACTACTGTACTCGAACCGACAGACTGGCGTTATTAAACAAGCACTGCAACACTTTGATATATCGACAGTCAATGTGGCACTGCTGGAGAGACTGCAGCACCGCTCAAAGTTCGACAGAATCGAAGGCTTTCTCATAGTCCACAAACGCCAAGCACAATGGCCGATTATACTCCTCGGTCTTCTGTATAATCTGCTGCAGCGTATGTATGTGGTCTATGGTACCATAGCCTTTTCGAAAACCGGCTTGTTCAGAAGGCTGGAAGTCACCAAATTTGCCCATCACAGGATTCGTAATGACCCTAGAGAACAGCTCATAAACGTGGCTTAGAAGCGAATTGGGCCTGTAATTCTTCAACAGGATGTTAATGCCCTTTTTGAAGAAAAGCACCACTACGCTTCTGTTCCAGGCTTCCGGCGTTACGCCCTCGAGCAAAACGTCATTAAAGAGCCTCTGAAGGACTTTAAGTATCGGTGTTCCTCCCGTTTTCAGAAGCTCTGTCGCATGCCTCGTCCAGTGCCTTATTGTTTTTAAGCTATCCCAGAGCCATACTAATCTCGTGCAAGCTGATATCCGGGATATCTTCGGAATATATATAATATTTAGTGTAATATAGAATATAATTTATTTCTATGTATATTATAATATTTGCATATATCTCAGTATTATACCTATCTCAGTCTAATTCTAAATTTAATATCAAATCTCTAAATATTACGATTGTTGTATTACTTGTTGGACTTTAATAATGCATTCAATTTTGTGGACTTCAACATTTTATGAAGTATGTTAAGATCATTAAATATTTCTTCCGCTGCGTGTAATTTGTTTGACTCTTATTTTCGAGGACGCTCATTTGGGTGAAAGTCCCTCAAATTGAAGTATTCTCAAGTCGGGTGTTTTTCAGGGTAGTATTCTATCTCTCTTATTATTCTCTAGTTTCAGGAAAACAATATCTCGATCAATATCTCTTCCAAATCTACAATGGTATAGACATTTTAGTGTTGTGGATATTGCAGATGCTATCGCTAGTATGAATTAAGATCTAACAGTAATTAATTTAATTCCTAGGCTGGGCATTTTCCTGTTGTAATTAATCTAGCGAAATCACAAGTGCTAATAATTGGTAGGCGTTATATGCTCTCATAAACAACAAACTGACATGACCGACTGAAAACAAAATGATAAATAGTGTGACGTGCAAAGGTGTGCTAATTAATTATCTTGACATGGCTAAAAATTTAGGTCTTCATTTTAGCAGTGACTTGTCTTGGTCAAAACACTTTAACGAAATTTGTAAAAAACTACATTTCTCATTTAATTCCCTTAAAAATATTTAATACTAGCATCCGCCCGCGGCTTCGCCCGCGTGGATATTGGTAATCGCGACCAAAAAAAGTATCCTATGCTACTTCTAATACTTCCAAGAATATATGTATAAAGTTTCATGATGATCAGTTAAGTAGTTTTCGCGTGAAAGCGTAACGAATAAACTTACTTTCGCATTTATAATATTATAGTATGATTTAAGTAATTCTGTTTAAAACTAAAACTCTTGTTGTTTAATCGCTTTCACTTCCTTTTATTGATTATGCTGATTCCTGTTCCTTTAATGCGACTGAAGAACAAGTTAATAAACTTGAGAGACTACAAAACTTATTCATTTGTTTCATTTTCGGACTCCGTAAGTTTGATCACATCTCCAAGTTTAGAGCTGGACTCAAGTGGCTCCTTTATAATATCCTATTCAATATATAATCGCCCAATTACCTATTTAAGTGTTTTAAATTTTTACAGCCTCCCCATGTCGATCCAATATTCAACTCCTCCTGCAAAGATTATTTTCTTTCTTTGACATGATTTATAGTTTATCAATATATAATATATTTATAGATATACTTATATTTAATTTATTATGGTAGGTATACATATATTATGTAAAGTGTTATATTATTATAATATTAATATTGCATATAAATGTAGTATTTATATATAATATTTCATTCGCCTATACTTATGTTTGTAATTATGGTTCTAATTCAATGTTTTTTTTTTTAATTGTATATCTACCTCATTTGATTTTTGTCTGTAATGGTTCCTTTTCGTACTATGCAGGAAGAAATTTCTTCTAGGGATAAGCACATAATCATAATCTCTTTGTATGACATTTTGATACGTACGTATAATAGAAATACAGAACATATTATTTATTTAATTATTTTTTTATTAACTTAATAAATAAAGTACCTGGATGACCGAGCTTTGCTCGGTTAAATTATATTTAGATACATTACATACTGATGAAACACAAATAATATTTTCGATCTTATCGACATAATAGTAAAATAATAGGAACTGGTTATTTAAATAAAAAATAAAAAGAGCTCTTAATTCAAAATAAAAAAAAAACAGGAAAAAAAGATTGGTCTGTAGAAACCTGGATTCGAACCCAGCTTTTCTGATTTCGAATCCGCCCGATTCCTATTCGAGCTATCAGAAGCTTGTCAATGACAGCGAAATTTATCTTCGTATTCTAATGGTATTTTTTAATTACGTAAAAAAAGGGATAAAACAACATTTTTTAAAAATAAATCCTTGCTAGATCTGGACAAATATAGGAAAAGTAGCAAAAAATATACTTTCTCACATACTTTATAGTAGGTATTATATAGATATGATTTACTTAAACTATTGTGAGAATATTTTTAATCATACTGGCTTGTATACCTACTTGTAAATTTTTTAAATATATGTAATATAAGTGTGGTAAAAGATATTAAAATTCACATCTTTATAACGACTGTAATTAAGGGCTGAAGCATACTCATGTTGAAGGAGGTCACAGCCTAGTTAAAGGAGAGGTGTACAAATAGTACTTTTTAGAGTTTTTGTGTGAAATTAAAATTAATTAATATTAAATAATATCGATTTCATGAGGCGTTAAATTAAAGATTTATAACGGATAAAGTTTTTGTTAAAAATTGTGTTAATTGTATTTAAAAAAAATCTAATAGTGATGTAAAATTTAGGTAATAATTTATTATAACTAAAGAAAATAAAATGATATAATGGTAATAATAGAATATACATTTAAGAATTACCCACCCATAATATATATTTAAAAAAAACTGCCCATACACTTAACGAAATCCTAAATCGAAGTCCGTTTTTATTAACTGAGAATAGATTCGGTGGAACTCTATTTTTGACGCACCTACTAGTTTTATACTTAGCCAAAATGATTATTTAGTTTATAACTACTCGTAATGAATTTAGAGATTTATTGTTAAGAACCGACAATAAGAAATAACTGTAAAGGATATTATTATTTTTTAAGAAAGGCTTAACCTTTATAAAACTGACTAAATATAGCCTTCACCATACTTTATTTTCATACAAATTTAATCTATTAAGGAGTTTAATGTTCGATTTCCCTTAAAAACAATTTAAGTTGGTCAACTTCTAGGGCGAGTAAGGGCGGCTAATGAAACGCGATCAAATAAAATCACCGTTTTCGACCGGTTTCCAAAAAAGGTACTTTTTCTGTATATAATTTCTTCATCTGAATTAAATTTATGAATTAAATGCGATATTATTGCTGACTTTGAAACAATTTTAAATATTTTTATTTGTATCTAATTTCATAATTTGATAAAAACCTCATAAAATTACGGCTTATACCAGAAATATGACCGAGTTCGGTGTATTATCGATTTATATACTTATACTTATTTAAAAAATTGGCGAAAGTTTAACTGTGGTCACTTTTATTTTAAAACGAAAAATACACATTGGTATGTACATAATTTTAAATAAAAGTTGTAAATAATGATGATATTTCCATATAAAAAGAAAATGTAGAATGTTATACGTTAAAAGTCGAATGATGGAAAAATGCACATTTAACAAATAAGGAAAGAGACAGAGAAAAAAGAAAGCAGAGACAAATAATAAAATAAGTTATTCACTCAAATATATATTTTTAAATCGAATTTGAATTTTACTTTCTTTAGAAGTACCTATATTTAATGATAAAGTAGTAGTAGTAGTAGGAATATATTCACAATTATTAAACGGAAATAATTATTAGTGTCAGTTATCCGCTGAGATTACATACATACCTTTTCTTATATATAGGAGAGGAGGCTTTTGCCCAATTCTGGGACATTTACAGACTTTTTACCCGACTGCGACAGAAGGAGGGTTATGTATGTCCATTTCTTTGGCACGCCCTACAGCCCAAACGGCTGGATGATTTTTGACATATGAAGTGTCGTTGGATTTGTCTAAATTATAGTAGTGACATAGGCTATATAAATTTTCAAAATGGCACCCGCAAATGGCGGAATGAGGGGGGGGGGAGTGAATTTTTTTTCTTACTGTAGCAATATGGGTATCAAATGAAAGTTATAATAGTAAATTGTTTTATTCTTTTTAGTTTATAATAAGAGTATTTTACGCAGTCGGGTTTTTTGATTTTTTTAATTAAGCATACTTGTTAAATATATTTTTGTGTAGTATTTTTTTCTTATTATGTAGGAACGCTTTTTTTTTTTTTTTTTTTTTTACGCAGGGGAATCCATTTACGGATGATATCCAGGATGCCCGGGTCGGCAGTCCTAGACCTATGTCGGACTCGGCACTTTGGGAGTGCAATACCGTACTAAACCCCTGCGGGAGCCTTCAGCCGCTTTAATTGGAGGGTCCCGGATCTGCAGGCAACAGGATCCCTCCAGCGACAGGCTGGCCTTGGCGAAAAGGCCAGACTTCTCCTCCATGGGGACTGTCCGGCTAACCTCTGAATGTAGGAACGCTGTAAATAATATATCTAATTTATAAATTGGTATGAATGTATTTGTATGTTATTAAAAACGAACAATGATGTCTTTATTGTGACCGCAAAAGAGATCTTAGTTATTTAGATAATATACTAGGTTTTACTTAACTATTTAGTTTAGCACTGCGGTTTCATCCGTAATATTTTGCAATACTTCTTGGAAATGTTGTCCACTTTCCATGTGTTTTGCATTTAAGGGGCAATATTCAACTACTATTACGAGTAGAATCTTAATGTCATATTAGTCTTTAAACTGCCTAAATAAATGAACTATTTGTATACGTTAAATATTATTTATTTATAAATTTAAGTATACACATACGAGCAGACTTTTTATCTTAAGATATGTGATCACCATCGTTCATGGACGTCTACCATATTTGCGATTGTTATGTTTCTTAGTTTTGAGAAATCTGTGAATCAAATTCTTAAAGTACTTATTTTTAGCACCGAGGGAAAATAACCAAGGAGGAAAGGTTATATGCTGACATCAAATTATGAGTCCTTTGAATCGATTGGCATCACACAAATAGTACAATATAAACACTAATCCAAAGTTTAGTGATGCTTAAAGGACTGTCAATATCAACTGCCCGACGTTAGATAGAATGAATCCAGCTCACTTAAATGAAGCTCGTAATGGAATTTCCAATAGCTTTGCAATCGATTTTGTAATTTTTGTGATCAGCGATTCCAAACAGTCTCTCAAGTTTTATAACTTCTAGACAGATTGCAATGCTTAATTTCATTCTTTTCATATTATTAAAGATATATAAATATATATATATATATATATATATATATATATATATATATATATATATATATATTTTTTTTTGTGATGAATAATGTATAACGTTTAAAAGTATTTATCTGAGTTTCTGATATATTCGTAATAATATTTTTATTCCTATAAATTTTTTCGAGAAATCTAGAAAACCGTTTAGTTTTATTGTCAAATCCAAACTGCCCCCGGATATTAACGTAATCGCCGCCACGAGACTCGGGCGACTGTCTAACGGAGTCCATTCACACCGTTGAGTTGAAAATTCTTTTACAATTTATCACGCAAAAGTTATTAATAACTCTAATTTAAAATAATTATATGTATATTACGTATTATTTATTATTGCAACTGAGAGTACTACGAAGTTATGCTGGTTTTGTGAAATGTAAGAATAATTGTTGTATTTTAAAACATATATATTTTAATCAATCCAACAAAAATAAATATATACATAATATAATTTATTGAATATGAATAACAAAATTGATGTATTTTACTATTGTCGTCGCGCTAGCGTCGGTATAAAAGCGCCCATCGTAGCGGTGGCGTAGCGCGTGGCGTCGTAGCTGTAAGGCGGGCGAAACAAACGCGCGTGCGTGCGTCAGTGCTAAGCCGGCGGTCGCCGCGTGTCGCCGACTCGCTCACCGTGCTCGGCATGCGTCGACAACCAACGCACTTGCACTTGCATCCACCGACTGCACAAAATCGCGCGCCCCTGTAAGTAAATATGTAATTTTAATTGAAAACTAGTTAGCGGTATGCGTAAATCCATTGTTTTAATTCATAAATTACGACCGGAAGACTTCGTTTCCGCACGTGGATCTATATTCGGCGCTCAGGCTTCTGACGCACTAACAAATGAGCGGTTCGTTCAATAGCCCACTGCCCCTGTGAGAGGTTTTGTGAGCCCTTCTGAAGGGTTGTACAAAATTCAGATGAAAAGATTTTTTGTAGATGACCCTACAAAATTATGTGCGTCATGTAAATTTCATGATATTGAACGATTGCCCGGTAGCAAAATTATGTTTACGTTCATTAATAAATTTCAGATTTGAAAACAGGTATATATTTCTTATATAATTAGTAATATTCTTAATGTAACAACTTAACGTATACTTTTCATTTAGGTCGTCTGCTATAATTTCATGCAATTACCTCAGGCGCTAGGCATCTTTTCAGTCTTTTTGCTTCATTCACAAATCTGGAAGGTGGTAATGAGCTGGTCCGCACTGAAAACGTAAGCAATCACCCTTAGGCTTGCTTTTGATCATATATTACAAAAGCTACAATCTAAATGTACTGTTAAAATATTTTATTACTACAGTTAGTTTATTCTTCTTACTACTATATTATTTTTGGAAATGATAAGAATATACAAGATTTTTAAATCTCGGACATAAAATTAAATACTTTATATTTAAAAGACCGTTCCTTTGAGTAGTGCAAGTTGGCGCAATATTTTAGAATTTTTACCTTTTACCGTCTTCACAATTCCGTAAGGCGTCTGCAGCCACGAGCTGAACAGATGAGAACGTTCACAATTAGCCTCGCTTCACACGGAAGCTAGAATAGCAAAGCGAATTTTTAAGATGAAGCTGCTTATTAAAAAAAAAAATTAGATAATAGTTTCAACAAAATATATTTCTTTATAAGAATTTCTTTATAATAAATTATTTTCATACTAGTGCAATATATGAATTAAAATAAATTACATCCAGTGACATAAATGCAATTTTTATTGTAGAAACAGTTATAATATAATATAATCAAATAAGTATAGTCATGGGCGTGCCTATCAATCGGTTTTCCAATCACAAAAACTACTTACTATTTGTCTTATAAGTACCTACAGGCGTTAATGTAGCATAATATTCGTACATTGTAATTTTGTTAAATGTTTACTTTAATCACATTAATTGCTTTGAATTAGTGCAAATGAAATAATTTTCTTAAAGTTTGTTAAGTATTTTAATTTTCTTCTCTATTATTTTTGTGGCACTAAGGTTTATTATTTTTTTTACAATAGACCTCTTGAATCGGCGAGATCATATTTTTATATCACCAAGCAACCAACGGAATCTAATAAATATTAATATTAAAATATTTCTGATTTATTGTAAGAGCTTGTGGTTGTAATGTAACAACGATATTAAATCATTTTATAATCCTACCCTATAAGCTCTGTGCATAAACGGATTCGGTCGGAGAGCTTTAACCCTAATATTGAATTCGTCGCCGAAATGTTACGTAAGACGGGTAAGGATTCGGTATGAATGCAAATGCTTATATCACTTCTATAAGGAGAGAGTTGTAATCTGTAAAAGGGATATAATATAGAAACCACTTCAAAAATTGTTTTGATAGTAGTTACTGAACTCGCATAAACTTTTCTTTAGATCGCTATGAAATTTTACTAACTTTATTAATTAGCACCGGATATCAAACAATTTTAAACTTCTTGAACAATGTAGGATTGAATGTTAGCATTTATTTTAAATTAGCGAAGAATGAATATACAAAAAACTTTTCCCGTATAATTTTTTTTCATATGCTTTAGAGAAGGCGTTCTGAATAAATGCATATATGATTTATTAATTAAGCTCCAGTCACTGGGGTGTTCACTTCGTCTTTGTGATCTTTATCTTGTTTAAATTAATTAAGTTAATTTTATTCATATTTCGCATATTTTAATTAACTTATTATTTTTCGTGTCACTGATTTTACTTTTTTCAAATTGTTTGTTTTTTGAAAATATTTTTGTAACATATTGGTAAAACTGGCTTTGTATATTATATTTTAATTTTTTGTTCGTATTCAAGAATGTATATTTATATCTTTGCTATTTTATTTATATATATCTATCTTTCAATTTTGCCTTTTTTATTTTTTAACCATGTAATGTGTATAAATATGTTATGAAACATTAAATTATTTTTATAGTATTTCTATACTAGCACTATGTTACAAAATGTATATTATTTTTGTAACATGAGCCTAGGCCAGGGGCGGCATTAAAAAGGCAACTTAACCTACATTTACACAGGCTACGAGTGTTTACGCAGCAACCATATGACCGCTGGCACTTAAGAATAAAATGACCTCTCTGAAAATGATAATTAAAAAAAAATACTTATTGTAAATATACACCAGGTATTCGGTTATATTCGTGGTAACTACATGTGCTTTTATCACATTATTAAGACGCGAATAAATAAAAAGTAGATAAAATAGAAATATTGTAAGTTTTGGAGCGTATTTTAATAGTATTTTTTGGTGATATTGAAAAAAAAAATGTTGTTCATATTAGTTAGTAAAAAATATATAATTAGTTTTCACTCTGATTATTATTTATTTGAATGCTTTTTTGTACAATACACTTTAAGTGTATTGTACAAAAAAGCATTCAAGCAAGCACAATTAAATTGAAAATATTCAAATAAATAATCCAATTTATATAGGATCTTCCAAAAGGGACTTCCTAACTTTGACAGTAGATAACGGCCATTTTGTTGAAGGTGCATATGTCGAATTAGTTGTCATTTATTCAGTCTGTTTTGCTAAATTATCATGCACAGATTAAGCATTCAACAACACGTGCAAATAATAAAATTGCTTTATCAAAATGTCGCCATAATCGTCCTACCGAGAGGACAATGCGCAATGTGGGGAATAAATTTGAGCCCACTGGCTCAGTACACGATCGACCAACACCCGTACGTCGACCAAATGCATGATTTGCCGAAAACATCGTAGCTGTCCGTGAGAGTGTACAGGAGAATCTGAGGCATTTCATTTCGTGTCGTTCATAAGAACTCGGCTTTTCACAGACCACTACTTAGTGAATTTTGTGTTGTGAAAGGAGCCTGCACCCGTACAAAATTCAACTGACCCAAGAACTGGAGGTAAACGACCATAGACAACGACGTGTTTTTACTGGCAACTGACCATAATTTTTATTAGCGATGAGGCCTATTTCTGAATGAATGGGCACGTGAACAAACAAAAATCTTGAATTTGAGATGTTACTAATATACATGTGATGCAAGAGCATCCAATGCATCCCGAAAAAGTCACTGTTTGGTGTGGATTTTGAGCTGGCAGCGTCATCAGTCCATATTTCTTTGAGAATGACGTTGGCTAGGCTATCACTGTCAACGGCGAGCGCTATAGGTCGATAATTACCAACTACTTTTGGCTTGATTATGATGATCTAGACATCAACGAAATGTGGTTTCAACAGGACGGCGCTACGTGTCACACAGCTCATCTCACGCGGAGAAGATGTGAACTGGCCATCGAGATTTTGCGATTTAACGCCGTTAGACTTTTTCTTGTGGGGTTTTCTTAAGTCGCAGGTGTATGCGAATAAGCCACAATCCACATGTCTGATGTCCTCCTCCACTGTCCTCAAAGCCAACATAACCCATGCCATCGGTCAAATTGAGCTTGATTTCTGCATCAGAGTCTTAGAAAATTGGACATTTCGGATATCTCACACACACTTTGTTTTATTTAAATTTAAAGATAGGAAGCGCTTAATGAATTATCCTTTCAATTACATTATATTAGTTTCTTTTTTTTTTTAAAGATGAACAGAGAGTTTGCAAGTAGTTAGAGTTTTACAATTTATGATTCAAACATTTGTGACTAATAATTATAATTTTTTTTTCAAATATGTACCGATTGTAGATTTTTTCGAAATATACCTAATCCTAAAATACGAAGCGCAATCAGATATCTCAAGTTCTGTAAGTCTGACATAAAGTTTTACTGTTTTTTTTTATTGCCTGATACAAGTGTGTTTATTTTGGGAATCGTTTAGGAGGGTTTAGGTTGTCACAGATGTATCACTTCAACTTTGATGTCTTGTTTTACATACTGCATAATTATCAACGATGCAACATTATCTAAATTAAAATCTGTTCGAAAAATTTAAAACGCTTCAAACTTGACTTAAACTTCGAATTACTTGCCCTCATTTGAACTTCGTGGGCTATTGAAAATTTTCTAACAACACAAGGCCGCAGCTATCTTGTATGCATATGTTTAATTTTTAAAAGTTTTAGAAGGAAAACCTTTGACGTTTTGGAATAAAAATGTTTACTTAATAGCAATATCACGTATTTTTATTTCTAAAAACATTAATAGTCAATTATTTAATTTATTAACGAAAATTTTGGCTTGTTTTCTATTGAATAATTCGCTAATGCATTCCGCATACGAGTCTCTCGTCGTATCGGGTAATGGATTGCGAATATAAGCTAAATCTCGTAAGTCCTACCCTCGTAAACCTCCATCCGTCTTTTCAACAGCTATTCCGTTTATAGGAGGGTGTGAAACAATAACTGTCGCATTCTTTTTGTTACGATAGTGCTTTTGGTTTTTTGAATTGATGACAGCTTTGAAGATAGGCTAGTTTTAATTCTGTTTTTGTCTATATTTACCGACAAAAAAATATGGAAATATGTTTTAAAAATCGATAATTTTTTTAAGTTATAAAAGCGTATCTTCATTGTTAATTCTTATAAGCTGTCTGTGGCAACGAATTTTACGAAGTCCCCGTTGTTATCATAGACATGATAATAATCGTTACTCATTGTAGGGTAATTTTCCGCCAACCCTCAGTGGAGCAGTGTTGCGGATTAAAGTTTAACCCTTTTCCTATATAGAGAAGTGGTCGTTGCCCAGCAATAGGACGTTTACAGGTTGATTCAGTTCAGTTTAGACATCAAAAAAAGAGGTATACAATTAAAAATCCCTTAAAAACATGTTTTTACCTACAGTTAATCGATTTTGGATCTTTGTACATAAATCTGCTTTTACAAACAAACTTAAGCAGTATAAAAAGTAAAAATATTCTATAAATTAATATTGAACTGTATTCTGACAACCGTAAAATATCCTACTGGTAAGCAAAGGCTTCTTTTTTATTAAGGTGAAGGATTGGAGTTTAATCCCCCACTGAACTGATTTTTGCGGATTCGTGGATATTTATGTCTTCGAACTTCTCCTTTTGTTCTTTTGAAATAAATTTACCACTAGAAAATTTATTGGCAGCGCGCATTTAAACCACTCTTTCGGTTAAACGCTACATGTTCTCCCTACTTAGGGCATCTCGGCCCGATATTAATAGTATAGTATAAAATAGTTACATTAGCAAATGGTAAAAGATAAAAGTAGATAAACAATGAACTTGTCCAATGTATATTACTATTGGCTGTAAATGAGAATGAGATCCCTCTTTTTATCGGTGGTTTTTCTTGAAACGCGACACTGCTAATGGACAATGTGCTTTTATCTTTACAAGCTTCATCGCTATGTATCCCGACTTCTATTATGTTGATGGATTACATTACCTTTTTTTTGTTTATATAATAATGTTGGAGAGGAACAAAAACATTGTAATATCAGATTATATCTGTGTGCTGTGTAGGTTAAAGCAGCGAATTTTGACACTTAAAATAAGTTTTAATAATTATAAGTATAAAATATGAAAAATAGTTTTTTCATAGTATAATTTTTACGTTCTATTTTTTATTCTAGTATTCCATCTGAATATTTTGCAGTTATATCGTGTGATATCTACTGAGACGTTTCTATACGTATGAAATATTAGGATGAAATTATTTTAATTTTAAAATATATTCACTGAAAGATAATATATTTATAATAAAGAAAGTGATCAGCAATTTCTTTGAGGAGGATGACAAAAACACTAAAGTTGAAGGGTCGTTGTAACCGTAACGTCGTGGGCTCGAAGCAAACGGGCATCTCTCGACGAAATGACGAAACGACGACAATACATTTCATGTCACTACTCTTGTTTACTTTAAAGAGAGGGTTTCGATGACAAGGAATGATGAAATGTTAAGAGGGAAAACAATTGCGGTGCTCTCTTGCCATGTTTAACATAACTGTTTTCTGTAAATCCTTTGTTGGTTATAAACGTCCTCGTTTGCGTGAATATATGAAAATATATTTCCTCTTTTACGCTCTTACCCTACTACAGGTTAGAATTTTCATAAAAAAGGTTGGGTTTTAGGTAACATTTGTATGAATTTAAATTCTTATGATGTCACAAGAATATTTCAGTTGAACATTTGTTTCTAATCAATCAAAGTATAAAGCGAGACTAGTTAACCAGCACAGAGTTGGAAATATCGCTTTTAGTTGAGCATTTCATTTTAAAAACAAGTCTGCGTGAATAGCAAACGTATAGCTTGTGTATTTCTGCTTGTGTCACAATTGTCGTATGCAGGTGCCGGCGGCGGCATGCTGGGCGCGCGGCTCAAGTCATGGATGGAAGCGCAGCTGGGGCGGGCGAAGAAGCGTAAACAGAAGCAGACGAGGCAATCGGTGGCGCCATCTACCGGGCCATTGCCTCCCCCGCACTTGTCGTCTCCCGAGAGCGCGTATAGTACGGGCTACTCCACGGATGGCACGTCCCCAGGCGCGCCGCCCGCTCCGCTCGCCGCTCCGCTTGTTGCGCCTCCTCCGCCGCCTGCACCGCCTACCACACATCTTTACCATGAACCAGCGAAGGTATATTTAAATTCTTCGTTTTCATTTCTATTAAAATTGATGCATGTGTAAGCTGATATTATTTTTTAAGGTACCCTTCGAGTATGCAACTAAAACATAACAAATAATATTAGTTAGGTTAGTTTTCATAAACAAAAAAAAAATCATGTTATCAACACGCTGTATGCTTGTCTGTATATAACAAAACTAATTACGTGAAAATTTCATAGTATATTGATTACTATGGGCGCTATAACGACTAATAATACAAGTTATATACTAAGTCCGTATTTAGAAAACGTGGTTTCCTGACGTTTTATAATTGAAAAATATATATCGTTAACGTTACAGAGTAAGGAATCCTTCGTGTAACTGTAAATACATGTAAAATGAAATCAAACACGTAACAAAAACACACGTTATACTCTATCACTTCCAACTTATACAATGAGTGTACCTCAATCACTTACGAGTATGTATGAATTTGTATCGTTTCAGTCAAAGCTTTTCATTTTATCAATTTCCTCGTACCTGAGGGATCGCATCGCGGTCTTTTGTTGTTCAACCGATTCGACTTCGCCTACGAGCATTCAATTTGGAGATGAAATGATACCTACATTATATTATTTTTTTAAATGTTTTAAGTTCACTTTTAAAGTAAGCTTCAAGTGAACGTAAAGAATCTTTATATCATTATGTCTCCCATTAACTTAAAAAGTTTTGAACTTAGCTAAGTGATGACAAAATCATAGACGAATCGTTTTTATGTTTAAGACTTCTTAGTTCGATGATAGCATTTAAAGCAAGAAATGGGAGGATATCATGTCCATAGTCTGACGTCTAGACGTGGAAATGTATGTGCATGGATGACGGGCTCAGTGGTGAAAAAATACGAGTTATAACAGGTCTTAGATGAAATTATGTAACATGTATTGTACAGCACCAACCGGCAGTGGAGTTGTATGGCAGATTAGGTTCCAAGCCCTTCTTTTTCTTAGGCTTCTTATCTATATTTTAGGCTGACAAAAAAAAAACTCTATAAACAATGGAAGAATATATTTTAATAAAAACGGTACATTAGGTTACTAGCTTGATACCAAGTATTTTTAGCAACTAGTGTGTTTTTCTGTTTGAAAAAGTGAGGAATGATTTCCGTGGTACGGGATATGAGTAGTCTTTGTTATTAATGGTTCATGAATATATTGATAGGTAATTTTATTTACATACCAGTTGGGATATCGATTTGCCGTGGGCCTACACGCGCGTCTGGCTTTACTTTATTAATTAACTAGACCGGACAAATTGATGGGGGAGCGTTTTATCTGAGCTATATAAAGACCCAACTTCCATTACCGGCCGAACTAACGAGTGGAATAATTTATTTTAATACTATATAACAATTAAAATTTTATTTTAAGGGTTGTTATTAATATAAGTTTTGTACGTTTCACTGTCTTTGATGATATTATATCATATTCTTGACTTTGTTCGTGGAGAATTTGTAATTATAGGTATTTTTATTTTTCTTTCTTCGCGTCTTAAAGGAAGCTGAACTAAACACAAAAAAAATCATGTCTGACAATTGTCAGACATGGAATTTTATTAAATACTAGCGGCCCGCCCCGGCTTCGCACGGGTATTTAACTAAAATTTTAAAAATTATAAATTTATATTTTTTATCACCTACATGCGCCATCTATCGTATAATAGTAGAATATCGTTTTTATATTTAGTGACATTTAACATAATAGTACCTATATTAATTGAAAATGATGTTTATCTAAAATATTAAAACGATTTCTATTCCTATCCGACATACTTAGTAAACTTTTAAGTTTAGCAAAATAATAACTCAAAAATAAGTTTTGTGAGTTTTTAAGATTCTTTAGACCAGATGGCGTTGGCGGCGTAGGTACCTATTTCTATTTTCTTAAATATTTATTTTTAAATTTAATTACAATGAAACAAAAACTAAATTATACTGTGGGTTATGTCTAATTTTTATGTATTAAAGTTATTTACATTGGTTTTGTACTTTTTACGTGATACGTGAACAAAGAAAAACACGATAAGAGATGGCGCTGATACGAAAAAAAACGCGCTATTGAAATTTATTCTTGATGATATAATTATAGTGTATTAATAAAACGGAGGTTTTAACAGATTTATTATTTGTATAGATATTGGTAAATGTTAACATATGTGTGATTCACTTAGACAATACTTAAGTAAATATGTAAGAGTATCATTTGGGGGACCTCAGAGAAATACTAAGAGTCAAATAATCGATATAATTTTATCAAAAGTAAATAAACAAATCAAACCTGAGATATAGAACATGTCACGGGTTCAAATCCGGACTAGCACTGCTTTTGTTTTTAAGATTCATCTCGTGAAATTAAGACAAAAAAGTAGATATATATATAGAGGTTGCGTAAAAAAGTCGGCTATTTTTTTTGAGTCTCGTGTGAAAAAATGTTATTTTTTGATGTTCTAAGAGCCCTCTCCAAAAGAAAATTCAAAAAATTATTTTCAGGGGTCGCTCCAAATTTTTTAATTTTTTTAATCTATAGATTAAGAACGGATTTTTCGAAATTCTACCCCTAAAGGGGGAAAAAGAGAGGCAAAGATTGTATGAGACAACGTGATTCGTTGGTCGAATCTACTTCAAATTTTGCATAAATATTCTTTAACAGATTTGATTGAAGACATGTTTCGTATTTTATCGAAATTCATCCCCTAACGGGGTTAAAAGGGGGTAGAAAGTTATTTTCTTCGAAGTTGATGTCAATATGAGGAGAATAAGGAGTATTGATATCAACAGAAGCATTTGTGGCCTTCAGTGAAAATACTGAGCCTTACCATAAATATGAGAGTCCATCTGAGAGGAGATGTTACTGCTGGACAGTTCTCAGACCTGTTGGTTAAAATAGGAAATTGTGATTTCCCGGAACTGGATAATAATATAATGTATTAGTGTACAGTGTATATGAGTATGTATTTACCATAAACAAAGCCTAAGGTAAAACTCTTAAGGTAGCGGGAGCATATTTGCATGTTTTACATACTTACTCCCACAGCCTATTGGCATGTTCCATGTATATGTTATATGTGGCATGTTCCAGAGTAGCCTGGTGATTCTGCACCCGAAGGAAACGCAAAAAATATTGTTTATAAAGAAATATTGCGGAAAGTGTAGTATATCGTTTACGTTGTAAAAAGGTAATACCTCTGTTTAACTTTCACCGAGCTTCGTGTTCATAAAATATAATTTTATTTTTATTTTTTTAATGTTTATTTATACTTATATTCCTACTCTATAATAAAGAGTGCTATATTTTATAAGTATTTAAATAATTTATATATTATATCAAAATTAATATCGTAAAAAACCAATTAAAAATCCTATTAGAACCATTTGCGATTTCTACGCGGACGAAGTCGCAGGCTAAAAGCAAGTATAAAATATAATTCTATATAATAGAAATATGTTTCATGGTTGAAGATTCTCATGTATGAAAGGAGGAAATAAAAATAAAACTAAATTATATAGTTCTTTTTCACGCCAATAGATGGCGTTACGCGTAGTCTAAATCACGATAACGTTAGCGCTGAACGAGTTTACAAATATAACCCTAAAACTCTTCATCGCACTTCCTTGTCTTGGGGAGCATAGTGCGCAGTGATCGTAAAGTGAGAGCACTGATGCTGACACCCAAATGTTATCTTGTATAACTGACCCGCGCCCGGCTGCCGTGAGGGAGTCCGAGCGCAATTTTTGTAAAGCCCTTTTACTTTACAAAGGGCAAATATAGAGACGATCAAGTGTAAACTGTAAATTAAAAATAATAACTAAATTAATATTGTTACGTTTTTTTACAACAAGAAATGGAGACTAAGCAAAATTTAATACTCTTTGTAAGCCCATTGGGAAAGACGTGCTGGATCGATTTAGCTACTTTTTAATTAATATTTACACATGTTTTTTTTTTTTAATGGAATATAAGGAGGAAGTTGAGTGCTACTAAAATTTGAAAGAAAGTGTTGTTCGTATAATTGTATTAAGTTTGATCTAATCTACGTGCTAAACAATGCACCCAAATTAAGTCAATTAATGAAGTATTGAGGACATCAATCAATTGTGCAAGTGTGTATAACACGTGAATAATGAATGTAGCTATTCAAAATAAATGAACATGTGTTTTGAGATTGATGTTTTATTGATATTATCAACTATAAACGTACTTAAAGGAAATAAAACTTTATAGTCCCTATAAACATTCGTCAACATTAATTCCGTTTTGAAAATTTTACCTTATCTGAGTATAATAAAGTTCTAAGCGTTGGATTAAATAGTATTTAAAAGCATTATAAGTATGCCATTATGTAAGTGCTTTGACGAAAATCAGTTAAAACTAATTAATAAAAAAAAAATAATATAATATTAATTTTATCGCCAATAATACCCATCCAAACATAAATTCGCCAATGATGTCAGAAGTGGCTTGATTCAATTGCATCTGGAATCGTGGTTTAAAATACGTGCTCGATGTAAATGTTAAATACATCTGTTTTCACAAATGAGCACTCATTACTGAACAGTACGCGAGTCAAGAATTCGTTATCTTCTTTAGTCTTATCCAGTAACCATCTGCTGTATTCCATTCTAGGCTCATAGTCAGTAGAAAGTAGCGACTGAACTCAACGATAATGGAATGGATATTGGCTATTGACCTTGATAGTTTTTCAAGCCCACAAGTTGCTAATGCTTAGTGGATTTCTCACGGAACGCGTGCTTCGTGTAGGGTCTTCATTAAACAGGGTTTGTTCCTTAATGTTGAAGTCGATTTTTCTTGGTTTTCCTGCATCAGCAAGACGTACATAGGTCAAGGCCGTGAACATTGTCAGTATTGTAAATCCGTATATGTAGACGTTGGAATGCTTTTACCCACGGTAACGTGGTATTTTTTTGAGAGTCGTAAAGTGCTCTTCGTAGTCTTCAGGACTCTCTCATACTCTAATTACAGTTACATTTTCCGAGAAACATTAGCATATTAAAATAATAATAAAACAATTTTCTTCACTGAAAAATGTCATTTTACAAAATAATAAATAAATATAAAAAATAAAAAAAGTTCAAAAAATTCAAACGCAAGGAAAAGCGTTACAGATATTTTGTTAATTTATCTAAACCGGACATCTACTCGAAAGGAATTTTTACGAGTTACTACATAAATAATAATTGTGTATGGCACAGTAGGTTTGGGCGGGTTTGGATAAAAAATATGGATTAACGACTTTGCGAGTCAAATTCCGTCGCTTTTACTAAATAATGATGGCAATCTAGCAAAGTAGAATCCCACAATTAAATTTTAATTTTAATGATTCATTATATTAATAAAAATATGCAGTTGCTATTGGTACACGAAATTATAAGTGACAAAAATGAATTCATTTGTCACTTATAATTTCGTGTACCAATAGCAACTGTATATTTTTAGTTCCTATTTAAAAAATTAAGCAATTCATATGAGCAACATCGTTGCCTAATTTTCATTTAATATTTCAGCGCCGTTCAAGTACAGCAGTTCGGCGATGCGTTCCAGAGCCTCCAGTTTGTGCGACTCCATCCCCTCGACCACGGTGCCGCATCCGAACCAACCCGTGGCTAGGAGGAACGTCCCCCAACGCCAGGAAACGACCTCCACAACTCCTGCAGCAGCAGTCTCTGCAATGCCCCCCACCACCGCAGCTGCAACTACACCACGCTCCCTACTCTTTGGATTCACACTCTAAATATAGTACTAGGTAATATTGATATATATTTTCATAAAATTAATAAACGTTTAAGTCGTAAGACTTCAGTTTGATCATGATCTTTATTCGCATAATATTGAATTACTTGTATATTAATCTAATGTAATTAATTGATAGGTAGCCGACTAGCCGGTCTAGATTACTTTCGAATACTAATAAAAAGTAAAACACCCTAAAAATACTTCATATTTTATGACTAAATAATAAGTAAAGTAAACTACAAGAATATACTAAATTTGTCTAACAAAAACTTACTTTTGTTAATCCGATTATAATGTATTATTAAACATTGTATGTACCTCTACATAATTAGATAATCGAGTTCTACCTAAGTTAAAAACAATTCCTTAACTTTATTTCGCTCTTTGTTGTTTCGCAGATATGATTTCAGAGTAATGAAAAAGATTTTTTTTTTCAGGTCGCCACATTTGTCACCGCATTTATCTCCACATTTATCTCCACACTTATCTCCTCATCTTTCACCCGAGCCTTATAGGACATCATATTATAGAGGCGGGGTATCCAGTGATGAGGAGTGTAGAGGCATGACGACCAGGGGAAGGGAGACCGCTATACTTTCAGATGCAGACGTCGACTCTGATGGAGATACGGGTTTGGATGGGGGAGACGAGGATGAACCAGACAGTGCAGCTTCTCCAGGAAGACGAAGGGCTAGGAGACGTAGACCACCACGAAGAGCGCCACGTTCTGCAGGTGTGTTTGACTTATATTTCATGATCATATTAATCTCTGAATTCTTTGTCTGAATTATCATCAAAATTTTTAAATTATTTATTAGATAGTCTTTCTGTACTGCTTTTTAATAAATAGATAATTCAACTATGTAATTAAAAGTAGAATCGTTACTATTTATTACTAGCTAACCGACATGATTTTTTTCAAACGTTGACATTAAATTTTTACGTATATTCAACGTTGACATTAATTATTATTTATTCGCTAATACGATTCATAGCGTATAAGTACACTAGCTATGACGTTAGGAACTAAGTTTCATCAAAATCGTATTATGTATTTAAATAAATTAAATTTACTTGGCCTCGCTAGGATTACATTCTATATTTATACATTTTAGGCGCAACCCCACCACGTATGCGTCGTCGGTGTCATACACCCTCAGCGCCTCCAGTGCGAGAGCGAGATCCCTTGCTGGAAGCCGATAGAGAAGCGGAGAGAAAGTACCGGGAGTTGATACGAGAGGCTGAGAAGTTACTCGTCACTGTATCAAGAGCACCGATAGAACCACCTCATAATCCAAGAATCAGAGAGCTGAGAGCCACAGAGGTACAATTTAAAAAAAAATATTCTTAATATTATTATAATATACTCTGGCATGGCACATTCATTCCCTCAATTATTTAAAATTGTTGCACTTTCCTGTTTTTGCATCTAATATCTGCACTTAACCTAACATTTTCGTACATATTTACCAATGCAGGCTTTGTTTCTGGTTTAAATTTGGTTGGTTAATTTTTATACAGAGTAACCATAACACTAGAATAATTTTCATATTAAGGAAATGTAATAATAAGCGCCATCGAAGGCTTAAAGTATTCTCCGTTGTGGGAAATAATCTGAAAAACCACGAGGATAATAATATCCAGATCAAAAACAAAAAAAATCTAACCCGCGATCGCGGTGATCTTAGTCTCACCTGCATGCAAATTATTTAAAGGTGGAAGCGCCCCGACGGAGCCCAGAACGCACTCATGTCACAAACTTCATCCGGGCAAACTCTCCTGAGCCCCCCCGGCGGCTGTCACCAGTGGCGCGACGCTCTCCCCTCGCAGACCCCCCGCCCACTGCCAGACCCCCCGCGCAACCCCCCTCGCCCAGTGATAGACCGCACTCCGAACCGCCAAAGAGAAAGGCGTATGCACGTGATGAGGTAACTGTTAGAAAATTATATAGGTAGGTAAGCTGCATGTTAGATTTCGAAGAGATCAAGAGATTGTTTTCAGTGTTATTTTATGTTATATATATTACTATTATAACATTGAAACAATGTGTAAATAAGCATAAATGTATTACAGTTTGTGTATAAGATGTACTCGCAACTTTGTTCGCGATTGCCATGCCTTTCACTAACGATAAGTGTAAGGTAAAGTACTCGTATGATCGCTGACATAATATGAGCCGAATGTTCTAAGGTTTCTGTACGTTCTAGGTTTCAAGTTACTTCGCCATATTCCTGAGTGTTGATGATGTCACTAATTTCTAAAATAATAAACCTCCTTTAAAAAATGAATGACAACGGTCTACTCGCTTATGAAATACAAACAAGTAGGTATGCTTAATTAAAAAAAATCAAAAAACCCGACTGCGTATAATACTCTTATTATTAAACTAAAAAGAATAAAACAATTTACTAGCTTTCATTTGATACCCATATTGCTACAGTAAGAAAAAAAATTCAACTCCCCCCCCCTCATTCCGCCATTTGCGGCCGCCATTTTGAAAACCTATATAGCCTATGTCACTACTACAATTGAAACAAATCCAACGACGCCTCATATGTCAAAAACCGTCCAGCCGTTTGGGCTGTAGGGCGTGCCAAAGAAATGGACATACATACATACATGCACTCGAAAAACATAACCCTCCTTCTGTCGCAGTCGGGTAATAAGTAAACATTTTCATTTTCGTCCCCTCTCTCAAGGGAACTGTGCTATACTATGAACTTATATTATTACCAGTTCTATTTAAAATCATTTAATAGTTTTGGCGTGATGCGCGGTCAAGATAAACGACATGAGATACAGACAAACGACAGTAAACTGTCTTCCAAAATACATTTTTTTTTTAATCTTAAATCAGTGCCTGTTACAGTTTTATGAAAAATATAAATCAATCAATAATCAAAGTTATACTCGTACAAAACTATTGAGACGATTGGTTAACTTAGTATGTAGATGAAGATCTAGAATAACACAGGCTACTACTTTTCCCGAAATTCCATGGGTAAAGCTGCGACATGGACACCTAGCTAAAGGTAGCAGCTAGCGTAATGTTATAAAAATTATAAGGTCTATTCATTTTTTTTTTTTTTTTTTTTTTTTTTTTTTTTTTTTTTTTTATGTGTTAGTTGAATAGGCAAACTGGCAGACGTGCCACCTGATGGTAAGTGGTCGACGTCGCCCATGAACATAAACTAGTTTACCTGGAACTAGCCCAGCCAACTCATTTATGTGTTGCCTATCCTGAGACATAATGATGTTAAGTCTCTGTGCCAGTAATTACACTGCCTGTCTTGCCCTTCTTTCCGAAACACAGCAAAGCTGTTTCACGGAAGAAATAAGCAAGATGGTGGTACCCATGCAGCCGGGAGCGCGGCACAGCGCATCCCTCCCACCGGTGAATGAATATATGAACACTTGAATATACAAACACTTAAAATAAGTATGTCCTAGCATCATTATTTTCACTATTCATTTCCATTGCGTTATTGTGAATAATATAGTAGGCGTTTTACGGGAAGTGTTAGTTCAAATAAAGAAAAGTGAAATTTGCAATCTAGATTGTATGTCAAATTAACAATAATCACTCAGTACTTTATTACACAATGTTATAGCACTTTACTTCACTATGCTTCACTATGTACAGTTAATACAGAAAGTAAGACAGTTCCTAGTAGTGTACCGTGCGACCACAGACCACAGAGTACTTTGTATACCTATACCTATGTAGGAAACGTGCGACTAACCAAGCCGTAACTCAGCTGATTGTGAGTCTGCCGACTGCCACGACGACGTAGACTCTGTCGGGCACAAGTACATGGCGGTGGCGTTCCGATTAGTTGTGATTATGACTCTATCCCGACAAGTATATGTTATTATTCTTCATAGAATTTAATCCTCTTTACTTTTTTTGACGTGATAACGTCTTGTAATTCGATGAATGCCGGCTGCACGCAAGAAGAAGTGTCACGTGTCGCGAGCGAGAGCGCGATACTAGAGATGAGAGGTACGATTGGCCTAAGCGTTCAGCTTGTGAATGAAATATATAGTTGTAAAATTTTTTTTAATAGAATATTGTTACTTGTAATTAATCTGTATAATTTAAGTCATAAAATATTTGAATTAACGAGTGCAAATAAATGTTAATTTATCGAAAAAAATTGTAATTAATTGAATTAACTCCTTCTTTGTATTATATAAAATAATGATAGCTCAGTGATAATAATTCAATTCAATTCATAAAAGTATGCAATTTTTTTCAATGTTTTGTTATGACGTTATCACGTAAAATCATAGTCCGTAAACCGACTTTTTTTTGTAAAATACTTTATTATAGTTTTATAATTCTGTTAATGACTTTTATCAAAATCAAAAATTTCGTTATTCAAGTAGGCTTCATATTTCGGCACTTTTAAATCGTCATTTATTTATTTATTTATTTATTTACACAGTATACAATATTTTAAAATAATAAGAATAATAAATATCAAGCTACCGATTCGAAATGTAAATTCTGCTGAGAAGAATCGAAAACATACATTCATATGATAAATCATAATGTGATTTTGATAATATTCGATATTAATAATACCATCAAATTAATGACCAACAAAATATTGATAACACTTTTTGTAATCGAACCGACAAACTGCTTAAACAATGGAGTGAAAATTACTGAAATAACTTGTTAAATAATTCAAGTCAATGAAGATATAAACATAATTGTTTTAGTACCTACATAATTGAAAGAATCCATTGTCACGAACCTTGACACGACGTATTTAATATTTACGAGTATTATGTTAAAGACTATTGTAACTCTTATTGCTTAATCATACTTATACATACATACATACATACATACATGTGTCGCAGTTGCAATACATCGCATATACATATATTAAGTGTATTGTAAACATTAATTAAACCCTTATTAATAATACGGTTTGTTCGGAATACGAGGCCAAGTAATTCTTTATTTATCTTTATAATACGTAATTTATAATATATTTACCGTTCACAAAAAAAAAAAATCATCATTTAAATAATCTATAAAACACTTTGTTTAACTTAAATGTCGTCATCATCATCATCATCATATCAGTAATTGGATATCCACTACTGAACGAGGAACCCCCTCAACGACCTCCAGAGCGACCACCTGTGCTCTATATTGCTGGTCATTTTGGGGCGGTTTGCCAATACTCAATCCGCCTAGGGTTGGCGAGCGCAGTATGTTATGGTAGGGTATGGTAACACTGACGTCATCTCGTAGAAGGAGGTGGCGGAGAGGGCACTTTCCTTTCGGACCCAATTCACCGTTGGCGCGCGGGGCGGCGCAGGCACACTCACATGCGTCTAGCCGAGGCTGCGGACGGTAGGGTCGGGAATTGCTCACCGTTAGCCGGACAGTCCCCATGTAGGAGAAGTCTGGCCTTTTCGCCGAGGCCAGCCTGTCGCTGGAGGGATCCTGTTGCCTGCAGATCCGGGACCCTCCAATTAAAGCGGCTGAAGGCTCCCGCAGGGGGCGGATTGCTCACCGTCCGCTAAAACAGCCTACCGAGAACGTGCGATGCCCAAGTGCGTGGGGCGTCGCACAGGAGAGAGTGCCCGATGGGGTTGCCACCTGCGAGCCAAGGAGCAACGTACGCGGTACCTGTGGTCCGTCTTGTAAGGGCTGGTGAGGGCGCACGGCGGGTTATTTTAGTGGGTAAGGCCCCATGGCCCTACACTACCCCGTTGTCTCCCCGGACGACGCGGTGTACGGTCAGGCACATTTTTTCGCGTCAAAACAAAAAAAAAGGGTATGGTGACGCTGCTGCCTATCACCATCTTGTTTGGTGCACAGTTGTTTGCCTAGTCTCTTAGTCGCTTTTTACGACATATCAGCAAAAAGGAGCTCGGGTCTATTCTTCTCCGCCGGTCACTGCACGACTAACTTTTTTTTATGTGGATAAATTCTCATGGATACTCTCCGCCCTGGGGAAGAGGGAGAGTTATGTCAGACTCTTACTGACTAAAACCCCAAGCTATACCGTCACAGCGCAATTAGTTGGATTATGGGTACGCTTTCGCATTCTTCCACAAATCCGAACGCACCGCACGGCTAACTTACTCGTAATTGTACCTAATACTAATAAAAAGCTGGAAGAAAATTAGGAAAAAGTATTAAAAGATTAAGAAAACCTGACTTCGGCTTATTATCTTTTTATTCTGGTCCAATGTTGTTTATGTTATCTAAATATTATAACTCTAGCAGCGTCCGCGGCGTTGGCCGATTATAAATTGTAAAAAACGTAAGATTTTTCGTATAAAAATTCGAAAATTAAAAATAATAACGTTCATTTCTTTTAAGTACAAAACATTTCGTTTATTTCATAAAACGGCTTCAAATATTCCGTATTTCATATGATATCAATAATAAATAATAAGACACCCATAAATTGACATCTAATTCTTGCAAAGAAAAAACAATCTTGTATTTAAACACATATCTTCTAGGAGTATACTAGTCTCAATCTCTTTTTGCTATATCCTTCACGTAATTTAACGATTGTAAAATATTATCGCTAATACAATAACCGATATAACTACCAAATAATGGAAAAACAAAATACGCGTATTTAGTAAATTATTTGGTTTATATTTGCTCGATTTCTTTATTGATTTATTCATATTTTATTGCATTGATAGCAAAATAAAATAGTAGTATCTTAAAACTTTGCAATAACAAGCTAGAAAAAAATAATACACAGAATAGATTATATCCTGTAATTTCTTGTGTTGCAGGTGCTACAGACGCTGGAAGGGCTGCGCAAGAGTCTCCAGCAGCAGTCAGCGCTGCTCGCGGTGCAGCGCACGCGCCTTGACTCGCTCTAATCCATTGCCAAATAGACGTACAATGTTTCTTTTACATATCCCTCGTAGCTCTTTGTTATTACTTAAGGAGTACTTGCGAAAAATGCAATTGGGTTAATGAATGTCTCTTACTTAATATTATAAAAATAAAAATATTGTTTGCTTGTTTCTTTCTTTGTTATACTATCTATAATAATGTTTAAATAATTATTAAAGTTTTTTAATATGTATGTAATTCTAATCAAGAGTAGTGTCAACTTTACTTAACAAGTATGTTGTCCTTTGTATAATTTAGAGTTTTAAACGCTTACAAATTAATTTTTCCTTTAAATTCGACCTTGAAAGTAAAAAAAAGTTTGTTTATAAAAATATTGCATTATAGGTACAAAATGATTATTATAATAAAACCTTAGTCAAAAACTCTAGATATTTTTCTAAACACAAATGTGTACTGTTTTTTTAACGATTGATTAATGGATATCGAGTCTGTTTTGTATTATATTTAATGTATGTGTTGCATAATTTTCCTATTGTATTATAATCGCAAGTACGTCGAGTTAGTAGTTCTTCGATATTTCCTAGGTAAATCCCTCCAAAGATCTAGTCTAGTTGTCATATGGTTAACAATTTAGTGTAGTGTTGTTATCTTTTCGTATAGGCGAGGCCTTTTTTATTATTCCAATAATATTTGTAGTATGGATTTATTCGTAACTAGTTTGTTTGTATGTCTGTGTGGTTCCCTAAAACTGGATTAAACTTCAATGATAATGATTCATATGGAATATTTTTTGTTTTGATTCGATTAATTGTAAAAAAAAAAAATACTAAAATTATAAAACTTTGGGAATCTAAAATCACAATCTTTGACTAAAAGATTCATCTGCTGTAATGTTATTTAACTCCCTAAAAAAGCAATTTAAAAGTAAAGAATCATTATAATCCAGTTTTTACTAATAATCGACAGTCATACAGTTTAGGAATTTTCTTAGCAAATGTATCGAGTAGCGATGTACTTAGTGTAGACCTAGTGTATTAGAGCGGTCTCGATAGAATAAGCAACCACGGTGTAAGACTGCGTTTACTTGGTAATTATACAATGTTTACTCGTTATATTGACTCGATTAATGTTTAAAAATTATTTTTAAATTGCTTTGCATATTTATACAATTTACATATATACTTTTTTAATTTGAAAACAATGACAAATAAATTCCTTGGACAAACGTCACAATGACACTTGAAATTAAAAGGTTGAATTTAAATTAAGAAATTTATATACAAACTGGAATGCGCACACTCAAAAAACGTTTCTAAGAGAAGGATTGCATCTCTTTTTCCTATGGATTCAAGGCAACTCGTACGAAAGAGACAAAATACTAGTAGTCAACGAAATGCTCGGAACAATTTTTTCACTTTACATGTTAGAAACAAATATCAACCTTATGTCAGTTTTTACAAGGTGCATATTTGAATTTACAATATTATTAAGTGAGCGTTCAAGTTATGATATAAATTCCTTGATTTAAATATACAGAAGCGCAGATTATATATAATTTATATCCTGTATATATAATTTGAGTTAACAATAACACGAAAGGGTAAAATGCTATAAATAATATAAGTTTATACAAAATATGTTAAGGAGCATCAATCTCGATAAATCCGGATCGCGCGCTACTACCTCTAGGATCGTTTTTTTAAAAGATTTACATATAAATACATCACTTAAATATACAAAGTCCGTATCGAGATTGGCGTTATCGATAAAATAATAATCGATTGTTTAATGTTATAACTTTATAAAGCGTTTTTAAACATCGATCGAGTGGTTCGGATGCCCACGTATCGGTGTATCATATTTTTGTTAGTGCAATTTTAAATGAATGTATGCAATGTATGCAACACTCACCAGCTATATGTATATATTAACCCATTTACTTGTTAAATGTAAGTATAAATAAGATTTATACGTGTAGTTGAATTTTCATTAAAATATTAAATCGATATAGAGTTTTATTTCACTTTATTGTTAGATTTATATACTTAAAAAATGTCTTGTAATAGTCCTATTTTAATATGATAAATGCGAAAGTTTGTTTTTTGATGTTTTTTTTTGTATTTATTTTTCAACTTCAACTTCTTCTTCTTCTTCAAAAGTTTTGATAATATAACTAAGACGTGAAACTCAAACGAGTTACCTGATGTTAATTGCCACTCATAAATATTTGCAGTACGTACAGTAGATCCACAAATGCGTTGACTAATTATGATTTTGTCTATCTTTAGACTTCTTAAAAGACCGGTTTGACTTATCTGTTGTATGCTGAATTTCGACCATATTGTTATGCAGATCATAACAAGTTGATGACCTACAGCTAGGCTCTATAACAACGACGAAGATCAGCATACTGCTCAACCCACGCAGGAGGCCCCGCGTGGTACCTACGCTGACAGATTCAAAGATTCTAAAAACCATCATGATTTTGAAGGAGATTTTTGATGGGAGAGGGTCGATACTGCTACAGGAGCCAAAAAAAAAATGCCCAATAAAATATTAACTAGCAGTCTCTCGGGATGTGTAAAGATACTAGTAGACTTGCTAATCCGTTTTTAACACGCTTTTATTAGCTTGGTATGTATATCTATGTAACGGAATCTTTGAACGTGATTTTAACCCCAATTCTAAACGTCGGATTGATTTGAAACTTTGCATACTTATCAAGGGTCGATGACAATGCAATAATTTAAATAGTTTCTCCCATTATCCTTGCCAAGACACTTAGGATTAGCGGTCTTTCATATAAGTATATAAAAACTTAAAAAAAAAACATGCTTTTGTAGTTAGCAGTACAAAAAATAGAAAATAAATAATAGTTTAAAAAATAACTAAAAAAACACGCTTTAATAGAAAACAAAACTAAAAGCTTTTTAAGATATCAATCAATAAAATATTATAACAATTGACATCAAGCACACCACGCCTTTCTACAATAAAATAAATCTTTTTCTTAATCACACTATTCTTAATTTAAATTTATAGAAAATTATTTTCTACGTTTAGTTTGGTTTTCTATTAAAGCGTGTTTTATTTATTTTACGTCTAGTGGAAGATTTGCATTAGAGCCATGAATTGTCGTATCACCGGTGAGAGATGCTGGAGGGAGATTCAGAGGTAGTTCTTAGTCAAAATTAATACTTGTAGCATAAAACTAGTTTAAGAAGAAAAAAACTGCTATCCAAACTTCATAAAAAAATGTTATCGGCACAGACACGACAGATAGGTAAGCTTATAACGCCTATAACGTACGATGGTCCCTCGACAAGACATATTACTAATTATTTTAACTATTTTGATTTTTTCTTTGTTTTATGACTTTTTATATTATTCTTGGTCAATTTTAATTTTTTCAAATAAAAATTATACTATTACTACTATAATATTTTGACTTCTTCAATAGATGGCGCAACTCAATTAAAGATTTTATTTGCCACTAGTGGTTCATAGATGGCGTTGCAGGTATCACTCAGTCCATTATCATATTGATTATGTAATTATATTTGCAGTCGTTACTAGTTAAAAATAATGTTTTGAAAGTTGACAAAAATATTTAAATATAAAATAAATATATGACATATTTTAAGATACTGAATATTGTAGATTACATTTCAAAAATACTGTTTTAGAATAAAAATTTAATATCAACATAAAATTGTAATATTATTTTAATTAAGAATCTATTGAAATGTATTAAAATATTATTGTACTGTTCCATAATTAATATGATATGGATTTGTATTTTACAAAAAAAAAACACATGTTATGGAGGAGCTGGGATTTGAACCCAGGACTTTCAGCATGCGAAGCAGACACTCTACCACTGAGTTACACCCCCGATCTTATGTATATTCAGTTACTTTTGGTTATATTTAAAATTTATCATAATAATTACGAATTATTCAAAAAAGTCAATCAAATTTTTAATAACAATTATGTATTAACAAGTAATTTGCACACGAATGGTACCGTTCCGAACCACCACACAATATTAAGTATTATATATTTAAAAAATATTGGAATTTTGTAAAAGTCCGCCAAAAAGTGCTTTTATTTCTGTCAAATTATTATTTTTTTTAAATATATATTTACTATATTTAAGACAAAGTAGTAATTATGTATGTGATATAAATAATTATATATAATATGAAATATGAATATTATAGTTGCAAACGTTTAAAAAAATACTTGAATTATTTATCACTAGATATATATCACATCTCAACCAATTATGAAGAAGTTTACGATAAACACTTTTTATTACAAAAAAAAAAAAAAAAAATTAAAGTTAAAAAATACAAAATATTAAATATTTTATGTGTAACACGTGTAAATATTTTATAAAAAGTTTCAAGATAATTTAGATGGAACGTAATATATTCTATAATACTTAGACTTAGTTATTATCTTATTACGAACGTACATAACAAAAAGAGTTTATAGGCTTGATAACTTTATACTTATTGATGATCTTGTCGTAATCGAATTATGATGCAATGACATTGAGTAGGTATGCTTGTCCTCAGTGCACGCGAGACACGAGATCGCTGGTAGATGAAACGTATTGATCAATTTAAAAGATTTTGTTAAAAAAAAATTAATAGATAAAGCGTATTATTCTGTGCAGGATGACTTAGTCGATAAAGATGTGTGGACTTAGTGGCGCTGTAGTTCATGCAAGATATTAATTTTGTACTAAAAGTTAAAACACAGTTTATATATTATTTTCAAAAGAGTAACTGCGGAGTTTCTTGCCGATTCTTCTCTGCAGAATCTACATTCCGAATCGGTGGTAGCTTTATCATTACAAAATAATAATCAATTTAAACTGTTAATTTGTAAAATGACGATTCGTAGGTGCTCTATGGGCCTATTTGAATAAAGTTGTTTTTGATTTTGATTATATATATATATATATATATATATATATATATATATATATATATATATATATATATATATAGGGTAATTCAGGGTAATATGGCCGTATTTTTTTGTACGTAGATTTTAATACATTATTTATAAAAATAAAAACAAAAGTGTACTTTCTAGTTAAACTTTTATTAATCAACTTTGGTTATACAGACTTTGGTTAAGATTAATGAAATGAAATTTTAATAATAAACTTTAAAAAAAAAAACAGACACTGGCCATCTTAACGGACATATCTGTCTAAGATGGCCATAGTAAGACGTACAAGATGGCCATATTATTTCTTCGTTGTTTTCTCCTTGCCTTTTCCTTTTTCTTTATTTAACTTGCCTTCATACTTTTTCTTAGCCTTTTTTCCACATGTATCACAAGTATTGTCAAACGCTGTACAATTTTCATGTATCCACTTGAGACAAATAATGCACTGAATCCAATCTTCAATTTTTTGTGTTTTATAGTAACTTTAACCACATCTTATACAGTCATACTCGCTATCTTCTCCCGCCGTATCCTCGCTCTCCAATTGTATTATGTCTTCTTCTTCTTCAGAACTCGATTCAGATTTGCTTTTAAATAAACGTGGCTTGCGATTTTGTGTTTTAAGTTTCTTTTCTAGTTTATCTTTGTTTTATTTAAGACTTTCTTTTAAAATTAATACAACTGCTACTTGTTTTGCACTTTTTTTTGCAGAGTTATCAATTTCTGGAATCGGGGTTAACGCATCAAGAAATTTAGAAGGAGTTTCGTTAGTGTCTGAAACAAAAAGTTATTGCAGCCTTGTAAACCGAGATGTTCTCGTTTTTTATAGCATCTAAAGCGTTTGATAATTACTCTTGGTTTCAGTTACCACGGTTTGATGTTCGCATGTATTTTGGCATCTGAAAACCATGAATAATTTATTGGCTAGCACTTAAACATCTATGGCAATAATAGCCAAAAAAATATGGCCATGTTAACCAGACCTGCAGGATAAGATGGCCATATAAACAAAATTACCTAAACTGTACAATAATAATGACGATTTTGAGGTTATAATATCAATTAAACATCAATCCATCAGAAGACAATACAGTTAATACAAAATTGATTACAAAAAAACATTCACAACATAAGAAACAATGTGCATAAAATTTTTTTTAGGTGGTCATAACATGAAACCGATAAAATACTTACCTTTTTGTTTTTTTTGGCACAACTAACTGCAGTACGTGCGATCTCTGACAAGTATCAATAACTCACTGCCGATAAATAACGCTATCTATTAGAAAAATGTAGAATTGTTTCGACTGGCCATCTTAAACGACTGGCCATATCACCCTGAATTACCCTATATATATATATATATATTATATATTTGATATTTATTAAAAATAAGACGTAATAATTAATAACTTGTGAGAAGACGCGTCTTTAAAATGTACCTATTGATGTATAAAACATATAATAATAATTTATAATGATTGTTGCAATTACTTTAAGTATACAAAGGCACTTAAACAAACAGCAGGATTAAATGATTCAAGATTTACTTCGAATCATTATTATCTTTATTATATTAACGTACTTCCTTTTGTCTTGTATATACACCTCGTATGAATCCTCGAGTGGCTGATGAAAATTGTAATATGTATTGATAATTTCCAACTTTAGGATACCACCATGACCATGACATATACCAAATTGAGAACCATATTAAACTACACTAACTAATGAAGCAATGATGATGAACCAAAGACGTAAAGTAGGTGTGTATTTGGTGTATTTTTTATTTATTTAATATAAATACTAATTTGCTGCATCGAACTTTTGTTATTTAAACAATATTTATCTCTTCTATTATTTATTAAGAGAACAATTAAAGGAAATCTTTTAATAAATAATTTATTGAAAACGTTATAAGCAAAGAATTAAATGCATAGTATTGGTTGTAATAATTCGATAACTCTTCAAACCAGTAGGTAACTAAGAAAAATTGTATTAAAAAAGTATTTTTTATACCTAAATACTTGTTTATATGTAAATGTACATTTGTTTTATGTACATTTGTTTTAACGATAGCGATTTATAAATATGTTCTTTATAATCTTAAAAACATCAGATATAATAATACTAAATAAATAATGTAAGATATAATAAGTTTATATAAATAATTACGTTTACATTTTAGCTTAAAATACACAGTTTACGGGATCGTAAGTTTTAAAATTGTCGTATAAATTTTAGAGTTTTATTTTATTTTATTTGAGAACATTTAATTTTGTTAAGGTCCTACGCCTATCACGAAGTGATAGTTCTACATCCATACAAATAAATATAAATTTTGATCCCTTCGACAACTTGTGATGATTGTATGTTTTAGGTGACTATGTTCTAAATGAAATATAGCACAATGAGTTATTTCAGGTTAGGTAGTTACTTCAGGTCTGACTAAGGAATTGCTTGTCCAATAAGATGCAGCAAAATATAGGACTACCTACTTAGCTTTAATAAGTTTTCAAAAAGACAATACCAGTTTCTTTTTTTTTTTTGTTTTTAAAAAATTGGCGATTAACCGATGATTTGTTCCCTATGACAAAAAATACAAATGTAAATTTGTAATTTTAAGCTGTGTTCGTTACCATAAAGTTGAAATTTTGACAGTGGTAGTTGAGAATGCATTGTCAAGTTTTATAATTATTCCGTGCAATTTAATGTTTAACTATTATTTTCTTTGACTTTCATTGACAATTATTATCTTAAAAAAACTGTGTGCCATTTTTTAATTATTATTATTTATGCCTATGTACCCTCCTAAATCGTAAGATAGATCATTCATATACCTTTTTTTCTATGCGAAGCATCTAAAACTCTCTGTGTAATAATAATTTCCTATAATATTTTAAATGTGAACTCACGAAAGTAGTAAACAAACTTTATTTTATATTCACTATATAAACGACCCGCGAAAGATTATTGTCATAAAAAAGCTATATTTTTTTTACTAACAATAAACCGGTATTATTATTAATTGAACCTGCTTTAAACGACGACGTATGCATGAACTCGGATATTCCTGCGCATTACGACGAAGTAATTCGTTGCATTAAAGCATTTAGTCCTGATCTCTTAAAACAGATTTTATAACCATGAAAAGAAAGGCTAGGCTATATAATAATATCATTAGGTATGCTAAGATCTTAAAATATTTTCATGTTAGTGAAGCTAGTACTTACTGCTAATATCAAAAAAGCAAGTTTCTCATTAGTTATTATATTTTATGATTATTATAATAACAAAATATGATTATTTATCAGCAAATATATTTTAATAGAAGCATCTTATTCAACATATAAGACAAAAAAATCATAATTTTCAACTTTTAATAATCGGCTAAAGATAACTTTTGACAAGCTGATAATGGCAAGTTTATTTATTTTCCTGCTATTTAATATTTATATTATGATTTGTTTATGTATGAATTATAAAAAATACAAGTCATTTAAATGTAGGTATAGTTGCTGTCCACATTGAGCCAAAGTGCCCATACAAAGTGATCAATAATACCCTTTGTTAGAGTACTATTGCTATTATAAGTTCATTATAATATTATTTTAAGTGCTAAGTGAAAAAATAATTAACACCTGTCTTGTCTTTCTTCGAAATGGTACGTTATTATTTTCCCATTAAATTTCTATTTATTCCTATCGCAAAAGATAGCTTAAGAATCACCTTTATAAGTCACGTTGAGTATCTATACGCTTCTATATCGACGAATAATCACGTAATCATTATGATAGCGATTCTTGTTTCATTAAAATGTATTTTAAAAAAATATTCATCCAACTATTTAGTGAGAAGTGCGAAAAAAAAAGAACTGTAGGGTTAAGATTATTCGAGCAATAAAACGTAGGTATTTTTAGCGAAAATTAATTAAATATCGTTCATGCAATATGGTCTCGTGTTGCATCAGATTATGAAGTCGAAACGAGGAATTATTTACGTCTACAAAATTATTATACTTTTAAATATCGCGAACTAATAAACAGATTTCAATAGTTAGTTACAATGGAAAAAAAAATAAAAATAACTATAAGTACATATTATATATTCTGTATATAAATAGTATAAAGAATCATCTTTATAAGTCACGTTGAGTATCTTATAGGTCTTTACCTATGAAATTGCCATTTTTGATGAAATAAGTTAACGCACTTTTTACCTACCCACCTTTGTACCTATATGAATCCAGAGCTTTAACCAAATGTTCCCGGATATCTCTTTAAAGGAAACCTTAGTCTTTGACCTTTTGATGTTGTCTGGGAGCTTGTTCCATGTGCCTATATTTATGAGATTCTGGTTAATCTTACTTACAGCTGTATTTATGTCATCTAACTTGCCGTGTATATAAAGCTTCAAATCGTCAGTGTAAAAATGGTATTAGAGCAGTCTATAAAAGATGCGAGTGAATTAATAAAAAGAGAGAAAATAAGAGGAGACAAGATGCCACCTTGTGGAACGCCAGCTGACAGCTCATGCCAATCGGATGAGACATAATCAAATCAGAAAGCAGCTGACGACCGCGAAGATATGAAGAGAACCAATTCAGAACTGATGATGAAAACTTTAGGTATTTAAGTGAGATAATATTTTTAGTAACCTTTAGCAGAGCGATAGTGGTACTATGTCCAGCTCTAAAACCGGACTGAAAAGTACTGAGAATATTATTTTTATAAACGAAGGAAGAATCATGCTTGTAGACACATCTTTCTAATCTTAGAAAGATGTGTCTAAAAAGAAAGATGTGTCGAAAATCTTTTCGACAATAATGAAAGGATGGAGATAGGCCTAAAGTTATTTAACTGGCAAGGGTCAGAAACCTTAGGGAGAGGAAGTATGTAAGCTTTCCTCCAGAATTGTTACGAAAAAATATTAGAAGCTATCTCAAATTTTAATCTTACTTCTTAATACCCTATTAAGTTAAATAAAGCATTTCTTTATTTATAAATTATGTAACTGGATTAATAAATATAGCGATTGAGGATAAAATACGTCCCCTTTCGCTATTCTACGCTAATCCAGACCTTTTGACCCAGCTCTTTGTTATGTTAATGTGAACTAGTAAGAATTATTAATATTGGACTTCGAGCTTCATTATACGCATAGTTCACATTCTTAACATTATTTATATGGAATAATTATGCATGGGCAATTATTTAAACAAAAAAAGTACATGCAGGTTGTTTAACTTCTGATTACTAACAATAATATATTTTTTTATTATTCTATTTGTGAAGTTATTAAAAAACTCTTTTTAGGATTTTCCACTTGTTTATGCTTTATATTTACAAAAAAAAAAACTCGTATTTTACGTCATTTTCATTTAGCACTCAGGTTTTTTGCAGTTCTTGGGTTTCTTTAACGAGGCTAGCAATAAATTTGGTTAATTTCGGTTAATTACAGATTACAAGCTTTTCTAATATATTTTTGTAATTTCATTTTAAGCCCTCTGTATAGATATATTACTTTATAAATAAAAAATGAATCTTACAATACACACCGTATTTTTAAATGTCTCTTTTACACCTTTTTTTGTGTCAGGGGAATCCATTTACAGATGATATCCAGGACGCGTCTCTTTTACACCCTCATATAGATCGATTATGATCGATGATTATCAATCGGTTCTCTTCATCGATGTACTGAGATTTTTTTAACCTAAAGTATCAGCTAAAATCGAATATTTTTATTTTTTACTATTATTTTATGGACTCTATTATTTTGTGGAGTTACGAGAGAGTATCGACACGGAAATCATCAGCAACTTATAATTACTCTACACTACTCTGCAATATTTACAAAAAAAAAAATGTATGCGTGAAATGATATCGGGTTGCATAACCATTTATATTTCGCACATTATGTAGGTTACACGATATTTTTTAAATTAATTATATAGTAAACACAATTTATTATGCAACTTTTTATATATGGCAACATATGAATACAACAATTCTATGACTATGAAGGTCATATAGCTTCCTTTCAAAATAAATTAGTTAAATATAATGTATGTTAACGTAGATCATGTTTTCAAGTCCTAGTTTTTATAATAATTTTCTCTTTTACCGAGGATTATATAAATAACAGTTTTGTATTTGATGTGATATCTTACTAATTAATTATTAATGATAGTATGGATTTGTGAAACATATAACTAACGTTGGTATAGAGAAAAACAATAACTTCTTATATCTGTCGAATTAGTTCTTGCATCTTATATTCTTAAAATTATAAAATATAAATGCATATAAATAAGTTTAACACAGACACACGGTCGATTGTTTCTTAGTTTATACTTAACGTCTATATTTTAGGTGGCAGCCGACTGATATACATGTTTATATATTTTTTTAAATAAGTGTATTTATAAATAAATATTAGAATAAGAGTCAGAGTGCGAATCGAACCCGCAACCTCGGAAAGGAAAGCAGGATTAGTACCAACTGCGCCAACGGTTGATTCAAATTATGATTATGTACTACTAGTTCTTATTCTGTTTTCTCTTTTTATCTGAGGTGATTTGTTTTTTTTTATTCACTTTGTAATTTATATTTACTGCGTCTTTAATATCGAATTTCGTAAGGTTTTAGGTTTCGTTAGATTACACTGTAATTGTAAAGTGTTATGAGTATATTTCGAAAATTTTAATATAGCTTACCTCATTCGGATAACTTTTTTAGAATGTAATAATAGTTGCTATTAATAAAAATCGTATACCGCATGTTCAAAAGATCGTTATTAGATTTAACTAATTTAGTTAGTTTTTTTTTTTTTATACGGTAATTATGGAGGAGAAATATTATAAATAGCTTCCGAACACGAATTCAAATTTAAATGTTTAGTTTGACAAGTCTGCACAAGTATTCCTAAAAACTAAAATAGTGCTCTTTGATTTTCTTTATAAGCATAAGGTACGTAAAGATCACCCTTGCGAAACCGAACCGGGACGTTAGCATGCAATGAATATAATGAATAATGATAATAATATATAAATAATATATAATGTTTTATAATTATATTTTTTTACTTAACTGCCTGAAAATGTCCCGTTGGTGGGTGACGGTTTATTCCGTTACATTTCTAAAAGAAAAGTCATAAATTAAAGAACTATAAAATGTTTTTTTAACTCTCCATCCGGTAATTGCTTAGAACTCTGTTATTAAAAATTTTAATAGTATACCTGACATCCATAGTCGACCTGGTAAATATTGAAGGAGAGGCCTAATAGAACTCTTTTTGCGCTACTTCCGGGAACTTTAAGATATCTTCTTGTCTAAGATTACTCACAGCTCAAAACTTTCTTCGAGAAGTGTGTGTGTCCAGTTGTGATATACCTACTCGTATAAAATTGGATGATATAGTCGCTAACAATGGGTTAAAAAATAGGACAGTGTCGCTTAGCAGGCCGGAGCAACTGGAATAACCGACATAGATCAACGTGCTATAAAGCTACATTGTCAATGGACAAGCACATAAGTATGTGTATCAAGTAGTTATGTAATTACAGATGAAATTTTCATTTCCACGAATAAAGAAGCTCCACGATCCACACTTTCGCTTATTATCGCTGTCACAATAGAAAAGTAAGCAGTCTTGATGCGGCGCTGCTGTGTATATTATATTGCAATAATATTCATGTTCACTGGCACGTTTAAAAGTTCTGGCGTTGTAAATAGTGGCGTTTGAAATATCACGCTTTTGCTTTTATCACGATGTCACTCATAGTAAAAGGTAAACTATTATAATATAACGCGTGTAATGTAAAAAGACGAAGAAGTGACACAGTCATGGGCGCCGGCAGAAATAATTTCCACGTGGTGCAGATTTTAGTTTTCTTACAATCTTTCTCTTTGCCGTATATGATTTAATTGTTAATAAAAAGATTAAATTTTAGTCGGAATGTTCGAGACATTTACAAATTTCTGACTATTCATTATGAATTTATTTTATAGGTACCCATTCATCACGGCTCACACCTAATAATTCCTGTTGATCCCGAGATTCCCAAGGGGTGCAAGTGCACCCCCTGGCACCCCCCTGCCGGCGCCCATGGACACAGTGAACAATTAGAATCGTATTTTACTCATTCATGATAGCCTCGTCAACAATGTGTGATAAAATCTAAAGTTGTATAATAAGACAAAAATGTATGTGTATACACACACACACACACACACATAACACACAAACATACACCGAAAGAACGAACTGTTACAAAGTTCGACTTTTTCTTGTAAATACCGTTTGTGTACAGATTTCCTTAATATTAATTAATAGTTTGTTTAACATAATTATGTTATATGCTATTGACGTCCGAACAGTTGACGTAAGTATTAAAACGGGAAAAACAAGAATGTTACTCTAATTATTATTTAATTCTTAATTTCCTATAATGTAAAGTTATTTTGTAATAATATCAAAATTAGTTAATTTAATATTATATAAGTACATTTAATGGTTAAACGGAGTTGGTTTATTTATATAAATATAAGTATATATATATATATATATATATAATTATATATTATATAATAATAAGTAAAACAATTTACTAAAACACGAAAAGACAACTGATTTTGAAAGATACGTAGGTTCATACTAAAGTAAGAATCTCTGAAAAACCATTTCTTGTTTGAAGCTGTTTAATTACCCTAATATATACGCATGCACTATTATGTAAATCGTTAAGCTAATCTCTTACGTATTTTGTACATCCAAAATTTATTATTTATTATTTATGATCTGCTCTATGTAACTAGTGTCAATTATTGTCTATGTTTACATATATGTACTTAGATTTAGTTTGTGGACAAGTGCCTGTGCGGCGCCCTCTGTTTCCGGCTCCGTTAAAGGCACAATTGTGTACCTACATAATTTTATTGTAAATGCATACACTACGTTAATAAAAATATTTCGAAGAGAGACTCCAGCAAACCTTGTGAGTATAACCTTAGAAGGTTGTAAAGGCCACGTATAGTTGGAAGAATTAAAAAGCTTTCAGAATCTTGTGCGATGTATGAATGCGAATGTATTGTCACTCCTGCCTACTACAGACTACTTTCGCACCACCTGAGAGAAGCTTTGTTAGCTATGAGCAGAGTGTGGCACAGGAGAGGCAGTGAATGCGCTCGTGAAAGCAATCCCACAGCTTCTCTGAATCCATATAGAGGAGGGACATATTACAGGTTTTAGTGAGTTAATTTCCCGATTTTTCCCTACGAATTACGAAAGTTGATATCGGCTAATTGGTAAGCTTTTCTTTTAAACGTAACTCCGGAACTGAATCGTCAATCCACAGCAATCAGCAGCTTCGCAAATTTAGGTCCCACCATCCTCCTACATCGATCATCAGAAGAGGTCCTTGCCTAGGCTTAGAACATTTAAGAGCTTATATGATTCAGACTTAGCGCAATTGGTTTGTTTCCAAAGGTTACGTATGGAATCTTATCACTATGGTTCCGCTATATGTCCTTCTATGCATCCGATTTTTCTTAGAAGATTGTATCTTTGGCATTTTAATAGGGAGGTAAACAAAATTTTCGGAGGAGAGTCGCCGGAAGCCGTTGGATTGAGGCTGCTTCAAACTGGTCGCTCTAGAGGTCGATGGGGTGGCCTACGTTTAGCAGTAGACATCTATCGACTGATATGATGATCGTGATGATGATATTTAAAAAGAAAATCCTTGCCCTACAGTGACTACAATGCAATATGAAACTATAGATAAATTATCTGAAAGAATAATAGATTTTGGAAAACCAGAATTTTTTTTTCATAAAAAAATAAACCATGAGTCAAAACTACATTAACATTGTGGTACAAGGAATTCCTATATTATTATCTCGTTTTATTTTATATATTTTTACCGCGTTTTATTACGAGTTGATATTGATAAAAGTATAGTAGAGTGCTTATACATAATGAGACATCACTACATATTATAAAAAGTTATGAGGTAACACACATTTAAAAAAAACTACAGACGAATTGAGAACCTCTTCCTTTTTTGAAGTCGGTTAAAAACGAAGTTCTCCGCCGCGTCTGTCTGTCTGTCTGTTTGTTTGCAATAAACTCAAAAACGACTGCACGGATTTTCATGCGGTTTTCGCCAATAGATACAGTGATTCATGAGGAAGGTTTAAGTACACATACATACCCGGGCACAGCCGGAGCGGGCCGCTAGTATATTATATATTAAATAACACACCATTGTGTTTCATGTCTATGATTCAGATATTTGTCGGAGAGTAATGATCAACGATCATACGTTTAAGGCAATGAAAGTTATTATACGCTTTCTTAAAAAAATGTTTATATTTATTTCAAATAACTATAAATACAAAATCATTTTTAATTATTAAAGCAGATTCTTGTATTCTTTTATTATTTGTAGTTGTATCAACCATAATAGTATACATATGTATATTTAGTTTTCAAATACCAACAATAGCAGGTCCAAAGACATTCTGTCACAGAAGAACTGACGAATCTTAATTTGTTGACACATTTTAGGTATGGCGAAATAAAATAAAAAAACAACTGATAAGTATCTAAATTATTTGACGTAGATGAAACCGGGATGACACTTATTGGTATATAGGTTTTCCTATATCGCGTATTGTAATAACAAAACTTGTACCTTAGTCATTAAATTAATATTAAAAAGATATATTTGTGTAACGAAGAGAAGATTAAAATAAAGTTTTAGTATCTATTTTTTTGCTTGTCTGTGTATCATTGTTAAGTACAGGTGAAATTATTGATAATTGTTTGTGGTTGTATTTTAATGTGAATCTACGTGGTTACTATACCGATATGATTTACTTTATGACAAACTTTTATACTAACTCTACCTAACTCTACAATACAACACATGTGTAAACTTATTGTTATCTTAAATAATTTTTTCGAACTAAGCTACATATTATCGCTAATTGCTGATAACAATAACGGTTAGAAAACGAGACGGAGGCATTGTTGTCCACCACGTCACAATTGCAAAGCAGAAAGACAACAAAAAAACATACAAATATTTTCTTTTCACTTTTTCATTAATCCGTATTTATTTGTCCTTATATATATATACTTTTTTGTATTACTAATTAATTGAATTAAAAATAGCCGAATTAATGGCCTTAAATATGTAGGTCTATAGATATTGTTTTAATAAAATGATAATGTGGCGTTTCTTTTTTTATGAACGAATTTTGAGGTTCTCTTTCTGACGTTACGTTCAAGAGCTGCGTCTCGTACAGCGATTTTAATGAATCATTGATCGTGGTACATAGCTCTCGTTTTTGATGGACAGCTTCCTTTAGTGACGTAATATCAGTCGACATCGTACGATCGTATGATGCGTTTCTAGATAGTTCATTGCAACAATTTGGTGTCGGAGTTGTATTGTTAACGGTTAATAGGGATGTGACAAGCTGTGCATTGTGTCCGAAACGTTCTTGCTTATTCGATGTAATGAGTACATCACTACTTTTATATATTACTAACTGACCTAGATATGTTATATTTTTAGTGTGTTAGTTTCTACAGTGCAAAATTTTTTTTCGTTTAATATAAAAACTTGTCATGTCAAGTCCCAATTGTGATTCAGCTCATTAGTCACATTCAAGATTAGACCCTTAATGTGATGAGAATATTTAAAAAATTGTCAACGTTATTAACTCTTGAAAAAAATTGGCTATTCATATATGTACATAAAATATATTATCTATATAATAGCTCCGAGAAATATAATTTATTTTTAAAGATATAAACGGGTACATACCACGATACAGCCTGCATCCGAGACTGCTCTCTTGTCGTAATCACGGACCACCATGGTTCGAAATATCGACAAAATCGTCAAAAGGCCATATCGTGATATGTTCCCGTTTTTATCTTTAAAAATAAACTGTGTTTAAAAACCACAAGTTTATAAGCCTAAAAAACTTTATTAACCAACTACTTAAATATCTTTTTTTTAATTATACGATATTAGTTCTTTATTGTTTAATATTAGAATCTGTTGTTGAGAACTGCTTCTCAGAATTCAATAAAAAATATAGAATTTGATTTAAAAAATGTAAAAAGTTTTTAATGTTTTTAGATATTTTGTAATGATAAATGTTTAATTAAATATCTATACTTACAAAGCGCAAAAGCTTAATACATTCAGGAGAGTTATTTATAATAAAACCAACAATCTTTTGTTCGTACTACAACTAACTTTTGCAAGGCTAACAATGTCTCCGTTTATTTTTTTATGTTAAAAGCAATGTTCGCCGTTTATGTTACTGTACGAAATTCCGTGAATATTTATAGCGCCTTTCGTAATTTACTGATTTAAATGTATATTATATTAAGTTATTTAACCCAAAGTATAATAATATCGTAATATAAGAATAACACACAATTTCTTTTACAAATGCTTAGTTTATGATTAGAGAAATATAAAGGTATTGTTTATTAAACAAAATAATTATTGATTAATAGCTTAGTTATTAATTAAAGCGCTTCAAGTTTATTATAACTTCCTAAAAATAAAAATGAATTAAAAAAAAACTAATAACTCTTAATGTTTTGTTCAATGACCCCTCGTCGTTGTCAACAATTGTAAATATTTTTTTAAATACCTATACTTACGGAATATTTAATTTTCCTCATAATACTATTATGGTACGAGTATATGTCACTCATAATTCTTATTTATAGCTTGAATGAATTGGTCAATATTTATAGAACGAATTTACGAATATTTAAAAATACTTGTTTTTATTTTGCTACAAAATTACTTTTTGATTATAATTCATAGGATAGTTTTCGTAAACCCTAAGTACAAAAATAGTATACAATAAAAAATCTATTGTTGCTGCACCACTAAGCGTTATCCGGAAGTTGATGTTATCGCAATTCAAAACGAAAAAAGATAATAGCTTCATCGGTTCAATAATTCGCTAGTAAAAATAATTTTACACTTTGATAACTGGTAGCAAGGTTGAGTTTATTAGGCTTCTTTTGTAAAGATTTTTACTAACGCAATTTGATATTAATAATATATGGAATATAAGTAACGGTGATTTTTATTTTAAATGTCTAACATGATAATATTAATAACGTGTTAGGTTAGACAGTTACTTTATTGGATCTTAAACATTCACATTGTACTTATTTGTCTCAAACATGTAAGTATATTAATGTACACAGTACATATAATTATGAGGATCTTTTTTATTTTTTGAAGCTGAGTTGTGCTGATGGACTAAGCACATAAATCTCAACTGAAATTCATAGATTCAAATTCGGACTAACCGTTTTCAAGTGTTAAATTTGTTTTAAAAATTCATCTCATGCTAGGCGATGAACGAAATCGTAAGTAACACCTTATATATATATATTTAAAAAAAAAATCGAGACATGTTTATTTGCCAACCTATAGTCGAATAGCATGGCGGACGAAAATCAAAAATTGTTTTTCATAGGAGAGACCTTTTTTAAGCGGTTGTACAGTTGCAGGCTTTTGTAGAGCAGTGTTGTACAGTAGTTATTTTAGTACTAGTATATTAAATATATTTTTATTAATAATAAAAATATTATTATTTAAAAATCGACTATTTTAATTTATTTACTTTAAATGCGCTTGCTTTTGTTCTTCCTTAAAATGTTTAATATTTTTACAATCATTTTGCATAATATTATTTAACCAATCTTAAGGTCGTTACGGTGGATGTTTGTTCTTTTTTTAGCCACGAAAAAATATATTATATACAATTTACTACGAAATAATTTATTAAAAAAACTTTTTTTAATGATTTGCCCTTTGTGTATAATTATTTTTAATTACTTATTTTAATTAATATCAATAAGCATTGAGATTCATTAAATTAAATGAAATTATTAAATCAAAAAAGGAAAAAATCAATAGATTAATAATAATAGGCTGTTAGTATATAGTATAGTAGGTATATAAAGCAAGCAACTCATTACATAGGTAGGTACATAGATATGAAATTTTAAACTAATACTCGGTACAATTAGGTACTAATATTTTTGCACGAATTTTTAATAATTAATGATGAATTTTAAATTAATGTAAAAAATAATTTTACACGAATATATGAAATATATTAATACTACTATATAGGCACATGGCTTATAAAACATATATCTGTGTGTGTGAGTGTTTATGTGTGTGTGTGTGTGTGTGTGTGTGTGTGTGTGTGTGTGTGTGTGTTTATGTGTATTTATGTGTATGTGTGTGTGTATTTATGTGTATGTTGTGTGTTGTGTGTGTACGTGTGAGTGCTTGCGTGCTTGAGTGTGTGTGTGTGTGGTGTGTGTACTATATTATATTCATAGTATGTATATATAAAGAAATAATATAAAAATATTTGTATCGATGTTTATTTTTGTCATTCTGCGAGAAGGACATGCGACAACGACCTGTTCAGACAAGAACAAGTCTTTTTTGAATATCTTAACAGAAAAATGTCAGATTGGTTGACATTTACGGCTACTACCAATTTCCTTTGGCTCGCAGCTTGATATTTAATAGTTTGTAACCTACCAATAAGCATAATAACAAACTATCAAAGACAAACGGAAATTTTCAAACTGGTTATCTATGAAATTAGTGCGTTCAAAGAAACAATAAAACCATTTTATTTATTTGTTAAATTTAATCTTGGCCTTAAGACTGGCCTGTTGGTGCAGTTAGTAGTGACCATGATTTTTTTACTCCAGGGTTGTGGGTTCGATTACTGCACAGAGGCTGGATATAATATATGTATATTTAAATTTATTTCAATAAATAAATTATATAGTTGGCTTAGTAACAGACGTTCTGTGTATGTTAAACACATTTAATTTATTAATAATTAATATCTTACTTATCCTTCTTTTCGTTGTTATGTCCTACACACACACACATCTCTATGTACGTGTGTGTCTTTTAGTTTGTTCAAGTTCCTTATGGATGTCTTTATGCATGGAGGAGCGCAGCCTTGCTGGACGACCGCGCGCGTTCTCACGTCCCATCCGTTGCGAAACGTACTTCGCCTTTACATTATATGCCAGCACATGTAATGTTAAGGACCTGTGTTTGTAACGATAATTATATTATATATTCCTTAGGATAGATATTTAAAATAACGTTCGTTTTTATATATTAGTGATTTTACTAATAAAGCTCAAGTGAATGTTTTTAGAACATTCTCTTCATCTTGGAATATATAGATTCGATAAAATAAATTACTGTTACATTGGCTGCTTATAAAGTTTATCTCGCAAATAAGTTACTAATAGGCTATTAGAGACTTTATCAGTAGGGTTTAAGGGAAGGAGAAGATAGTATTTCACCTCAACTTATAAATAACAACTTTTGGCTTCACAGGTCGGTAAATGAGAAACTTTGTCAGCAACCGGTGAAACAGGCCCTCTTCTCCTAGCGGAGAAGGGAGCGCTAGCAGAAGAGTAAGTTGCTGTGACAATTGTTGAATAAGTAAAACATAGATAAATATATTTTACATACACTCACGGTCGTTCGTATTATGTCTGTGTTTATTTCACTTTATGTCTGTGTTTTAGGTAACAACCGACTGATATACATACTTTTTTTTTAAATAAATGTACATATAAATAATACACATACAATACAATAATACAATATATTAATAAAAATCTAAAACACGAAGACCCAGGATGGGAATCGAATCCAGAAAGCAAGGTGTCAACTACGCCAACGGCCAGTCAATGGTGAAAACCTGTCTTTAAAAATGTATAGACAATTACAAGTTATAACGAAGCTACGAATTATTGAGGGGGGAGGAGGTGGTTCAGTACTCCCGTTGTATCTACTTTAATTGCATAGCCTATTTGTGCTGAAGGAGTAGGATTGTGCTTGATCTGCCACGCTGCTGTACTACATACATGTCTCACTCGTTACGAAAGATTTCCTAACGATGTTTTCCTTTAGCGCCGGACACATGATCAATTTTAAGGACGAGCTTAGTACTTCAAAACTTAGCGGTGGCACCCTGGATTTGAACCCGCTCGTATTGATCACATGTCCCATACTTTAATCAATCAAGAACATCAAAGTATTGCATATTTCGAAAATAAAATAATAAATAAATAAAATAAATTAATAAACATTATTCAGTCAAATACACATAGAAAAACAAAAGATGTACAAAAAACATATAGATATATTACAGCAAACTGTTTGAAATTTATATTTTAGTGGTTAAAGTAATTAAAAGCGTACAAGATTACATATTACTAAGGAATTAATTAACTCCTTGTGTTATGTATCTTTATACATATATGCAAACGTATGTACATTATTTTGGGTTTTTTGGAAGGTCACAATGAAGGTCACTGACCGACTACTCCCAGTGGCTTACTATCGACTCATTTTTTTTTCGATAGAGGTTTTTTGCAATAAAAGAATATTTGAACGAAAAATGGTATATTGAACTTGATAGCCGTTTGGTGAAATGTCGCCTTAACGCCGGCGGTTGCGGGTTCGATTCCCGTTCGGGGCAGATATTTGTCATTACATAAATATTTATATATGATCTGAGTATATGTCTGATAGCAATCGTTACTCATGATAGGGAAAACTATTCGCCAACCCGCAGTGAAGTAGCGTGGTGGATTAAACTTGAACTTTTCTCCTATACGGAGAAGAGATCTTTGTCCACAGTGGGACGTTCACAGGCTTATTAAGTTCAGGTTAGATGTCTTGAAGTCAAGATACACCTGTGAGATTTATTATTAACTTTAATGTGTAAATGATAACTTAAGCGCGCTCTACACTCCTGTCGAGACGTCTTGGCCAAAGGTTTTGCCGAGACACGAATGTAGGGCGAGACCACGGCGAGACTTGCCGAATAGGACCTCTGCACTCCCGTATTCGGCTAGTCTCGTGTAGTTTTGCCGAGAATGAAGAGCGCGCTTTAGTGCCTAGTCTTAATATTAGTTGTTAACAGGCCTTTTTTTGTAACTTCTCTTTTGGGGGCACGCTAATTCTCGAATTTCTTTTTCTCCAAACGTTTTTTTCAACTTCATTTAGCCATTTTTTGGGTATGAGAACATCGCAAGTTTGAACAATATTTTCATCACAAGATTCGAGTAAACGATCTTTCATTGAAGCTCCTGGCAATTGAGAATAAAACGTCTCTGGATCTATGGGTTTCTGTATATTTCTTACGCTTTCGTTGTGTACCTCCACTCCAAAAAATGACAGTTATTCACCGCTTCCAAAGCCTTTTTATAGTACGTACCAGGTTCAGTTATTCTTCGTCCAATTATTTGAACTACATTTTAAATTTTCTGATTAACACTCATTAGGCTTATATCACGATTTTGCAAATCTAAACTCAGCTCACTTAGCTCTTGAAGAGTATCGCACATTAAAGCCAAATCTAGGACAAACGCCGTGCTAGTGATTTTCTTCAAAAACCCGCTAAATGTACGTTTTTTATTTTTATCTCTGGTATCATTAGAACTGACATTGTTGAAATGTTAAACTAATACAACATAACTGTTCCATGTAGCTGAAACCGAACGAAAAATAGAAGCTTGTACTTAAAATTCATCATATTTTAAAAAGGTCTTTCTCTACCAGATGGGCACAAGTTTATAAATAAATCTCTGGAATTTTTCGGGGACGCGTGATATAACGCATATAAATCCCTTGAATTTATTAATTTCTCCGATACACTTGACCATTTCATTTACTGCTAGTTCCAAACGATGATTAGCGCAGTAAGCCACACTATTACGGATGGAAATTCATCTCGCACGAGTTTCGCAACTCCATTCGATCTACCAAGCATAGCAACAGCAGCACCATCACAAGAAAAATAAATTAAATGATCTTTAAGATACTGCTTGCTCATTCCATGACACTGAAGACAATTAAAAAATCACAAGGGAGCTGAAAATGATCGCTGCTTTAACACCTTCCTAGACTCGACTAGATCCAAAAATAAGTTCACGGGGAAATTCATCTCCTAGTTAGGTAAACAAATTCGCACAAAAATAATCAGAGATTGATTGTTGATCGTTGTTAACTCGTCAATTAGTATGGAAATTTTTCTTACCGATTTTATGATTTAGAAAAAAAGATTTTTTTTACATTTCTTGAGTAATATGATCGATAATATTGAAGCATGCATTAGTTGAATGAAGTATAAGACCCATACAGAGACCGTTTAGTTTTTGTTCTGATCCTGATTTCTGATTCCATTGAATTGAATGATTGATTCGCCGACACAATTTTATAAAACGTACGAGATATTTTACATGTTATAGACTTACTAGTCGATATGTTTTTCAAAACGATAGTTTCTGTGGTTTTATTTTCAGCTACTTCCAGAGTTTTCACGGCCTTAGAATGAAATTTACTTTTTTTGTGTATATTTTTTTCTCAAAGATAATAATTTTTGTTCTCGTGTATCACCACTGTACGTTATCTTACAATTAAACTACTTCTTAGAAGCTTGAACGCCAGTTTTTGTATAAAAATTTGCAGGTGCCTTTTTGCAAACTTTACAACCTAGCTTCTAATTCATTTTTTAAATGACAAGGCTGCTTGGCAGTGACATGATTTACTCATTCTTTGTAAATAATTTTTTTGTATGTACAAAGTATGATGACTTTGTGTTAAAAAGAGTACCGAGAGTTTTTGACCTATTAAAAAAGGTTCCTAAAATAGATTTTTTTAATTCTAAATTTCCTTTGGGGGCACTGCGTGCCCCCGCGTGCCCCCACAAAAAAAGCCCTGGTTGTTAATATTATAATGCAGTCAAATAATACTGTTTAATAATTTTTTATCAAACATTTGTACAAATTATAATTATATAATATAAACAATAATTGTTATATTTTATTCTTGATATGATTATTAAATTACTGTTGCTATTCATACGAAAATCGTTTGAATAAAAAAAATTAGTATTCGTACGAATATTTAAAAAAATTATAAAAAAATATTCTTACGATAATCGTATGAATAGATATGTATTTCCTAAATTAAAAAATATTACATTGGTACCTACCACAAAAACTTTTAATTACTGCATGGAGTCTATTATACATATAGTTGGTACTTATTATAATATTGTAGTACATGACAACTAAAATATTTTTAATTTTTCAAACAGTGATAAAAATATTTTCGTAAAAATAAAATTTTGTGTGCAATATTTAATGGGAGCATAACATTTGTTGTTCTTTGTTATACACAACGATTTACGTTGGAATAATATTATAGAATTTTTTATACAAACTCTTGAATAACTTTAGCGTTATATAACGGAGAATGTTTATATTACGAATATTACGATTAAACCATAATAACACGACCAATATAGGTATTTTATGGGGACTTCTATGACGTGAATATTTTAAGAAAAATATAAAATTACCAGTTTTTTAATGTATTATAATTAATGTTGCATTTTATTTTTTCTTACCTTTCTTCTTTATTTTTTTATTTGTCATTTTTTTTTATTTATCATTATTTTTTTATTTATCTTTCATCTTCTTTATTTTTTATTTTTTATTAAAATCGAATTTGTACTTTCACTCACATCATTTACTAGTTTATATTAAGAAAAAGTAAATGTAAAGATGAGTTTTTTTTTCAGACTAAAAAAATAAAAATAATATCGATTAGGTTATCTGTTCCATTTATGACTTCATCTACAGGTGAATACGGAGGTAAATAAATAATATTTCTATATTGAATTGTTGACGATATTAAAAATTATTTAATGAAACTGTAACTAATGTTAAACTGTAATTAATCTAAGGACTTTTTTGCTAGATAGCCTTTTTTTTAAATATTTATTTCGTCAATTTCTACTTCAAAATAATTTACTACATACTATATTATTACCTAAAAATAAAATAGTAGGAATACTTTCTTATATTTATTATACATACAAAATTTAAAAAAAAAGTTATTAACTTCACACATACTTACTTTACTAGTACTTCATGTTGTATCATGATACCCCGGTCTTTAACTATTTCGTTTTTGCTAGTCTGCAGGTATGTACATACAAATATGTGTATATATATACATACATATTTGAGAAAACTTACTTTTTAAATTGTCTGAATGTGAGAAAATGATAATAATTTTGATCTGAAATAAGCTAAGCTAAGCACTTGAAAGAGTTAACTTTTTCAAGTGCTTGTTTTCTTTTTAAGTATGGTTTTAAAAGTTAAAAATTTAAGTGTTCGGTAAATATGCGTTTTGCATTTATGCAGTTTCGAGTTGCCATAATAATATTTTTGTGTGATTTTTTATGACCTTGCTGTATGTAAGCCGAGTTTTAAAACTGCGCATTGAGCAAAGTCCGAAAATCGAACCTTGAACTTAAGCCTTACTTTATGTTAACGTGGTCAATTTAATAAATAGAGTTCTTACAAATAGCTTATTAGCTTATAGTACAACGGGGTGCAGTAATAAAATATTACACGCAAAATTTTATAAGTATAAATTTTTAAATAAATTATTATTTATTAAATAAATTTTATAAGTTTCACCCGCGGTAGCATGATAATACACTGTATACATAACTCTAATTTTATATCATCTAATATCTTTAATTTGCCTCAAATTTAAAAACAAACTTTCATTCCCATTGTTAAATTTAAAAGCATGAAATGATTCCAAAATTGTTGAAAAGAATCAATTTTTAATTGTTCTCGACAGCTTAAATACAAATTTTATACTTCTTTGTCCAGTCAGTTTCTTGTATTATTTAAATGTATATTTATTTAAAAAAAATACGTATATCAGTCAACTGTTACCTAAAACACAGGCATTAATTTGCCTACCTTAGGAACAGACGACCGTGTGTGTATGTCAAACATATTAATATGTATTATATTTATATTTATTTATTTATAATTATTATTTATTGTTTATATAACTCGTACTAGAATTCAGTACATCTTAATTCTAAGTACTATCACACGTCTCGTTAAAGTCACTGTTCGACGCACCATAAGAGGCAACTGGATAATTGTTACTACCTGTACAAGTTAGCTTGATCTTTTTGACAGATGTAAATTTTTCTGATAGACATAAATTTGCAATGACGAACATTATTTTCTTAATTTAATGATTTTAAAAATTGTAAAATAATTTGAAAAAAAAAAACATATAACACAAAAGTCCCTAAAGATTCAAGCGTTATTCGAAAATTTTAACACCCGTATTTATAGAAAAGTAATTACTTTTTCTTAAGTATTTTCTCAGCTAAGTCATTACTTACAGCTAGAATTCTCAAGCACAAAATCTTATTTTATAGTTAAGTAAATCACATTACTTAGCTAAGCAAATGCTAGAGTAATAGACAACGGTTGACCGTTGTTTGGAGAAATAAAACGTTTGACACGTGAATATCCTACCAAATGTGAATGTGTACTTTTTACACTTCGAACAATGGCTGACGCGAACTTTTTAACTTGCCAACATTGTTGTGTCTGTAATGTCATTGCGTTTGCATTATGTCACAATTTTTGTTGTCGGCGGCAAGTTGAATTTATTGAATTTATTCTTAAATACGAAAATGTCTGAAACAAATAGAAAAAAACCATTCTCGACCCTGGAAAAGGACTTGTTCCTAAATATAATTTAAAATTATGATACCATTTTAACCACAAAACAAACGAATGCAACAAGTGCTCTAAAAAAGAAGCAATCATGGGATAAAATTGTAAAGGAATTTAATGAGTCCTCTATCGTTACTCAAAAGGTAAAACAATGTGTTTTGGAAGTTAATAAGGTACAGTTCTAAGCATTTAATGGTATTTTACCATGTGTTATTTTTATTTTTATAACAATTTCGTACGTTTTTTTCTCAGGCATCTACGAAACAATTAATAAAGCTTTGGTATAACATGAAGGTATAACATCTCCACAAACAATCTGGAAACTTCCAGTGACATAAAAACGTAATGCAGTTAGTAATTGACAAACTGGACTGATAGGAAGTCCTCTTTGAGTTTCTGATTATAATGAGTCATTAATCTTTGGCAAAATCACATTCATCACAATATTTTTGGAGAAACGAAATCTCATTTTAAAACTGTCTTCCGAATAATTGCGAAATGGATCCACATGACGAAAGTAAACTTTGGGATTTCTAGGCTCAAGAACTTCTATCTCCTCTAATATATTATTGTCCAGATCATCAAAAACAGCAAAAACCGCTTCAATTTCTTCCAAAGACTCTATTTTAATAAATAATCTTACACAAAAATGAATGACAACCACCAAACTCCAAATTCGCGTGTGGTAAACTATGCTTAAGTAAGGGAAATGGTGACTATTACTTGGCTGAGAATTCTAACTTTTGACAGTTCTAACTGCAAGCAATTTCTCAACTATAAAATAAAAACAGTTACTTAAGTAACTACTTTTACTCAAGTAATTACTTTTACTTCACTATAAATACGGGTATAAGACTATTTTTGGTTCAAAGTAAAATTTACAAATATTAAATAATATTAATAAAAGTAAAATAGACGCTTGTAGTGTTACATCGGTCGGACGTTATATCAGTCCGACATATGTAACATTGTACAAGCGTCTATTGTTTTCGGTGTTCCTATTTAAATTTTACTTTTAAGCAATAAAAAGTCTTAAAATTTTCGGGCGACGCTAGAATCTTTAGGGACTTTTGTGTTACATGTATTTTTTTAATATTTTTACAATTTTTAAAATCATTTAAATTAAGAAAATAATATGTTCGTCATTGCAAAGTTATGTCGATCAAAAAATTTAAATCTGTCAAAAAGATCAAGCTAACTTGTACATGATTAAGGTAAAATTTTCGCACTAAAAGTTATTCATTATTTTTATTTATTATTATTATTCTTCGTCTTACCACTAACATTACAGTAAGGCCAATGCGTTAGAGTAGATACTAAAATAAATTACGTTTTCCAACTATATCATTAAACCACTACGATTTATAATGAAAGTCATAACATACCTATATATAAGTCAAAGAAAAAAATAAATAAACGCATATAGTAAAAAAAATAAAAAAATATCTTTAAAAAAGTTTTCAATAATGTTATCTTTTGAATACCCTAACTTTAAATAGTAAAACGTCTCAATATTTTCTGATAACACGACCATTACGAAAAGTGACTATTCACACTAACCTTATCTTCTATTTTTATTCTAAGCACGCGCAGAAGGCTAACCGAATCATTTTGCGCACAAACGCCTATGTTTATATAAACATGTTTATATATTACAATTTTTAAATATTCATACAATTTTCGTTTGACGTAGGTACATATTTTAAATATCTTATGTATTTTAATTTATTTTATAATTCACAAAACAAGCTCACAATAAAATATATGCAATATAAAAGCAATATAGTTTGATTAAGTTACCAACTAATATGGTTATAAACTTATTGAAATCGTACATATAATTCTATAAAATTAATTACAAATAAGTTATCTATTATATTAAATTTAAAAATGTAATACATTAAAAATAAAATTACATTTACATTAAAATACTAGTAATATTAGTAATAAAGTTTATTTATTCAGGCATATTTCGCCCATTTAATAATAAAATGTTCCTATATCTACATAATTATGTTAGTAATTGTATCTAATAATATACACATAACGCGCGCCTGCGGTCGTGGGTTCGATTTCCACTCGGGACAGATATTTGTATTTGTACAAATATTTGTTTCCGATCTAGGTGTATATTCTTGTGGGTCTCTCCACTGTTTCTCGGAGAGCACGTATAGCTGTCGGTCCCAGTTATTATCATAGACACCTGATAACGATCGTTACTCATCTTAGAAAAATTATCCGCCAACCCGCAGTGGAGCAGCGTGGTGGATTAAGCTCCAAACCTTCTTCTATATGGAGAACAGGTCTATATATATATATATATATATATATATATATATATGGAGTGTTTTGCGAAATTGTTCGGATTAATACCTGCAGCAGAATTCCACCACGCGTCAAAATTCCAAATTTACCTACATCACCTCGCGATGTCCGGAAATCTACAATTTTTTTATTCATCATCATCATGCATTTTCTGCCTCCCACGACCACTATATGGAACCAGCTGCCACTTACGGTATTTCCGAACCGATACAACTTAGGGATCTACAAGAAAAGAGCATACTCATATTTGAAAGGCCGGCATGCACCTGCTAATCCTCTGATGTAGCGGGTATTAATGGATGTCGCTTTGACTTACCACCAGGCGAATCGACTGTCCGTTTGCCCCCTCTTGCATAGAAAAGAGTAGTATGATATAAATTATATTATTTTTCTATAGGAATTTAAAGAATTAATTATTCATACATAATAAGGTAAAAATTACTCGCTTCTGACATATATAAGTATGTATGTACATTACATATGTTGAGTTTGTTACAAAGTGAAGCGGGGCTTACCTTGTCAAATGCTTTTGAGAAATCAATATCATTGTATTTTGTAGATATGACATTTTTAATAAGAAACTATTTATTTATTTAATAACTTACATCAGTAAAGAGAATAGGTTCAACCTACTCACGTAAATAAAACGAGGAAATATGAAATTTGTCAAAATATTATCCCTATAAAAAGTAAATAAATAGTGGAATTTGATTTAAATAAAAATATAATTATAGAAATATTATTTTATTAATGTTTAAAAAAGCCTAAAGATACAGTTACAACGTAATTTTTTAAATAAACCACAAAGGGCTAATGTTACTACTATATACTTATATAGCATATAATCATACACAGTTTATAAAACATATCTGTGTGTGTGTGTGTGTGTGTGTGTTTGTGTGTGTGTGTGTGTGTGTGTGTGTGTGTGTGTGTGTGTGTGTTTGTGTGTGTGTGTGTGTGTTTGTGTGTGTGTGTGTGTGTGTGTGTGTGTGTGTGTGTGTGTGGGTGTGTGTGTGTGTGTACGCAGTGTATTTCAAAAGGAACCATGAATTTATCAAAGTATTTTTAACTATTGAGTAAATCATCCAGTTATCTCAAAGTTGATATGTATTTTTGAATGATCCACTAACAGTCCAACCTATCCCTAAATTCACGTCACGACTGTTAGAATATATTTTTAAATCCATTAGAACCAGTCATACTATTGTTGTTATAGTTGTAATATCGAGTTGTTAGTAATCGAAGTTAATAGCATCACTCAGGAATAAAACGGTGTAATTTAAATTTTTATCGTATCTCGAAATGTAATAGGGGTTTCTTAATAAGTTTTTACTATACCTAGTTACATTTTATTGTTTTCATGACTTTTAAATATATTACTATTTTCATGCTAGATTTAGAATTCATATAAATTTAAAAATCGAGTACCGAGTTTTTGTCCACTACTTCAGAGTTAAGTCGGGCTTATACATGCTATGTAGGTTTATTCATATTTTACTTGGAAGTTTTTTTTTCACAGGTATATTACTTACTTTATCACAAAATTAAATTATAAAAGTGGTTCTAGTAAAGTTTTATCATTTTGTGTATGACTAAGGCGCGAGATTTCTCTAGAGGATATTGATTGACTGCGTGACAAAAACCTAAGACCACCCCTCGTCCCTGCGACCAAGCATGGTATTTTTGAAGACCTCCACTCCCTGAACAGATCACGTAGTATGAGTACGATCCCTAAGCGTGGCTATATGCATTACAAATTTCACTTCCTTATTGGTTCCGGTGAAATTGAAACGTAAGGTTATGGTGACTGTCATTCATAGTGGGCCTATTATGAAATCATTAATGGTATTATCTTATTCTCTTTATTGGAGTTTACTCCTTAAGAATCGATTTTCATATATAAGGCGCCCGGTATGAGAAAAATATGAGAGGTAAAATCTACTGATGAATGACCTCGTTACTTTTTCGGTGCGCGCGCACCTATGGTGCGGTGCGAAAGTAATGTTGCTCTAATTAATATTGAAAAATAATATTTAAAAAATAAATGATAATTGTCAGATAATAATAATTACATAATTTATCAACATTCCTAATGAAATATTTGTGCACATCTGAAATTGACTATTGTGAAAAGTTTAATGTAAAATATTTCGCCGATTAGTTATAATAAATGTATATAAAATGAATAAATATATATTTATATATGTATATTATTTTCATTAATTTGTTAATTTACCCTTTCATATGGTATTAATCTTATTTTCAGTTGGATAAACTCTTTTTGCGTATGTTTAGACAATCGTACTTAAGGAGTAAACTCCAGTCGTGCGTCGGAGCTGACACACACAATTTTTTATCTTAAATGTAATTATTTTATGCAATGTTATTTATTTTAACTAAAAAGATTTAACACAATTTCAAGTTAATTACGAGTATTTTTATTTTTTATCATTGTATCAGTAATTAATTTTGTACTTTGTTATAAATACGTACATATATGAAAATATAACCACAGTTGAGCTACTTCAGTTTATTTATAAACACAGACTATTATTAAAACGAGTTGTTTGACCACTTATCTTTTAACACTTATTATTGGACGTTGTTATCGATGTTAATATTATAAAGTTGTAGAATGTTTGTTGAAGCATCATCTATATTTTTTTAACTTTGAATGCCTAATTTTTGAGGAAGACTTAAGCAATAAAAAAACACAGGTATGGTTCATACGAGTGTATAGGTACCGCTGTACAATAGGTAACGATAAACGTAAAACCTATTTCTTGATATCAAAAGCCAATACAACTAAAACTGCGCTGGACGTCTAGTTCATGGTATACTCATTTTAATCAAGGAAATTTATGGTTGAGATTTTTTATTATTTTAATTTCTTAAATAAGGCTTGTAGGGTATGTGAGATATTTCCGCATATTATTTGTCTGTAAGTTTCTGTACGGTTTTTATATGTAAAGAAAATATTCTACTGCTCTTTCATTCGATATACACATGGCTATTTCTTCGCCATTTGATATCTGATTATTATCTAACTGAGCAAGCTTGACATGACACACGACACAAGTGGCTTCCCACACCAGCGACTTGCCCAGTTTCTTAGGCACCAATGTTATGTCGTTCGGTCTCTTGTCATTTTCTCAAACCAAACCAATCGGTTTTAAGTTGGCTAGTTAATTTACTCTGGAAAAAGACTGGTGAATAATTATCATACCGATGATTATATGGTGATGACCGATGACCGTTCTGGTGTAGTAGTGCGAGTAGTCGCCTTAACGCGGGTTCGATTTCCGCTCAGGGCACATATTTGTATATTGGCAAATATTTGTTTCTGGTCTTGGTGTATGTCCTTGTGGCCGTTGGCCACCGTGCCTCGGAGAGCACGTTAAGCCGTCGGTTGCATTGTTATCATGGACACCTGGTAATGATCGTTACTCATGGTAGGGATATTATCCACCAACCCGCAGTAGAGCAGCGTGGTGGATTAAGCTCCAACCCTTCTTCTATATGGAGAAGAGGCCTTCGCTCAGCAGTGGGTTATTTACAGGCTGATACAGTACATATTATATAATTATTTTATTAATTAGTTAATGGCATAATTTTATCAAAATACTAATTCAAGCAAACGTAAAAAAAAATTCTGCACTTAAATGTAGGTATAGTGGCTTTATTAATCCAGTGACGATTACGCCCTTAGAATTTGTATTAAACATAGTAAATTGTAAAAAACGTCATCGAGGTTGATTGCTTAATCCATTGCCTAATGGAATGTCGCGGTCAATTCAATTATATAATGGTCTTTGGTAAATTCGCATCATGTCCCAATTTTATCTCTTCTGACATGGTTACTGCGGCTGCTTCATCTACAACAACATAAAACTATTAAAAATGGTTTGTTTCTTCGATTATTTTGTTTGTTATGTGGTTACACTGAAGTCGTGTGATTTATTAGTATTATTTTCGCATCAAAATCCTGTTTATTTATAAATGAGATAAGGTATATATTTAAAGGGAATTAAAACTCAACTAGGGTGAAATCGCGTTTGACGTCTAGTCGTAAACGTCTAGTAGTAATATATATGTACGAGTATATGTACTTTTTACCCGACTGCGACAGAAGGAGGGTTATGTTTTTCGAGTGTATGTATGTATGTATGTCCATTTCTTTGGCACGCCCTACAGCCCAAATGGTTTGACGGTTTTTGACATATGAGGTGTCGTTGAGTTTGTCTAAATTGTAGTAGTGACATAGGTTATATAAATTTTTAAAATGGCGCACGCAAATGACGGAATGAGGGGGGGGGGGAGTTGAATTTTTTTCCTTACTGTAGCAATATGGGTATCAAATGAAAGCTAGTAATTTACTATTCTTTTTAGTTTATAATAAGAGTATTTTACGCAGTCGGGTTTTTTTTTTTTTTTTGATTAATTTAATACTTTATTAGTAAATGTTTATTAATAAGTTCAACCAGCAACTTGTTTTACGACCAGCTTTCTGGTTATTTATTTTTATTTAGATTGATTTTTACTTTTTTTATATCTTAGTAAACGTAGGTACGGGCAAAATTAAAAAATCAAATAATATATTGATGAATACATAAATTGATGTAAATTTATTTTTACGCAACCGTTTCATTTTGCGTTAAAACCGCTTAAATTAAAATTGTTAGATAAACGTGTACTTGTGTCACTTTTCACTGTTCCAGTTTTTGAACGACGATAATATTATAAGCACAAAAGTATAATTTATTCGACGAAATTGTGAAACCGATTAAAATGTTCAAGGTTTCGAATGCAAGTCGACTTGAATAACGAATTAACGATGATCGTAACTAACATATAAAATCAAAAAACTATTAAATAACTTAATATTTAAATATCATTAAAGTTATAAATACTGAAACCATAAACATTATTATTTTTTATTAAAACAAACTTTTAGTACATTTTTCTTCTTCACTGTTCCGAACAGTATTATGAATATCAGAACCTTAGTATATCAAGAATTCTCAATGATCAGATCTGCTTTGACAGTGTACATCTGAAACTACAATCATTTTTTAGATTCGGACACACATAGATAAAACTTATTACTTAAAAAAAGGCTATAAGAAATACGCTAACTCCGTAATTAACTTTAAAAAAAATAATGTATTTGAAAGAGCTTAGAGTATGACAAACCAGTACCACCAATACCAAGTTATTCCTAAATAGCTAATGCTGTTTTTTGACATACTTGTTGTAAAAGCATCAAGTCCTCCTGCATCTAAAGATTTACCGGTATATATTCGAAATTTCATTTTACAGACATCTACAGAAATCTTAGTAAAACTAACAATACACATTTGAAAATTGACATTTGAAATAGTACCTAACTACTTCTTACACCAGCATCTTTTATCCAAAGAGAGCAGTTTCTTAATAAAGAATAGGGGTGTGCGATAATTATCGATAATTCGTAACTACTCGATAATTTTTCATACTAATTATCGATAATTATCGATAAGTGTAATAATATTACATAATAATTATCGATAATTATCGATAAGTGTTATTCGATAATTTTGATTCGATAATTATTGATAAGTTTCATTCGATAATTATCGATAATTTTGTGCGATCAGATAATTATCGATAATTTTATGCGATCCGATAATGATGTGCGATCTGATAATTATGGATAATTTTGTTTCATTCGATAATTTTTGGATCCGATAAGTATTGATAATTGTGATTCGATAATGATGGGACGGCGGATGACCTTTTTTTTTTAGGTATTCGGATAGGGTAGTGAGGGTTATGCAGATACCGGATGGTGGATGACCTTTTTTTTTTAGGTATTCTGATAGGGCCAGAGCGTAAACGTCGGTAGTGAAGGCCAGATGACCTATTTTATTTTTTTTTCCTCGTCCGAAAATTTTACCGATAATTATCGATAACTATCGTCAAGTATCGATAATTTGTATCCGATAATTATCGATAAGTATTGTTAACTATCGATAATTTTTATCCGATAATTATCGATAACTGTACCAAGTATCGATAACTTTTAATCCGAAAATTATCGATAACTGTTCATTCGATAATTATCGATAACTATCGATAACACAATTCGATAATTATCGATAACACAATTCGATAATTATCGATAATAACATTATCGATAATTTTTTCCAATGAACATCCCTAATAAAGAATTATTATCTAAGCTTATATGGTGTTTAGATTTGATCTAATATCAATTAGTATTCAAGAGCATGACTGCGAGTTCATCTGAATATAAATGTACGTAATAATTTTGCAAGAAACTTTTAACGACAATAGATCATTGTCATCGGAATAAAAAGACAAAGAAAATACGCACTTGATCATTAACAATTATTTTTTCATCTGTATTTAAGTAAAAAAAAGATTTATTATTGAGTTAGTTATTTGAAAATGAAGGTGTACATAAATGTCTAATGTTAAAACAAATTAAGAATATAAAATGTTATGCAGAAAAATACAGTTTTTCTATATACAAAAAAAAATAAAAAAATATTAAAGGCTTTTTTAGTATACAGCAAATAAATTGAGGTTAACATACGCTTGAAGATAAAAGAGAGAAGTTTTAAATAGATACTGCTCCGTTAAAACATCAAAATACTTTACAAACATATTAATTATATCGTTATATCAAGGCTAAAAACATGAAAATTGGCTATTAAATTTGTTTTTTTTTTTTTCACAAACTGAACAGGAAAGGAAGATTCTTAAAAAATCCTTTTCTAAGCTTAGAACGCGATATTATATTCGTCATCAGCCCTCTCACGTCCACTATAAATAAACATGATTTAAAGAAAAAAAAAACTCTTAAGGGCTGAAAAATAATATGAAAGCATGTATGTATGGCATTCGTTTCTACTCGAAGCAAATTAGCAGCCAACAAACAGCAAGTTAAAAATATAATAAACAAAATTGTAATCGCCTATAAAACAATTCACTTGTCCACTCGTCGTCTAAGGAACTGAAGACGTTCAAATGTTCTTTCTTTGTAACCGTTTATTTAGAATCTTGAAAAGAATCTAAACTTTCGTTTTCAATAGGTGTACGACCTAGAATAATTGTAAGTGGAAGTGATATAATATGTCCCCGGCGTCTTGAAATAGACAATTAAATTAGCACACGATAACACTGCCACGTGTCACGAGCTGTAATTGTATCGTAATGTACTATTTAGTTTCGTGTTTTAAGTGTTTCATTGGATTATTGTGATGGAATATACGAGACCTTAATAAAAGTTTGTTAAAATCATAGTAATATTTTTTTATTTAATTTGAACTGATAATTTTAAGACCTTTGACATTTATGACTACTCAGCTGTTATTCAATTTTTATGTTTTTTATTTTAATTCTAGTCTAAAAGTTTAACTTTCTAATGGTACAAGAATTATTACAATCTCGTAATTAAATAACTAATACTTCGTTTTGGTAGATTAAGACTTCTCCACTTACGAATAAACAAGCAAACAAAATGTGTACCTATGTAGCAAGAAATAAGTTCCTGTGATTTTTTAAATATATACTTGGCTGATAAATCTGTAGTTTTCAAAGTAATACAAAAGACATTTTTGCTTTTTACTTAACACTTAACATAATAATTAAGAATTTCTGTAAAATTTTACTTATAGCTTCAAAAAAGTAATAAGCTAATTAAGATCTTTTAAACATGACTGAAACAATCACCGAAACAGCACAAAACATTTCAATTTGATCGCTTTTTTGCAATATATTAAAATATAAATATTATATCCATAATTCTAAATTAAGTCACAAAATAAATTTAAAAAATATAAAATTCTTCGTATATACAGTTTTTTCTTTTTTTTTTTTTTTTTTTTTTTTTGTTTACGAAATAACTATAAATATTTTCAAGTGAAAAAACAATTTTTGTGTCAGTGTAGGTAACGAATATGATATAATAATCTGATTTTCTTATTGTTGGTCTTGTTTTTATACATATTATGTAGTTCTGTAAACCATTTTTGTTATTATCTTTTAATTTTTTTTTTAAATAATTATTATACAGTACAAAACAAAAAAGTTAAATATTTCGTTGTGCGCAGTCAAGCTTAATATGTTTTAGATTGAAAAATAAAAATCAGCCAAAAGCAAGTCGGACTCATACAAACATTTCCATACTATTATTTACGTATACCTACTAAATATCCCTTCAATTTTTAATTTTGTTACTTGTATTATTAATTATTTTATTACTTGTCATAATATTTCATCTATGGAGAGGTGAATTTAGAAATTGTATCTGGCTTGTTGGTGGATTAGCTAATTAATTGTTTGTCAACTACTTGTTCGAGTAGATCAGTGATTCTCAAAGTGTCTATATAGACCCCTAGGGGTCTATGACAACCTGCAAGGGGTCTACGTCAGCGAAAAAAAATTTGGGGGTCCATGAAATGAAAATGGGGGTCCACGATAGTGGATCTCAACACATACACTGATAGTAACTATTTACTTACATCATACTATCTTATAATATCAAAACATATACATTATTTATAAAAGTACCTATGAAGTAAAAAAATTATTATATATGTTTATAAAATTGTGTAAGTTGTAGGATGTTGGTATCTCCTAACGAAAAAAAGAAACAGACTGGACATCATTAGCCGAGGAGATTTAAGATTAACCCTTACAAAATTGACGCCAAATGTTGATAATTTATTATTAAAGCATCAGGTTCATCCTTCTCACTAAAATATTGACTTATTGCTTATGTTATTTTATAGTTTATTTTATGTTTATTTAATGTTACGTATATTTTACATAACAGATACAAAATTAGTTTTAATTTAAATTCAATTAATAAATGTATAAATTAACATGTGTTTTTACTTTAAGTTTTTAACACTAAACTTCACTACAGTTAGAAATTTACAGGAAATCAATATCAGGTAAGTAGGGGGTCTACCCAACACGGAAAAACATGGCAAGAGGTCTACGACACAAAAAAGTTTGGGGAACTCTGGAGTAGATTTTTGACTTGTTCCTAGACAAATTGTTTGACTCAACTAATTCGTGAAATAGTTGCTCGAATAATAGTTGATACTTGACTCTTGACACTGGTAAAAACTCTAATTAATCCCGATTTTGTACTCGAAGAGTTGTTCCACGATTACATTAGTATGTAATTTTGTTTGGGCGAATATTGTTTCCTATTTCATAGCGCTTACAATTTTTAAGTAGTGGAACGTCACGTCAGTTGTGTATTTTTTTATGTGAGTGTTTTATGCTTAATAATAATTATTCGCTATTAGACTAATAATCTTGCCAAGTGCGTAATAGCCTTAAACTTCTAACGACAGCATTCTTTGTGATAACAATATAATATATATATATATATATATATATTACTTTGTCTGAAAAGCCGTGCACGTTTATCGAGTGTTGTAATTTAAAGTTCACACTTATCGACCGGAATTAGTAAGAACGTGCGAAACGAACGAATTAGTAAGAACTCGCATCGTGCATACTACTGTAGGTACTCTAGATGTCCGATCAATATTTATAAATTATTACAATACTAGGCTCTGGGAATTTACCCACCCGTCTGACTGATAACATACAATTATTTACTTCATTGACAATATATTTTATTACTTTATTTAGCGTACAGTAGGTATATTGCATGAACTTTTTGTATTTAACAACATCTATTAATATTGAATGAGTCTTGATTTTTTTTCTTAATTCGGTAGTTTTTGTTTATAATTGTAATAATAAAAAAATAAAACACATTTATTAACCGTTTTTCTCAATGAGCCATTTAATATCGTTACTATTATTATTATAGAATATTAAAATTAACTGTAGCACTTAATTTAAAACGAATTTTTAGATATTGATTTGACAATCTTCCGGCTTTATCGTTAGATGCCATCTATATATATATATATATATATATATATATATATAAATGTGCGTGCCGTGTAAATATTCTTTAACAAAATTAATTGAAGACGTGTTTCGTATTTTATCGAAATTCATCCCCTAACGGGGTTAAAAGGGGTTTTGTCAGTTATTTGCTTCGAAGTTGATATCAATACTTCTTATTGCTTTTGATTTAAATTACATTTTATTTTGACATATGTTTGTCAACTCAATCCGTCTATTATAAAATATTTTCCAGCATCGACGTGTAGGTGATATAAAATATAAAATTATATTTTTTGAAATTTTAGTGAAATACCCGTGCGAAGCCGGGGCGGGCCGCTAGTTATTTATAAAAGAGCAGTCTACCTGGCTGGGCATCATGTAGTTTTAGCTTCAAAATCTTCGCTTCATAATAACCTCAGTTTGATCATACCATAATATTGTCTTTCCATGGAACTTACCTCATGTAACGGGTTAAATAGTTTTGTAAGAAAACACATTCGATGTGTCCCTCTAGTAGATACTCTTACCAAGTAGAAAAGATAACGATGCAGATCCGGGACCCTCCAATTAAAGCTGGAGCTGAAGGCTCCCGCAGGGGTTTAGTACGGTATTGCACCCCCAAGTGCCGAGTCCGACATACGGTCTAGGACTGCCTACCCTGGCGTCCTGGATATCACCCGTAAATGGGTTCCCCAGCGATACAATAAAAAAAAATATACATAAGATAACGATAGAAATGCTCCAGAGTCATTATTTTTATTGAGTGTCATTAAGATCGAATAATGACTGAAATAATTTGTAAAATTCCATTTCGATTAATTATTTGATACACACACGATAATAGCTAAGGAAGATCTGAACGGTCATTCCGATTGGTCCCACTCATAACTGAGGACTTTAGTCATTGATCTTTTAAGATTGATTTATATAGGTAAACTTTATACCATGACTAAGTAACATCTACTTAAGACGTTCGCTGCGGGATCAAAACTGTCGTTTTTTTTAATATGGTGCGTTAACTGGCCGATGGCCTGGTACTCAAAGTTTATGCCGCGGCGATATGGGGCTCATTGACCCAGTAAGGTATTAGGTATCGACAGATATAAATGACTATAACTATGAGAAAATGTAAAAATTTGGATACCTACCTATCAATATCGATGGTCGATGAGTTGTTGGTTATAGTGCTTGCTTCTCCCCGGGTTCCTACTATTTACTTGAGAGATATATACAACAATATTGAAGTCCTAAATTACATATAGAAATACTCATTATAGCTCCCGCACCAGGGGAAATTCACCGCTTTTCGCCTCCGCACAGAGCGGGAGTACATGCATCGGCTATTTAACCCTTATATCGCAGCGAACATGTTAAGCATAAGGTAAGTGTAATGTATAATAGTTATATGAATGTTGCTTGAATTTTTTTTTTCTCGGCTTTTATATGGGGTAATAGCTTAAGAGTAAACTTAGTTTAGTTTAGAGTAAACTCGGGAGTCTTATCATACTTGAAACCGGTTTTTTTAATTATTTTTTTTTTTAATGTCTCCAGGTTTTTTGCATTGCAGCATCGCCATTTCGTGTTCGTAATATAATTTTTTTTTTTGAACTGTATGACAATTTATTATAAAAAATAAAAATCCTTATTTGTTAGTAGGTATTATTCTTATTATATAATTTAAAACATATACATTCTAAATATTTAACTTATAAGTATTACATTAATACTATGATGTAATCTCTATAAATATGGTCAACTAGACCTTGACTTTAAATTTGTCCGATAAGAATATTAATTGGTATCATCTGCTATATTAACCCGATAAACAAATATACTAATAAATGTATGTAATTATATTCTATAATTATTTGAGCTTATGTGAAACATAAACAATAATTTACATCATGTATACATTATAATCGTTCGTAATAGACGACCGTTCTGGTGTAGTGGTGTGAGTAGTCTCCTCAACGCCGCGTGCCGAAGGTCGCACGTTCAATTCCCGCTCGGGACAGATATTTGTATTTGTTTCCGGTCTGGGTGTGTGTGCTTGTGGGTTTCCCCACCGTGCCTCGGAGAGCATGTTGTTATCATAGACACCTGATAACAATCGTAACTCATGGTAGAGAAATTATCCGCCAACCCGCAGTGGAGCAGCGTGGTGTATTAAGCTCCAACCCTTCTTCTGTATGGAGAAAAGACCTTAGCTCAGCAGTGGGTTGTTTATAGGCTGATATAGTACAGTACATATTATAATAAGGATGACAAGCTTGTTTGTTTGAATGTGTTAATTTCAGAATTTACCGGTCCTATATATATTTAAACGCCTTTATAATATATATTTAAACGTCTCACACTCAACGCCCTTACATCAACAGAATGTGAATCCTGTGTCGGGGGTCCGAAAAGACACAAGTACACACGCCCAGTCCACAATGAACAACTGTATGGCCTATACAAATATTTGTCGCTAGAGTATTAGCCAGTTGTTGTAACCACTGCACCAACGCGTCGTCAAACAATTCAAACGATAATGAAGCCGCCACCGTCGTCTACTCAATGCAGGTAGACAAGTTTACGGGAGGTTAGGTTGCTAGGTATTGTAGGCGCTAATTTTGAGACCGGTTATCTTAAACTTTTCTCGCAAGAATGTCTCTATATAATATGTTGAAGCCTATTGAGGAAAATTATAATAAGATATCGGGATAACAATATAAAATTATCGCGGTTGAAATCGAGTGGGTCATTTAGTTGTTTATATTATTTTCACTTATTACTATTGACTATTGTTTTATTTTGACTTTCGTTTTGTTCTTAAAAATAATAGAGAGATGAGATGAGATTTGGGTCCTCGATAAATTATTATCTTCTAGTAAGAATGTTACATTACTAATAATTTATTATTAATATAACATCATTAATTAAAAATAAATGGTGTATGTTGATGAAAGAGTCCATTAAGCGATAATTAATAACTGTAAAATTAATATGATCGTAATTATAATATGCATATCACAATAACTTATTATCTTATACTCGTATTATAAATGCAAAATTAGGTAAATGATTATTTTAACATATTGAACTTTTGCTATAACTTAGCTCTGGCAACCGAAATGAACCTTTTTTAACGAGTCTAGGCCCGTTTTAGGCCGTATTTTCATCCCTCTGGGAATATTATAAATATTGTTCTTGCAGTTCCGGTAGTTGGGACTTATTTATATGAAATTTCCATTCAAATTATAATTTATTGAAGTTTTTGAGACATTTGCAAAAAACTAAACCCCTTTTTATTTTCTTAGTTATTTGTTAATAACTTTTGCAATTTTTGCAAGCGGAACTTCATTTTTTTTCGAAAATCATCTAGATGCCATTTCGAATCGAATGACACCTCAATCATAAATTTCGGAGACTGTTGATAAAGTTGACTAAAATGGCACATGTTATCTAGACTATTTACTTTTTAGAAGACTAAATTATTTTTATTAGAAAAAACCAAAACCCATGCAGACGAAACAAGGAGAGAGTCGTTACCTAGTAACAATTTACTACGCTCTTTGTACGAGGTATCAAGCTATAATCATCATTAGCAAGTTTTTATCTTCATGTAAAAACTTGTTAAACTTGATATTTACTCAATGTGCACAAGTCCATAGAAGTGCCGCATTGAATTATCTGCAATATTCGTACGAAATAATACCGTTACGGTTTTGGCAGCGTCAACTATCGAGGCCAAACGACGTGACGGGATCGTACCATATTACGGTATACCTTTATTACTAGCTACTTACCCGAATTTGTATAGATTTAATTGTATATATGTATATACGAGCTCTGAAAAATCTTAACTCTCTCGGGTAAATAAAACTACATAACATATTGGGTATGTGGAAGTATGGGCTATCATAATAATTATATTATTGGCTATAATAATAAATATCATGATAATTTTATGTCAATTAACATTTTTTTCCTGTAATTTACGACATGAACAAACACTCTTTTTAAATTATATACATATATAGGTACCTACTTAACATATTTACACAATACGTAAAACACAATGTCTCAACATGGGCGTAGCGAGGTACGGGCAGGAGGGGGCACCTGCCCTCCTCTAAAAGAGCTAGAAGAGCAGTCGGTCACTGATAAAAAAAAACCATCTTTTCTTATTTAAAGCGATGTCACTAATAACGATAAGTGAAACGAATAAAAGAACAGCTCTATTACTAATGTGAAATACTCATATAATATGTTAAAAACCACGATTAAAACAATACAGTCTAAGATTTTCACTATCTGCTCTCCTCTATAGAGAATCCTGGCTACGTCCTTGTGTCTTAATCATATATCTTTAACAATAGAAATTGAAATAGAGCAGTCTGTATGTAAACAGCCGTTTATGCCAAGCAAGCGCGACGCGGACCGGACGTAATAAGAACGAACGAGCAGGGCTACCTCGTCGCCACCACCGGCCGTTAGTAGTAAAAATAAGGAATACCTACCCTCAGACTTCAAATGTTACTCTAAGACAAACTTAAGTTTTTTAAGAGTATTTAGTTTTAGTTGACAATACATTTAATGAGATACATTAAGAGCGGGAATCGAATCCGCGACCGCCGGCGCGCGGTTTGAGGCAATTACTCGCATCACTACACTAGAACGGTCGTCGTGCAAAACAACAACAAATCGTCGTACTGGTTGGTGGTTGGTGGTACAGGCGTGATATTTTTAGCCTGAATTAGTCTGTAAATGAGGCACTGCGGCGCAAGGGCCTCATTTTCATATAGGAGAAGTATAATAACCTCTAACCTCCTTTAATAAATAGGCGCTAATTCTATTTACTTAGTTACTCAAAAACAGTTTTTTAAACATCTCTAATATCTATAATCACAGGTATCCTTCCTAGTTGAAGTAAAAAAACTAACCCTTCATTTAATTAGTACAGAAAATAATTATTACGAATATTATATACAACAATGATTTAATACTAAATTAAACATTTTTTTAATATTGTCTGAAGTTTTTGCATAATGTGCGCAAGCGCATAAATTACTTATATACCTACTACTTACCTAATTTTGATGGAATATATATGGTAATTATAAATAAATTACAACTGAATTTTTTTTTATAATACTTATTTACCATAATAGACAATTAAAATTTTCGTCAAAATAAAATATTATTGTCATAGCATATAAAGTTTAAAAAAAAAATATTCCCATTAACAAAAAAAAAAAAAATTTTTTTAAATTAGGTTTTGGGAAGACCCAATAATAATAAGTTCTTGAGAATAACATTCAACATTTGACAATAGTAATTTTAAACGTGCTCATTATACATGGTATAATAATTAAAATTTCAAATTACACTCGTTGTCATTGTGAATGCTTGTATTACATACTGGAAAAATTTACTTTTTTGTTTTTATTATTATTTTTAACAGTATATGTATATAGTAGAACACAACAACTATTCCTAGTGTTTTTGTCGTTGGACGTAGGGTAACTTGATAAGTTTTGAGAGAATAAAAATTCTATACCAGATATTAATAATATTTATTTTACATTTTTTCGAAATTTACTGCTCTTCATTCTCTAGGCAAAGTTCCATTTACCTAAACCAACTAACTATTTAAAAAAAAAACACTTTTGCCAGTCTTGATCCGATTCGAAATTGCGACTTCATAGGCGGCCACGGCCTCTTCGGCACACGAAAAAACTTCTCTTTTATTTTTTCCTTGATTATAGGGAATAAAAAAAAAATCACAGGCAGCAATGATTCCCCGAAGCCCGGTCTTTGTTCTCCTCTCTCGCAGAGCTTAGAAAACTTTCGACAAAACTACTGTTGTATACCATTCCGAGTTAACAGATCTATGATTTTTCATAATTGTTGACGAGACATGCCCGCTGCGAGAAAAAAACTAGCCACCATTTTTTTTCCAACATTACGAGGTCTTTGCAGTTTTGTCGGCAACTTTCCAAAAACTCAACTCAACAAAAAATTCCGTGTTACACGTTTTATAATCTACAAAAGGTCTTGACACATAGCTCTGAGGCCAATGCCGTGATCTGTCTACTCATTATATTGTTGGTACGGTTGGCACGAGTAGCTATATCAGAGTAGATTTCGTAGGAAGTACCTACGTGAGCGATAAAGCATCACGCATACGGCTTATGAACATATATTTTTTATGCATTATTACTATTAGTCTTATTTTTTTTTTAATTTAATATTTTGATAACATATATTTCTAAAAGATGTTCTTACTAAATAAATTATTATGCAAATTTTAAAAATAAAATCATAAACACATCAAGCTTAACATTACATAAAATTTATATAAATTTTTTTGTAACTTATTTGAATTATTATTATTTTCACCACAGTAACACTAGTACAGCACACTGTAACAATAATTTTAGACAATGTATATAATACACTCGCAATACGCTTTTGTTTAATAGCAATAATATCTTATTTTTATTAATTATATAATTTATATTCGGAATTATTCGTAGCTTTATTACCTAAAAATATTCATTATAAATAGAAAAAATTAGAACTGAAGAGATTATGATAATTTTTCCATCATTAAAAAACTATTAAATGTACACCGTAATAAAATATAGATTGTAATATTTTTTAACTATAAAATATGTAATATAGGTACATAATACACAGTCACAGCACCACACGTTTTTCAAGTGTGCAAGTTCAAGCGTCATCTGAAAGAAATCTCGTAAATATCAACACTCATAATAATCCAGTCATTAGGTCGAAAAAAAAAACGGATTAGAAATGCATTTTAACCTAGAAGGCTAAATTTAGGATATTACGTAGGGGGTGTGGAAAGCTTAACTTCAAATTGTCAACCAAGATTTCGTAAGTGCATTTTCCACCATCTTGAAAAAAGGTTTAAATTCATTTTTTTCATAATAACTCGGTTCTCCGTTGAGATACGAACATTTTTATACGATACTTTGTTGTTGCTTTTTTTTTACGATCTACTATTAAGGCCCTATACATTTTTTACCTATCATTCATCGTTTTTGAGATATCGATCGAAGAAATCATAAATTTCGGCAGTGAAATTTGTTTTTTGCTATTTTCTTTCTTCTCGTTATAGATATCGAAAAAATGTCTGGAATCAAACTTGTGCCTACAATTTAAAAAATTTATTTCTCATTTTCGATAAAAATTACGACGTCTAGCACACCGCAAAGTTGCACCGCAAGATAATCGAATGAATTAAATAAAATGTTTATCATCTAACAATACAAACAAAAAAAAAAAAGGATTAGGAAACCTTACTTTAAGGTTCACTTAAAGTAAAATTGTATGTATTTGCTCGGTTCTAAGTCTGAAAATTCGCGTGACCACTTCAACTATTACTGTAGACAAATAGGTATGCTATATAACCAAAACGACAAACAAATTGGTAGTGGTAATAAAAGCGAAGATCATATAGTAAGCACAAAGTGATTTCGGATCACACAAGCCTCACATGGTTTTCACTTCGCGTAAGATACAAGAAATTTATTATTACTTTACTGCCTTATATCAATTATTTTTTTAGGAGAATTTTATATTAAAATATCTAATATATATATATATATATATATATATATATATATATATATATATATATATATATATATAATATTAAAATTTAAAATGTGATGTGATGTTTTTTATACCTGGTAGTAAATATGAATAATTTAAGTGCGGTAAAAGTTAAAGAAATAACACAGATAGAAAATCTGATGGTTTTTAATCTCAGTAAATGCGATATAAAAAAAATTTCTTTTACATAAAACTTTGTTAAAATAAATATATTAAGATACCAATGCAATATTAAACTTTGGCCTGAATTGTTTGAATTTTGCAACGAGTTTAAATGTCGTCCGACTCTTTATAATTATATTCAACATGTTATCTTTTTACTAAATATATTTCGAGTCAATCTTTTATTATATGTAAATTTTTTAACGAAACTAATATTTATTAATTAATAATAAAATAGCAAAAACCCAACTGTAACTCGCGACGCCATTTGCGAGGAAATCTCTCCCATAGAAAATGCAAATTTTCGGAGGTAAAAAGTAAACCAAATAACCTATTACTGTGCTAATAATCGACGACTGTTTTGGTGTTGTGGTGCTAATAGTCGCCTCAACGCCGGCGGTGCGGGTTCGATCCCGCTCGGGTCCGATATTTGTATTTGTACAAATCTTTGTTTCCGGTCTGGGTATATGTCCTTGTGGGTCTTCTCACCTTGCCTTGGAGAGCACGTGAAACCGTCTGTCCCTGTTATTGTCATAATCACCTGATATCGATGTTTACTCATGATAGAGAAAATTATCTGCTAACCCACAATGGAGCAACAAGGCGGAATATGCTCCAACACTTCTCCTATATGGAGTAGAGGCCTTTGCCCAGCAGTGGGACGTGTACAGGCTGATTCAGCGCCAAATATCATCCGTACTGCGTGACTGAGTTACACACATCCATTCATCCAAAACTTTTACGTTTGTATTTGTAGGAACAAGTTGTGTTTAATTAGAAGAAAGAAGATATCTTAATAACATTTTGATAATACATAATTATTTGGGATTCTAATTATATATCTATTTATTATCGCCGATAATAATTATATTTGGATAAGGATGTGAAAATTTAAGTTTATTAATGATTTAGGGAGACTAACTTCCGTTATACGAAACATAAATCGATCGCCTTTCTATATATAGTTATCTTGTGTGACAACAGATAATAACGAGGTCGCTTGGCAATATTTAGGTTAACATAATCAAAATAAAGCTGTGTCACTAAATTATATTCTTATAAAGTTATCTAGTTGTGTATTTTTACCTTGCCATTTAAAAAGAGCCTTATATTTCTAACACTTTTATTTTTGTAGTAGATATAGTATATATTTTTACTTTCTTTCTCGCATTTCAAATATCATTAAATACTATCGGTCGGTTTCAACAGGTAATTCATTCCTGACTTTGTTTACTAGAGACAGAACTTGTGTCAAATTTAGTTAGTTAACTTAGTACGAATTCTATTGATACTATATCAATTAATGATTATGCAAAAAATGTGTTTTTGTTACGTGCATGTAAAAATTATTACAGATGTTGTGAAAGTTAGATATATTTAACTAAAAGATTGGTAAATTCATAGTTACGTGATGTATTTGAAGCTTAACTGTTTTAATTTCTGTTCTTAGTTTTATTTTTGTTTTAAGACGTCATTTGTTTGTATTTATTTTGAGTAGAAACTTGACTGAGTGTTTTTTTTTAATCTTTTTTTTTATCGATAGAGTATAATAATATTTTATTGTTTTCCAAATTAAAAAAAAAACTATTAGTAAGCAAATTAGAGATAGATATATAAACTATTAAAACGGGCCGTAACCAAATTATTTAAATTACAACTTATATTATTATTATCTTACAGACTTGTAGAATAAATTAATAACCAAAAAAGAATTCAAATTGTATAAAAATAAAGTATACTTTAAGTTTTTTAGTTGATGCTTAGTATTTGAAGTAAAATAAAAAGTTGTAAAATAAAAAATGATAAGGCCGCTCGTAGGTTATGTTAAGTCTACTATATTACGACAACACAAAGTGGACGTGTTGCCAAAATTTGTTATACTTAGTTGCTATTTCAATTATGAATGAAATATGTAAAGCACAATCTAGATTAAGGGAATACATGTTCATATAAAAAAAAATTCTAGTCATAGTACATTTTGTCTGCTTCTTAATTTTAGAGTATCGAACGAACTCCATTTTGTATTACTTTTATGCATTTCTGATTTGATATTCAATAAAAAAAAAAAAAAAAAAAATATATATATATATATATATATATATATATATATATATATATATATATATATATATATATACATATATATATATATATTGAACAAAGAATTCGAATTATGGATGTTTTTATTAGATGTAGTACACGTAATAGGTACATTTTTTACCACAGACGATATGACGCCACGTGGGATGACATAACACGGCGCATGCGCGTGACCCGTGCTCCGTCTGACTATGATTAAACTCGTACTATCAGTTTTTCTGTTATGCCTAAAAATCATTAATTACGTTTTGACTTCCTATACTATTTATTTCCGATAAGCGTCAATCAATGTTATTTAAGTATCTGTTATTATTTTTTATATCGTTTTATAGGGCAATTGTCTTTTTTTATTTTCTGGTAATTTTTGAAGTATCTAAGTTGCCACGTCATATTTTAATTTTCTTTAAAAAAGGATTTCGTTATTTTTATATTTTAACTTATTCTTGTACTTGTTGTTGTATATTAGTAGTTCGTGGACCGCAGTATAAAGGATATATTTAGACTAGAAAAATTAAGGAGAATAGGCGGGTTCTATCATTCTATGATAAGCTTAGCTTCTGATTCACTCACAATACAATATTCAGCTACCTACTTCACACTTATCCCAAACTGATAAATCTTAGTATAAGGTAGTCACGCTAAAAAAAATGGAATGATTTAACTTGACGAATAATAGTAGGTGATTAGTATTTAGTGGCGTAGGTAGTAACCTCACTAACACAGAAAATCGTATGTTTCCCACTAATTCTAAATACTTCGTAAGTTCTCAGGTTTCCTTTAAGCCTTTCAGGTTAAGTCTGCAAAATTAGACAATTAACTAAAGCTAGAATCTCCGCATTTAATATACACGCATAATCTCTTTCTATTCATTGTAATAAACGAACTTTATATATGAAAATATTATTTTATATTTGCCAAAAATATGACGGCAGAGATCACCTAATCCAAATCGACAATCATTTTTTGGCATTAAAAATAATTTATTTACTTATAATAACAATAATTACAATATAATTTAAATTTAAATATTATATTATTGTATCAGAGGAAGCTATGATTTGTGATGTTAAATCATTCAAAAAATTTTAGCGTGACTACACTATACCTAGATTTCTCAATTTAGGATAAATTACGAATATTTGCGTCGTTCAATTGATTCACCAACGTTTCGTTACGTCACATCACATCACACCACGCCACGTCATGCCACGTCACGTCAGCTGTCTTTCGACTGTCGGCGCCAGGAATTTGACGTACCATGAAAACGCTCATTCCGTTACCAACAGGTTAGGTTACCCAGTGTCAAACCATCATGTTTTACGAATATATTACGACTACTTCCAGCGATATGAATTAGAGCAGGAAGTTTGATGAAGCTACAGATCTTTTAGTTGTTTCCTTAAGAGAATCGTGATGAGAAAAGTTAATTTAACACTTGTAACAAAGAATATGTAAACTGTGTATGTAGTCCGTAAGAATCAACCTCTTTTCCGTACTGATATTTGACATGAGTTCAAAGAACAGCAGCAGCAACTTTACATCAAACTGAGATACGAAATTTCTTTTATGTTAGTGTTCTAAGATTTGTCACAGTATTGCGTATAACCAGAGACCAGACTCTTTATGTGATATGGCTAAAAAAAAACTGGTGCGGTTGTGCTTTTTAAACTTAGAATACCTACTCTGATTTGGCCTAGATCAAGTAAACAGAGTTCTATCATCAACTCCCCTGGCGAAAATAATTTATAAAAACAATATCATTTCATAAAAAGTAAATATGCAAACTATCACTTCATGAACAATAAATTGTGGGTCCTTAAATACGCAGATGTGTGTTTATAGATACCAGCCGGCCTAGCATGCTCGCACGACAAAATGTTGTCTACCCCTTTTCTCGTATTACCTCTCTATGTCTACAGTAGAGCCTAACATGCGTACACGTGATACTCTTCTCGTTACGTCAATAGAAGAAATAACAGGATATATACAGGACAAATTTTTTAGCGATGATTTAACTTGAATTCGGTCGGCAAAATGTATGTGTGCGTAACGTTACACATATGTATAATTTTAAAAGCGAGGTGTTCTTCTGATCTGAATAGAATCTGAATAGAGATATTTTAGATTGCAACGAGTATATTTCTATGATAATTTTGTTGATGTTCTAAATAATTTTTTATATATACAAATATATGTACGAAATGTTCATAATAAACATACAATACATAACATATATATGTCAAAAATGTTAAAACTATTAAAAAATAAATTGTACCAGCTGCACTACTACCTAATTATATTTCTGAGATAAAAGTTGCCCACATTAATTTGTATTTCATCCGCTTTTTTCAGTTCTCAAATCTCACTAAAATCGATCCAACTATTTCGGAGATTAGCTGGAAGAAATAGACAGACAGACACATAAAAAAATAGTGTAAATATTTATATTCGTTTAGAAATAGCGTTAATTTTGACGTTACAAACTGATATTTCGATTTAATTTATTTGTATTTTTTTACTCTTGTGTTACTTGTATTTTTATTTCTACAGCAAACTTATGTCACATCCTGGAACGCTCACTTAATAAAATTGTATATTCAAATATGCACCTTGAAATAACTGACATAAGGTTGACATTTGTTTCCAACATGTAAAGTGAATAAATCGTTCTGAGCATTTTGTTGGCTACTGGTATTTTGTCTCTTTCTTACGAGTTGCCTTGAATCGATGGTAGAAAGAGATGCAATCCATCTATTAGTAACGTTTTTTGAGTGCACGTGCGCATTCCAGTTTGTATATAAATTCCTTGGTCACATCACATTCATAAATATACATTTATAAGTTGGTCATTTTATTGTGTCTGTACCTATTACAATCACATTAATTTCTTAGACTTCAATATTCTAATTTAATTACTAACAATAAGAATAGTTTATTCAATATAAATAAATTATATCGTTATCTAGATAAAAATACTGATACAAATTTATATTTATTTTATAATATTTTTGCTTGTTTTTGCTACAATTTCTAGAATTACAGTTAATTTTTTTTTTTTGTTGAGTCGTGTTGTTAAGGCTATTTTTTTAAATTTATGTTATTAAGACGTGATTTATTTTAATAAAACATAAATTTGTTGAAATTTTAAATATTATAAATGCTTAGATAAATTATCATTAAGGATTGATGGACGCATTTTTGTTACTCTTTCTCGCAAAAACTATTACACTGGTAGTGAATGAAACTTAAAAATTATTTAGGTAAGTAGTGTGAAAATTGTCGTGGAATACGAAAATACACGGAAGAAACCACGTGGCACACCTAGTTTTGTAATTGTCTTTACCTTGAAAAGTATTATTTTTGAAAGTGGTACAAAATTATGTAGAGTGTAGTCACTCATCAATAAAACGATAAATAAATACGATACGAAATGTTAAGACTATTTTTACCTATTACTCGGTTGCTGGGATCACGAGCCGCCTTGAACTTGAGTTAATACTCGTATCCAGTAGTATTATTATGAGGTCGTTTCATCACATTCTGCAATTTAATTTATTCTACTACAAAAAAAAAAGACGTTTATTTTTCCCAACATTTTTTAGGCCATGCCCCTCCTTAACATTTCTAAATTTTTTATGCCCCCATGCATAATTTTTTCCTTTAAAATTGATTTGTTCCCTTAAGAAATATAAATGATAAGTTTTAGGAAGAAATCACTATGAAATTGTTATCAAAACATCGTAAGTAAAACTTCAAAACATATAATGAAAAAAAAAAACTGAAATTTATAGACGTAAGCTGTCAAAAAGATAATAAACGGTTGGACAAGGTATAGCATTACATTTAAATAACTCAAAGCGAAAGGGTTAAAGTCGTGTCGAGTCCATTTTTAAATTGCCCCCCTTAACTATCAAATTGCCCCCCAGTGGGGCGTGGGCCCCACGTTGGGAAACACTGCTTTATAGCCTTGGTATGAACATACATATCTTTCTATATAAATATTCTTTGTAATGCACATCGATTTTTTAAATCAGACTGTTAGATTCCGAAATAAGCAAATGAACTCTTTAACTTTTTAATATTGGTTATGGACGAAGATAATGCAAAATATCGTGAGTCATATCGTTGGTATTACAATTTAATGCTTTATTTCCGTTTTATATATGACATATCAGCTAAAGCTCTTTATCTATAACAAATAATATAAATAACATTGTGGTCATTCGTATGACAAACTCGAACACCATCTGATTGTATTGATAATATTTAAGTTATTGATATAAAAATGGATCAATAATGTGAGCCATTATAATAAAATTTAATATAAGGTGATTGCATCGTCACAGTTTTTAAGAGTTACATAAAATTCTAAACATAATTGTTTGTTACAAGCTGAACCTTCTACCTTATTCGCGATTACACATTTTGACTTTCATTTAATTTCGTATAAATTCATTCACAACTCCGTGATGCGCAGCCAACATACAGGCAGAAAAAAAAATGTTTTTTGGCTTCAATATCGATGATAGTGATTTCAAATTAAAAAAAAAACAATTCAAAATATCTTCAATATAAATTGGATTTATTACAGTTTTATTATAAGAATAGATTTCTTAATTCTTTTATAATATATTTGTTCATACAGGAGGGTTGGTTAATTTTTTTTACAGAGGTGGAATTGCGGACATAATTTATACCACAATTATTTGTAAATAACTAGTTTTTAAGTTTAGAATTATAAATATGTATAATATTATAAAGTAAATAAAAATTAAATTTTTTAAAGGAATAACCTAGAGTGACAACGGAAGTCTATAACTAAAACTTTCGCGAACGGACGAATGGGCTTTACGATTTGAAGTTTTTAAAAATTACATATTACAGCAGCTGCTTTTGTAGCGACAAGTACTGAAAATAATATTAGACATTCTGTGTTTTTGTTCTTATTTTAAATTATATATAGTGTATTTTATTATTAAAAAAAATAAACTAACTACTAACTAACTAATAAAAGACTGGCGTAGTGTTCGAAGCAACTGGCAGTTGAGCGAGTCGCGAGTTTGATCTCTGCTCATGACAATTTTTTTTTTGTATGCCATAAATACATTTTTCTTTGTCTCGGCGTTTATGTTTATGTTGTTTTTTTGGTTCCCTGATATGGGTTGTTACTATTACTGGACGTAGTTGAGTGTGAAGCAAGTGAGGTGCAGTTTTTTATTACATATAATCGTGTTTTATACCAAATATAAAATATATATATATATAAGTAAGTATAACGCAAAACGTGCAATACGCAATTTTGCAATGAGTTTATTCTAAAATACAAAGTAAGCGACTCTGACGGTCTAGACATTCCCCAAGATCTTCGTATTGGTTTCATTCAACACATAATTTTAGTGACGCGCTCGACACATCTTACTGTAGCAAAAATAATGCAGATGATTTGACTCACGACAGAGGTCGCAGTTTTTGGTAACATTTCGCATTGTCGCAAATTCTGGTAACCATAGATCGTATAAATTTATGGGATGAAAATATTGATTCAAAGAACATTATTTGACTAAGTATTCTGAATGGAATACTAATATTTGTTGCTAATATTTTTTATTTTTATTTCTTAATGTATATATTTCTTAATGTAATGACGTACTAAAAACAGGCATCATTCCAAGCCAATGGGCAGAATCACACATTATTCTCTTGCACAAGAAAGGAGCTATAGACGACATAGGAAATTACAGACCCATAAGCCTAATATCTAATATATACAAAGTATTCGCAAAGATAATTTTAGAAAGAATAACAAAAAACTTAGAAGAAAATCAGCCCATTGAACAGGCAGGCTTCAGAAAGCACTACAGTACAATTGACCATATCCACACCATTAAACAAATCCTAGAAAAATATAACGAATATCAAAAGCCAATATATCTAGCTTTTATAGACTACTCAAAAGCATTTGACAGCCTAAATCATTCGTACATATGGTTTACCTTAAGAAAGCAAGGAGTGGAGGATACCTACATCAATATTATCAAAAACATATACCTAAAATGTAAAAGCTGTATAAAACTGGAAACGTATGGTGATCCATTTCCCATAAAAGAAGGGGTCCGACAAGGAGATCCGCTTTCTCCAAAACTTTTTATCGCTGTACTGGAGAATGTTTTTCGAAAACTGGACTGGGAAGACTATGGTTTAAACATAAATGGCATACGTCTAAACCATTTAAGGTTTGCTGACGATATAGTCCTTCTAGAAGAAGATCCAAATAAGTTAAACATCATGATACAAGCCCTAGCCAACAAAAGCAAAGAAATCGGACTCGAAGTAAACAAAGAGAAAACCAAAGTAATGACAAACACTGTGGAGGTAGATATTAACCTGCAGGGCAATACCCTAGAATATGTATCGGAGTATGTTTATCTAGGCCAAATAATCTCTCCAAAAGACCTAATGTCCAAAGAAGTCTCTAGAAGAATAACCAATGGCTGGAAAAAATATTGGGCATTAAAAGAGATAATGAAAAGCAAAGTATTAAAAACACATATCAAAACAAAGACGTTCAATACGTGTATTCTTCCATGCCTAACCTACGGTGCAGACACCTGGTCTCTTACATCTAATCATAGAGAGCGATTGGTAAGGTGCCAACGAGCTATGGAGAGAAGTATGCTGGGATTTAAACTAAAGGATAAAATTAGAAATTCAGCTATACGTAGCAGATCCAAAGTAGTCGACATCCTAGAACGAATCGACCATCTGAAATGGTAATGGACAGGACACATGCTGCGCAGCCCAATAGAAAAATGGAGCAAGCGAATTACCCTGTGGTATCCAAGGGACTGTGCAAGAAAACAAGGCCGCCCAATTAGAAGATGGGAGGACGAGTTTCGTCAGACCCTGGGACCTTACTGGATGAGGGTTGCTGCAGATAGAGGCTACTGGAAGCAGCTGGAGGAGGCCTATGCCCGAAGGCACATTGAAACGAGGGACATAATATGAAATTTTATCCTTTTTCAAAATATTTTTATTTTAATTTACAAATCTTATGAATGTACCTTGTTTCAATAATAAAAGGCTATATTATTATTTCTTAATGTATAATAGAGAATGGAGATTAATGCATTGCATGTTTTTTTTTAAAGTTTTTTGCAAGCTATGTTAGATAGTAAACAATTTTATTTTGATTGTATAATCTTCTTAAGGTAATTAAAGTATTATCGTTGACGTCATTGTATATTTTTGTTTTTCATATATTATTATAATCTAGAAGATTATGATCATATCCTCTATATTATATTTTTAGTAACTTATGCATTCAAGGTTACTGGTCGTTTATATTTAAAATATAAGAAAAGTTTTTCATCGTCAAGGGATACATAAACAAGAATAAAGTAACAATATAAAAATATCAAAGTGGTAATTGCTGATATCGTGGAAGCCGCATAAAGTTGTAATGACTGAATTGTGAATATAATCGGTAATAAAATAAAACCTTTTGTAATTACGTACTGTATATATTATAGTCTTGATTTGCGATATTTAAAACTGGTTTATAACAATCTCTAACCGTTAATAACAATGATATTCATAACATCTGATGTGTACTCATTAACGTCATTAACACGGTTAGAAGTTGTCTGATCAAATGGAAAATTCCTCAGAAGTATTTCATACCCATTGTTTCTTCGGTGTAATGGGACTTGATATACCTACTTGATTTTAAATAACAAATGATCAATGTAATCGGTTTAAAATTAAAAATAATAAAAAAATTGCATCGCGGGTATTTATGTGTTTTTTTTTCTCCATATTTCTAGCTGATAAACAATTTTTTCATATTTGTATCTAATAAAGGTATCTTTCCACCGGAGGCCATATAAACGTGGGTTCACAGTTCAATCCAGAACATTCTATTGATAGATTCTCGATTACATATCGATGTTTTCGAAAAACAATATTTTAAAATAAAAAAAAAAAAATAAAAAAAATCGGTTCTAAAGATGTTTCTGAATTGGAATTGAATTTTATTCAATTTTATTTATCGATATACATCTAATACTTTTGATGTATGACATATGACCGATGTCTATCTTCGTGTCGAATTATATTGAAATTTATTACTTACGTAACCGTTACATGACTAAATATCCCGATCGAAGAAAAGACCAATAAAATTCCAATTTGTCTTCTTTTTATTTATTTGTAAAGTGTATATAATATTCTTGCGCATTATGGAATATTTTGGTCGCGGAATATTTCTCGTATATTTTTGTAATCAGCGTTTGTATTGTATCATTTAAAAAAATAAAACCAGTTTCTTTACGTACGTAATTTTAGCAAGTATTAAATTATATTAATTGATCAGCTGTTGTAATTTAATGGTTCATGAGATTTTATTCTTGTCTTTGTTGTTTGTTATGAGTTAAGATATGAATGGACTACTTTGTATTAGAAAAAAAAGCTTTACATACCCATTTCATATTTATTCAATTAAATTGATGCCGTGCGTTGACCGGTACAGAAGAATAGTTCCGATCTCTTTCTTGTCAAGGTGTCGTAAAAGGCGACTAAGGTCATAGTGCTACGAACCACTGGACACCAACCAGAATGATGATGAGCACACATATCCTGCGCAACTGCCAACTCCAACACACTGCGCTCTCCAACCCACCAAAGCGTGACGAGTTTTCGCTAAACCCCAGAGATGGATTCATGAGTTATTATTTTATACTTAAGACTAAAAAGAAACAATGTAACACGACAATTTGTGATAATTATAACGTTATCAGAATATATTTTTTGTCAGTTGCTAATATAATTAATATATACATTTAATAATAGATATCTCTTACACAAAAAATGGTTGAGTTATGGGCAGTAAAAACAATATTTATAAGCTCACATATCAATGAATTACCAATCGAAGTGATCTATGGAAAAAAGAACGGAAAAATTCGTGATTCATATTGGAGTAAAACAACATTCAACTCAGTTAAAAAAATTGTGTGTGTTTATTGATGTACACGCGTATCAGCGTATCGCGTATCAGCTGCATTATCAGATCAGACCCTGGTAACTATCTAAAAACAAAGTACCTATTCGTCAAGACGAATGATCAAACGAGCCCAAACTCGATAGGGTTGCGTCGTTTCATTACATGCATAGTACGGAGTCCCGAAACACAGTATATACCATATATGGTCCGAAAATGTGACGATCGTATTGTGACGATTTATGATTTAAACATCTATAAAATTTCTCCCATACGTCGATAAAAAAGTTTCACTTCAATGAGTTAAAAGCTCAGCTATAAGTTTTTAGTGTCTTTATGAGATGCTGAGAGAGAGATCTATTTATAAATTATTCGTCAAGGCCAATGCAATGAGCCCAAAAACTATACTCGTACCTGTGCAGTAAGTAGGTAGTAGGTCTTGTAGGTTGGTAGGTAGTCAGTAGGTCTTGGTATTCAGTTTGTTATTAGAATAGGATTCATGTATTAGAATTCCAAACTTAAAATCGATTAAACGTTTAAAAGTAACTGATTTATCTTCATGACTTTGAAAACAGCTCTTGTCTAAATAATGATGTACGGTAATGACTGTTCAGATTATTTACAGTACTTATGATCACTACATATTATAAAACAAAGTCCTCCGCCGCGTTTGTCTGTCTGTTCGCGATAAACTCAAAAACTACTGCACGAATTTTCATGCGGTTTTCACCAATAGATAGAGTGATTCATGAGGAAGATTTAGGTACATATATATATACCCTAGGCGCAGCCGGGGCGGATATATATATATATATATATATATAAATAACTTTAGCATGCTTTTTATAAACGTACTATTGCTAAGGCCTCTTCTCACACATTAAAGATGGGTAAGACGTTAGAGCCTTATCCGCCCCCATTGCCCATCCTTACCTACTTACACCCGCAAATGCAGCACTTTACATACACTTTATTGTACACCAAAACAGAAATGTACATAGAAAAACAAAAGAAACATATACATATAACAACAACAAAAAACATCTAATATATATAAATCTCCTGTCACGATGTTTGTCCGCGATGGATTCCTAAACTACATAACCGATTTTAAATTAAATTGGCACACCGTGAGCAGTCTGGTCCAACTTGAGATATAGGATAGCTTAGATCTTTAATTATAGTCGCAATTCTATAATATAAAAATAAGTCGGGTTTTCCTTCCTGACGCTATAATTCCAGAACGCACGAACCGATTTCCACGGTTTTGCATTCGTTGGAAAGGTCTCGGGCTTCATGAGGCTTAGAAAAAAATTCAGGAAAAATTTCAACAGAAAAGCAGGAAAACAGGGAAAATCATTTTTCACATACAGCGCCATCTCTGATACATAGCATGTACTACAAATCAATATGGTTTTGCATGGTGGTGGAGCAGATGGCGCCAGTATGTGGTGTGAGTATCCCTCACGAAAATGATATATCATTTGCAATACCCCGGGCGGAGCCGGGGCGGGCCGCTAGTATTCATATAACAAGGTATTATACAAAGCCTTATCGCTGAAAAGCGATCTCTTCCAGCCAACCGAGATATAATAATAATTATCGTTATCATCTGCTTATGATGTGTGCAATATATTTTGAGTTTTAAAACGCATTTATCTAATTAAAAAAATTGTTTTTTTTTTGAAATTATCATTTATGTCTCATCTTCTTCAAAGTTTCGCTTTACCATAGACTGCCTGCTAGTATTATGGACAATTAGAAGTCAATTACTCAGGTAATATTTAAGCAAATTTGTGTAACAATGCTACAGTGAGTTTGTTTATTTTCGTGCTAAATAAACTGTTTATTGAGGAAGTTTACATTCTGTAAAAAGTTACGCAAGTTACAATTACGGAATGGTAACCTTGAATCAACCCATCTGACGGTTATCAAAACTCAACTCGGATAAAGCCGCGAAAGAAGTCTAGTATATGTCTACGAACGTATATCAAAGGACTATTGATAATAATACTTACCTATATGATAATTATGTAATTATACTTTAAAGACTGGACAAATAAAATATTACAGCTATAATAAAAAAAAAAATGGTTGTCTGTAAAGTCGGTTTACAGACAACGTTTACATTTTTACGTGATAACGTCATAAGAAAACATAGATGTAGAATTGTATACTTTTATGAATCGAATCGAATTATTATCACATAAATATAATATGATAGTGTGTATTACTTTACATATATATGATAGTGTAGTACTTTTTTTATATATATATGATAGTGTGATATTCAAGATTTTCCAATCTGAGTTATTTTGTTAAGGATAGGAAGATGATAGGAAAAGTAGGAAATCAAGGGGAGTGTTTCAAGTGGTACTCTCTACCAAACAATTGACAAATCACAAAACAGTAGGGGTGTGCGATAATTATCGATAAGTGTTATTCGATAATTTTGATCCGATAATTATCGATAATTTTTCATTCGATAAATATCGATAACTATCGACCGATAATTATCGATAACTTTCGTCAACTATCGATAATTTTTATCCGATAATTGTCGATAATTTTTCATTCGATAAATATCGATAACTTACGACCGATAATTATCGATAACTTTTCCTTCGATAATTATCGATAACTGTTCATACGATAATTATCGATACTTATCGATAAAACGATTCGATAATCATCGATAGTAAAATTATCGATATTTTTTATCGAAGAACATCCCTACTTCTACCAAACAATTGACACATCACAAAACAGTAGGGGTATGCGATAATTATCGATAATTCGTAAATACTCGATAATTTTCCATTCGATAATTATCGATAAGTGTTATTCGATAATTTTGATCTGATAATTATCAATAATTTTTCATTCGATAATTATCGATAACTATCGACCGATAATTATCGATAACTTTAGTCAACTATCGACAATTTTTATCTGATAATTATCGATAACTGTCGCCAACTATCGATAAATTAACCTCTGATAATTATCGATAACTATTCATTCCATAATTATCGATAACTATCGATAAAACGATTCGATAATTATCGATAGTAAAATTATCGATATTTTTTTCCGATGAACATCCCTACAAAACAGTTCGCGTGTATTGTTGCGCTTGTTCTGCGCTCTCGCTCACTAATTGTGACAATGATGACGTCATCTTCTTCGAACGGGCACCCCTTCATCAATTTACTAGACGTTATCACGTCAAAAACCATGTAACCTACATATCCACATTACATAATACTGAGATTGTGTAAGGGTTTTCATTTCTTTACATACTTTATAGTGTCTAAATATGTCTAAAGGTCATTGAACGTTCGCCGAAATTAAACGATGTGCTATTTTTGGCATACTATATTGTTGATGAAAAATATTTACACATTTCATTAGTATGTTATAATATTATATAATACTTTTAAGCTTAATCTTTCTTCTATTTATAGCAACATAATTATGTAATACGTAAACGTAAAATCATAACCCTAAAAATATATATACAATATCCGTCTTACTTATAAAAATCTCGTTAAGTAATACTTAGCCACCGTTTAGTTAATCCACTCATAAGCTATAAATCAAGGATTAACTTTTGTTTACTTATAAACATTGACTAGATGTTACTTAGTTAAGAAACGAACAAAGAACGATACATAGATAGTTGGCACAGATTATACCCAAAATAATCGATTACATAGAGAAATTGAATGAACGAAATTGTTAAAAATTACATCCAAGCGACATCTATTAACATTATAGAGAAAACTCTAGCTCGATATTGGACCTAGTGAGTCACTACTAGTGACCTCTATTGACAGGAACTTGGATCAATATTCTAATTTCTAATCAATTTTATTTTGATGGGTAGTAGTCGTATCCTCAATTACAAAATTCAACAAAGCTTATTAAATATTAAATTAATAAATTTACTTAAGATTTAACCTGATTTAAATTATGTTATTATAATTAAAATTAGGTACCTAAAAATCTGTATGAAACAGACAGATAACGCTCATTTAGTATATATTAATTTTTATATAGAGGGAATTTCATTCTAAATATCTTCTTACTAACAAACAAACGCAAGTAAGTAGATCAGACGTCGCAATAGAACAGCTGATTTATGTGAAATCCGCCATCTTACCGCTTAACGAGGGTTAAACTATGTCTCGGCTGTGTTTAATTTTGACAGCTATTTACGCATTACTTAACGACTTCTTAACGCTAAATAGTGTTTATGGGTGAGGTTTTTGCTGATCAGTTGCTAAGCAATGGATTAAATATTAAGAAACGTTTATAAGTAAGACCGTACAAGTCTTATTTACAAGCATGACAAGTTTTTAGAAATGACATAAGTGTTATTTAATAGAGATAGGTAGTGTTTTATTATAAAGATAATTGTATTTGGTCAAGTAAGGCTTACTGAGATATTTGGAAGTACCAAATAACTTTGAATAAAACAAAGGCATCTATATTCGACGCTTTATAATAGATACAGATTATCATTCGCTTTGTTTAATACGCGCAATTTTATCTGATATAGTTGCGCATAAATGAGACGAGCAGTGCGCATGTCTGGCGACCGTCGTCGGTACTGGTTGGTCATAGAATGTTCGTGAAGTTGACGGTTGACGTCAATTACGTCACACGGACCGAAGCCTGCAGTACAACTTACCTACACATACATAGCTTTATACCTTGCGTATTGCTCGCGAACGAAAAAACGTATAATTAATTGTATTTAGCGTACATTTGTAAATGATGATCATCTATATATATTATGAATACTGTTAGATCTGTTTTTATAGCAATTGTTTTATTTGTTTTTATAGAGATTGCATTGAGATATTTACTTGAGATAATATTATTCGTTACGACACAATGTTCTTGCTAGATACATTCTAAGAAATACTTTTAGATGATTCGATGCAACCGTCGTTGATCGGAAACTCGCAACTTTCTCTATAAGTAATGTATCTACACCACACTTTCAGATTTTGATTGAGTATCTGTGGAAAATTGTTCAATGGTATTCAGTGACGCCTATGGAAAATGAAAGTTTAATTCATAGTAAGTTTTATTATTATAATTGTTTTATTAAAATAGTATAATTAAGTATAATTTATTATTGAGTCGAATATGTTTTAAAATATGACAACAACAAAAAAACGCTAATGTAAATAATATTTATATTTATTGACAATACATGAAGCACACTTAAAAATAATGTTTCTTCCGCGTCAATAAATACTTTCAGTAGTACTTACATATATATTCTATTTAATTAATGAAGGGGCATGCCATGTTCTAGAACATCTTTCCACTATTCTGTTTTACCTTAACTGCCCACTGTGTATATAGTGTCTAACTGTCTAGTTGACTCGTAAAACAGTCGAGGACTTATATTGCATGCAACATATTGCGTAAAGAAGCGAACGAAGGCCAGTATACGGAAATTTTGCCCCCACAAATTGTTGCTAATTTTTATTAGACGCATTCCATTTAAAGGTTTGAAAGCGAGAATTTTATATTAAGTTACCTAATTTTTCCTCGTACACTTGACATTGGTGCACTTCGTAAGCCGTAACCTATTTCGTAAAAAAAACAGCTTTTGAATGTACAATAGCGTCTGAGTGGGAACGTGTACATATTAAAATGTAATATCCTTGTAGTTACGATTAAAAGAAGACAATGAAATTCTAGTAAATTCGATTATGTATTCAAAACATTAATAAAAATGTATGAAATATAAAAGATACTTTAGTAAATATTATTTCTTATATAAATTTTTTTTTCTTTACAGATGATGTAACGAATATTATTATACTTACTGATATTTTTATTTAATTATTTTTCAGTACATTGATGTAAAGATTATGATAACGTGAATTTAATGCATATTATTTATTGTAATCAGCATTTTACAGCTACTATAAATATAAACTTATACAATAAGCATATGTATATTAATGTAATATATTTTCAGTTATATCAAACTCAAAGGTTGTTATGAGATTTTATAAGTGGCTTAGAAAGTCAGCAAATATATAACGTTTGTAGGCTAAGGACGTGCCTACTGCCTATACCGCCTTCTAAGGCGTCACGGTGCAGTATGTAATCGGAAACGTGTAAACTAAATTAAATTGAAAAATAATACCTTGTAGTAGTTATCTATATTAACAATGATATTTAATTATTCTGTAATTTTTTATTTGAGTAAATATCATCAGAAATAGTAATACGAGTTTTACAGACGCATAAAAGCATTTCTCGATTTTTTTTCTATTAGAGTGTAGGTACTATTTTAAATTTATTTCATGATAAATTATGATTTATTTATTTAATGAGTGTGTTATTAAATTGTTATAAATACTTCCTTGCAATTAAATAAAGATTAACCTATGTTGACAGCGAGATAATTATTATGTATTAAAACAAGTATCTCAAGTACACTAAACCTTCATTCATGAATTATCTATAATATACATAGTTTCGTTTTATTTGTTTATACGTGTTTGAAATAATAAACACACGTAAGGATCCGTTTCGATAATTATTAACCTCTTAGTAAATGAACAATTATTATTTATAATTCGTAGAAGAGCTAACACGTACCTATATAAGCGGAACCCAAATGTTATGAAGAACTTACGCACAAACATACAACTGTTGTTTACATTCCTTCTCTATTCTTTGACGTAAAAGCGATTTATTGAAGATATTAACATCATCGATTTGTCAATACATACATACGTCGAGCCTACTCGATCTATGACCTCTAAAAACCTTTGGACGTTTATAATTAGTGATAATTTTGCGTCAGTTTTATCGCTAATACAGTGAACTCAATAATATTATTGTTTTTATCGATTGCATCGGTTTGTTGCTATGAGAAATAATTTATTGATGTTCGAATTATATCGTCGACGTAAATACATTAAAATTGCTGTCGAAAATATATCATAATACTTATAAACATTTAGATCTTATTGCAATACGATTGCGGTCATTACAATGAATGAGATGCATCGTTTTTCCCTCTGTATTTCTTCATAAGTAGCGTACCTAATATGTATTAATGTACGTTGTTTTCTAAAAACTCATTACAGATCGCTTCGTACGCACTTGGATATAAATGCGTTAGACATGCTAGGAAAAAATAACTTTGCACTTGTTTTGTTGAGGTTTCATGTCGTAATGTTATGACATCAGGTCATTCAACGAGGTTAATATCACCTCGATTATGTAGGCTAAGCGAAGATCGCTGTGAACCAGATTAGTTTTTATAAGCCAAATTAGTCTTTTAAAAAAGGAATTAATTTTTTGGTTGCTTGTGTCTTGAATTAAATTAAAATTTTATTACAAAATATTATGTAGGTAATAATAAAAAATTATTGCAATATCTGGTTCTGATCTTTACTGGGAAAAAGAAAGAAGTAAGAACTTGAATTGGCTTGAATGTTTATTCTTGACCCATTTTGTGCTGACAAAAGTTTTTCTCGCTAATACGAAAGTAAACGAATCAAATTGGGACTTAGCCAATGTAGTCCACTGTCTATGACGTATATCTAAATATATTTTATTTACTTTAAGACTAATATTTTCTGTGAACTTTATGAAAATCCAGATCCGTAATTTGATAATGTTTGTCAAAATAAGTGTAAAAGTAGTTTACTGTTAAATTATTATATAAAATGTGACACTAAAGTGGCCTAATGGCACTTCTATACCTACATATAATAAAATGGTAGGAAAGTCAAAACTGTACATTGAATATTTTTTTAAAAGAATACTTGGGGTGTGATCTACAATCGATACCGAAGCCAAAAATATAGTTTTTAGAATTTTTGTCTGTTTGTCTGTATGTATGTCCGGGATAAACTCAAAGAGTACTGCATGGATTTACTTCAAATTTGGCACGAATATTATTAACAAGTCGGTTCAACATATAGGCCACACATTATCACGCTATCACCTACGGGTAACGAGCAGTGAACCTTTATTTCTTCATCGCATTCTGTAATAAAGTGTAATCTAATAGCGTTCACGTATACGACGTCGCGGGCAGCAGCTAGTATGCTATAAAGTAATTGGAAACTTCTTTTACTCCTATTTGTCTTCAAAGCATGATAATCTCAACCAAGTATATATACAATAATACAAAAATGATTTATGGGTTCTTAAAGATTCTTGATCGCGCAGCGTGACCTGACATTTTAATTGATTAGACTAAAAATATGGCACAGTTTTAGTCACTTTTGTTACAAAAATACATGTGATACGCGAAACAATGTCATACACTGATACCTACACCTCTATTATCACATGTTTATCTTCAACTATAGGTAGTTACCTATTAAACATATACCCAACTTTAGTCCTAACTGAACTACCTCGGAAATTTTTATATATTATTGGTTAATTATAGTATCGATTAACACTTGCAAAAGTCAAAAATGTAGGTATCAAAGATTGATTTTATAAGTAAAACCAAAATGTTACAATCGCCGAAATTAGGTCAAACCTTTTGCGTTTGAGTTATTTGATAATAATGCTATTCCAATGAGTTTTTGAAAATTCATATTTTTATGGATTACTTGTTTTTCTTTTTAAGCTAACTAATTATTGATTATTTCTCTCTTGCATAAATATACACGTGTATTGAAAATTATGATATCGATTTTATCGGTAAACTGCCTTACATTTAAGCTCCCTTGAATCATTTCTTTATAACACAAAGCGCTATAAAATTATTTAGATTATGTGAATATCAAGGAGTATACCTACATGATAATCAAAATCAAGGATTATAAATGATAATTATTAATTATGTTTTATATTACACCTACTTTATATTGTTACAATTAAATTTATGTTTTTGTTGAAAAGCAAAGACAGTGCCACTTTTTTTCTATAGAATGTTAACATTATATAAAAAAAATTGAAATATTTCTTTGAAGGCTATTTCATAAGTAACTACCTACACTGTCTTTGTTTGTGTGTGAAAATTATAAAACTTTATTATATTTTAAATGTATTTATAACGTCGACTGGCCCGTTGGCTCAATAGGCAATAATCCTGCTCTCCGCTCTAGGGTGGTGGGTTCGTATTCCTACCCTGAGTCTGGATATAATATATTATGTATTTATTTAAAAAAAAAGTATATCAGTTGGCTGTTACCTAAAACACAGGCATTAAGTTGCCTACCTTAGAACAGTGAACCGTGAGTACACGTAAAAAAAAAGAAAAGAAAAATACGCTCGAAAAGATAAAAAATCTAAACTCAATTCAATGTTCAACATTTTATTTTGCAGCGGGTCAGTTAATCGCGCGTTATGACGTCAATTAACTTGTTCGTGGATCTTGTTTGTTTATTTAAAGTTACTTGTTATGGAAAATATATTTTCCAGGCTCTCCCGCTTACATAGTTACTGCCCTCCTCCTAATTTATTTCTTCAAAGAAGAAACAGTTATAATTGGATATCCGTATCCTAAAACCAAATAATTTTACTCATCAGCTTTAAAATATTAATAATATAATCTTACATGTTTGCGTAATAAAAAATAGGTTATTATATTGATATAAAATTTACAAGGACTGTGACAATATTAGTAATATTTTGATATTCATGGTAATATATGTTATTTCACACACATTTGTTTCTTCAAGGGCATCGGTAACTAATAATAATTAAAAATCAAACTTTTATTTAATACAATAACTTGGGCAAAAAAAAAATCTTTATGATACATGCTTAAACAAGACAAAAAACAAAACATAATATAGCAAATAAAATAAAATAAAATGAAAAAAAATGAAATGTTGAGTGATTGATTCAGCTTACCTACTGATGTAGGTATATGTATTTGCCTTTGAGAGTCGAACGGATAAATCCACCACCATATCAGCCATTTGATATCCACTGCTAAACTTAGGCCTAATATGATATTAATATGTGTTTAAACATACGTCAAGTACGAAATAAATAATTATAGGTTTTCACCTTAAAAATATCAACACTTTTAGCCTTGCGAATAGATATCGGAAGAGCGTTCGAAAGAAAGACAGCCTAGACGTCAAACTATCGCTGATAGTAGGTACACGGTTTTGTGTACAAGTGATCTTAAAGTAAGCTGTTTCTTTCAAAACAATGGTCTGACTTAAACTTTCAGAGAAAAACAGAGACAGTTGAATATGTGTAATCTAAATATTATGAACCGACTCGTGACATTTTAAAGCCGCTCCTTTTTTTTCAATTTTCTCAGTTACCTATATTAGGATAGCTTCGTTAGCGTTGTCGAGAATAGAAATAGGGAAGGATTGTGCTAATTTATGCGTATAAGATGATTTTATATTATTACAATATGCTTCATCTAAGGGTATGTCATGTGACATAACCTTAATAAATATAATAAAATGAATTTTATGAGGTATTATACCTGTTAACGAACTTTATATAATTTTCTTTATATAAATAATCTGTCGTCGCATATATACACAGACGAGTCCCGTTGTATCCAAACTAAGAATATTACGTGCTACATCGACAAATTATTTATCATTTACTCTTAAGATACACGATGTTTTACTGATAAGATTGTGCAACGATATAAATTGTAACAAAAGTAATAAATGAATGAGTTAACTCGGCGTTATGAGCCAACGATGAAGTGCTGTAGGAGGCAGCGGGACGTCCAGAATTTCCCACGGCGCTGTCGTTTTATCATGCTATTGTAGTCGTTGTATATACCAGGACGATAATAGTGATAATGATGCTGTAGCCAATTTGTCCGAAAGGCGGAGACTCCTTCGATGTATCATGGTCACAAGGGACAGGAACATATTTGTAATATCACTAGTACTAGTGTAACGCTAGAATAAAAACTGAAGCTAATAATTTACAGTCAGATTCTTTCACGCAGCAATAGTTATATTATACTTACTAATCTAATGATAACAAAAATAAATGTACATGTGTCAGGCATCTTACCTGAATGTGTGCAAGTGCGCGAGTGTGTGCGTTTACGTATGTATGTATATCGGACTGATATATGTATGTGTGTTTGTACAAGAATAAGTTAGATATACCTAGCGATTAGATTAGGTTACATGCTAAGAGTTTTGTAGACCGCTTTGTTCCATTTCGGATTCTAGTATTATTAAATTCGTAGCATTTTTGAAGAGAATAGTTTTTCAGAAATATATATTTCTACAACTATGAATATTCATAAGTTAATATTTAAAATTTTAGAGTATGTAGCAAAGAATCTATACTATCATCTGATGATGAGATGAGATCAGCATTTAGTTTATTGTTATCCCTAAATACCTATGTATACTTAAGATCCTTTTTATACTCAAACACGTTAAATTAGGCGTAGCCACGGAATAGAAAGACAGATGAAAATTTGAATTAACATTCATTTATCAATACACGATCGAGTCTCCATAGGTCGATCGCCAAGGTTGCCTTGAAAAAATTCACTTTAGTGATAATTTTAAGGCCGCCCTTGCATGTTTACACATTTTTTTTCTTTTTCACTCAACACATTATAAGGTTTACACCCGATAGCGAAGGCGATTACTTTCGTTTTATTTTATTTGTTTTTGTATTTACATATACATATATTTGACGGCCGGCTGGTCGAGTGGTCAGGCAACTGGACACTCTACGCAGCGGTCGCGGGTTCGAATCCCGCCAGGTGCAGATAATCTGTATGACGAATATAGATGTCTGCACCGGGTCATGGATGTGTATTTATGTATATATGTATTTATTTAAAATTTCTTAAATTTATAACCGTTCCTAGTATCTGTAACACAAGTTCTTACGAACTTAGCACGGGGCTAGGTTAACGTGGTGTGATTGTTGGTAAATATTTATATTATTATTTATTAACACTAGATATAAGATTTCTTTGTTATACTAACATTTTAAGCTAAGTTTTGGACTATGACTGAAATAATATAAGTAAATAAAAAGATTGCAATAGTCACTCTTGTTATGTAAATTATCCGATAATCTGCAATGGAGCAGCGTGGTGGAATAGCTTCAATCCTTCTCCTATACAAGAGGACAAGACAAGACAGCCTTTCGAGGCCTTTCCCTAGTAGTGAGACGCTTACAGGCTGATACAGATCAGTCATGGGTTTTATATAAGTGTTTTATTGCAATAAAGTACTATTACTGCTCAATCATTTTGTGTTCCATTGATCGTTTTCGCAGACTTAATAACCGATTGACAACATTCGAATGATTTAAATATATCTCAACTGAGAGCATAAACTTTAATGCAGGGATTTAAACTAGGTATATCAATTTTGTTTCAAAATTCAAATGCAATTGAGACTAACGTAACGCCTTATTTGTCCATTGCAATGCAACTGATCGTCTTCGGAACGCTTAACAATTCAATTGATTATGTAACTATGTTGTGACATTAAATTTTATAAATAAAATTAAAATAAAATTCACATTGATATGAAACAACTTCGTTATAAAACAATGATTTTATCTCGTGTCATATAAATGTTTTATTGCAATTTTTTATCATAATTATCGTATAATATCGTTGTAAGTGTAGGTATCACTAACTTAAAAAAAATATTTTAAGAAAGAATGTCAGTAATAAAGGAATGTGTGTAAATTATCTTACAGAAATAAAACTTACACAAAAAGTACAGATATGTAAATATAACCGTAAAATCTATAATATAAAAATAAGTCGGGTTTTCCTTCCTGACGCTATAATTCCAGAACGCACGAACCGATTTCCACGGTTTTGCATTCGTTGGAAAGGTCTCGGGCTCCGTGAGCTTTATAGCAAACAAAATTCAGGAAAAATTTCAACAGAAAAGCAGGAAAACAGGGAAAATCATAATAATATAATCTTATACTCACATAATGAACTGAAGTGCATTGAATCAACTTCGAAACAACACATTGCTTGGCAAAGGCCTCTTCTCCAGATAGAAGAAGGGTCATCATTGACTCTCATCAAATGATTTAAAAATTATAAATTTTGTAATCTATAATATAAAAATAAGTCGGGTTTTCCTTCCTGACGCTATAATTCCAGAACGCATGAACCGATTTCCACGGTTTTGCATTCGTTGGAAAGGTCTCGGGCTCCGTGAGCTTTATAGCAAACAAAATTCAGGAAAAATTTCAACAGAAAAGCAGGAAAACAGGGAAAATCATTTTTCACATACAGCGCCATCTTTTATACATAGCATGTACTACAAACCAATATGGTTTTGCATGGCGGCAGAACGTGGTGTGAGTATCCCTCACGAAAATAAGTTGGTGGCGAAACGGAGTTCGCCGGGTTTGCTAGTACATAATAAATTAATTAAGACATTAAAATTTTCAATGTCTATAAATGTACTAAATTATTTAATAAAATTCATTTATAAATATACTTCCTTGAAATAAAAATACCGCAAAGAAAAGAAACCGCTGTCCTCTCTTCAGCGAGGATTTCTCTTTTATACCTATCACAAGTAATAATATCTAGAGAAAGACAAAAGGATTTAACGTCAAATCAGATTGCAAAACATCTGTAGTCATAAAATACATACCTATTTATTCTCATAAGTATGGTAAAATATTTATGATAACAAATGAAGCTGCAGCTCGAAGTACACTGATTGCCCTAGTTAATTACATGTATCTGTACCTACCACATTATCAACCATTAACTTAAAGGTTTTTGAAAGTTAACATACATGTCAGTTGTAATTAATTGTTATTATCGTACGTTTATTAATTAATAATAATAAAACGTCTCATACTCAACGGCCCCCAGTAGGATGTGAATCCTGTGTCGGGGGTCCGGAAACACACACAATACACAAGCACAAACGCCCAGACCACGACAAACATCTGTATGGCCCATACAAATATTTGTCATGTGCGGGTATCGAACCCGTAACCGCTAGCGCATCAACCAGTGGCTGTGACCACTGAGCCAACGCGTAGTCTATATTATCTAATTATTATAACATAACTATTGGGTACAAATTGTTTATAGATATGTAATATAACCTATTTTAAAAATATTTACTTGCAATGCTTTACTTGCGTTTCAATATTTTATTTGCAATTCTCTTTATTTTGAATTCCAATTACGATAACTGTTTTTGAGAATTCTTTTCAGTCTGGAAAAACAACATAGTTATAGTTAATTCCAGTACCTACAAGTTTCGACTTCGAAGGGTATCGAACTGACGACGCCCGGTTTTAAAATACAGGTTTGTTTTTTAAGCCAGCAGTTACAAACACCTAAATATTTTTTATTTATTTTATCCATGTAGTCTCGGTCAAAAGGGGATTTCGGAATAAAAATCATCTTTGTGCTGATTCCGTTGTCGTAACTATTTAGTACTTTTATTCTAAAAATGTAGGACTAATTTTTGTACAACCGCACAAACATAATATTGTAAATATATGTTTTATAGTTAACTAGTCTACTATTTTATTGTTAAATGTATAACGGACTATTGATAGTAGCTTGAAGTAGATTAAGCACGTCAATTTATCTTCTCAAGACACGATTTAAAATATAATAATGAACTGGTTAAAAACGTAACAAAATATGAACATCTCGTTTAACATTATTATTTAATTACATTCCACAAAATTATAATATCCATAAAATTCTAACGGCAATCATCACTAACCGGCCATTGCATTAAAATAATACCAAAACTGTCAAAAATAAGCATTATAAAATCAATGATCAGTCTTTGTGACACGAATGTAAAAGCATGGAGCCAAGTATTTAGTTTTTCATTAGACAATATTTATTTGGTATTTGGTATTGGTTGTACGTAGATAATTAGTATTACAATTCTTAATACCTACAACCTACCTATACAATTTCTTTGAAACCTCGTATGGGAGGTACCTAGGTATAGTGTAGTTTTATTTTTAATCCAGTTTTATTCGCAATATTATTGCTCGACTTGTCAATTTTCTGATAGTGAAACGTTGCTTCAGAACTATAGGTCCTTTATAATTCTTAGTACTTATGCAATTTCTTTAAAACCCCATACGGGAGGTATCTATATAGTTTCATGTCTAACATAAAGTAGATTTTTAATCCAGGTTTACTAGCTGACTACAGCTGACTAGTGAGACATTGCTTCAGAACTCCTACTAAGGTCCTAACTTATATACAATTTATATATATTTCAATATAAGGCCTAACACAAAGAAAATTTGAAATGGGACTTATCTAGGAGCTTATTTTTTTTTTAAAGAAACAACCGTTCATCAATATTCTACGAGTTTCATGTGAAATCGCATTAGTAAATATAATTTGTTGTTAGCCAAATTCTAATATTTAAGAATCTTTTTTCATGTTTTTTTTTTAAACATCATTAATACAAAATATATGTATATCGTTATTAACACTATGTAAGAGATCTTTATCTATAATTTTAAGTGAAAGCGAGCCTACAATTTAGTCTATTAATACATTATTAATACATTTAGTCTATGACTATTGCATCTTTTTTTTACATATTGCCAATACGTCATAGTCGATTAATGGATGGCCTCCTCTTCCATACCAGTTTGCGAAGGATTTTACGTGGCGACTTTGCTACGGTATCAATTAATTCGTGCATCTCACGGTGAACAGGTTTCTTAGAATAGACTGACAATATATTATGTATTTGTGATAAAAATAAAATACTTAAATTCTTATCAAGATTAGATAGTTATTATATTCATTTATATTTAGTGCTTACTTTATTACTACATAAGCAAGAATATATAAACTTTCAATTTACACATACTACTGGGTACATAACTACTACCAATATTATTACATTAACCTTCAAATTTATTATATAATAATGTGTTATTTATTTTCCTAATAGCAATAAACAAGTAATACCAGCTAACTATTAAAAATTTGTGAATAATGCAAATATTTATAACCAACACACGAATATAACAAAATGAAACAAAAGAATAATGAAAATTAAATTTATTTAAATAACCACATAACTTAAGAGATTCACCAACACGCCCAGCCCTATAACCTATATTTACAGTGCGGGCTGCTTAGTTTATATGTACATACGTGTGGGACAGGCTTTGATCACAGAATTGTATTAAATAATTACACCGGTGCTCCGACCTCTTCTTGGTAAGATCTTGTTAATTGAGCAGCAGCAGATGTCAGTTGGCGGAGACACCTACGGAGTCCACGAAGGTGGCGTCGGCAAGCTGCTGCTGCACTGGCTGCTGACTCCCTCTCGTCCTCACCTTCAATACCAGAATCTCCAGCAGCACTGGAGGCATCACTTTCAGTGTCACTCATATCAGAAACGCGTCTCCCACGTTCTACATGCTCCTCAGCATCTGCATCGCCTGCCCACAGCAACTCAGTCTTCAGATCATTCAACATGGCGAATAGGCTGAAGGGGTCGTCGTCGCCTTCCTGTTGTAAATTCATAAGCCGACAGGGAACCAGTACGGTCTCATCCATGGTGTTAACCATTTTAACAAATTTTTCCATGTCATTCAATATGCTCTGCTTAGAAAATTCAGTATTGTCATTTCTAGCTATCTTTCTCAAGGTATTCCTGTAACAATACAAAAATAAATTAAATAAGTTATGAAATGAACAATTTAAATGTTCACTATCATATTATTATGATAATGTTAAACAATTTTAAAATTCCTCCCAATTCTGTTTTGTGATATTTAATTACAATGGTACCCAATTCAGGTATTATTTTAACAACATTGTCAGCATAATAAATGCCAAATACACAATATAATGTATAAAATTGTCTATGATATATAGAAATTTTAAACTTAAAATTATGAATGATGATGATTAATAAAAATTTAAGTAAAAGAGCAAAAGAGTCTTACAGATAGTTAATAATGGAATTTTGTATAAGAAATATGTTCTTATAAGATTTTAGTTACAAAAAAAGAAGATCGTTATACATTCATTTCACAATATCCTAATTGTGATTTGTGTTATAATAAGAAGTAATTACTATTTAGTAGTCTTTTTGACTATTGAAAATAGTTTACAGGTTATTAATAAAATAATCAACAGTTAAAAGTTACCACTTAATTTGAATGCCAATTTATTCTATTCCAATTAGTAATTTTGACAATTTACAGATATTCAAGACAATTTGGTACTCTTGTTTAAGAATTTAATTCATATGAAATTCACATACAAGGTATCAAGATAATTGTAATGTTTTAAGGTCAAGTACATTTACCTTAATGATTATTTTGTTATAGGTATACATTTTTCAAACTAAGTAGAAAAAGGATCATTTCCTATTAAATAAATCATGGAGATCAAATTTCCAAGTAGAAATTAAATTAAGAATCAATAACAATATACAATATTTTAATAATATATTGATTTTATTAAATTTTACACATGTTTAATTTAATATTATATTTTTATGGCCATTTTACCACTTACAATTGACTTAGTAGTAGAATTTATTTTTTATTTTTAAACTTAAGTTTCGGTTCATTTAACGCTTTGAAACTATTATGTAAGAGAAATTTTAAAGTTAAAATCTCAACATTTAGATGACTCAGCCACACGGCGCACGCCCATTAGGACCCATAATGCAGGTTAACCTAAATCTGATCTTTAAAAAAAAACGTAAGAGTATAGGACATATTTGCAAAGTTAAGCAATAAGAAACTTATATAGCATTTACTTATTCCATATAAATTTTATGTATAATGCCAATGTGAAAGGAATTTTAAGATTTTATCACGAACGAATTTAACCTCTCTTTTATTATACCAATATTTTTACCTCCTATTCTTTTCCTATTTCATTGCAATGTCGAATTGTATTGTTTTATTAAAATAACATTTTTAACAAATTGAAAAGTATTTGGAAAGCTCGGGAAATACAATTGATAGATGTTCGCCCCAACGGCCATGTACTACAATTTCTGTTCGTACCTGCTATTCTCCAATTTGGTCGATAAATCAGTGTTGAAAGACATCTTCACGTATTATTTTACGATTTTAAATATCACTGAACACACACGCTCTAGATTTTATCACTTAAATTTACGTTTCTAATATCAGCTTACGAAACGACGCGAATATTTCACTGAGCGAGAACGACCACACGCAAGAATACGCTTTGACGTTTGACTAGAAGAGGGGAGCGTACTCGCGTTTTTATATGACTCGATCATACGATGCGGAGGAAACTAACTGAAATTTTTTTATAGTGATAATGTTGAATGTTTAACGATCTAAGTAATTTTATTTATTGTGAATATATAATATAACATACATTGTTTTGTATGTTGCTGATTAAAATAATGTAAAACATTTTAGTGAAAACAAAGATGTTCATAAACACAGGCGCGTCCCACCGAAGTCACACCACATACCGGCTCACTGATTGGTTGTCTTAAGTCGTTCTATGATTTCATTGGCCAAGTTAAATTTCAGGTTGCGCGCTATTTTTCAAAATAAATGCAAGTAATAGAAACTAAGAACCGGCTAAGTGCTAGTCTAATTTGCGAATAAATGCTTTATTAGATCAATACTTATAAGAAAGTACTTTTTATGATCATACTAAAAACATCGACAAACAGGTTAATTTTATAGCCAACTTGTTATATTTTTAAGTTCTTTTTATTTGTTTTTATAAGGTGATAGATAAGTAATACACAGTAATACACAGTACTTAATAGATATTTTGGAAAATTTCGAATTTTATTACGGTCTAAAGATGAGAATGGACGAATGAATGGACAGTGGAGTCTTATTAATAGCTCTAAAAATTTATATCATGCTTTTTTATGATGGGAATATGTTGCATACACTTGCAGTATTACAGTATTTGAGAAATTCGATTCTGTCGTACCTATATTAAAAATAAAAAATAAATCTTAATCTTAATGTATGTAGCAATTTTGTAGATAATGAATTCAAAATGAAAGTATAAAAACTAATTATAAATTAATTGTTTGTGTATTCCGTGCATTTTTTGTTTTTTAATTATATGGAATATTTATAAAGGTAGGGAAAATTAAGTGCTTATTGGTCAAATATTCAAGCTTTCTTTCAGTACACAAATGAGGTGAAAGATCACGAATAAAATTTCAGCGACCATTGTATGTAAATAAGAAAAGGCGATTGAAAATTCGAATCCACGCATAAGTGTAAATTAACACATGAATTAGTTTGATTAATCAATATACCTATGCATCGTTAATACTTTCAATAAACACTAAAATGCTTGATTTGTTATGTAGTAAATAATGTATTTATTATATATTATAAGAAAAAAATACATGTAATAAATATAACAGATAGGTTGTTGCTCGCGACTTTGTTCAAGTGGAAATTTCGATGTATATACCTACGTGAGTCTTTTTAAATATAAGTTTCCTGTAGAATACAATTGTTATTCTATGCCATAGGAACTGTAACTCTTCTCTGCCGCATTTCTTCTAGATCTGTTCAGCCGTTCAGACCTGATTGAGTAACAAATATCCATTCAAACTTTCGCATTTTTAATAGTGTATATAGTATATAATAAATATATATATAGTTTTTTTTTTCGATGTATATACATTTTAAGACTTATATTATAGATCGTAATGATTTATTGATATATTTGGAAAATGTAATTCATTTTAGTATCTACTCTAACGCATCTGTAATTTTAGTGGTAAGATTAAGAATAATAAATAAATAAATGTTATACATACATAACACATGCCCGTAAAATATTTCCAGACGCTACGAGTATTTTGTGTGTCGAAGTGGCAATAGTGACAGCGCTAGGGGCATTTACACTAGGGGTTAGTGCCCAATATTCGAGGGCAGCAAAGTTCAGGGCTTCAAGTTCAGGTTCTTGAAGATCCTTTGATAAATGAGTGGTTGTATTGATTATAATATTTATTGGTCAGAATAATGATTTCTTTTTAACATTATTGGGAGTTTGCTTAAAATTATAAACGCCTTTGAAAAAAAAATCTTTTTTTTACCAATTTCTTATAGGATTATGGAGGAAATTATCTGTTCATAAAAAACACATTTTTTGTTCTTCTACATAAGTGTACAGATTTTTTTTTTGTAAAATATATTAACTGTCATTTCTCCTGGTTCAAGTATCACTAAACTGCTTACGGAATTTACCCAAAGGTGTCTGTGACCTAAGTGTGCGAGTCCACTGATAATAATATGTCCAATGATAATAGCCTTTTTACGAGTTTTAAATGTAATAAGGAAATGAAAATCTGCCACATTTGGGAATGTAAAATGATTTTGAAAGATGTAGAAATAATAAACTTAAAAACAAAATCTAATTTTAAAGCTAATACGTAGTTATTTCCAGAACACAAATATTGCAATACAAATTAGATTTGAACACTTGAAATTTCTCAGTTATTGCATCAGTAGTTTCAGCTTTACTTTGATGGGTCAGTCCTATGTATGCGTCCTACGAATGTATATATAATAAAATTGTAGCGAGGCCAGTTATGTATAATTATGCTCTTTATGGTGACTAATTTTAGATTTCATAATACCAAATATTACAAATTAATTAAGAATCATAGTTTTGTATCTTGTTTCAATAATATATTTTTATTACATCATCTCATCATATATGTACTGTGCTGTGTCCCGTCACTTTGCTAACGTATAGGGAGATCATAGACAATATGGCGAAATTTTTAAAAACCCAGAATTGCTTACGTAATGTGTTTTGTTATCAAAAGTTTAAAAAAATATTAATTTATCTCACTTGCTTAACAATTACATATCTATACAAATTTATACCTATGCATGGATCTCCTTTGCATATGATGAGATGATGGATATCCTTTGCATAGTGTTGCACGATCGTTAGGATAGAATTGTCATAAACGTTTACGTTTATGACAATACGTTTTTATTTATTTTTAATTTAAAGTCTGAATTTTTTTTAATGAAGAAATGTTGAAAAAAAGCGGCCCGTCCTGGCTGCGCCCGGGGTTTGTATATGTATATACCTAAACCTTCCCCATTAATCACTCTATCTATTGGTGCAAGCCGCATGAAAATACGTGCAGTAGTTTTTTAGTTTATCGCGAACAGACAGACAGACGTGACGGAGGACTTTGTTTTATAATATGTAGTGATGACTGAACTCCCGGTACAAAATTTTATCTCACGCACGAGTCACCCTCGCAAAAGTGGAATTACAAAATAAATAAATAATAATGCTAAAATTCATATTCTTTTAGTTCTAATCAAAATAAGATTGTATGCTATTAGCTTTAAAAGTGATGGACTTAAGACTTTCATACATCTCATCTACTATTTAACCCTCTTAGAGATAGAATCTTCAAATATCCATTGTAAATGGCTGTATTATAGGTGCCTATTGATATTGTAGCAGTAGGCCGTCATAGAAACAATATTTGAATACGTTAGAAACAGATGCAATATTATTGTATAGCTCTGAAAAGTGCGATAGCAATTAGTTCTGGAAAGAACTGTTTCGACAGAGTATAATATTTATTTCTATTATGACGTCACAGTAAGGAGACACGGGCACACGGCGCACTTTTCTTGTCGTCTTCATTTCCCGCGGAGCTCGATCCAAATGACTTAAATCTTAATATAATTGTGTATTATAGTAGTACTCTGTAGTACGATGACCGAGATGAAGCTACAGATCTACAGAGCGTGCGGCGAGGAAACGGATAAGATTTATTAGCCAATGGGGACGGCGATCATGTAGCCAATGTTTTTGGGTATCTAAAATTGTATTTCGTTAATAAAATAATGTTGGCCTTGTGATTGGTTCATGTTACTTTTTGTAACCAATTGTTTATGTACATAAGACATACGATATTAATAAATCACATATTCGACATTCGTTTTAATACTAACTACGACTTTTATTCAGCAACAAATTCACTTCCAAAGTGGCGAGTCCGAAACAAGAACACTGAAGCAATCGAAAAAGGACACCGAAATGTCCGAACAAGGACACTGAAGCAAGAAGAGTCAAGAACTAAACGCTGCCCAGCTTTTTCAAGAAAATTGAGGCTTACTCTTATTTTCAAAACAAATCTCTGCTCGACGAAGAACTAAAACAATGGAGGACAAGAATCAAGCAGCGCCACCGTCAACGACCACTGAAGTCGCAAGTATTGCACTCTCAATATACGTTCCACCTTTTTGGCGTGAAAACACACGCTTGTGTTTCGAAGCTGCGACAGAAGAACTAAAGAAAAGTCAAGTTCAGCTCACGCAGATGGTTCTCGTACAGCTAGGGAAGCCTTATATCCTGTTTAATGTACCGAAGGAGAAACAGTGCCAGTCTATCAAAGAACGACTTATCTCCGTCTACGAAGAAACCGACAGTCGCCAGTTTCGAAAGCTACTCACCGAGATGGAACTATGTGACCAGAAGCCTACACAGCTACTACGGCGCATGCGAAACCAAGTTAGAGATAAGGTATCCGATTCAACTTTGCTTATAATGTAGACTAACCTATTACCAGCCCACGTTCAATCTGTTCTCGCCATTGATCTTGATTTCATATTGGTTACTGATTTACATATTTTACTGCTGATGTTTTGTTTAAGATGCGTGCAAGAATTTTATTGTTCTTGGGTGATTTTTCGAATGAGTTAAATATTTTAGGTAGGATGAATATAAGCCAAATGTATATAAGCAGCAGCTAAGTATAAGCTAATTATAAAATAAAAATATATATAAAAATATTATAAGTTTATTACTTATAATTAATACTCCTAGGAACCTGAATAGCTTATATTCAGATAATTCAAATCAAATATACACTTTCCTTGTCTTTTGTTCGGCGAACTTATTATTAGTTTTTCTAAATTTTTTATCACCATATACTGATAATAGTGATTAGTCTAATAGCTTTTCCTGTATCACAGAAGTTTTCAGATATTTTTTTATAGTTTTTGGGTAACATTTTACGAATTTTTGCTTATACACGTTCGGGGCCCTTGTAGGTCGAGGGCCCCGTAGCATTGATACGGCTGATACGGCGGTAACTACTATAAAACTGTAACAGGTCCAATTCTATATAAGGCATTTAAATTTTTTTAGTACCTACTGCTAAGCTAAAAATGTACTTTTTTTCTTTTTTGTCTGTCTGTATCTTGGCCGCGCATCATTTCAAATCTATTGGATGAGTTTAAATTTTAAATGAAACGAGGCATGATTAGTTTCATGCTTCGAGCTAGCATACTGGGTACTTACTATTTCCCACGGGAGTTGCTGGTCTCCTACTGGGCGCTTTCCTGGGTGGCAGATATGGGGTACACCACTCGTCGCTCTCCAGGAGTGGTTGGGGTCTTCGGACCCCCGCGGACCCCAGCGGTGGGCGCAAAAAAGAAAGAAAGCGCAGGAGGGAGGATGGAGGGAGATCTAGGGTACTCTCTCCCTCCACTTCGGTGGTTGGGCGGCTTCCGGTACTTCGCTGAATTAGCAGAGTAGACCGGTCGAGCGGCTCCAATAACATACGGAGGGGCCGCCGGGCCCGGCGTCGGGTCGTCGCGGTTGTATGCCTTTGCGATCCCGTGGCGCCCCATTGCGGCGCAGACGGCCGATGGGTTTTAGTGGGTATTCTGTCATTGGGGGAGTCAGTTAGTCCCACATACACGTTGTCCTCGGGAGGCGGGATGCGTAAATGCATTTCCCATCGTAAAAGAAAAGGGTACTTACTATTTGTCCCGACGAAAATCAAAACGAGTATCTACTTAGTTGTAATTTTATTAATGCGTATTTCCATTTCATCAATTCTTATTTGATAGAAAGGATATTTTAAATTTTTAAAGATTGTTTTGTAAATATTTTAGTTCTCCAATTACCGTATTGTATGTGATAATTTTTTTAGAAGGTAGAATGGGTATAGTAAGCAGTCCTTAAAAGACAAATAAATGCCATCGCGGGCTTTTCAGTAGACTATAACAACGGAATATCCTGATATACATTGTTTGTTATATTTCGAATAGATTAGGATTTTCAACATTTGTCGTCATATTTCGACTAATTTACGCAAAATCTTGACAGATTATACATCTCAACCTATCTCATGAATCACTATCTACTGGTGCAAAACGCAATAAAATCCGTTCAGTAGTGTTTGAGTTTATTGCGGACAGACAGATAGACTGGCAGACGGGCAGATGCAGCGAGGGACTTTGTTTTATAGTATGTAGTGATGTCTGTCGTAGAAAGTCTTCTCATGGATCAAGATTGATTCCATCAAATTGTGATTGTGTTTTGTACGGCTTCTTATATAAATGTTGTCATTTAATTTGGGAAACAGACAATTAATTAATCTGTTTATTTTTTCGAGTAATGATATAAAAAAGATAGAAACTCATCAAGTTTCCATTAATTACTAACACAAAAATTAAAATGTGAAAATGCATTAATTTTTGAAATAACTATGTGTTTCTTCTTTATCTTATTGTTTATGAAATAGTTTTGTATAGATATATTCTTTGTAACATCGTATATTTTACGAAAGGATACAAAACAATAATTAGCTTTTCGCAGTAACTTTAAGTAGTAAATTGACTTTACAAATTTTTTTACAATCAAAGTATAGTAATAATAATATTCTTTGTTGAGTCGTTAACATAAATAAGTATAGACAATAAAATCAAGATAGAAAGAAAGACTCTCTCATCTTTCAAATAGTCACTTCTTCTTCGTATTTAATAACATGTAGTGTTCCTTGATATTATATTTTTTAACATATACAGAGTTCAGTATTCCTTAATATATATTTAAGATATTTAAGACATACATAATACAGTTAGAAATGAAATGTGAAAAGTCCCCATCGGTCATAATAATAAAAAAAAAAAAAATCAAAGTCAAAGTTCCCATTTATGCGTTTTTGTGTTTTTCAACCAAACGGTAAGTTTTATGATAAAGCTAGATGTGACATAAATCGTACATCATGCAATCATCTATGACAATTGTCTTTATGTTTCTTTCGTAAGCTCACCTTTATTGAGTTAACCACATAAATAGTTGAAAAAGATGTTCCGACTCAACGTGAACTAGCCAGCCACTACGCAGCACTGCACCACCCCGACTCACTGAGGCATCACCTCAGACAGTTCCGACTCACCATGGACTAGCCAGCCACTACGCAGCACTGCACCACTCTGACTCACTGGGGCATTACCGCAGACAGGTCCGACTCACCGTGAACTAGCCACTACGCAGCACTTCACCACCTCGACTCACTGGGGCATCACCGCAGACAGTTCCGACTCACCGTGTACTATGCGGCATCTGGTTCCGACTCACTGGAACATTTCACTAGCCCGACAAGCATCACAAGATGTATGGACGACTCAACCTGCTATCGACCTCCAGTCTCGGAGGAGGAGTGATGTAGCGACATCTATCTCGCCACATATGAACTGACGTATCCTATCGCGCTAACAAAGCTATCCGAGCAATTGAACATATATACAAGAACCCGACACTAAGTGTAGGTGGGGGCAGTAGCCTACCAGACCCAACTCCCGTCTGGTCGGAGGATGCTCACTTTTCAATAATGGATGAGGAACCTTACACCCTGTTCCTCGCATCCCCAAAATTACATTATTTTTAAACTATAAAAAATAAACTTGTTTTTGGTATTACCAAACCAAAAACCGCGGTGACGTTTATGGCTATTGCGGGATGAGATTTTGCGTGGTGTCCTTTATCCTAATGCTTTCATTGATAAACAGGTTTTTTTACCACAAAAACTCGACTGTGGGTTAGCGGATAATTGAACTACCATGAGTAACAATCGTCATGAGGTGTCAGTAATAACAACCGGGACCGACAGCTTTACTTTACGTGCTTTCCCAGGCACGGCAGGGAGACTCACAAGGACCCAGACCAGAAACAAATATTTGTACAAATACAAATATCTGGCCCGAGCGAGAATCTATCCTGTGACCACCGGCTTTACGATGACTATTTGCACTACTCACCAGAACGGATTTATTATTTCAGTTTATCTAATTTAATTGCGAAATACACTAAATGTGATATTATTTAATAAATAGAGGTCATATGTATACTAATAATATTGTGTAATAAATATTAATTACGTTTATGGAAAGATGAATTGAAAAATTCGTTTGAATTACAAACATGACGTAGACAATTAGTGTATTTCGTAAATATGCAACCCTCCACACCTATTTACATAATATAGACTAGTGTAAATATTGACATGAAATAAGAACTAATTTTTTTGATTCGCAACAGATGTCGATCATAATTAATAGCCAAAATAATGACGTCTCATGTTCAAGTTTTAACTTAAATTATAAAAAAAATAATAACAATAATCTAGAGATAAGCATAGAAACATTCATCCTCTGTGGAGGCACTGAAGTTTCAAGATAAGTATTTTCAAAAATTATGTTTTAGATTAGACTCTAACTCTACGCCTACATCATAAAAGAAAACCGTATGCATACATCTACGTTCCTAGTTCTGGTCCAGGAGCCAGGTAAAAATTTGGTTAATATTTCTTCTCGAACGATAATTGGTGAGACGCATCAGGGAATAGCATCATAAAACCCCGTGAACGTCAGCTGCGGTTCCGTTAGGGAGCGGGGGGGGGGGGATGAGTGGCGGTAGCCTCCCACGCATGAAGAAAAAAAACATTATTCATTTATTTCCTCCTAAGTAAAAACTTGCTAAATTTATTGTATTCAAGTAGTTTTTGATTTATGCTCATACGTCAGTGATAATGTACTTACTGTATCAACCTGTTAACAACCCACTGCTGAGCGAAGGCCTCTTCTGCATATAGAAGAAGGGTCATAACTCATAATGTATTGACCCCGTAATTCTTATCCGTATTAAAGAAACAAGTTTCAGCTTCAGTAGCTTAGCTTGGCGATGATGAATCAGTTTAGTCAGGTAAGGAAATGTTGTTTGTAGTACGCATTTATGTTTTGACTAAGTGTTTACATGTTTTTTGATGAAGCAATATTTCCAAGTAAGCTTTACAAATCCTTTGTATGGAATTTTTATTACGACACGTATTAAAAAAAAAAGGTTTGAATAACGACGTGAAATAAAGTCTTATAGATATTTATTTTTGAAATAACGGGGTCCATAAGTTAGTAAAAGCAGGTTAGAAAAGAAGCCGAAAAAAAGAAAAAATATAATATATTTTTATATAATATATTTTTAGAACAAAGCATATCAGTATAAGCTTGCTGTTAAAATTCTTTGAAACAAAATATATACTTTCAAATGAAAATGTAATGTAATGTAATTATTAAATATTTGTACAAAAAAAAAGAACTACATTATATGAAAATTTAATGAGACTTTGATTTTTTGTTTAAATTAAATTGTGTTTAAAACGTATAATATATTAAAAATATCGTAAGAATGCTGTTGTTTAAGGGGAGGTAGGTACCTGAGTAAATTATTCAAAAATGTTTTTTTTTTTTGTTTTCTTGTAGTTTATAGTTCGAAGAATACTCTGTATTAATTTTACGTAGAAATTCGCAATATTGTAGTAGTTGTTTTTTTGACTGGCCCGTGGCGCAGTTGGCAGTGGCCCTGTTTTCTGCTCCAGGGTTGTGGGTTCGATTCCCGCCCCGAGTCTGGGTGTATTATGTATTTATTTATAAATGTATTATTTATATGTATATTTATTAAAAAAAAAAAGTATATCAGTCAACTGTTGCCTAAAACACAGGCACTAAGTTGCCTACCTTAGGAACAGACGACCTTGTGTGTGTGTTAAGCATATTTATTTATTATTTATATTTTGTTAGTTGTGAGTTATTTAGCAAAAGGCGACAGAAGCAATGAAGGGTTGACAGTGTTGACGTTGTTTGAAGTACGAAGAATATAATGTAAATATTTTATGTTGAAATTCGGCAATTGTATTCTGCAATTATGTTACATAATATTAACATATAAATTTATACAGAGGAATAAAATTATACGGAGAATTTACCGAAAGATCGTGCAGCGGCCCAACGGCCGAGCGCGTCATTTCTTTATCCATTATTCAAACGCGATTATCTTGAAACATAGTTTTTAGGGTGGCTGTCCATTCATATGAAGCGAGACGACGGAGTGGAGAAACGGAGACATATTAACCAATAGGATTGCGGAGCCCTTGTCCACTGGAGCGGAGGGGAGATTTTTTGTAATCCTATTAGTTAATATTTCTCCGTTTCTCTGCTCCGCCGCCTCGCTCCGCATCAGTAGACAGGCACCCTTAAAGTCAGTGCCAGATGTATCTCGAAAACGACTCGTCTGATGTTATTCAAATTTTGGACATAATATTTTTCGATATTTCTCACCACCTCGTAAGATTTTTTCATTGGATTGAATCATTGATTTTTTTATGTAATTAAAATCGTCGGATAGTGCGACCGAAAAACAATTGTCAAATTAAAACGATCGCAATTCCGTCAGGAAAAAAAAAATAGAAAAATACGAGGCGGGTTACTTTGTGTATTATATTTTAATAATTCATTCCGTTTTTATGTTTCAGAGCAACCGACTGTCAGAATCTTTGGCACCGCAGGTCATGTCACCGAAAAACACGTCGGACGCTGACCACAACAATGGCGCTTCCAGTGAATTGATTTATTAAAAAAAAAAAAATTCTGAACATACCTCAATGTATATAACTATATATTATTCAATAAAATAAAATAAAAAACCTGAATTCAATCAAAACATTAGTTTTTTAGATAAAAATATCCAAAGTTGTTAAAAACAAAAAAATGTTTTTCTCGCCGTTACTGAGTTAATTGGTTAATATTTCTCCGTTTCTCCGCTCCGCAGCCTCGCTCCGCTTCAATGGACAGGCACCCTTAATAGGATAACATTGCTGTTACTAAATTGGACTGTCATTCGAGGCCGTTCATTTTTCATTCGGTTGCTCATAGAAATATTCAAAAATGAACTAATGCATTAGTTTTTCGGGGTTTTCACAATGTTGTATGTTTAAGTTGTATTAATTAGTTCCATCTTTGTTTGCATTAGTTTAACTTTTCAATTGGATTGAATTTGCTTATTTATTATAGCCCAACTTATAAAACGTCTTGCGATTGAGACGAAAGACTCTGTTTTACAAGGCTAGTATTTTGCTATAAGTCTCCATTATTTAAACATAAACAAAACATTTTTTTATATTTTTAAATTGTGAATTAAAATATTAAACCTAAGTTAAATCTAACATAAGTAGAAAAAAATACTTATACTATATGTTTGATATAATAGTACAAAGATTTTATGATTAGTAAATGATAATACGTTACATGATAAACCACAATTACACTTATAAATGATTTTATTAAAATCAGTACATTCAGTCTGCTATCTAATATACCTATTAACTTGATAATTCAAGACGAGAGGGATATAATATAATTATATACTCGTACGTATAAAACAATTGTTGCTAATAATAAAAAAAAAAACAATGAAAGCCACATGGTACTTGATGTTTTCCTAAAATTTAATCTTCCCGAGAGACGCTGGGTGCTGTGGGCCTGGCCGTTTTCCTCTGGTTAATCAATATTAGAGATCCACGTAGCGTTATTTTTATTAAGTATATTTAATATTAAATAATTTCGAATGCTTTACATGCATTACAGAAACACACCACTGAGTCCAACAGGCATAATTATTGTCAAGTCGGTCACAGGTTTATTCAATCAAAATCGACTTTAGTTCTTGCTAAGTAGAGTGAACTATTTATTTTGATTAGGAATTAAGACGTATGAGGTACAATTTATATTTGTAAGTATATAGTGACCATTAAACAATCGTACTTATTTTTATAATTTTTTAGATACCTACATTAAAAAAGAAAATTTAGTATTAATAAACTTATATTATAGTTTCGATGACGACCGTTCTGGTGTAGTGGTGCGACTGGTGCGAGAAGTTGCCTCGACAACGCGCGCCGCGCCGGCGCGGGCGGTATCTGGTTCGATTCCCGCTTGGGTCAGATATTTGTATTTGTACAAATTTTTGTTTCCAGTTTGGGTGTATGTCCTTGTGGGTCGGAGAGCACCTAAAGCCGTGGGTCCTTGTTGTTATCATAGACACCTGATAACGATCGTTACTCATGGTAGGGAAATTATCAGCCAATACGCAGTGGAGCAGCGTGGTGGAGCTTCTTCTATATGGAGAAGAGGCCTTCGCTCAGCAGTGGGTTGTTTACAGGCTGATACAATACAGTTTTGATAATCAATTAAAAAAAAGACACAATTGAATGGGGTTTATATACAATATTAATTGTTCGAATCGTGTGTGTTATGTAGGTAGATAATTAATTTTTTTTTTAATTTACGGTTACTTAGAGGTGAAGCTATTAAAACTTGATTAACGCCGAGTTGCACGAAACAAATTTAAAATTTAAGTGTTTATTAAACTAATTTAATCACAAGAATCGTGATTATTTGTTGCACAAAACGTACATCTGATTAAGTTAACAAAAAAATTTAGTTAAATTAAAGACCTATCCAATGGATGATTAATTCTAACAGCTTTAAATTAATCATGAGATCAACTAATTTTAAGATTAATTGCAACTTAACTAACGGAAAATTAGCGACGGTTTCGTGCAACTCGCCGTAAAACTGTTAAAATTTAACTTGTCAGAAAAAACAGGACTTAAGTTTTTATAGGTATATCTAGGACGAAGCTTTCAATAATTTTTGAATAAAATTAAAAAAAAAAAAACCCTTGTCAGGTGCTAATTCCTTACAACAAGACGCGAATTGTATTAAATAAATAAAGTAAAAATAAACGAAAATATTAAATAATATTTAAAATCTTTGCGATACTAGAATGAATTCCATCTAACCTCAATCTTTATTTTCTATTTAAAATACACTGGAGAATCTCGAGTTACAGTAAAATAGCAATTCAAAAGTAGTTTAGTTCAATAAGATAAATTGTTTTTTTTTACGTTTGTCTAGACTAGGATTCCGTAACATAAGATCTGTGATAATATTATGTAAGTATTTAGTCATTATATTGTATTATATTTCATTATCCTATTTTATAAAAGTGTAAAGTGTGTTTGTGTAAAGTAGATAGGTATTAAAAAACTTAAACTGTTGCAAAAATTCTTGTAATATTTAGCGGCATCTAATATTATGGTAAAAATAAAAGAAGAAAGAAAATTACTAACAAGACGTGACAACTCTATTTAGATAAATAAACTTTGTAAAACAACGTTCGTAGCGTCATCTAACAAAAATATTTATAACTACAATGTATTTAGATAGACACCAACTTCCGAAAATTTCTAACAGAAGCTGGCAGATGTCACTGTTATCTTTTACAAATCATTACTATGAACAATACTAGATGTCGCTATGTCATTCAAGTGAATCGTGTTTACTTAAAATATAAACAAACCATTTATTTAGTTACTTTTATAGTGTAATAATTATAATTTGATACAACAATATTATTTATTATATTTTACGTAGTGATGTGTAATATATGTTTCTGCTTTCATTCACAAAACAAGTTAAGTTATTCCTACAAATTTTTTGAATAAAAATATCCATAGATTTATGAGTAATATCATTTAAAAACGAGACACTTTTACAAACTAATAATCACTTTAAAGTGTTAATTTGTAAAATGACGATTCGAAGGTGCTTTTGGGGCCTATTTGAATAAAGTTGTTTTTGATTTAGATTTTGATAGTGACACAATCAAAATCATAAAGAAATAAAATTAATAATCACATGATATTTGTTTAATCTGTTGCCGGTTTTTACTCGCTGAGGCAATCAAACTGATTGAGATTATACAAGTAAAGCAGAGTCAAAGTTTGCTGTCCGGCCGTGGAGGCGTGGAGAGCGCACTCACAGTTTGCGGCCGCTAATCAAATTAAGCTCGGGATACCGCAGACAAAACAGTGTGGAATGGGCTTTATTAATAAAAATGTATTGAAATATTTTTATCTCAAATTATCAGATATATTTACTATTTTTTTCCAAAATATGGTTTCATAGTTTTATTCATCTACAAGCATGCGATGGATTCAAGAATTATTTTATTATTTGAAGACTAAGACTGGTTAGTTTGTTATGTTAGACCACCCAAATCTTGACTATTTAGTATCGATCCACGTGTACAATACAATGGGTCATCTTGACTCAAAATAATAATATTTAATGCTCTTAAATGCACACCACTAAGAAAAAAACCAATAATTGTAATAAACAAATAAAGATATATAAAGGCGGTCTTTCGCTAGAAGAGCGATCTCTTCCAGATAACCATTGGGTATAGAACAAGCCGCTTAGGTAGTATACAAAGAATTACTATACCTATCTAATAATCAAGCGTTATATTGATAAACATACAAACAGTAAATTATACTACATAATGCATACTAGAATATATAACCCACATGTACATAGATACACAGACTCACAAACATATACAAACATGTATTATATACATATATGTATATATAAAGAAAATAATTAATATATATATATGAATACACACGTACATACCTATACTATTATATATAAAATAAATATATAGGTACTAAAAATAGAGTATATTGCCTCATGTAATAACACTTTTTGTGATTAGGTACCTAACATAAGTATGTGATAACTATTCCAATTTTATAATAAATTAATTATGTAATTAATATCTAAATGTTATGAATTAGCAAGTTTTTTTGTATAGTGACATAAGAACGTATAATTAGTTTTTTATGGTAATCAAATAAAATTCAAAAAATTTAAAAGTTAACTAGACATACCTACATAATTATGTATATTTATCTACTAAATAAAACCAAACAATTATACATTGAATAAAAACTTCATGAATTCAGTGGTTATAGGTAGTAGGTAGGTTTATAAAAAAAAAAAGAAAAAAAAATCGAATCGATTCTATAGTGAAAGCACTAGTCGCAGAAGCTGAGCTGACAGAAGCCAAATTTAATCAGTTATATTTGAGAAATAAACAGAAACATATAAAAAAGTTACATAATAACAAAAAACCAGCAAAATTTTCACCAATTTATATATTATTAATGTTATTCTTTATACCAATTACTTTATTAATTTATAGCAATGCTTTCAACCCTAGTCATGATAGTTTAATGTAACTATTTCTATATTGTTTGTTTCCACAGGATACTATCCATCGGATATTCAGGCGATTTCACAAGGGCGGGATATGAACGAGTGTGCAAACAGACCGTCGTTTGCGCGCTTTGATTCGTCACAAGAGCCTTGCATGTATCACTTTAATTATCCTTATTGTATAATTTCGACTTGTTTGACTGAATGGTTTTTTTTTTAAATATTTATTTTCTGAAATATGTTTATATTTATTTAAAATATTTTAAACTTTTTCTTTAGTTTTCCTGTAAAGTATACTTTCTAGGTAATTTGGACATTACATTTAATTAAAAGTCTAAACCGGATTTTATCGCGTTTATTTGTTTAAAAAACTTTACATTTTAACGATTTTTAAATTATTTCCCGACGTTTCGGACCCTTTACAGCGTCCATGGCCTCGGGGGACTTAATGAGTATGAAATTAAATGAGTATAGTATAATATATATAGTAATAGATATGGAATAAAATGAGTATACATATATATATATATATATATATATATATATATATATATATACCCTATCTATCAGGAAATTATCCGTTAACCTGCACTGGAGTAATGAATGCTTTTCCTATACAGAATGCCTATGCTCAGCAGCTGAATATTTACATGCTATTTGAGTGCAATTAATTTGAATGTCATCAGTTACACATTTTATTTTCTTAGTAAACTTTAAAAATATAAGAAAATAAAGGCAATAACATTTATAACCTTAAAGTATCATTTGGTATCGTTATTAACACAATAACGACTGTATATAATCACTACATTTTATAAAACAAAGTCCCCTGCCGCGTCTTTTTCTTGCCTGTATAAACTCAAGAACTACTGAACGTAATTTCATACGGTTTTTCATCAATAGATAGTAATTCATGAGGAAGATTTAGGTGTATAATTTGTTAATGTTGCGTTTGTTATCCTAAGCATTTCATGCAAATTATACTAATCCCTTATACCATATAATTCAAATGGATGGCTTAGAAGTTTTAGCAAAATAAAACTAACGCGCGCGAAAATAAATTCAAGCGCGGGTCTCACAGTGACGTAACACAGGCACTTTTACCCGTGCGATGCCGGGGGAGGTCGCCAGTTTAAGTTTATTATATAAGATATTTTTAATGTACTTCCTATAACGTTACGTTAATCTTGTCCTATAATATCTAAAAATAAGTGTAAAGAATAATTTATTTGTTGTTTATTAATTATTTATTTCGACATAAAAATACAAAAAAAAAAACCATTAAACGCGAGGAGGAAGGAAAGAAAATAAAAATCATCCACATGTCAAAAACTTATATATTGTTCTTATTTGAATTCACAATTTTACCCATAACCACGAATGGAACAGGAATACATTAAATCCCAAGTACTTACAATTTAAGACTGTAAAATTACGAATAATTAACATTAATACAATCGAAATCTGACATACCATACTATAACATTGAGTATTTATTTCCATCGCAATATTATCTGAACGGTTCGGAATAATAACAGGCTAAATTAATTACAGCCTCCGTTCGAGGGCACAATATCGTAGCACCATAATACGGGCCTTAACCGAGCTAAAATGAAATCGCCTTCAAGAAAAAGGGGTTTGTGTTTTAATACCCATCAGAAAATAAATGCTTGGGGACAATAATGTGGGATTCGTTGGCAGATATAAATTCCGAATAAAAATACTCTCCGTCGACTGGAATGGGTATTTTCTAGTGTTGTTTCACATTTTAATAAAAGTTATTGTCGATAAAAAATATATATTTTGAAGTTTTGAACCAAATATTTTAAAATAAATGTCTAATAAATCAATCAATCTCATAAGAGTAGAGCGTTAATCAAAAACAGTACTAATTTCTTTGATTACCTTACAAACTGACAACCTGCCTGCTTTTGACAAGTACCACTTAACACAATTGAACGCAGTGTGTACGAGGATGTATATAACTACTAATAAACTATATAATTAGTAATAAAGAATACCTATAGTAATAAACAATAGAATAGAGTTAATAAATTCCAATTGTTCCAGAAATTAATGTTTTAGAAAACTGACTGAGAAGGATCGGATATTTAGGTAAGACCTACAAGCTATAGCGTTTTCTTTGGCGAATAAAATTGTAACTGAGTTAAGGGGTTATATACAGTTAGAAGGCCGAAAAAAAGCGAATTTTCTAGAATTTTTTCTGAGAAAACTTTTAAATTTATTGATCTAAAAATTTGTACACATATTATGGTATCTTTTAACTGTATTTTAAGACTTAGTATTAGTAAATATATTTATTTGGAAAATAGTTACAGCTGATCTCCGGGAGCTCCTCTCAAAAAAGACGTTTTGCGGTGACCACTATATCTCTGAACTGGATCCTCTGAAATTAAAAAACCAAACATATTTCGTTAAAGTAATGTTAAATCTAGTAATTAATCGAAGGAATAAGCAAATTTTTTTTTGACAAAATGGCGGTTTCTCAAAAAAAAAAAATCGATTTTTGACCAAAATTTCGGCCTTAAATTGTTTATAATATATATATATATATATATATGTTATATATGATATATATGTTATATATGATATGCGATGAGAAAAATCTTCGATTAATTACTAAAACTTACTTAAAAAATATATTTAAGAAGCTCGTGTTAAATTTGAGTCTAATCGGTTTAGCCGTTTTCGAGTAATGTTGGTCATCGACTTTGAAACATTTGAGAAACAATTTTGAGAAAACAGACAACATTTTGAGAAAAACGCGTTTAAGGGAGATCGGAGCATGATCCCCTACACTGCTCCGCTGCGGGTTTGCCGATCGAGGAGCGAAAAGGAAGAACCCTCAACCAGAACAGATATTTGTATAATACAAATATCGAACACGCGATTGTCGAAGTTAATGGAACTATCCTCATCATTGCACCATAACGATCATCAAGAAGAATAAAATAGAAGTTACAAACTATAGTAGATTGCATTGTGAAACTTTCTTTTGATATTTAGCAATTATATTACGAAATTAAATTTTCTTCGGATTGTAAAATTCATGACATTAAAAGTTTTAAAAGGTTTATTTATTAATGATGTAACAGTAGTACGTCACTAGAGGACGACCGCTAGCGAAAGAGTTGCGAGCAACGTAAACGTTAAGACTGGATGAACAAATAAATGAACCGACCGATCGATACAAAATATCTTAATGCTAAGAAAAGCGGTCTCGACATTGTTATTGCGTTTTCTATTTTATGATAAAAGTGCTTCTTTTATAGACAATGAGAATTAAATACATTTTAAAAGATTATATGAAAGAAGATATCGTAAAATAAAGTATAAGTGGTTGCATTAAAGAAATCTAAAAAATATATAAATTATTTAAATAATTTCAGTTTACGTTCAAATGTTAGGCGAAATGATAATGTCATTTGGAATTTTCGACTCGAGATATTTTTACACACAATCTCATCAAATTTAAGCTTAAATTTTATCGCGTATTTTTTTTAATAAAATGTAAAATAAGTTATTTTCAGTGCAACCTCGTGTTTCAAACATTAGATTATAATTATGTTGAATATGTAAATTTGTAAAAGAATTACAGTTCTCTATAAGACATCGAACGGATACCACACTACTTACAATTTTTAAAAAGCACTACGTGTGTACAAGCATTACATGTGTACTTAATGTAAACCACTACTTACAATTTTTAAGAAGCACAACGCGTGTACAAGCGTTACGTGTGTACTTAATGTAAACCACTACTTACAATTTGTAAAAAGCACTACATGTGTACAAGCATTACGTGTGTACTTAATGTAAACAACTACTTACAATTTTTAAATAAGTATGTACATAATCTTTAAAACGAAAGATCAATTTAATTCGATCCAAACAACGTTTGTTGACACAGCTAAGTAACCACGCGACGTTCGCTTCATTTGCATTTCTCTTAATCTACGTTATGAATAAAGAAAAATTCGTCGAGATGTTTTAAGGCGTTCGCCTAAGCGTCCGCCTAATGAAGAGCGCCCCGGGGATTACCGGCCACCCGCGCACTTTCGCGACATTACACTTTTAATTTGAACGAATCTTATTATTTTCTTTTGTTGATTTAAGCCCTCGTACCAGGAGACGGGTCGAGACGTGACCTGCAGTGGAAAAATGCGATTGCCATCTAAAGCCAACCGTTTAAATGAACGAGATTGGAGCTTAAAAAGTATAATGGACGAGGGGGTAGGGGGGCGGCGATCCCGGGGCGCAAGATGGCCGATTTGCGATTGAGATGAGACCCCCTCCTCCTACGCTAAGATCAAGAAATATAATTAAGTCCGCTTATACTTCTATCTACATATTGGCTCAATTATCTTTTTTAATAGCTATAACGTTTAGGTATATTGTCTTCAACATCAAATTATTTTGATCCCACTGGAAACAATGTAGACTTGAAACAATGAATTTACATTCACTGAATGTTCCTTTATTATAGTATGAGATTTGTGAATATTGATAATAATATAATCGTCTTAAATGAAAAAAAAAATTGCCTGTTATGTCCATTTCCAATTATCAACTGAAAATATAAAAATAATTAGTATTTGAATGTAATTTGCAAATATGTGTTAACCCGCGTATCTTCCTCCTCCATTAAAATTCTGCGATAAAAAAAAGGTTATTGTTCTGGATTCTAATATAATAATAAATAAATATCGTCCTATTCTAATACACAAGTTTCATCTTATTTCTTGCAAGAAAAAGTAAATCAAAAAATCAATCCATACGCGCATTATTATAAACAATTTTATTAAAATATATTAAAATACTAGCAAACCCGGCGAACTCCGTTTCGCCACCAACTTATTTTCGTGAGGGATACTCACACCACGTACTGCGCCATGCAAAACCATATTGGTTTGTAGTACATGCTATGTATCAGAGATGGCGCTGTATGTGAAAAATGATTTTCCCTGTTTTCCTGCTTTTCTGTTGAAAATTTTAGAATTATAGCGTCACGAAGGAAAACCCGACTTATTTTTATATTATAGATAATATTACAAAATTTATAATTTTTAAATAATTTGATGAGAGTCAATGACCCTTCTTCTATATGGAGAAGAGTCCTTTGCCAAGCAATGTGTTTTTTAGAAGTTGATTCAATGCACTTCAGTTCATTATGAGAGTATAAGATTATATTATTATGATTTTCCCTGTTTTCCTGCTTTTCTGTTGAAAATTTTCCTGAATTTAGTTTGCTATAAAGCTCAAGGAGCCCGATACCTTTCCAACGAATGCAAAACCGTGGAAATCGGTTCGTGCGTTCTGGAATTATAGCGTCAGGAAGGAAAACCCGACTTATTTTTATATTATAGATAATATTACAAAATTTATAATTTTTAAATCATTTTATGAGAGTCAATGATGACCCTTCTTCTATATGGAGAAGAGGCCTTTGCCAAGCAATGTGTTGTTTAGAAGTTGATTCAATGCACTTCAGTTCATTATGAGAGTATAAGATTATATTAATATTAATTAAATTTTCCTGAATTTAGTTTGCAATAAAGCTCACGGAGCCCGAGACCTTTCCAACGAATGCAAAACCGTGGAAATCGGTTCGTGCGTTCTGGAATTATAGCGTCAGGAAGGAAAACCCGACTTATTTTTATATTATAGATAACATTCGTAGAAGACTTGTATGATAACAAGGAACAATATACACATCATTTTACGTATGTTTAATTGTTTGTGTAAAGATTTCAAGAGAGATTTTTTTTATGTTCAACTTAACACACATACGTGGTCGTCTCTTCCTAAGGCAGGCATATTTAATGCCTACCTTAGGAAGAGACGACCTAAGATATATATATGATCTCTACCAATACACCCATGATGGTAAGAGATGACGTTACCACGGGGGGTTTATAGTGCAAGAAAGGAAAAAAAGAAAAAAAAACAAGACAGTAAACTATACTTTAAAGCATACGCTCAACATATATAAATATACATGTATATTATATAGTTACATATAAATACGTACATTCACACATACATACATACATATAGATACGTACATACGTACATACATATATAGAAACATAAACAAATGTACATTCGACGTCTCATAAATTGTTAGTCACTTTGGAGAGAAAATAAATAAATAATAATAAATAAATAAATATTAACCAACAATCACACCACGTTAACCTAGCCCCGTGGTAAGTTCGTAAGAACTTGTGTTACAGGTACTAGGAACGGAAATAAATTTAAGATACAAAATACATATATACATAAATACACATCCATGACCCGGTGCAGACATCTATATTCGTCATACAGATTATCTGCACCTGCCGGGATTCGAACCCGCGACCGCTGCGTAGTGTCCAGTTGCCTGACCACTCGACCAGCCGGCCGTCAAACAAAATGAATTAAGTTTCTGATTACTTTTATCGATTTAATATGAAAAAAAAAAGAAGTCTAATATGTTCTTCCTTAGAAGAAATCCAACGTGCCAGATAAGGCAATTAAATTAATGATCAATTATGTAATTGTCTTAATATATTTACATTCCTTATTTTACCACATCGATAAAATTACTTGATAATAAAGTAAAATAATAACGGATGTCCGTAATTATTTCGAAGAAGGTGATTTAATTTTAATCTGTTCATTAGTTTACGATCAGTATAAATTTACTTTTATAACATTTTAATTACATAGATTATTAGGCCTATAGTTAGCTGTTTAATTGCTAATTATAAATAAATTATGAATTACAAATGCTTAATTACCCGGATTTGCTACTTTTTTTTTGCCGGATTCTTTGATGTCACAGCGTTACTATTAATTTAGGTTTATCATTAAATGTTCGTTTAATTTAATGGTTTTTATACTTAAGATTTCGCTTTGAACTTCGTTAATTGATAAACGATCAACTTTTATCAATACTTTGCAAATTTTAAGAAAACGGTAATGATAAAAATTTGTCTTACGCAAAACTAATATGATAAGTTATGTTTATTTAAGGTTTTAATAATCTATACTAGATTTATTCGCAACTATGTTCACGATTACCCATTTTTAATTTCGCCCGCTATTTTCCACCGGAACTCGACTGAATTTCGGAATAAAATGTAGTCAGTGTGCTAGCTCGAAGTGTGTACTCAAAGTAGTATACATAGAAGTCTTTGTACTCAAATCATAACCTAGTTTCATTAAGTAGTTTCTGCGTGATTCACGGCCAAGATACAGACAGACAAAAACGAAAACTTATAGTTTCTGTTAGAATTTTATTCCAAGTATTGACTAAGAATTTTTAGTGACGTTTGGCAATCATTATTTCCTCTAGACCACAGCTCATCCTTCAAAAAAGTTGTACTCAGTCGATCGCGGGGACAAAATAAACGAAAGCTTTCCTTTGAACAGTTCCAGAATAAGGAAAAGTTAGAAGTATCTAGGGGGACGCGACCACAACCCCACCTGGCTCTCAAAAAATATCGTTTAAACGAGCGGAAGGGCCCGCCTCCTCAGCCGCGAAATTTCAGCCATACTTCCAAACCTATAATCCCTCATAATCACCTTTACAAAGCAAAGATTAAAAACGATTCTCGCCCCTATCTCCCCGCCTCCTCGCCGCTTTTATATGCGAGACGGCGAAAAGTAAGATTAAATCATTATTTTTCTTAAGCTCCTCGTCGTTTTTTCTCCGCTTTAGTGGAAGTTTTTTTACTTGGACTTTTGATGCGGACGATCAAAGACTTGTGTTCAAATTTACATAACATTCTTAAATAAATTGCGGGGAGGTCGGGGTGGCGCAATTTAACACGAATCGCTCAGTGTATAAACTTATTAATGCGAATACCGCTATTGATGGTTAATGTACTATTAATTTATTCCGAGGCTTACACGATTGTCAGCGCATAATTTCCAAACGAAACATCGCAGAACATATAGCCTATAAGCTTTTAGAAGAGAAAAAGAAAAAAAAGAAACAAGAAGAAAATATATTTTTAAATATATTTTTATTAGTATGATACCAAGAAACCGTTTATTGAATCTTTGAAATTATGTATTTATTGTATTTTCAAAAAATAAGTATTTCGTCGATATTTCAATTAAACATTTTAAAGTTGTTAAATATTGGACGAGACTTGGTATTTATTAATACTTAGATAATGATGACGTTTCATAATTAACAGATCAAAGTAGGTACTTTCTTAAATAGGATTTGTTAAGGTTAATGAAGAATAATAATAAGTGTTTTTAATATTTCATTTTAAATTATAAATATTGTCATTTTACCAAAAACCTAGTTTTGGCATTAAATGTATAATATTAGTAAAAAAGGTAATAAAAATTATATATCGATAAAAATTATCTGAGATAGATTTTCAAGTTGAAAAATTAAATCTTAGTTAGCGGTAGTACGATATTTTATAATTAAATATATTTATTTATTTTTAAAAATATGAATACAGTGCAACTTCGATATAACGAAACTGAAGGGAATTAGAAAATATTCGTTATACCAAGTAATTCGCTATAATGAGGTTTCTTATATAGAGGTTAGACTGGACTGCGATTCGTTTTAACGAGGTAAGAACTTGGAATTAAGTGGAAATAATTAATAGGATACGTTATATCAAGGTTTTAAGTTGAAAAAATTCGTTAAATAGATGTAAAAATACCTTCTACCTATATTCTGCAATGATTGAAAAATCGTTATAAAGAGGTTTTTGATAAATGTTATTCGTAATGTAGAGGTATATTTTGTATTATCTCTTACGGGCAGTTCTAGGGGATTTCGAAAAATTTGTTTAATCGAGGAATTCGTTATATTGAGGCTCGTTATATCAAGGTTGTACTGTAGCTGGTTAGAATTTTTTTTTTAGTAAAAAAATAAAAAATAAATAAGTAACCACAAAAGAAACAAACAAATATTATATTCGTACGTTAACGCGGTACCGCGGCGTTATCTCTTAGGAGCTTCTTCGTAACTTATCTTACTTAAGCCGAACTTAGTATTTAGTTAAATCTAAGCTCCGCTAAGTTGTTTGCCTCAAGTGGTTGTTTGATTGTTTTAGGCGCAGGTAGCAAAGCCCGTGTGAAATATGTCGCTACTTAGTTAAGCCAAGTTTACATTCTTGAGCTTAAGTTTTACTAGTTGGAAGTGTGTGTGTCTATTGAAATATGTGGTAACACATTGTAACATCTATATAGGGTCGTTTCTTGTTAAGTTCGATAGACATCTATTGTTTTCAATAACATAATTGCAAAAAAAAGTTTCAACTTAATGATAAAATTCTGTAAGCATGCTGTGTTCACTGTAATAAGAATGAACATTGTACGCCTTTCAAATTGTTTAAACACATAAACTTATTTATATTGTAGCATTCAATTTGTGAAACTAAAAAAAAGAAGGTAATTCATTATGATTATAATAATGCCTCATACTCAACGGTCCCCATCATCCGGATGTTCGGAAACACACACAACACAAACACAAACACAACGATAAACATCTGTATAAATATTTGTCATGAGCGAATATCGAATTCGCAACCGCTAGTGAAACAGCCAGTAGCTGTTACCGCTTCGCCTACCCTTCGTCAAATTAATTTTAAATAAAATATTTAATTTATTAGTAGACACATTACACTGTATCACTATATATTATATTATTACATTTAATATTTTCTGTGACAAATTCAACATTGACGGGCTATCACAAATATGTTTTACTACAGATGAAATAGAATCCTCATATTTTTATAAATATATTTATTAATATTAAAATATTTTAGTTTTATTCTCTGATAACACCCGCACAGACTATTATTATTATGTTAGAATTTATCGCTTAATTAGTTAGTGCAGTGAGAGGTAATAAGAATCGATGTTACGTTTTAAGAGCGGGGACTGCACTCAGTACATTCGCTAAGTAAACCGTGCCGTATTGATTCACACGGACGGAACGAAAACAAAAATAATAAAACGAAGTCGTCTCGCATAAAACTTACCCTATATCAGTCCCAGGGGAGTTTTAATTTACGAAGTTATGATCGTCGATTGCCAATAAGTAAACACTGGCAAAGTCGACGTATTTAACTTAATTTTTGAGCTTCCAGCCGGGGTTAATTGGGAGAGGCATAGCGGAATGTCATCATAAAAGAAGCACTTAAACAAAACGAACAACGGCACTCGACCGGCTCAAAATAAACTTATCTACTTCGGGCAAGGGTTAAAATTATATCAAATGAACGTTCGGTAAATCAGGTGGGCGCCGCGAGGGTTGTCAGATGATTCGATCAAGAGCTGCTGTACACATAATAAGGTTAAGAGAAGGTACTTATTGAATTTTTGAACACAAGATGTCAGGGCTGCGAGGCGCTGTCACCACGGTACATGCTTATTTATACTAATATAAATGACAATATTAGTAATATAGTTTGGAAAATCCATAAGTGCACGCATCGAAATATCATTTTTCACAATAAAATTGTAAAAAACAATTAAACCACATCGAATTAGACCGTGAAATTCAATAAGGTTCTATTCCTAACTATACTGAAGCGTAAGAAAAAAAAAGAACTCGATTAGTGAAGGCTTTGGTCGTTTTCGTGACCACATACAGGTTCCGCATATACAGACGCACGGATGTCCGGGACAGAACATTTTTAAACAATTTTTTAATTAGTTTAAATAACAAATATGGCATTATAGACCAGGGTAGAAGCCTTTCAAAATAATAAAAAGTGAAAAAAAATAATAGTAGGATGAAAACCATTAGAAAAGGAGAGGAATATTATAAAAATGAAAGGAAAAATAATTTACGGGCGATCTGAGGTCGGGAAGGGGATGGGGGTGAGTTTTTAAGGGTAAAAAACGGTTTTTCTCGATTTCCGGCAAAACTAAAAGTCCTGTCGAAAAAAGTCAAATGGCAAAGTTGTAGGTATTAATTATAGTAGTATATTCTTATTTGCAATTTTTTTTTCATCAATGTAACATGTCGCACCTTTAATAAAACAAAGATGTAACTCAAAATTTGTGGATTTGGAGATTTTACAATAAAACGCGTCTTCGTCGCGTAAAGAATAGGTAGACTTCGACTCCGGCGTTTTAACTATGCGGCGTTTTAACTAAATAATATGGAGAAAGATTTTTCTCTTTCAATCTCTTTTCAATTAACAGGAACTGACAAGTCAGTTCTTATAAAGTGGCGTGATTCAGGGATGCACCGGCAGTGAGCGGAGATTGAAGTGCTGTGGTTTTGAGTAACATCAAATAATTCGGTATTGGATTAAAAGGAAAGTATGGAATATTTATTAAAAATTTATTTAAAAATAAAAAGATGATTTTTTGTTATACTTCATTCTCTTAGAAAATGCGTTTGATGATGATGTGTAACATTTTGATTTACTTCGGTTACTACCTAAAATATTGTTCGTCTAATAAGTAATTTTTGCCATAAAGAGATTTAAGTCGGCATTTTTTTTTTCGTCACCATTTTACAGCTATTATGAATTTTAACACAGTGTTTTTTCTATTATTATATAAATCTCTATAGTTTAAACTAATTATATCAATAGTAAAAGTCATGAAGAGCTTTACAAATAATCGGTAATTTTTAATCAAACACAATGCGGAAAAAGTGCTAAACTTCAAACGTTAATTCCCACAAGTTGTAATTTTTGAGTTACATCTTTGTTTTATTAAGGGTGCGATGTAATCTAACGTTTTTCGAGTAATTAAAGTGTTAATTTTAATAAATAGCTCAAAATTTTTTATAATAATTAAAAAAAAATTTCGAATTCGAGTTTTTTTCGATTTTTTGCATTTTCTGAGAAGATTTACTATAGTAACATATATTTTTTTTTCACCATCGAAAAGTAGAGATTTCAACGAACAGAAAACATACCAACTTTTTGAAAAAAGCTGATATTTTGACGGGTGAGTTTTCGATTGAAAATTAGGGTGTTTTTTCGATATTAATTCAAAATAAGGTGAAAAAATAAATATTTTTAATCAAATAAATTACAGCGTATTTGGGACATAAAAAGGTAAGTTTTCACCAAATTTCGTTAAAAAAATTTTTTTTTTGTAAAAGATAAAAATAAAAAACCAAAAACTTGGTTTTTTGAATTTTTCACATAAATTTTGAGGTTATCTGAAAAAAGTGTAAATACAAAAGTTTTAGATCTTTTTATTATCTACAACTTTGCTTGTGTGTTGACTTTTAGTTTTGCCGGAAATCGAGAAAAACCGTTTTTTACCCTTAAAAACTCACCCCCATCCCCTTCCTGACCTCAGATCGCCCGTAAATTATTTTTCCCTTCATTTTTATAATATTCCCCTCCTTTTCTAATGGGTTTCATCCTACTACTATTTTTTTTTGGTTTTAAAAATTATCGACCCTGGTCTATTAAAAGTATCATTAGCATTAAAAATTGTGATTTTTCTTAATATGTGTATGTATGAATTATTTTACAAGTAAAATATACGATAAATAGAGACATTTTAAGTTCGAGAAATCACTCGTTTTACGTGAATTGAGAGTATATTCTTAAATAATCACGGTACGAAGTATGTAGTTGCCAATTTCTACTTCAGTTACAGCGCCTTGTACGTGATTTAGATAGATTTAAAAACTTGAATAGGTAAGTCATTTGATTATTTTCAGTGTAGTATTTTAAATAACATAAAGACTATAAAAAAGTAAATTTTTATGAATGAGTTTTGGAAAATGATCTTTACGAAATGTAATAAATCGTCTTAATTTGCGTAACAATGATTTCTTTTATTTCTTGACTATAATGAAAAATTCATTAAAATCATATTCGGGAGAGACGTCAAAGAATTAACATAATAAATCTCCGGCATCATCAATCAAGCTGGTCAGATGACTTCTTTAAAAGGCTTCGTAAGCTCTTACTTTCATCTTTACTTTTCGTAAGACGCTATAATTATCTGAATATTACCCTTGATATGAAGTAGGTTTTAAAGGGAATATTTTTACTGTGAATAGTACTTAATCGATTTTGCCTTTGATTTCGTATTATTTTGGCGAGTTTCTCAAAAGAAATCACGGATGACATAAATATATTTTAATAAATAATTATTACTTATAAATAAAAAAGAAGAAAAATGAAAACGTACTTTAAAAAGTTTATCAAACCAATGAAACATTTATGGTGTGGATTGAAACATAGTACCCTTTATTCTTTTAATGTAATAAATAATAATATGTAGATATATAATTATAATTGCAACAGGTCCTATTGTGTAGGTACATTGAAGATATTTTAAAAAAATTCTTAAAGGGCACTATAAAATCGATACTGAAGCCAAAAATGTTCTTTTTATATTTTTTATTATTATTTTATTTTATATTGGACGTGTATTACGCCGAAACTGCTCAGTGAATTTCGGCTTGATTTGAGTCCATACTACGAGTTAGGATAAAGGATACTTTTTCAGTACAGTAAAGGGAACGTTCTCGGAAAAGTGATGAAAATAAAAACGTGTGATCGCGAACGAAGCTTCGGCTACAAATTATTTTATCTAAATCTTTAATAAATATATTTGTAAATAAGATCCGTGTAGAAGTATACAGATGTTTAATATAACTGTCACGTACGAACGTACGAATAGTTTCGTAGCATTACTTACCTGTGCATGTAATGGAGCCATGGTTACTGTGTCGGAAAGGATAAGACGTTCGTTTACGAACTCGCAGTAAAATGTTTGTATTAATTTACGTTAATACGTTGAACCAAAAGGTCGTGTTCGTATTACTCGTATGAGTTACCTAATTATGGAGATGTTATAGGTAAGTCATATAATAATGAAAATATCTAGAAAGAATGTCTAGCAATAAACCTCTTGTATGAAGATCTTAGAGAGGTTAGGAAGGATCTGAACAAATATCGGAAAGAGTTTTAGATTTTTGCGATACAATTTCTTCCTGTCTGCAACGTGACTTACTCGTAGGTTTTGTACAAAAGAAATAAGTAGGAGGGTCAATTAAAATATCGGTGTTGGCAATTTTAGTAGAAATAATTTCTCAATTAACAGCTGAACTAAATAAACGTAACAAAGAACTTTTCAAGAGCAACAAACACCAATTTATAAGAAATAAGTAAAAAAAAAAACCGAGTCACACGCGCGGATAAAAAAAATGTAATGGTATGTATTTTGAGTTATTATAATATTACAAGAACAGATAATTCTTATATTTCGTTTGGAAAAAAAAAAGCGAAAGATACAGTGGAAATTCAAATGGACGAGGCGTGGGAGAGTCTACGTATAAGGTGTGGCCCAATTGGCATACCTACTTCATCAAATCCGAGGAAGACATTGTTGGTCTAAGATGAAATTATATGTTCCAACATGAGCCTTTTATTAATTATATTTGTATAAATTTTTCTTTTTTGTTTTATATTATAAAGAGAGTAGATAGACGTAATTCGGGTGATTCAATCTACTTATATCCGGAGTTCGTGTTAAATGTATGAGCTAATTTTAATCTACCAGTCAATGTATTTATTTTCTACAAAAGAATACCTCTTTGTTTATGGTTATATATAAATTTTAATAGTAGATACCAGAGTGGTGTAAATAATTCCATGATTACATAGTTTTTACAAACTTATGTTATTTTCATGTTTATGTGTTAGAAACAAGTACCTATGGTTTTAAAAGTGTTATCTTTTTTTAATAGCACTATATGACTCAATGTATTTGGCCTAAAATTGTTTGTACCTAGTGTTAATAAGTAAAGTAAACAATATAAACATGGTATGTACGTTAGAAGTGGGTCATTTAAGATTTGGAATTTGAATCGGCTATAAATAAAAAAAATTATACTTATTTTTTCAAAGTTATGAGTTTATTAGAAAGATTGAACTTTTCCATTTAGGAATGGAAGACAACATCATTCAAATTACTTGCCCCGGTCAACCTTACAATACCACATTCGATCAGTCCAATTTTTCAATAAATTTTCGATGGTGTCTCTATTTCATCAATGGCAACTTTGATTTAATGTTTCAAGTAACACGGCTTCCCACAAAAGAGCCCTACGGAGTTAAATCGCAGCTTCGAGGTGGCCAATTGACATCAGCATTTCGGCTGATTATGCGATTTTCACAGTGCGTAAAAGATCAATTGTTACGTTGGCTATGTAGCACATTGCGCCGTCCTATCCGAACGTATTCCCAAATATGAGCGAAAAAAAAAATCTGTACGTTCTACGTCTGTTTATCGAAAATATGATAAGGCTGTTTATTATAATATTATATTAACATCAAGCTGTGACTTTAAGAAGAGTAGCGATAGTAATAATAATAATTAGCTGATCTGTAGCTAATTTCAAAATTCGCTATACGGGTAAGACAGGTAGGGTGGTAATAAAGCATTCATTTGTCTATTGAGAAAGATACCCAAAACTTAAAAAAAAAAAACTCTCTCTTGTTCCTACATTAAAGTTTGCAATAATAAAGATGATCCTTGAGAATTTTATTGCATTGTGTCAAATTTTAAGAAAACGTTACGAGATTGTTTGTTCGCAATTTTTTTATATAAAGAAAAATGTTGAAACAATAAAAATCTATGCAGTAATAAAAAAAATATATAATAAGAGCATGATTCAATAGTTTTGTTGTAAACGTTTACTTAAAGCTTGTTTAAATTTAAAGTCACAATGAGAAAGAGAGCGAATACCATTTAAGCTTCGGAGTTTTCCGTTTGGCGTTGGTTCATTTATGTAGTTTTTATATCACCATTCCTTAGCTGCGAGCTGGGATCTTATTTCATTAGTCACTTAGTCAGTTGCGACTATACATGTCATTTAGCTTAAAAAGAATCAAAATTTTAAAATAAGAGCGATTGGATTGAGGCTTAGGTATTTTGTACTGTGGTTTGTGAATTTTGTAGTATGAAATTATATAGTACCAAAATAGGACAATTATAATAAATAATGTAATAGTTATATATACAATGGAATAATACTTTACAGCGCTTACAAAACTAATGAAATACAATTAGATATAGGAAATGTATGTAGATATAGAGATTGTACAAATTATGTAGCATAAAAAAAGTATTTAAATTAGAATGTAAGCGGTCAGTTTGGACGCTCGTCTCAAAGACTATAGAGATACTGTCTAGTTTTTTATCACAAATCTAAAACACCTATCTATGTAATAATCTAATATATGAAATAAAAAAGATATAGGCGCATGTAAGCCTGTAGATGTATATTAATATTTAAAAAAAAAATTTACATATTGACAAAGGCGTAGCACAGGTACACTAAACTGTAAGTGAAAGCAGTAAGTGTATAAATGTAACTAAGTGTGCGTGTAAGAGTAAGATATTATGGTAATGGTTTAGTATGATAATTATCATTTATTTTAATTGTACTGCTTATCGATAAAGAGAATATCATAACAACAAAAACCACAACACAACAAGAAGCCACTTCCGCCATTAATTGTTACGACACTGCATCAATAAATAATCGCTTTGGTGCAGTGGTCATATCAACTGGCTGATCCGCTATATGTATAGAGTATTATATAGCCTCTCATCATCTGTATAGCCTATAGTATAAGCATACTATAGGCTATACAGATGTCTGTCGTGGTTTTTGTGGAGACGTCGAGTGTGAAATTATTATTTATTTCTAAGTCGAAATGGATAATAATAAATTGTTTTTAGTTAGTAGTTGACATAGGTTCGATATAATATGACAAAGTTTCTTAGAGTTCTATATATTATGCTCTTTCCTGTTAGAACTAAAACATCTCATATTAGTCTTTGAAGTTATATGTAGAATTGTAAAGTTTTTAAAATCAAATAAATAATTACTTACAAAACTAATGTGTGTCATGTTTTAAGTATGACTACAAAAAGCATGTTATAATTTATGACTAATAATTTCAATTTATTAATTCAAAATTAATAATTTTTATTAAATTTGAAATAAACAAAATAAGGCCCCTGCCTCCGCCCTCGACTTACCAAGACAATGCCAAACATCGATTTGCGTATTACGTAACATCAGTTGCTACCTTTATTATGTGAATTCGATGAAAATCAGGCTATTTTAATAAAAATATTTAATAATCGTTGTTTTGAAATAAATAGTATTAATCACAGTGTAAACACTAGAAGGAATAACAAAATTGTAACTCCAAGTTTCCGACTGCGCAAAGTAGGTAAACGTCTCCTTTCTGGGTTATGGTATTCGCATGTATAATAAAATCCAACAATTAATTTTGGAATTGTGTCATAATACGTTTAAAGATTTTATTTAAAAAAAGAACATTAGATAAAGCGTATTATTCGGTGCAGGATTACTTAGTCGATAAAGATGTGTGGACTTAGTGGCGCTGTATTTCATGCAAGATATTACTAATTTTGTACTAAAACACAGTTTATATATTATTTTCAAAACAGTAACTGCGGAGTTTCTTGCCGATTCTTCTCTGCAGAATCTACATTCCGAATCGGTGGTAGCTTTACTATTACAAAATAATAATCACTTTAAAGTGTTAATTTGTAAAATGACGATTCGAAGGTGCTCTTGGGGCCTATTTGAATAAAGTTGTTTTTGATTTTGATTTTGAAAAGGACTTACTTATGATCAAATATCAAATCAAGTCAGTATATAATCATCATTTGACTCATATGGCGCACGGCGCTGTGCGCGTGTGTATTACACCTTTGACTTGTTAAACAGTGATTCTGCAGTTACGCTACACTTAACGATGTTTTAAGCAAGTATATAGTAATATAAAGAAAAATAAAACTTGACATTTATTGTCGATATAGAAGACTATATTTTAAATAACGATAAAATAAGAAATTGAAACATGTAACACGCTTTTTTACACGGACGCACTTGTCTGTGCGCAGCCTGCGCATGTCGAAGTTACTGTATTCATATTGAAACATAATTATGTTATATGATAAACACGGAATATTTGAACTACATATAATATACTCTCAGACTTTAAGTAATATAACGTATTAACGTATGTACGTAAACCATATTTATATATATTATTCCAGGCGGCTCGTTGGTCTAGGGGTATGATTCTCGCTTTGGGTGTGAGAGGTCCCGGATTCAAATCCCGGACGAGCCCTGCTTTTAAACAAATACATCTTTAAAAATTTAATAAGTGTAAAATAACTTATTAAAGCAAACGATTTCATTTTCATATCAATATTTTTTTTGTAAAGGGTCAGGTTCTAATATTAGTTTTAAATTTTTAATATAGTTCGAAATATTAACGATCGTTTTGGAATTAGGTTCCTGAAATACCTCCTCACTAGGAAAAAAGCATCAGGAAACACCCATCTAGTGGACAGATACGGCAATAGTAGCTGGTTTAAAACGGCGCAATACCACTATTGTTGTAAATCGGGCCTACTATGTGTACCATTGGATGATCGTCGGTTGACGAAGACGACATTTTATATTAAAGATTATATATTTTTTAATTTATGTAAATCAACATACGATGAAATTGCTAACAATGTCATCAGTGTGTGACTGAATGTAATTGTAGATTTATTTTAACATTAAAGTAATTGAAGTACGTTTTAGAATAACAAAAATCAATATTAGTAGGGTTTATTAACGCAAATGTGCTTAAGTACATGTTTATGTGACTGAAATTCTATTAAATATCTGGACAGATTTTAATGATAACTTTGTATGTGTTTCAGTTATCCTTGGTTGGTTTACCAATATACTGACAACAACTGTTAAATTCTGTAATTTTACATGTCACCTCTGCATTACATACTACAGTACAGTTTTCAATTTAGGTACGATGCAGTGTACACACGGCATATAAGGCTACCTTACTGCTCCTGTGTTCTCCTCATTAATCATATTGTTTATATACATGATTTATACCAAAACTGTCTGTAAATACGAGTAATTGGTTTAAGTGTTGCATTATATATATATATATATATATATATATATATATATATGTATGTATAATTTTGTAAAATTTCGAAATATATAATACATATACTTTTAAGATTTATAATATGAGTAGGTATGCATATGTATAGTACAGTTAAATTTTACGTTGCGCGTAGGTGTACTCGTTATGTTTAATTAGTTAAAAGAAGAAGGAAAAACGAAATCTGATATAGGCTTAGTAGCAGTTAGTATCGAACACCTGAATTTGCGACGGTTTTACAACGCCTCTTTAAATTCAAGAAAAGGCAAAGATTGTGAGGAAATCTGTATGTTTCGAAAGAAACTCTAAGAGATGTTTATCCGCTAACCCGCATGCGTGGTGAATAAAGCACCAATCCTTTTTTAATATCCTATGAAATAGCTATGAAATAGACGATATTAGTACTTTTTACCAACAATCAGAACATATTTAAATAATATTATAATAATATATAAAAAAGTTGTTTATTTTGTAAAATATGATAACTAAATTATTTCCAACTTTAATAGCACAAATAGCACTGAATCAAAATTAATATATAAAAAGTCTAGTTTTACTGCGGTTGACATATTATATATTAAGACGTAATACAATATTTATATAATATAAATTGTGTTTCAGCTTAGGAGTCAAGAGGGGAAATAAAAACAAGCCCGGAGCTACGAGAATGGCGAGTGTCTCGGAGATACGCCCGCGAAATTTACGATTGTAAATAGGGCATTTCATTTGTTTACTTATGGCCGAGTAATTTGTTGAATCCGTATAATTACCGGCATTAAGATGATTCTGTTCCCTCGAACAAAAGGCATGCCAACTTAGGTATTTTAAGTAGGTAATGTTAAAACATTCAAATGTCCGAAATGCAAAGTCGTGTTTGAAAGTGGCTATAAATTGTGTTTTGGGCTGCCATTAAGTGGTTCCCTTTGAATTTGAAAAGATCTTTGTCCTATATTTTATAAGTAACTTTGTAAATAATTTTGTAAATAAATAATTATGAAATATCTTTAGCTATTACTGATAATTATAACATGGGGTTAACTGGTTAAGTAATAGTACGTGGTACACCTCCATTTAATTGTACTGTACTGTAATGTATCAGACTGTAAACAAACCACTACTGAGCGAAGGTCTCTTCTCCATATAGAAGGGTTCTAGCTTAATCCACCACGCTGATCTACTGCGGGTAGGTCGATAATATCCATATCATGAATAATGATCATTACCAGGCGTCCATGATAACAACCGAACGATGGCTTCACGTGCTCTTCGTGGCACAGTAGGGAAGCCCACAAGAATATACACCCAGGCCGGAAACTAATATTTGCACAATTACAAATATCTGCCCCGAGTGGGAATCGAAGCTGCGACTGCCGGCGTTGAGACGACTAGTCGCACTACTACACCAGAACGGTCGTCTATACGTTTAATGTGTTATCTAAATCTAATGTGACATTTCACTTTGAATAAGTATGTTATCGTGTTATTTGTTATTAGTTTTGACATTTTAAAAGTTGTAATATTGTGATATTGACACGTAAACAATTAGCAAATTTAAGAGTAAGGAATTAATGATATTAAACAAATACTGCTTCAAGCCGGTCGCTCTGGAGGTCGACGGGGGAGGCCCACGTTTACCAGTGGACATCCAATGGTTGATATGATGATGATGATGAAATGCTAGTTATCCGGAATACGGACCTAATGTTATCTTTTTTCATTTTTTTATATTTTTCCTGAATGAATAAATATTTTAAGGCATTCCAAAAAGTTTACACGAATATAAATTATAGCTGTGAACCAGTTTAAGGTTGCCAAAAAAAAAAATACATGTAGATATAGTATTGTATAAAAATAAAAAAATATTGTACATATATTAGGATTAAATCGGTCAGTTTGGACTCTCGTCTCAGGGACTAGAAATACTAAGTCTAGTTTTGAGTACTTATTTGTTTACATTTGCTGGGTAAAAACGCCTGTATGTAACAATCGAATATATGAAAAAAAAAGGTATAGGCTCATGTAAGCCTGTAGAGGTAATACTAACATTAAAAAAAAAAATACATGAAAATATGTAATTATTTTTCAATCAATACTAACTTGATTCATGTACACTTAGTATAAATTCCCACCAGATCATTATATTGAGTCTCCACCGAGCTACATTAGTTGAAGGAATCGTTTGCGATTGATAGGAACCGAAGCGATCCTTTAGAGGAAAAATGTACCGGCTAATGATTTGCTAACGACGATGTTTATTTATATTTTAATGCATCGAGGGTACAGATTATTTCCTTTGAGGGTTTTTGATCGAGATGTTATAGGATTCGCTCGGGTCGACGATTTCTCGTTTATTAAATACGTACGTTTGTTTGTTGGTATACATATATAATTATACTAGATCGTGTTTTTTAACATTTATTTATAATATTCTTTATATCACTTTAAAAATATTTACAGTAATTAGTATAACATGTTTATGTTAACAAAGGTGGACTTATCTCTAGAAGAGATCTCTTCCAGCCAACCTGCGGTATTAAGAGATTATATCATGTGGTGAATAGGTACTAGTCTAGGCAACATGTGTCATTTTAGTCAAACTTTTTCAACAGTCTGAAAATTATGAGTGAGGTGTTAGTCGATTAGAAATGGCATCTATATGATTTTTGAAAAAAATTAAGGTCTGCTTGCAAAAATTGCAAAAGTTATTAACAATTAACTAAAAAAAGGGGTTTAGTTTTTTTGCAAATATCTCAAAAACTAATTAAGATTTTTCAAATTTAAATAAAAGATTAAAAAAGAAGAGGAAATTTTCTAAAAAAAAATCTCAACTACCAGAACTGTAGCAATAATATTTATAATTTTCCCAGAGGGATCAAAATACGCCCTGAAAACGGGTGCTTTGGTTTGCGTAACCTATGCCCACTTTGCAAACTTTATTAATAAAAAATATTTTAACATATTAAATATAAAATTTAAAAGATAAAAAATTCAGGGGCTTACTGGATAGATGAAAGAATAATAATCCAACTGAATAAAAATTTTATCACAATTTTTCAATTAGTTACGCAATACTTAATTAATAACTTTTTTCTGCTTGAACTCATATGAACATTGCAGGTGTGATAATTCTTAAAATATAAATTAGAGATTTTGTTCTCCCTTGGAGCAATTATTGAAAGGCTTCAGAATAAATTCCTATTGGAAAAATTAAAAAAATATATATATATTTTCCAGTTTTATATTAATGTTTAGTTGTTGCAAAATTAAAAAATTAACGTAATCTTAGAAAAAAAAATTACATTAAATAATTATATCAAAATTACAATACAATAACATGTTACAATATCTTTTGTTTCATGTTTACAAATCTTCATATATTTGTAGGTAGGTATCGAAAACGTTCGTGATCAACAAAACACATGAGTAAAGAAACAGAATTCTTTACTCATGTGATCAAAGTACCTTCTTTTAATGGAATAAGAGAATAAAAAGGCTTGATTACATTGTTAGCCTCATTTCTAATTATAACGTCAATCGGCTCGTTGGTCTAGAGTTAGTCTATCCACAGATACAAAAAAGTGACGTTGAGCATAGATATTCATATTAATAGGCTACATTAAGATACATCTAAATGCAGAAAATATATGATAATGGTACATCCATTAGAGCAGTAGATTGGTATCTAATATCAAATATCAAATAATTTAATCAATTGGAATCCTTAGTATTAAAATCTGAGACCGAACTTTCGCATTTAAAAGCTCAGATTTATAAACAGCAGCGGTGGTCGCGAATGGGAAATCTTGAGATAATGAGCCTACCAGAGACCAAAGGCGAATCACCTAGTTATATTGTTATCAGCATCGCAAAATATGGAGGAGTTAACTTAAGGGCCAAAGAGATCGAAAATGCCACCCGTGTACAACGAATGCAGTAAAAATCAGGAACACCTAAATTAATTGTTGTCAAATTAAATCGTAACTTAAAGAAGTCCATACTATCAGAATTAAGAAAATGCAGAGGTATTAACACTACAAATACCCGTATAGGAACCGCCAAGCATCGACTTCTATATTCGGCAATGACTGATCGATGAGTGGCTTACAATTGTTGGCCCTTGATCGAGTATTACAGTAATGTGCCACTATTGTCAGAATGATTACTACAAATGACTAGTACAAAATACATAGATATGTAAATGAAAATATAACAAATATTCCTATTATAAATTACTTAATATTAAATATAAATAAAATAAAATAGTTAAAAGATATAAGCATTTAATAGATTTAAAAAAAGAATAATAATAAAACTTAATCAAATCGTCGCATGCTTTTAAATGTTGACTGTGATGTAACTTTATTATGTTTAATGGCAAACTGTTCCACTTTCTATGTGCAAAAAATCTTGCAGACCCGCTGTTAATTATATGTGACAAATCTATCAATTTGTTCGGTACTTTTCCAAACTAAATGAATAGAAGCATAACTAAGTCATAAATTTTTTTTTCCTATTTCAATATTGAATACTTACTGTAATTAAGATGTTTGAAAAAGTAGTTTACAAAGCAATTGCAACAACTATTCATAAAATCCCATTAGAGCAACATGGTTTTTATGACTATGGATAATAAACAACAAATAGATGAAATATATACGGATTTTCAGAGTGACCTGGTAGATGTCAACAATTATTACAAACGCTCGAAGGTCATAATCAGGGGTGAGTTGCATAGATGGTTTCTCTCTTTTATATCAAAACGACGCGACGTAAAGCCTTTGCTATAGGCAGTTCCCATAGTTATATATATTCCCATACTTTATATACGCAACGTCAGTCACGTTATCTACTGGGTCAGTTGCTATAGAATGCCTATTTATAATATATATATATATATATATATATATATATATATATATATATATATATATATATATATATATATATATATATATATATTGTAGATGTTTTAGACATTCTCGTTTCCTACTTTTTGTCGCTGATAAGAAAATAAATACTCGTAGAGTAATAAATAAAAAATTAAACAAGTGCGAGTCGAACTCGTCCATGAAGGGTCCCGTAGCAGCAAATAACATCATATAAAAGTTCTTGTAGTTCGTTGTAACTTTGATCGATGTTTTAATAATAGTGTATTTTTTTATTTATTTTTTATTTAAAAAAAAAACTAGTTACTAGATCTCTTTCAAACTAATTTTTGATGGACGTTTGCATAGTAATGTACATCATATATTTTTTTTAGTTTTATCATGCTCTTATTTAAGAAGTTACGGAGGGGGGGGACAACACACGCTTAACCACTTTGGAAGTATCTCTCGCGCAAACTATTCAGAATCACAATTATCAATACTTATCGGATCCAAAAACAATTATCGATTATTATCGAATAACACACAGAAATTATCGATAATTATTGGATCGCACAAAATTATCCATAATTATCGAATCAAAATTATCGAATTACACACTTATCAATAACTATCGAATGAAAAATTATCGAGTACTTACAAATTATCGATCATTATCGCACACCCCTACTAACGGCTTGTCACACTCGTACATGTTTAAACTTGTTTGTCTCGACGAGTGATAACTCGAGTCCAAGTGAACTCGATTCAATATTTTTTTCACTCGAGTATGATTCTTTCCGTAGTCAACTCGAGTCACTCGAGTAAAAGTGACTCGTGTCGCATCACTAGCATAAAGTAGATTCGCGACTTTATGTTTGGGTCTAAACCATTATCATGTTCATGTATATCTGAAGTCTTGTTTTTGTAATATAAATATGAAATCTTATTTTGGCTTTTGTTACTGTTACGTAATGTCTTATGTAATAAGTTATGTCCCCAAACTGTTAGATTAACGAATTATTAAATAATTAGGAAACGTAATACGGACGAGACTGCGTGCGTTGCTTAGTGTTTTTATTCATAATTTCATAGATTTAAACGAGAAAATACTTATTACGAGCATATCGGTTCACGGCATCGTATCTTGAAATTATTCAAGATTCACATCTGCGCCCGCTACGCTTTGGAAAATAATAAAGTCCCGTTTAAACGCAATTCGTATGAGATACAACGAATGAGGCGTAATAAAATGTATTAGAAAACGTATTTTGAATAGGAAATATTCGCGAATGAACGAATACGTTCGACTCGTTCGAGATAATTCAAGTATGTAATTTGTAATTTATGTTAAGTTATATTTATTTGAGAGCTTTCGTATATTTTTTAGTGATAAATTGAATATGCATACGTAATAATTTTATTCTTAATACTATATATAGGTATGAGGCATTCCATGCCAACTCGTCCTACCAATGGATTTTGCATCTTCGATTTCGCTGAAATTTTGTCACTTTTTTGTACTCCTAGAAACAGGTTTTGATGAAACTTAATTTTTTTTTTAATTTGAAAAAATCATAAAAACCTTTTTCTAGGGGTACAAAAAAGTGACCAAAGGCCCTTGCCAGATAAGCCGGGAAAAAATGCCCCCAAAGCAATCGGGCTAATTTTTTTTTCTGAAATACCTTATACTATGGACAACATCTCAGCCCAGTTTCAACTCTGAAATATCACGCGTTTTTGAGTAAAAAAAAAAAAAAGTTTTTTTTTTTTGAAATCCATTTTTCTCCGAATCTACTTGACAATATTTAAAAAAATGTTTATGGGTTTTAAGATATCACTAACTAGTATTCCTAGAAAAATTCGCTCGATAATCGGGTAAGTTGGTCATAGGTAAAAATGCAATTATATTTTAAAAAAAATTTTTTTTAAGCCAAAAACGTATGGTACACCTTAGTTTTTTTTTTCACGAATTACTCTAATATTGATCTACAACATATATTTTTTTAAGATTTTTAAAAATATTAGACGATAGTTAAAAAAAATTAAATATAAAAAAAAAAAATTTTGCCTTAAATTCCTTAAGTAGGTACAGTCATGTAATTTTTTTATACATTATCTCTTCGTCTCAGTTTACAAAATATATTTTTTTCATACTTTAAAAAAATATTAGATGATTGCAAGGATCATTAAACTTGTTTTTTAATCAATTTTTTCAACTTGTTTGTACTTAATTTTTTTCTTCTAGAGTCATTATTTATTGCTCTGCTCTTGAATAATTATTTTATACATATATTTAACAATATTAAATCTTTTAAACAACAATAATAAATAAACAATCAATTAATTATCATCATCACTATCTTCATGGATTACAAAAGTAATACTTTCTGTGTTGAATGAACGACTCAATTTTTATGCAGGTCTAGGAATTTTTGAAAGGTATCGGCCATATGATAAATGATAAATAATTGCTAAAATAATAAAAATAAAAATAATAATAATAATAAAGTTCGTAATTACAATATTATATAACAATTTGTGGATAGAGAAGTATTATTTTTGCCTAAACATTAAAAACAATTGCAGAGTGATTGACATAAATCATATTAGACGCCAAGCTGACAAACCTGAAGTAAGTAAATGATTCACAAAGTGAGCTGATGAGTTTGCCTGGCAGGTAGCATTGCAAGCAGAGACGGGAAAATTCAATCTGGCACAATTTTTCGAGTAACAAGAATTTTTGGAATTTCGTTGTTTGAAAGATTTAATGAAATGAAATGAAATGAAATGAAATGAAAATATTTATTTCGTCATAAGGTGATTTTACACACTTAACGAATGTAAAAAAAAAATCATTTAACACAAATACTTCAAATTATTACAAGTTAATGTCTCGGTAGACATAACATTACTATTATATTATATTATAAATATATTGTTAAATAAAAGGTAAAAGACCCAGTTATTGATATTGGCCTAGTTATTGACACTTGCAATTTTATTTTAATTAAAAAAAAATACATTAATAAATACATTTTTTGAATTATTTTTAAGATAATTGATTTTTTGAGAACATTTTATTTTTTTAATTAGAATAAAATTGCAAGTGTCAAACAACTAGGCCAGTTTCAATAACTGGGTCCTTTACCTTATGTATAAAATAATTATTCAAGAGCAGAGCAATAAATAATGACTCTAGAAAAAAAAAATTAAGTACAAACAAGTTGAAAAAATTGATTAAAAAACAAGTTTAATGATCCTTGCAATCATCAAATATTTTTTTAAAGTATGAAAAAAATATATTTTGTAAACTGAGACGAAGAGATAATGTATAAAAAAATTACATGACTGTACCTACTTAAGGAATTTAAGGCAAAAAAATTTTTTTTTATATTAAATTTTTTTTAACTATCGTCTAATATTTTTAAAAATCTTAAAAAAATATATGTTGTAGATCAATATTAGAGTAATTCGTGAAAAAAAAAACTAAGGTGTACCATACGTTTTTGGCTTAAAAAAAATTTTTTTTAAAATATAATTGCATTTTTACCTATGACCAACTTACCCGATTATCGAGCGAATTTTTCTAGGAATACTAGTTAGTGATATCTTAAAACCCATAAACATTTTTTTAAATATTGTCAAGTAGATTCGGAGAAAAATGGATTTAAAAAAAAAAAAACTTTTTTTTTTTTACTCAAAAACGCGTGATATTTCAGAGTTGAAACTGGGCTGAGATGTTGTCCACAGTATAAGGTATTTCAGAAAAAAAAATTAGCCCGATTGCTTTGGGGGCATTTTTTCCCGGCTTATCTGGCAAGGGCCTTTCAGCGAAATCGGAGATGTTCAAAATACATTGGTAGGACGAGTTGGCATGGAATGCTCCATATACATATTAGATTTTTTCGAATCGTACCTAATTATGTAATTTAATAATTTTTATTAAATTATATCTATTATAGATTTTAATTACACCAACTGATATGGTTTTTAAAATTATGAGAGAAATAAATAGTCACTCGTAAAATAATTGCTTGTAAGTTTCGCTATGAGCGGTCCTTAGTTGCAAGGTAAACACGGCGTGGGCTATAGACGATAGGACTCTGTTCCGCGAACTCGTAATACCTCAACAAACATTATGGAATATCAATTTTATATTCGCACGGTCACTACGTATTTGCTTAAGGGTGAGTTTGGACGGGATCAGCGGTGGATGCGACTCGGCCGCGGTCAAAAAGCAAGTCATATTTCCATAGAAATTAGAATTATCAGAAGTATCGTATTTTTAAAATTAAATTCATATTATTTAAAAGTTGCTAAGAGTCAAATAGTAAGTATATTATTGGTCTTAAAAAACTCAAATTTACCAAACTTGAACCATTTTTTTGGCTTTTAGTTTATATTATACATTAAGGTATAATTAAAGGAAATTTATTTTTCAAATATACATAAATATCAATAAATTATTATTAATTAAAATTACGTAAGTACTTTATAAAAATATTTTTACCATTAAATATTTAAATTAAGAAACCAATAAATAACGTTGGGTTAATATGTAAAATATATATATTTTTGAGGCCTCTATAATATTGTTAATTCGCGGTAGTTACCTGTAAAAGCAGGTATTCATGCGGGGCGAATTTCCCGGAATCCGGCGATGATCCGGCATCGCTATACCGTTTCAAGTTCAAGAATTATATTTAATTAAAATTTTAACGTTTGGTAATAAAGTCCTAAATAGTTTGCATTTTTAATAGGAGATAGGACATATATCTTCTTTGTTTGAAATAGTTACCTCGATAAGATTGATCGAGTGGGGTAAGGCGACCAGATTATCTGGTAGGAAAAAATCAATGACTTGTCGAATTCGTCGCATTCTAAATTTGATCTTTAGATTAGACATAGATGTTCGTTATAGATTCTTACGTGCAGATCAAATCATGAACATTTTAATTTATATTATATTTTAGGTTAATGTTAGTAATATATTAGGTATATATGGAGAAATATGAAATACATATAGTTAATTTTTAACTGGATTAGTCTTACATCTGTACTAATATTATAAAGCTGAAGAGTTTGTTTATTTGTTTGTTTGAACGCACTAATCTCAGGAACTACTGATTCGTATTGAAAGCCCATTTACCGAGTAAGGCTATAGGCTATATAACATCACGCTACGACCAATACGGGCTGAGCAATAATAAGAAATGTTACAAAAACGGGATAAAATAATCTTTTTTGAGAGCTCCCTTTTGCGTCCTTTTTTATTTGTCTTCTCGAGACATTTTTTAACTATAGTTCCTCTTTTATAGTAAATATAACATCACTCTTTTACTGACAATTTTTGAAAAATAAAAAAAACTCAATAATACGTTGAACGACCCAGGAATCAAACCTGAGACCCCTTGCTCGGCAGTAACGCTTGCGACCACTCGACAGTCGACCAACGAGGCGGGCACCTACTCTTAGAGTAATTGTTGAAAAAATTATAAGTACGTTTTTCCCTCAAATTAACGCGGTTGAAACTGCGGGGCACAGCTAGTGAAAGATATTTAGGTTCAACGAATTAAAAATTCTTTATAAAAGCAACACAATCCAAAACAATTACCTTAGAATTTTTGTTTGTCTTTCTGTCTGTTTATATTTTTGTTCCGCTATTAATTGGATTACTATTGTGATCCTAATGGTCTTATTTATTTAATTATATAAAATCTGGTTTATTCTTGATGTAAATCTAGTGGATTTGTTACTCTATAAAAATGATTGTAATGAAATTGTTAATAATAAACAATGCAGACAATGCCGTGAGCACCAGCTAGTATTGTACGAGTACGCATTTGTAAGAAGTTTTTTTTTTTTTGAGGATTTAAAGTTATAAAATAGTATTGTTTGCGTAAAACAAAAAAAAAAAAAAAAACAAAGTTATAAACATAAATTGTTATTATAACAATAGACAAGATAGTAAAAACACAACAGGTTTTACCTGCATCTAATAAAAAGTAACGGTAGTATTTTTTTTTTAATTTAACAAACGTTACTTGCACATGTCTTTAGAATAATGTTTTAGAGGTATATTATCTCCAGATTTGTTTCCAAACAACGTCAAGGGATTATCTTAAGCCCTAAGATTAGCTTCAGTGAAATTTTAAGCGGATATTGAACTACAGAGTTCTTTTATTATTAACTGAAAAAAAAATGTAAGCTTAAATTATAAAGAACGACATTTAAAACTGACTGCACAAAAGATAGTAAGACAAGAAAGAAAACGCAAGAGTAAGGTTTATAATTATGTCAAATAAAATCTCATTAAATACTTTGTTACCTGAACGGGCATTACTACAAATCTTACGTTAACTTGTACATTATTCATAGGATATATAATATTATTCAAGTAATCAGTATTAAAATAGTATCTATTTTACATACTATATTTTTATAAAAAATATCTGAGGTTGAAAAATTTTATTTCTTAAAATTTATAACAATTTACTTAAGAAACATACTCGTATCTTAAGACTTACACTATCGTATACCTAATATTATTACGATAACACTTAAGGCGTGATACTACCTATCAGTTTCCGCGTATTCATTCTTAAAAAAAAGTACGTTTAAGGTTTGTATATTATAATTGACACAAAAAATTTATTATTCAACAAAATTTGTAACCTACCCTCATGTGGCGACAATAGACGACACAGCGACAAGCAATGCAATTTACATTGACGCCGCGCAGTGCGTAAAAAATGGTTCTACAACTTATTTAAATTCTATAAAGATGTTATTGTATGATAGTGTAAGATATGTATCTCAAATAAGTGTAATTGTAATTATTTTTGAGATTGTTTTTACACTATAATATCTGAAAATATTACGTTTTGACTTTTTTTTTACGAATCGATGGCAACGAAACTTTTTCGAGCACAGAGCGACCAAAACAGGTAAAAGTCGAAAATGAGTGACATTTCATTAATAATAATCCTAAAACTCACCGTCGATGATCTCCAGCTCACAGCGGGTTGCGAAGACGAATCATATCTATCTAAGCCGAAGTTAGAACTCTACTCCATTGCGATAAGGTCGAAAATAATTGTAACATATTATAGATCAGTACTATGAATGCCACAGATAGTAAGTTACCCGTTTTGGCGTTTTTTGGATTATTGATGATTATACAATTACTTGACGTTATGTTCGTGTGTTTTTACGTGAGATGAACGTTAACAGACTCTTGAATGATTTTATATTTCTAAAGATTTTCGATGTTGTTTTAAAGTTAAAATTAGCAAAGATAAGTAAGTATAAAATATTTAGGAAATATTTGGTGATAAATTATTATTAGACACCAGAATCGCTTTTATACAGTTTACTACATATTAGAAAGGTTTCATAACGGTCGTGTGTCACAGTCTTGGTTTTTTTTTTTTTTTTTTTTTGTGACGCAGGGGAATCCATTTACGGATGATATCCAGGACGCCCGGGTCGGCAATCCTAGAACTATGTCGGACTCGACACTTTGGGAGTGCAATACCGTACTAAACCCCTGCGGGAGCCTTCAGCCGCTTTAATTGGAGGGTCCCGGATCTGCAGGCAACAGGATCTCTCCAGCGACAGGCTGGCCTCGGCGAAAAGGCCAGACTTCTCCTCCATGGGGACTGTCCGGCTAACCTCTGAACAGTCCCGACGACGCCGTGTCTAGCAGGACCGGGTTCCCATCCCGGCCCGACACGTGCACAAGGGCGTTACTGGAGGCGCATTAAGTAGCGCCTCCTACGCACCCCCATTCGTCGCCCGCGGATGGAGGCCACGTCGGCGGCCTCCTCTCTCCTCCGCTCGTCGGCCTCCTTCTGGGACATTACTGTCTCGCAGAAGGAGACCATCGCCTTCCAGGACTCGTCGTCGCCGAGCATAGCGGTGATGATGCTCGGGAGCGACAAGTCCCCTCCGAGGACCGACGTCAGACCTTGACGCAGCGCCGCCCATCTCGGGCACACCTCGAGGGTGTGCTGGGCAGAGTCCACCGCCGCGCCACAATCGTGACATTCAGTCGTCGGCTCCCTCTGGGCCGTCCGGCACAGATAGTCACCAAAGCAACCGTGCCCGGTGAGAACCTGCGTCAGACGGAAGGTGAGGGGCTTGCGTTTTCGACGCATCCACCGCTCAAGGACCGGGCGAATGGCAGCCGTTACGCGTGTGCCGTACGGCTGCCCCGCCAGGTCCTCCCCCCACCTCCGCATAAGCGCTTCCTGCCCTATCCGACGCACCCGTAGGATTCCGTCCAACGTAGGGTTCTCACCAAGAGCCCTCCTACCCGAGACGTAAGAGTAGGTCTCGGCAAGAACCTCCGCCACGAGTTCCCACGGGGGGTCGCCGGCTAGAGCAGTAGCTGCAGCACAGTCTTGGTATTCTAATTATCGGTAATAGCATATTACATTACATTTGTAACATTCTGTTAAAACATCGGGTAGTTATAATATTCTTGAAACTCCACAATACTACTTATGTTACATATTCGGATAAAAATAAAATTAATATAATAAATTATATAACACAAAAGTTTTAAAAATTAATCAATTCTGTAATTAATACGTGGTAATTACAGAATATAAACAACAAAGATTTCTCTTTATATTTATGACATTACTATAAATAAATAATTTTATACTTTGAGTAAATATATGATTTAAAATACAAATTACACATACGATTTGTTACCTAGTTGTTTTTTACCTTTGTTAAATAGTAAATTTTTAGATCAGTTAAGAGCGTCTATCATATCTTAATCTTTTACCGTAACTACCAAGATAACAAAATTCTATTGAAGGGAAAATACCTCACACGCCTCCCCGAATTATAATTAGTACAAAGTATTCAAAGTTTTTACAAAAAACTAACTAATTAGTATTTACAAATTTCAATGTACATTACGTTTGACAGAAGTCCAAAGTGAAGAAATTAGATAATAAAAGATGCGGTCTCTTTAAGGGACTTTTTGCGAGAATTTAGAAATTTATTAAAAGAAAAAAAAAACACCAGAAGTCGAAGAAACTACAAAAGGTTTTACGAACCGATATTGGTGTTTTGTAAAGTCAGTAAAATAAACAAGACATTATAGCAATTACTATTGTTGTCAGTCATAAAACAGATCAGTCGTATAATCTATACAAATAACGTAAAGTTTAAGAGTTTGTTTGTCTGTTGTTTTGAGTTAGCTTTTGTTTATAGGTAAAATGATATCGAAAAGGCCTTTTACCAGCAGCGACACGCTTACAGGCTATTCGGTTCGGTAGTTCTTTCAATGAAATTTTTTTTTTTAATTAGCTTAGGAAGGTATAATCCAGAGATTCCCAAAGTGGTAGACCCCTTGAGGTCGAAGTCAGTTTTTCAGGGGTCGATATAAATGAAAACTGATTTTGGGGGTCGATAAGTTTTAAAAATCGATCCCTATTACATAATTGACTTTCAAGATACTGTATAAGTTGTGTTACGTGTACCAACTTGTTATAAGAATAACTAACATATTTTGACTTGCTCTGTATTTACGCGACTTAACACGAATAAAATCATGATCAAGTTTAAGTTCTACACACTCCTGATATTTTACTATAAAATAAGCTTTCACTTAGGTTGAAAGTTCATTTACGTTTTGAAATTCGTTGAAGCTTGAAATGATAATACACTCATCTACTAATTTATTACAAAAGATTAAAAACTAATTATATATCTGAATAAAGTGATTGAAAAATAATTTACAAAATCCTTAGTTACCGCTAATAGCGTAACCATACATTTCTGCAGTTTATGAAAAAGTAAACCAGAGACAGGGTAACTACCAAAAAACGTTTTAAAATTTTTTCTAAGTAGGTATACCTACCTATTTCAAAATTACTTTACAAAAGTTGTTACCTAAAATTATAAATGTTCAGTTTTCTTTGTTTTGGTTTTTTCGCTGATTGGTAACTTACTCGTATAGAATTTTTCTATACTACAGTATCTATATCCAAGTTTATCAATAAGTAAGTTTGTGAGCATGCCTAAAAAACATCCAGTACATAGGTGTGATAAAAATATTCTCTGGTGCAAAAATTCTTTTATTATTGTTTTTTTTCTTTTTTTTTTTTAGTTGGGAACATGCCATTTTTATGAATCTATCCTCATTTTGAAGTTATTCTTTTTAAATTTCATTTCCTTATTTGGATTCGTTACGGATTCTTACACTATAACATTGAACAAGTAGTGACAATTTAAAAAAATGGATAAAATCGAATAACTTGCTGTGGATTAAGCACTTTAATAAGAAAGGGTTAGGTTAGGTTAACACCAAAATAAATTTATGAACAAATCAAATTTAGGAGAATCTGGCCCTTAGTATGCTTTTGTAAAAAAGTGGGTAACGCAGTTCAAACGTGGTAGAGAAAGTGTCGAAGGTGACCCACGTAGCGGTCGAAGATCGACGTCTAACACGGACGAAAACATTGTGATTTAATTTTCTCTGACCAGAAATTGACTTTTAAGGAGATAGCTGACACTATTGGCATCTCATCTGAACGAAAGTACCACGTAATTACCACTGAGCTGCACTTTTCAAAGGTGTCTGAGCAGTGGGTGTCTCGGCTGCTTTCAGTTGAACAAAAACGTATTCGATCAACGATTTCTCAAGACTGCTGCTGGCTGACCCAACTGAATTTGCTAAGAGATTTGTGACTATGGATGAAACTTGGGTACATCACCTACTACTCCAGAGGTAAAAAATAAATGTAAACAATGGAAAAGACCAGGATCTCCAGCTGCGAAAAGAGCTAAAGTGGTTTTGTCGGCTGTCGGAGTGATGGCGTCAGTTTTTGAGTTGCGAAAGGGGGTAATCATGGTGATCTACTTAAAAAAGGTTCAAACAATAAACTTGGTTTATTATTGTAATATTCTTGTGACGTTTACTTGAATTAATTAAAGAAAAACGTCCTGGATTAACACGTACAAACGTTTTGTTTCATCAGGATAATACGCGAGTTCACACATCAGTCGAGACTATGGCAGAAATCCATCAGTGAGGCTTCGAAAATGACGAGGTTAAGGCTGATGTCGACGCATAATTTGAAGGTATGGACAAAGATTTTTTAAAAGCTGGTATAGAAGCCGTACCCGGACGATGCAAGAAGTGCATTTGGGGGAGAATATATTGAAAATAAATAATAAATTCCTATCTTTTCATTTTCCTGGTTATGCTACGAACTTTTCACGTACCCCTCATAATTTGCACACTCTTGCCCAAAATACTTTGGGAATCCCTGGTATAAACGAACAGTTATTTTCGGCCTTTTATAGTCACTAAACTTACTTCTGAACAATTAACAATATGTGAACATTTGAAATATACTACACTTATAGTGATATTGACAACAATATAAAATCGATATGGGAGATATTCTGTATTCTCATAACCCAAGAACATTGCTTACATTTTTTTTGCATTTTCACAGATCACTTTTTTGCAGATCACTTTGAAGGTGTATTTTTAATAGTATTTTGGCACATTGGTACTAGACAATAGCTATGAAATAGTCCTTTAGCAGAAAACCTTACATAATTGCATCCATATCGTAAACAAAACAAAAGGCGGCAGGCATGTGATGTCATCCAAAGCGCGCGAACAATGGCACTGTTTAAAAATGACAAATTAAATCGATGATTTATACCTATATTATTTTAAGCCGTTAAAAAAATTATACATAGTCCCCATTCTTGTATATATAATAAACGTGTCTTTAAAGAAATATACAGAAATACTTATTATGTATGTAAGGTTGATGGCAAAGGTGGGACCTATCTCTAAAAGAGATCTCTACCAGTCAACCAATGGCTATGAGAAAGAGTGTCGTAAAGCGGGACATACAATTCAAAAGATACTAAATTTAAAGAAAAATAACTTGACTAAATAATTATTTAGTCTAATTATTTTATTATTATATTCTTCTATTTATTAGTTTATTCATATATACATAAAGATATATATATATAATGTCTTAATTTATAATTATCCTTGGATATTATTGTGAACAGTAAAACTATAATGGAGTTGCTCTGAAAAGAGTTTTTATTTAATCATATAAACTACTTTTACAAAACATCATTAAATACTAAATTAATTACAATCTCACCTGAAAAGAGAAACAACATTTAAAGCTATTGTTTCACCAGTTCTTTTTAATCACTATTATTTAAATATTTAAATTACAATATAATTCTCTCAATCGGTTAATATGAAAAAAACAGCTCCATAGCAACCAATTCACAGATAAATTATACATTAAAGAAATATTATAAATTATACTAATAACATGGAATTATTATGTACTACGTTGGACGTAGTACATAATAATTCCATGATAAATAACTACTTAAATGAAGTGTCAGGTACTTTATTTACATAATATATAAAAAATAATAACATATAAAATTCATAAAATTATCTTTATATAAATTATATATCTGAATTATAATATTAAATATTTATATATTATGTAGTTAAAAGTATACTATACTAATTAGTACATATAAAAATATACATTAATACATAAATATATATACCTACTGAGTAAAAACATTACTTAACCAACCAGTCGTATAGTTTCATTTTAAGTTTCGAAAATGGCAAATGGAAAAGAGACAGACGTGATTGCATCGGATTCATGTTGCAGATTGCCCTGATACACTTTTTTTTTTAATTAGGAAGGATTTCATATCTGAACCACTATCAAAACCCAATTAAAACGCCGTAACGATTATTGGATTCAACGTACCCATGATATGCCAATAACGCTGTGCTTTGGTCAGCAATTTTAATCGACTTCAAAAAAAGGAGGAGGTTCTCAATTCGTCTGTATTTTTTATGTATGTGTGTTACCTAATAACTTTTTACTGAATATACCGATTTTGATGATTCTTTTTATATTTGAAAGCTGATGTTTGTCATGTGATTTCATTTAAATTTGAGCGGGATCTGATGAGTAGTTTTTAAGTTATCCCTAATAATGCGTTGATTATGTTCTTATTCTATTACTTGTCGATATAAAATGAACAAAAAAACTGTATAGAATGGTTTGGAAGAGCATCCCGTGGTTCCTTTGTAGTTTGGTGATGTTCTGATGAAGATCTTCGGAGACATGCAACGGAACTCTTCAATAAATGACAGCCAATCTGCCGTGGGTGAGGCAATCACATATGCATCATATATGCATTGTTTACACAATCACACAAAACACATCATCACGCCTGTTGAAGTCGGTTTTTGTTTTGTTAAAATTTTAATTATTGATATCTAATACAAATATATTGATTTTTTTACACAATAATGTAATGTGAACAAAATATATTCCCAAAAAACTTCTTTTTGATACTCGTTCTATACGTTCATTTGCGCATTTTATGGGTATTTTTAAACGTCATTTTTCTGTTTCTTAGCATCATATATTTAGTTTTTCATATATTTAAATACAAATAGTTCATTTTAGCTTTTCATACACGTCATTTAAAGTTTTATTTATTTATTCGTATAAGTAGTTTTGCATTAATTTTAATAGTTATTTATTTATTTATACTTTAATGCACAATATGTTATTGACTTGTAAAAAATTATTGTACAAGTCAGTAACGTATTGTGCATAATTTGTGCGGGTTTAATTCTAAAAGCATTCTCTACCAGCTAACCTTGGGACGTACCTACAAGAGTGAAAGTTTGTAGGTGTCCAAAATTGAAAACAAAACGAATTCATACTTATAAAAAAGGCAAAAGAAGATACCTAATAAAATAAGTAACAATCATACCTCTATATATACATACATAAACAGATATATAGATACTGTTCTCTTATATTTACGCAAATTTTACTCATTTAATTCAAAGTCTATATCGGATTTTATCGCGTTTATTTAAAACTTTACAGTTTAACAATATTTTTAAATTATTTCCCGACGTTTCGGACATTTATATTAGTGGTGGGTGTCTCAATAAAATTATTCGGACACCCACCACCTCAGTCCCCCGAATTTAAAAATATTGTTAAACTGTAAAGTTTTAAATAAACGCGATAAAGTTCTATATAGACTTTTAATTAAATGAGATATATAGATACCAACATACATACATACACACTTAATACTTAGCAAGCTGACGACAATGATGACACAGCTATAAAGTGTTCATTGAGTTAATAATAAGTATTACGTTAAATATTATATAAATTATTAAAATAAGAAAATTAACACTCATTCTTAACAGCCCACAGTAGGTAGATAATCCTGTGGCGGGAGTGTCTATACACATAATATATAGATACACAAGAGTCCATACAACAAACATTTGTCCCATACAAACATTAATCATAAGCAGGAATCAAACTCGCGACTGCTAGCGCAACAGTTATTTGCTGTAGCCACTGTGCAAATCCGTCATCGAGCTTATCTTACTAATATTATAAATGCGAAAGTAAGTTTGTTTGTTACGCTTTCACGCGTAACCAAATTAATCGATCATCATGAAACTTTGTACACATATTTTTGGAGGTATTTGAAGTAATATAGGATACTTTTTTTTTGGTCGCGATAACCGACATTAACGCGGGCGAAGCCGCGGACAGAAGTTAGTTATTTATAAATAGACTTAAGTCCGGTTCCTATATTCAGAAAACGATTCGATCTCCTTATAAATATAGCTATGTAAGTACTGATTGTTGATATAATATCAAATAAATAGTTTTTATAGGGAATATTTTGCGTCACAACTCGCTTGAAATAGGACGGTGCGAAAGCAAAACGGGCTACAGATTATTATTTCTAAAATACTACTAAGACCATAGTGGTGCAAGTAATAGTACACCAACCAGGTTGGTGATGGGAAGCAGCGTGACCTTATCCTGCTACAAGACACTAAGCTCGCTAATAGGTAGTAGGTGGGCCTGCCAAGCGTGACGAGTATTGGAAAACCCCACAGATCATAGTAGAGGCTTATATTCAGCAGTGGATATCCAACGGCTGATGTAGTAGTAGTAGTAATAGTTACTAATTGATAATAATCTCAAGTAATAATTATTTTTAAGTAACAAGTTGTCTCAATTGAATATTCTCATGTAAAGATTATGAAAATAATAACTTTAAAAGATGCCAACATCTGAAGTACATATTATTAATATATAGATGCACCTAATATGTAATTTAAAGCAAATATCGCGTAGCAGCTTTATATCGGAGGTAGGGTGGTTCCCCCTCCTTGTCTCACAGTAAAGCTCTCCTTACGCGGAGATTAGAATAAAGTCTACACTAACTAGCTAAGGTAATGTAATTTTATTTTTACTTCGTTAATGATTATGTTGAAGAAAATGTTTTATAGAAAATAAATATACTTTTTTTTTTTAATTAAAATTCTATTTTACCTATCTTTTGTGTTAATTATAAATAGGTGAGTTGAATTTTTATTTAATTATGTCCTAAATGTAAAACTGATTGTATTTTTTACAGGTTCCATCAAATTATATTAGTTTATGAATGTGTGTAAAGACTGTAACTTAGATCATGCTGCATATGTATGTGTTGTGTCGACGTCGACGGCTCTAAGTGGTTCGGATTCTATATGTGACGTCACGAACCAGAGTTACCGGTGCTTATCTGTGACGGCCGGATGAGCGTGTTGCGTCTCGGATAGATAACGGTACAATGAGCCAAGTCTGCCGGTGGTCGCCGCATCGACCGGTGGGCGTGGCGCGACCCCGCCCCCCGCCAGACAGAGAGAACCTAATCTACGGATAAAGGATAAACCTAACCCGGACACACCCGTATTGGAGGAGGCTTTGCCGAATGCCGACGCCTAGCGAATGCTATTGGTATCTCGGATATAGGCGGATTAGGATATGTAAGAAGATTCTATGTAAAATTTCACTTTCAGCGCTTCAGTTTGTTAGAAATAAAGTGGAGTATCCCAGATTCGCATTTTCTTTGATTCGATTATTTCGAGAACGAAAACGTGAAACATGTCAAGATTAACACTCGTTAAACATTACTACGAAACATATTATGTCGCTTATTATAGTAATTAAAATTTTTATAAGTGCCTAGTTCATGTTAATGTATCAATTATTTTAATAGGTAGATACTATACATTTATTTTAATTGCACAGAATATATTTATAAAGTTATTCAATATCCTATTTAAGTATTTTATACAATATTCTATTCAAGTATGTCTGAGCTGCTATTTTAATTAGGTTACATTATATATGAAAGGAATATATACCTAAAATGTAGTAACTAAAGTAATACCTACTAAGTATTCAAATATATTTATTTCTCAGGTTTTTGACCTGTATAATTTAATAACAAGGTTAACAATACTTTCGTAGCTTAGAAATCACGACAATTTAATTTATAAGGTCGTTTTGAACGTGTAGTTAGTTGCTTGTGAAACTCAATGTCCACAAGTCAACGGTCTCTATGTCATTGTTGTGACAAAACCTCTTGTTTTAATAAGTAAAAATTGACACTATATATTAGTAGGAAAACACGAAGATGCGTATGAGTTAGCACTATGATCTAGTAACTGCTTAAGGCCGTTAAGCCACGTTTTGTCTTTCAATTAAATAACTTACAAGTATACTTTATGTGCGGGTAGTAAAGCTTAAAATTGCTTGTCGTTCGATGATATAGAAGTAATTTAATGTTTGTAAGTAATCGTTTAGCTACAACAGAAATCGGGAGTCGCTAAAAAGATAAAAGATTCCGTTCGGGTGATAATTGTGGACAGTTATAGATGAGATGTGTTCATAGAATTAGGTTTGTTATTTTCAGTCGTTACATGATTTCTTAGTAACGTTTTCTGGTTTTTGTTTTCCCTATCTATTATTGCCGAAAGAAATCTGTTTGGTAATTCGTTACGACATGCTTATAAATATTATTTGTCAAAATAACTCTGTTCAAGATTGGGTATCTCAAATGTATCTAATTGGTAAGATTTTTATGTGTCACTCTGTTTGTTTTTTTAAAAGTATATAGGTAACTACCAAGGAATTTATATACATACATACTGGAATGCGCACGTGAACTCAAAAAACGTTCCTAAGACAGGGATCGCATCTCTTTCTACACTGGATTCAAGGCAACTCGTAAGAGAGAGACAAAATACCAGTAGTCAACGAAATGCTCGGAACGATTTTTTCAGTTTCCATGTTGGAAACAAATGTCAACCTTATGTTAGTTATTTCAAGGTGCATATTTGAATATACAATTTTATTAAGTAAGCGTTCCAGTTATGATATAATTTCCATGGTACCGTATAAGATCGATTCCAATAATTAAATGTACCTAATATAAGTATATTTAATCTGCATATTATTTTTTAATTGCACCGAAATAATTTTCGTTTTTAAAACATACTTTAAAATGGTACCTATTAACCTAAAGGTTTTGGTAAAATGGTAAAGGATGCCTAATATTCATATATTTACATAATAAATGCTATTTAAATAGTACATAATAATGAAAATATAATCTTTAGCCTATCTTTTCAAAGGAACAGGTTAGCTAATTAAAATATTTTTGAAGTGAAACTTCTTTCGAATCGTTGTGATTTGAAACGGGATACGGCGGAAAAACTACAGGTAAAAGGCACAAATACAATAATGTGTAGGAGAGAATGAGATAGTATAATATCGCATATCCTAACAAAGCGTATCCTAGCAACGCGTAAACAACGCGTAAATAAGTATAGAATTTTCAACTGTTACGTAATATTAATAAATTTTAAATTGAGTTTGCTAAAGATGTTTTACTTCTGACATGTGTAATCCGTACACACGACATTTTTTAATCGTTCGATTATTTTCTGAAATTAGCACGTCAACAGGTAAATATATTTCATCGTTAATTAGAAAACTATTCATACGGATCAACTAGATTTATAAAATTGATTTTTGGATATGTAGTCATAAATCAAATTTGTAGCTTAGATATGAAAACCTATTATTATTAAAGATACCTAAGTCATTATCCGATCGAGTGTAGCCTCCCGGACGAAGCGAAACAAGATTGAATGTACTTCCTACTCACAATCGGTCGGATATTTTAGAGGACCCAAGTTGTTCATTGTTTTATCCAGAGAATGTCGGTCGATACAAACTGTTGCCCTACTTACAGATGGACCGATTGTTAACTGTTCCAAACATTTTTTTTATCATTCACATTATAAATTTCACTTGTTTAAGAGTTTCATAAATAGAAAAATGCCGAAAGATATTTAAGATTTTATTAACTCTAAAATATAATAAAGATTATATGAATAACAAAATGTCATGTGGTTTTGTCGAATTTTGTTTTTATTATTTTAGGTTATAGTTATATTCTGTGCCTGTATATGGTAGGTACTGAGTTTTAAGTCATTATCATTAAAAGTGAAGGTACGTAAAAATTATAGTAGGTAGGTATCTACTTGTTTTATAATACGAAAAGTGTAGACATGCTTTTCTATAAAAATCGTAGGAGGTACTAAGTCGATCATTACAATTTGTCAAAGCCAGCAGTTAATATCGTGAAAGCTATAGAAATTAAGATGAAATGCCGCTTGCCGGAAGGTAATACTGCTTAAACGGCCACGTACAAAATTATAGGAAGCCGTGACAATTTTTTTTCCTACATAGCAGACTCTGAAAGCCGGCGTGATTTATTTAATGAATAAAAATGCCTCCTAACATCGCCCATTTGCTAGGATATTGCAATTAGCTTCTTTTATAGCTTTTTAAATTGCAAAATGAACGCTATATTCACGAACTAATTAACGATCGACGAATGTACCGCAGAATCACTCTCGCACCCAATTTACCGACGCGCTTAGGTAAATTAAATAATCACCGATAGGGCGATAAATCATAACAATGAGCGTATTGTCTCATACGTAACGCGATCCGACGTAAAGACGCCTATCTCGATGCCGCGCGTAATCACGTAACGAGATAACGCCTAACACCCTCTCGGCACAACAAATTAAATATCCGTGTAGCAATCTGTGAATTACAAGTGTAAATAATCCGAAGGCCGCCCAACCGCCACCGTGGGCTGGGCTTTGGGTGAAAAAAAAAAGTCGTTAAAATAGCGGCTTAAAAAGAAAAGCGCTGAAACGGGAGGCTCGGGTGGTATCGGTTTTTCTCGACGCAGGCGGTTCGCTGGGCGGGGCCGAGCGCCAGTAGCGCGCCGCCGGCCGGCTGGAGTGAACGTGTGTTTTTAACTACGGTCCCCGTGTCGGGTACATGTGTTAAATTTCGTTATGTTGATGTCGTGAATCGTAACAAAATGGACTTTCAGAGTGCAATGGAGACGTTCGCGGAGGCATGGGTAGCTTGTAACACGGCCAAATCGGAGGCTCCCAGCGATCTATCACAGGTCAGTTTTTTTTTATCCCCGCATTACTTTTTAATTACTTGTGATGGTGAATTATATGTGTATACCTACCTCCAATACGACATTTTCTTATTTATATTATATTACCTTAAAAGTGATTATAACATAATACAATCGTGAAATTAAACAAAAATATAGTCAATAGGTACTATGTTATGCTGATACCGTCGATATAATTTTTATTTTACGTTGAAGTATTTTTTATTCGGAGTGATGAAAATTAAAACAATACAAATGCAGCATATTAAAGATATGGCTCGTCTAATTGTTCTACTCGGACAATAAAGTCCTGTACCAAGTTCATCTTGATAACTGAAATTTGCATAAATATAATGAAACACTTACATAAATGAATTATTAATTGATCAATATTAATCGAATTTTCGGCAAGGTTATTAATAAATAAGATGGGACCAAAATAATTACGTTATTTAAATATTTATTGAGCGTTTAAGTCATATTAAAATTAAAGATTGTTTTTAACTTACATAATTAAGCGAAAAAAATTATTAAGTACGTTATCTAATTAACATAAAGTTATATTTTTTTAATTTGGAATTTATGATATTGGATACTTACGTTACTGATAACAGTATACTACTAACAGGGTACTATTCTAGAGTTAATATTTCTGTGGAATTCTCATTTGTCTTCTATTGCAGGATGTGATATTTAGGCTGGTAGCTTATGCAAACTAAAATATCAGACTATAGATATTGATACTGTTTGGTTGGTATATTTTAATTAATTTCATGGTTTAATCTTATATATAAAAATAAGTCGGGTTTTCCTTCCTGACGCTATAATTCCAGAACGCACGAACCGATTTCCACGGTTTTGCATTCGTTAGAAAGGTCTCGGGCTCCGTGAGCTTTATAGCAAACAAAATTAGGAAAAATTTCAACAGAAAAGCAGGAAAACAGGGAAAATCATTTTTCACATACAGCGCCATCTCTGATGCATTTACTACAAACCAATACGATTTTACAAAAAACGAAGCCATCTGGTGGCGAAACGGAGTTCGCCGGGTTTGCTAGTGTCTTATGTATATCATTTTGATTATTTACATTGCAAGAAGAGCTACCTCTTCAGGTTATATACATTATATATACCTAATCTTTATCTAGATACGCATTTTAGACAGGCGTTACGCCGTTACGTCACGATTAATTTATATTATTTGTTATATATAATATTATATTTCTAAATATAACTAATAATAATTAATTTAGAAATATTAAGACGAATTGTCTATAAATCTATTATAATTATTATATAATATAAATAAATAAGCAAAGATATTTGTAAATCAATATTTATCTTTATGAAGTTAATAGATCATTTCCAAGGGAAGGTAATCGTGTATATAATAAAATTCCAGAGGTGCTTATTTTATTTTATTTAGGTAACGATTAACGTTTGCGACTTTTCAATTTTAAAACCTTCATTAGTTTATTACACTTTATTATTACAATTATCTTATAAATAGTTGTGGTTAGCTTATTATCAGGATTTGTCATCCAAATGTAATAGGTCATTAATACAATGTACATAATTGATTTTAAAAGAGAGAGTATTTGGTTTTTTGCCGAATTCTTTAGTAGAAGCAACATTAGGTGACTATTTAAAAGTAAAATAATTTGTAAATGCTGATTAAACAATGCTTAGATAAGTCTTGAAAAATGTTTATTTTGAATTTGAATTGTATCAAATAAAAAAAAAATTACCTACATACGAAATAATTTTAATATTTAGTCGATTATTTTCGTATTTTCTATTTCATTATAATTTTTATCAAACAGCTTTTAAGTTAATCTAAAATACAATATTTCATTACTTCATTCATTTGGTTTTAAGGATTTCAATTAAAATATTTAATAACAGTAGCAGTAACGCCGTACGTAAAGACAAATAACTGCATAAGCACATCATTTTTTTAAATAAAATTTGCTTATAAGTAGATATATAATTTTACACACACACAAACACACACACACACACACACACACACACACATATATATATATATATATATATATATATATATATATATATATATATATTTATTCTCGCTTTCTCATCACATAGTATATGTACTGTCGCATGACAGTAGTAAATGACATTTTGAGACCTATAACTAAAACTCTGAATTGAATTGCTAATTATATGACGATATTATCTTTTTTTGAATTTTAGGATTTACAAATTTGAATATGGCTCAAATTATCAGTTCGATATTTAAACATAACCAAAAACGTAAGCATTTTTTTTAAATTTAAATTTACATTTGGATTTGCATTTTTATTATATATTTTTATGTATTTTAAAAAAAATGGCTTCCTGTAGGTAAGGTGAAGGTAACGATGAAGGAACTATTAAATGGTTACAATGGATAATTTGATTTTAAATGTATTTAATGGATTTTAAACATTTGTGTGTCTAAGGAGTAATTAGCTATATAATTAGCTAAATTAGTCGTAACTTGCGAAAAAATAAACGGTACTTATAACTTAAGGAACTATTTTTTATTATTTGTTTGTATTAAATAAATAAATAAAAAAAAACTTAAATGATAATAATCGATAAAGACAAAAAAAAAGTATTGATTGTAACAATGAAATATTACTCTAAAATAAAATGGTTTAATGTATAAACTAAATCTAAGTTTGTTGTTATTATTGGGTTTCTTAAAAATATTTAAGCAATAGCGGTAAATTGATCGTCAGTAATGTTAGTTTATCTAAATTACGTCAAAATGCTGACAAGCCGGCTAATTAAGAAGGTTAACTGCAATATATTTAATTAAAAATACAAAAATACTAAGCAATAACTTCTTGACCTCTCAGAATTTGATGACATTTATGTTACTCTCAATTGTTATTTTAAAATAATTTTTTACTTAATCGATGAAAAGACTTAAAATTATTTAAAAATATATATTTACAATTATTTTATTATTTTTCATACATTGATACGAGAACAATATATGTAGGTTACTTATGCAGTGAGTTAGGGTTTACTATCTAAACTAATCTTAAGCATCGATAAATAAATACTCATTCGATAATAATTAATATAACATATTCCCTTTAATACGAATTTATTATAGACGATTTTTTTAAAATAATCTTCTAAAAAAAATATTAATTACCTTCATTATTATGTAGACGATATACCTAATAAAAATATTTTTTTATAATATTACTTTATTAATTAGGCCGTGCGGTGACCGACAGAGAAGAATATTTCCGACTTCTTTTTTGCGAAGGTGTTGTAAAAGGCGACTAAGGCCATAGTGGTGCGATCAACTGTGTACCGATCAGGGTGGTGACGGGTAACAGCGTCACCATATCCTGACAAAATACACTACGCTTGCCAACACGCCTGTCAAGCGTGGCGAGTATTGGAAAACATCCCCCCATATTACAAGAAAAAACCAGCCCCGGCCCCTAGTCCCCGTTGGCTCTATTATTCTCGGCTACGGCAAAGGCCTGGTAACGGTAGGACAGGGATGCAAAGAATCTCTGGGTGAGATTCCGCTGCCACCCACGAGGCAACTTGGCACTGGTCACACACAACGTTCGCACTCTGAGGTCTGATAAAAAGATTGTTGAGCTGGAAGAGGAAATGAACAGGTTACAATAGGATATATTGGGTTCATCTGAAGTCCGAAGAGAGGTAGAGTACACGATAATCCTGAAATCCGATAACTTGTTTTACTACCGGGAGGGCGACCATTGCGCGCCCCTCATTAGCAACATTGTGACCATTGGAATTGTGACGAACAAGGTTGCATATCTTATACACAGAGTATTTAAAAGATACTCGCTGAAGGTCATACAGGTATACGCACCGACCTCGGCACACCAGTAGAAGAAGTAGAGACTATATATGAGGACATCGGTAGAGCCATACATACGAATAAAACCTACTCAGTGTTGTCATGGGGGAATTAAACGCGAAGATAGGCAAAAGACGAGACGATGAGCTGAGAGTAGGGCAATTTGGATATGGGCAGTGGAAAAGAGGACAGAGGCTGGCCGATTTTCAGGAGAAGGAGGGACTCTTTATGATGAACTCTTTCTTAAGAAAGTCGCCTCATAGAAAATGGACCTGGATGAGTTCCTGATGGTTCCATTAGGAATGAAATAGATCATGATCATGAACATCAGAAGACAAATATTCAATGACGTCTCCCTGATCCATTGAGTGAAAACCTTGAGTGAGCACATTGAATATCAGTATTAAACTGGAATAGTCTCGCCTGATGAAGTCTACCCTCCGAGCATCTAATGCACATATCCAAAACTCCGAGAGCTTTCAGCTCAAATTATCTAATCGTTTTGATTGCCTTGACGATTGCGTTTCTGTGAATGATATAAACAACAGGTTGGTGAATACTGTCTATACAGTCGGGAGCAGATTTTACAGACCTGGCTGTAAAAGCGGCCCCCAAAAGATCGAACTCGAAATCTCATTGAAGAACGACACTTATTAAGCCTGCAGTCCTCTAGTTATGCTGAAACATATAGGCGGATCAACAGACAGATATAGAAATCTCTGATACAGCATATACGTTTCTTTAATACAAAACATATTAAAGATACGGTAGAGCAGCATTGGGGATTCAAGGTATTTTTAAGAGAATCATCTAATGGTTAAAGCCGGTTGTTGAAGGTGAAAACAGCAGATGGAGGTAGAGCGTCGACCAGAGCCGAGATATTGAGTGGGGTCGAGAAGTTTTACGCACAGTTGTACACCTCAGTCAATCAATATTTTCGTAATTCGGCTGAAGATCCAAGAGCCGAGCTTACCCGACATTATTCTGAAGATATCCCGGACATCAGCTTACACGAGATTAGTATGACTCTGGGACAGCTTGGAAACAATAATGCACCGAGCGAGGACGGTATAACTTAAATTTTAATGCTGTCTTGCTTGAGGGCGTAACGTTGGAAGCCTAAAACAGGAGCGTCATGGTACTCTTCTTCAAAAAGAGCGATAACACCTTATACCACGTTGAAGAATTAAAAGCCCATTTCGTTTCCGAGCCACGTTTATAAGTTGTTCTATAGAGTCATTACAAATCATCTCACGGGCAAGTTTGATGACTTCCAGACTTCCCGAACAAGACAGTTTCCGAAAAAGCTATAGTACCATAGACCACATACATACGCAGCAGCAGATTATACAAACGACCAAAGAGTATAATCGGCCATAGTGTTTGGCGTTTGTGGACTATGAGATAGCTTTCAATTCGATCGAAACTTGGGTGGTTCTGCTGTCTATCCAGCGGTGCTACATTGAATACTGGAATATCGAAGTGGTGCAGTGCTTGTACAATAACGCTAGTATGCCGGTTCGAGTACAGGAGCATAGCACGAGAGCGAATCCAATGCAGCGAGGTTCACACTTCGCTGTCATCTCCCCAAAACTGTTTATTGCAGCATTGGAAGATCTTGAAAGGATTCGGTAATGCCGAATATATAAACAGCGAGTACATCACTCACCTTCGATTTTCCGACGATACCGCACTCGTGGCAGAAACCTCGGAAGACCTGAGCATTGCTATTGTACATATGCTTAGGGACCTCGATGGAGTTTCTCAACAGGTGGGCCTTAAAATGAACATAGATAAGACAAAACTCATGTCGAATATCCATATCGCAAGTTCAGCGCGAGCTGGCGTTCGATGCGCACGCGTTACGTCTGCTGCAACTATTCAATCGATTGCTTATTGATATTCTTTTTACAACTACCCTCATTTGTAAAACATGGATGAAGATATATGTGAAGAGGACGATTCAGTTAATTTGAGTGATAAAAGTGATTCTGAGGTTATAAAAGAATGTGAACGTACACTACAAAGTATGGGATACCATGAAGATGTTCAAACTAGGTCGGCGGAGAAAAGAAAAGATCGTGAAGAGAATGGTAATAGTGATGACGGTTTTATCACTGTTACAAGAAGGAAATCTAAACGATTAATAAGAAGCGATTCTTTAACTATTACAAACGTGTCTAACAACATAACATCGAACAGTGTTGAGGGTATTCACGAAATTTGTATGACTTCTTTGAGTGAATTTCCTAAGCAAATGGCTATGGCTAGATTGCTGAAAAGTGAAAATATTGTAGGTATTATGAAAATAAAGTACAAGTCACCATATAAAATTTTTATCAGATTTAAGTCAGAACAAGATGCAGAAAATCTATTGAAATGTAAGAAATTTGAAGAAATGGATTACCGATGTCAAAAGACTTTGGAGAACAGAGTCTCATATGGTCTAATTAAAGGGGTAGATTTAGATATGACTGAAAAGGAGTTGCTCGATATATTGGAATGTGAGTATGAAATTCAATCTGTTAAACGTTTGAAGCGCATAGCCGAAGATGGAAAATGGGTGGATAGTGAAAGCATTAGGGCTTGTTTTAAAAGTTCTACTATTCCGCAATACGTAGTTGCTTATGGTTGTAGAATGCAAGTGGCCCCCTTTGTTTTTCCTGTTACCCAATGTTCTGGATGTTGGAAGTTTGGACACACTTTTAAATTTTGCCCTACAAAGAAAATAGTATGCCCTAAATGCGGAAGTTCGAAGCACACAAACTGCGAATTAACTGACTTAAAGTGCCTTAACTGTAAAGGTTCTCATTTTGTCTTAGATAAAACATGCCCATTATTCCTTAAAGAAAAAAATATAAGACTTATAATGAGTAAAGAAAATATCACATATAAGAAAGCATTACAAGTTTTAACAATTAACAATCAATCTAGAAAAGTAAATAATTTTGAAATATGTCAGAATAATGAAACAGAAGAATTTGACCCAAACAATAAAGAAGAATCTGCTATAAATAATCCTAACTGTTCTTACAATAGAATAACAACTAATGCTGAAGTTCATCACAACAATATCAGCAGCCAGGACAGTGATGAAGAAGATTCTGAAGTACTTAACCCAACTTTATCAAAACAAACTAAAAAATCGGTGCCGAGAAAGAAGAAGAAAAAGACAAATTCAAAGCAGAATAAAGACCAAATTATACAAAATGAAAACTCAGACCAGAATACGGAAGCAGTAGGAAATACGAAAAGGAAATTTGACTTTAAAAAATTATTAAGTAAAATAAAAACTATAATTATGTCACATACTAAATTAGATGACAAAATTGTAGCTGTAGTTATAACTATTTTTAAAGAATGTAAAAATTTTGTATGTAAAATGTTAATGGAAGGGAAATGTTTTGATAGTATTCTAAGTATTTTCAATAATGGATAGTTCTCAAGAATTTAAAATTAATATGTTTCAATGGAACGCCCAAAGTCTGAGACCAAAGATCATTTCTTTTAGTGAACTATTAATACAAGAAAATATTCATTTGGCTTTGATTAGTGAATCATGGTTAAATCCTGAAAAAGAATTATTTATGAAAGATTACAATATTTACAGAAAAGATAGAAGTGATTCTTACGGAGGGGTGGCAATAATATTACATAAATCTATAAAATGTACAATTGAAAAGATCAACATTTCCAATAGTGGCATTGAGATTATTTGTGTTAAATTGTTTAATTGCAAAATCTTAGAGAACATAGTTTCAATTTATTGTCCTTCTTCAGTAAGTACTAATAACTTTCATTGGGATGAATTATTTAGTCGTTTCGGCAGAAAGACAGTTATAGCTGGTGATTTTAATGCACATCATAGTGACTGGTCTAATAAAACTGACAGTAGAGGTATACAGATTAAAGACTCATCATTTGAATATGGTTTTGTCCCGCTCAATAATGGTTCAGCTACTCGTGTTAAGTTGGTAAGTAGGCAATTGCAACAATCATCTCCCGATATTACTTTCGTATCATCCGATATAGCAGTTAACGCCTATTGGGGAATTATGAATGAAAACTTGGGTAGTGACCATCTTATAATTAAAATAACTTTTAAAATTCTATCTACTCGTTCATATTTAAAGAAACGTAATTTGAAACAAATTGATTGGATAAAGTATATTGGTTCCCTTCAACAATCATTTTATAATTTTGATAAAAAACATTTTAATGATAATATACAGGTAATGTACAATTACTTTTTAGAGCAAATTTTTAAAGCTATTGATGTTAGCGTTCCATTTGTTAAAATATGTGCTGATCCAAAATCCAAGTTTAAGCCTCGCAGTTATTGGACACCGTCTTTATCGCAATCTGTAGCTCAGCGTAGGTTGGCTCTCAGTAATTTTCGACACAATCCAACACCAAATAATTTAGATAAATTAGAAAGACAGATAGATTTAACTAAGGAGCTAATTAGAAAGGCGAAAAATGATAATCGTCAAGCATTTTATGACGCTATTGATGAAACGACGTCAAGTATAGAAATGTGGCGCCGAATGGGTTGGATTAAAGGTTTGAAAAGAGGTGTGGTATTAAGGTAGCTATGGATAAACAAGAAAATTTGCTTAAATCTTTGACTCCTGATTCGGTAACTAACTGTATGCCTAATTTCTCATCATCAAATGATATCCTTGAATCTGCTTTTACATTAGAAGAACTTGAAAATTGCCTAAAGAAAAAAGACACATCTCCTGGTGAAGATGATATAACTTATTCTATGATATACAATTTACCGCAATGTGCCAAGGAACTATTACTTTATTTATTTAATTTAATATTTTCATCAGGATATGTCCCTAATCAATGGCTAAATATTCGAATTTTAACTATTCCAAAACCCGGATCTATCAATAATGATTTAAAATTGCGACCGATTTCTTTAATATCATGTATTTGTAAACTGTTTCACCTGATGATTGCTAAACGCTTAGAATGGTATTTTGAGAAAAGTCAGATTTTCTCACCATTTATGGTAGGTTTTAGAAAATGTTACTCTTGTTTAGATTCCTTATCACGATTGACCACTTACATTCAAATAGGTTTTGTCAAGAACATTCCAACATTAGCTTGCTTCTTAGACATTGAAAACGCCTACAACAATATATTAGTTGAGAAAGTTCTTAATACCGTTGACGATTTAGGTGCAGGCAGGAAATTCTGTAGATATTTATGGAATTTCTTTTCGAACCGTAAGTTGTTTATTCTATCTGAGGAGGGAGTTAGAATTTCTAGGAATGCCAACCGGGGTCTAGCTCAGGGCGACCCGCTTTCACCTTTATTGTTCAACATTGCAACTTTCGAAATTTGTAAATATAAAGAGGTCCACATATCACAGTACGCTGATGATTTTGTACTGTATTTCAGTGATAGAGATATAAATCGATGTCAATCAAAAATTCAGCTAGCTCTTAATATTATTGTGGAGAAACTGGACTCTTTGGGATTACAGGTATCAAACATCAAAAGTAATTTTTGCTTCTTCAGTAGAGGTGCAAGACGAATTTTACCTTCTCTTAAGATAAATAACTTGCCTATTCCATCTACAATTTGTGTCAGATATTTGGGTATATGGTTGGACAGAAGTCTGCGTTGGAAAAAACATATAGAAGAAACTGTAAAAAAATGCTCAAAATTTTTAAACATTATTAAAGTTTTAGCTGGACCTTCGTGGGGAATTCATCCTAAGCATCTGCGGCGTATTTATTTATCTATTATTAGAAGTAGAATTGACTACGCTTGTTTTCTGATAGGAAATTCGTCTAATAATCACCTCTCTAAACTTGATAAAATACAAAATCAAGCACTAAGAGTTATAGGCGGTTTTTTAAGAAGTACCCCAATTCATGTAATGGAAAGCGAGATGAGTTTACCTCCTTTGTTTGTAAGACGTTTGTTTTTAGCACATAAGTTTGTTCTTAAATGTTTTTGTCGTAATAATGATGCTTTACTAGAAATATTAGAAGAAATTAGTGCTCTTCAAGCTAATAATTATTGGTTAAACAAAAGGAAACCTTTACTTATAAAGCCTATGATGATGCCAAAATTTCTAACATACACTCATCAGATCTATTGGAAATGTTTTCTCTTCAATTCTGGGTTTCTTCGATTAGTATTAAAAATGTAATTAAATTCGATATTGATGATGTTAAAGGCCCCAAAGATAGCTACGAAATTAATTCTTTGAAGCAAACGACTATTTTATATCTAGAAAAAGAATATAGTAATTGGCACAGGATTTTCACAGATGGTTCTAAAGTCAATAATCTTTCAGGTGCTGCCTTTTATGACCCAAATTTGAAGAGCGACGGTTGTTTTAAAGTAGAAGAGAACGTTTCCATTATGACCTTGGAGCTCATTGCAATCTCAGAAGCTTTAACATACGCTTTAAAACGAGTAATTAATAATAAAATTGTAGTTTTATCTGATAGTAAAAGTGCCTTACTGCACTTGGCTCGATGCGCCTCTGGATGTAGAGGTGTACCGATAGCCTTTGATATTTTTAGCAAAATATTTTGCTTTATGCATAATGACAAGCAGCTGAGATTGCAATGGGTTCCATCTCATATCGGTCTGCGTGGTAATGAGGAGGCTGACAGGCGAGCTAAAGTAGCATGTAATCGAGGAATAACTTACAATATAAAACCTAACTTTACAGAAGTTTTACCAAAATTTAAAGCGGTAAGTTTGCATTTGTGGCGAGAATACTTTGATAGGCGATCAAAAGACAAAGGCATTTGGTACAAGACAATCGTGTGTCAGCCTCCTAAAGTACCATGGTTTGAAAATATTAAAATGAATAGGTCTAGTATTAAGACGCTGTGTAGACTTCGTGCCGGTCATTACCCCTGTAACAATTTCCTTTTCCTAATGAAAAAGGCAGATACCCAAAATTGTAATGTTTGTGGCAAGATTGATGATATTTATCACATTTTGTTAGAATGTAAAAAATATAGAAATCATAGAGAAGCATTGACAAACAAATTTCATTTATGTAAATTTGATGTCGGATTAATGCAAAGTGCTTTGTCTGATCCTACTTCCGCAGAGGCTAAAGCAATATGTGATATGATATCTGTTTGTCAATGATAATCAATTATTTCGATGTATACTTTAGTCTTAGATATGATAGCTTAGGTTACGATGGGTTTGACATGCCAGATGGATAAAAAACCCTAAAAAAAAACAGATTAAAAAAAAAAAAAAAAAAAATCCATATCGCGCCCACCCTGATATTAGTTGGAAATTATTATCTCAAAGTTGACTAGTAGATTTACCTAGGACAAAAGGTTCAACTTGGTAGATCCAACTTCGAGAGAGGGGTCAATCGTGGAATCAAGCTAGGATGGGCAGCGTTCGTGAAGTTAAAAGACGTATTTTTATCCGTCATACCTCAGTGCCTGAAGTCGAAAGTCTTCGACCAATGTGTGTTACCCATGATGACATACGGATCTGAGACGTAGTCTTTGTCTATGGGCCTTTTAAACAAGCTCTAATTCGCACAGCGTGCAATGGAGAAGGCAATGCTTGGTGTTACTCTTGGAGTCGGATCAGAAATGATAAGAACCACAGACGAACGAAGGTTGCCGACATAGCCCAACGGATTTGCGAGCTGAAGTGGCAGTGGACAGGACACATAACTCGTAGAACTGACGGCCGATGGAGCAGAAAGGTTCTTGAGTGGAGACCACATACTGGCAATCGCAGCGTCAGACGACCGTCAGCGAGATGGGCAGACGACTTAAGAAAAGTCACCGGCAGCCGTTAGATGGAGGCTGCTTCAAACCGGTCGCTCTGGAAGTCGATGGGGTAGGCATAACATCAACAGAAAATAGTTAGTTTTCATAAAATTATAAAAATTGCTTAAAAAATTATAATCCAAAATAATATTCCCACAAAAAAAAAAGATAATTGCGTTATTTTTATGTATAATAAATATTTGTTTCGCCTTGTTATGCACGAAATGAATAAGGTAAACTTTCCTGTTTCTCCGTTATTGTACTACAAGACTGTTTTAAAATTAATATTAGATAATGCTAATTTTATTTCAAGACATTTATTCATCATTGGAATATAAGACTTCGGTTTCGTAGAATAAGTGTTAATTTTTGAGACATGTTGACAAGTTTCATAATTAAAATTTACAATAATATGACGATTGTGATATAAGTATTTGAATTTGTTATTGTCTTTCATTAACTTAAAAATAGGACGACCACTAGTTATTTAAAAATAACTAGTGGTCGCCCAGTGGTCGAAATTCAACCTAATCTATAATTGACAACATTGTCAACATCATAAAAATATGATTCATAACATGGTGAGCGACATAATTATGCAACAGTCATTGGACCTGATCTGTCATAAAAAATTTCGATAATATAATATTAGATATACATATAGGGTACAAAAATTCGTTGCAAGACCTGTATTTAAGTACCGTGTTGACAAACAGACTTTGACAATAAACAAAATTTGTGTATATATGTACATTGTACATATGTGTGTGTCGTAATGTGTGTAGTGTTTTTTTTTAAATTAATTTAATATTTTTTTTGAGCATTATTATAAAAAATATTAGCATTCTACACTTCTTCTCCATATAAACTTTAACTGTGCCAAATTTCATACTTCTTCGTCCGCGTAATAACCGTCCGTAAGGGGTACAAAGTTTTTGCTTCACGTATTATTTGATGACACGTTGGCGAAGTGGTCACAGCAACTGGCTTATGCGCTAGCGGTCGCGGGTTCGATTCCCGTATATGACAAATATTTGTATAGGCCATACGGATTTTTTTCGTGGTCTGGGCATTTGTGCTTGTGTGTTGTGTGTGTTTCCGGACCTCCGACACAGGATAAACATCCTACTTGGGGCCGTTGAGTGTGAGTGTGTGTGTGAGTTTATTTATTATTATTATTATTTATTATTAGTATATAGATTTAAAAATAATAATTATAAATTATTTATCTGATATAGTTTCCTTTCTACTTATATCTATACAGTCATACAATCAAGGTTCAGGTGCTTCTTTCGCGTTATTATTTAGTAATGAAATATTATTAACAATTTAATAAAAGATGTAATTACGATTTAATAATGTACGAAGTAATAATATTATTATAATCGACTTTTACCGATTCGACGATTGTGTTTATAAATATTCACCATTGCGCTAATCCATTATCGCGGATTATGGTCCGGAGCGATAACTCAGAATTACCTATTACTGATATTGGCCACCAGAACGTTTGGTATGAAATAATAAAAAGCATTCACGTTTTTACGCAGAAATATGTAACGTATTCAACGTTACATATTTCTGGTTTTTCTTACGAATTGTATGTATTTAGTACTTAATTTTTTATTTTAAATAATTATATTATAAGAACTTATATTAGTGTTCATTAAAATTATGCGTATAGTATTAGAGGTCCAGAATTTTTACGAATATAAAATAATAAAAGTGAACTTACTGGACACCGTTACGGAAGTTTAACAATGACTTGAGTAATTTCACCGGAAAAAAATACTTCAAATTACATCTCCAGCTCGGTACATAGAAAGTGGGCGCGTGCTAAACTAGTAGCTTACAAAAAAAAAGAAAAAAAAAACTGGAGTTTATAGTAGATAAATTCATGCAATTACCCACGTACGACAGTGTCAGGTGAAATATTGCGTGGTTCAATTTACCTTGGATTCGGACACAAAGAGTGGGTTCAGATCTAATTATGCGCCACGCGCGCCAGTTTCTTTGTGATAATATAATCGATCTATATTTGACGCGGATTATTTTTTTTTTATGGTTTTCGAGTGAAGTATCATATTTTTTGCCCGCGAACAGCAATAAGTCAGTTTTGCTCTTGTTTCCTCTGAGTCGATCGAGTTAAAGATATTGTAATAGGTAGGTATGCCGTTTTTGCAGACCCGGCCAAATTCATCTGTTAAGACTGGGCATGAAAATTCGAATTGCTGTGTAATAGACATGAAAACATTAATCTATATTTTGATTAACAAATCGATTTCAATATAAGTCAGTCTATTTGTTGGTCGAGTAGCCTCGTCGCCAGACACGCGCGCCGCGGCCGCTTCGGACCTAGTGTCGCCGCTAATGGGCTCCATCTCGCGGATAAAGCGGCGACACCGTTACCTTTCTCAAATCACGTACACTATTGTAATATCCAATCGCCCAGAAATGAGATTGCGGCTAACAAGTTATTTACATTGACGTTTTAATATGTTGAGTGACTAAAAAAAAAAAAACTATTTAAAAAGGTAATTATAAAGTGGTGTCCGTAATAGCCACCGTACGCGCCGGCACGCCGCCTTTGTGACGCAGCTAAACCCTTGAGATTAATTTTGGCGGCGCAATGAATGGTTCATAATCAAATACATGCTTCAATTAATAAAAGTTGTAATATCCGCTTGTCAATTCTAAAGTTTCAAAAGTTCTCGACCAGAGTTCCCAGCCGAGGCGATAGGATCTTTATTGCGCCTTGTTTTTTTTTTTTTTGGGAAAATGATTAATATGAGGATCGGTGCGGACGGATAAGTAGTCGAGATTGACGAAATGATGCGAGGTCTGTGACCGTGTGAGACTGGACAGGGGGGCGGGGAGGGTGAAGCGAAAAGCCGCAAGGCTGCATTGCGCGAGCGTGCCCAAAAACTAACCATAATTTACGGACTACTTGCTGGACGGCTGCCGACGACACGCGCGGAACTTTTTTACAGTACCCTGATCCTGTTACAAAGTAAATTTCTCACGAACATCAGAAGCACATCTTTAGGGAATTGCGCGTTAATGATGTTCGAAAATTAAGAGCAACCACGATTCGTTTCTGATAAATTTTCGGGCAAATTGGAGTTAAGTATTGTCAATTTTCTGAACGAACTTGAACCCTGTTACCTCTTGTAAACTAAATTTATATATGAGGAGCATGAGGCTTTTTAAATAATGACGGAAGATAAGAAGTTGAAAAAAAGCCCGCGTTTTGCGCGGATGTGGAATTTCGGTAGCCCACGGCACTACAGGGATGGACTGTAAAAGAAAATTAAAATTGATTATAAAACAGTTGACGATAACCTTAAAAGTAATAAAATAATTTTAAATAGCATGCCATGGCCCTATGTAAAGTAGAATTGCGTTACTATTACTGAAATCGTGTTTAAAAGATTTTTTTTTAAATAATCATGATGTATAGCAGCAATATATAGGTATACATATTGTGCGTCATTTTCAACTCTTAAATTATATCGTGGTATATAAATATAATTTACATTTTTATCGATTTAAAGTCCATCCCATTGCAAACTACACAAAAGTAAAATGTGCGTGCATACAGAATACGATTGTTCAGTTTAGCTTGTCGACGTGAGAGGATCCGATCAGCTGTAGGCGATCATGATATGAATGTTATTTTATAAAAATACTCACGACGTATTTTTGCTGGTAATACAATATACCGCTTGTTTGAAGCGATCGATTGATATGACAAGAAATAATGACATGTAATCGTCTGGCTTCAAATGAATCTAAAAATAAAATATATAACACTTCTTAAAATATTCGTCAAAATACCTACATCAGAAAATAATGCCTTTCTCCAGGGAAGGCGACGTGCAATCTAGCGATTACGTGCCTTTTTTGCCCCCCTCATTATGCAGATTCTGGCGAAAAAGGAATAAATTTAATAACATGCATTCGTGCGCATGCGTTATCGAACGCACTTGCTTCTGATAATCTGCGCGCGCGCCGCCCGCAATTACATACGAGGGAGGGGGGAGCGTCTGAACGCGCTGCGGCGAACCAAAAGTCAATTCGATTTTTAATTTAGCTTTCGCAATTTCTAGTAGTTTTGCAATCTTTGTTCACTTAAAGACTTATTACTTAATCCGCTCTATTAAATTCCTTTGTAATAGTAAAACTTATTTGTCATTCTGTTAGGAAAAATATAGACGGAGTAGTTAATTTGAATGGCACACTTTCAGTTATTGATATCGCTGTTACGCAATGTTATACCTCTAGTTGTAACGGCAACTACTTATAACTATAAAAATAATTTATATTTATTGCAGTCAAACAGGCATTTATTAAATATATTTTCAAAGAAACTTAGCGGAAGATGAAAGATGTAATAAATAGTGAATGAAATCAGCTAAGCATACCTAATTTGGGATTTCCTCAATCGGCTTATATAACTACTGTTCAGATACCCACTTAGTCTACCCTTTCGATAAGTTGGTCCCGGATCGCGTAAGGAGATGCATGTCTCAGCCTTGCGGTACCTTAATAAGGATAATCTTCGCACCTGAGAAGTGCAATTAATAATGAACGAGCTTACGTACTGAAGATCTGCGCAAATACTGTTAAGATTATCATAAGGGTGAAGGAATTACAATGTTCGAGGAGTCTAATGGATAGGACATTTAAGCTCGTGCAGTGTCGATTTAAGTTAATAAATTAATTTGAAGCGCGTGTCGTGATTTTATGCTCGATATGGTATTTTGGCATTATTTAATTTACTATAAGAAAATTAAAGAATCAAAGGTAATTTTACCAACCGCAGCTGAGCTGTCTTCGAGCTACGAAAAAACGTCATATACTTTCGATGAGCAAGCGTGGTATGTTACACTGGTCCGATTTGTTTTGTCAACTACTCTTGAATCTGGGAGACGAACGTGTGAGACGCGTTGGCACGTCGCGGGCGCAGGGGTGTCGTTGATCAAGTCGACCAAAAACTGGCCCCCGTGTCTTAGCCTTGAATGGCTTAGCCCTCTGGTCACGAGCAAATAGCTGACGTGGCCTGAGGCCAGCCGCGCCCTGCATACATAATGTGTACGCATAAGAACTAGGACGATATAGAGTCGATCTTATAAAAATCTTCCTAACAATATTATCTGATTTGAAAGATGTGTTAAAATATAATAAATATGTGTGTGATGTGTTATAACAATGTGTGACGTGCCTTAATATATGTCACAATAATGACTTATTGAGGATGGTAGAATTATCTAAATATTCGATCAGTTAAATAGTTTTAGAAGGAATAATTGTCATTGGCATTTATTACATATTATAGAATGATACGAATGATCTTTTTAAATAAAAATTGCATAGTGTATATTATCAATTTTTACTAAGAAATTTTTAAGACATTTCATCGTAATAAATATTTATTTATTTATTTATTTATTACTTTATTGCACAATACATCAAAGAATTGTACAAAAGGCGGGCTTAATGCTAAAAGCATTCTCTACCAGCCAACCTTAGGACGTACAAGAGCGGACGTTTGTAGGTGTGCAAAATTGAGTATTAACAAAATTCACTTTAATAGAAAAAAGAAAAGATGGAAAAAATAAGATTACGTTAATGACAATCGTTATATTATATACACAATACATACATAAATACATAAACAGATACAAACATACATACACATATGCATACATACATAAACAGATAAAAAAGTAAATACATACAAACATACATACATATAAACATACATACATATAAACATACGTACATACATACAAACATACATAATATTTAATACATAATAATAAGCTGACAATAATAATCAAAACACAATTACACAGCGTTTATTGAGATCACCACATATTAGATTTTGGCTAAGAAGAACTCCTTAACTTGTCTCTTAAATGATTCGCGTGAAGGAGCTCTACGGATAGACTCAGGTAACGTGTTCCAGAGACGAACAGCAGAAACAGCAAATGAATCAGACATAAACCCAGACCGATGAATAGGAGTAGAAAGAGATAGATTATTTAAAGAGCGGAGAGATCTTTCATGAGAGTCGGAAAGGAAGGAGAACTTACATTTAAGGTAGGGAGGGGTAGTAGGATGGAATAAAAGAGTGAAGAGTAAGCAAAGGATTCTCGAGTTCCTACGCTCACGGATTGGTAGCCATTTAAATATGGGCTCGAGTAGAGACTCGACTATTTTACTTAAATGTATATAATAAAACTATTACCAGAAATATTATCATAATTGTACTTTAATGTAAACTGTAATTGTTTTTTGATAAAAAGGGTTAAACTACAATTTTCTTTACCTTTTCATTTCAATTAATTATTTAATTAATTTCATCACGTTTATCTGGAAAAACTTTGGCAATACCACATCTTATTTGGCAACGTACAGACAAAAGATATAAATTTTGAGGTTCATATTCAATAAGGCAGTTTAACTGCTGTCTTCTCATATACGCTCTTGTCATAAAATTATGTCTCACATCAGCCACACATGACGTTCATATGAGGAGGTTTAACTAAAATTTAGTTTTTGTTTGAAAATTTTAATAATAAGCGCATTAAAATATTTAGCGTAGCTTTACTTGTTGTGTCGGCATAACGAAGCAATCGTTTTATACCTTTTTCACTTGTTTATTATTCGTCGACTTTTTCTCGACTACCATCAAATTGTGAACCGACCACCTGGCAAAGTCCTGATCGTCTTCGGATTCGATTACCGCTTGCTACTAGTAAAAATTACTAAAAAAATGTATTTCGTCCCGAAACGTCTCCATAGCTGTCCGCGTGCCAGTAATGGAGTATTTCTTATTTGTTTCATTTTTTATTTTTTGCCGGTTCGATTACTCGAACGCGATCTCCACATCATTCTCCGCGAAATTCGGGAGCGTCTGAACGGTCAGCCTTTAGATATTAATTATTGATTGACGATAAAGTATGCGTAAATATTGTATGCTGGCTATGATTATAAACCGTTTTTTTCCATTACGAGGCAACATGATACGGTTTGTTGGTGAGCGTGAGAGTATTAGAAGCTAAATTGTTTTTGTTCTGAAAGTGTAAATATTTTATTGTATTTGTAAGTACATATTTTATTGCAAATGTACGATTTTTTATTTGCGTAAACGATAAAGAGTTTCCATTAAAATCAATGAGAGACACACAATGGAACGACAGGGTTTTTAATTGCTAAAATCAGCTCTCATAAGAGCTCGCCGTCAGCTGTCGTCTGCGCTGGCGCAGCCTGAAGAGTGCGTACTCTGCTTCGACGCCCCACTATTTAATCCATACTTGGCAAAAATTTTCAAAAGGTGACCACAATCATTTTGAACGTAAATAATACACTGAACTATCCGGAAATAAATCTGATAAATAGGTAACTTACAACAGGGCAATAATAATGGAATATTGTATGACCTCAACTTTTGCCTAATGTGTTTTTAATTAATGGTAATAATATGCTTTTTTGGCAAAGAAGGAATTTGATTTTTCAATTAATAATCAGATTTTAAAATATTAAACAATATTAATGTAATTGGATTTTAATAGTATTGAACGTTTATTCGTAATTAACAAAACAGCAAATGGTCAAATTTTGCAGTCGGCGGTATTTATGTCAATAATATAATAATACTAAACGCATGCTAAAGAGGGGATCAACGTTGGCTTCGTTCATAGTTTCCGCGGTGGCACACCGAGTGTGCATTGTAGCTAAAACAATAGGTCCTCAGTGGTGCTTCAGCTTAATTTTTGAGTGCGAGTTAGTATTTGAATTGGTTTTAATCGTGGGATAAACAATGGGGAGTCGGCGACGCCCAGCCCATGTGCGCCTGCGCCGTTCCCGCTCGTTGAATTAATTTGTATTGTAAAACTAAACGTAAAATTTTTAGTATAATTGAATACGGGTGTAAAGCTTAATTGTCTTAAAGTATGCTTTAATAATTTTTATTTCTTTTGGTAAATTTATTCCCCAGATTATTGACTATTAAATTATAATTTTGAATGAAACCTAGTTAATTAATTTATGTCTATGATACGAATGACACAATTCACTTATTCATTTTTATAATTTATAAAATCAAAATTACACATTAAAACGGCAATCATATAAAATAATATACTTCATTAATAAAAGAATCCACGTTATGATAATGAATTGCCAATAATGGATTGCAGGAAACATTTTTAATCATATTTTATTTTTATAGATTAACGTTTTGTAAAAAAATATATAGTGCATGGGTAAGTATGTAAATTGTGAGTAAACGAGTTATCCCGAGGGTAGGGGTGAGTGATGCGAAACGCGTGAGCAATCATTGCGATCGACGACTCCTGCGCAGGGAAATGACGGAAACACACACACGTAAATGTAGCGTACACACATATGCTAGCTGACCAACGATAACTTAAAGCCGATATTAGTAATCCATTGTTAAAAACATGTCTATACAAATACACTTATACATCATTAACGATACGTTACGTATTCAACTAGCTTTTTTGATTCGAGTTTTTGTTTGCATTAATTACCGCGGAAAATAATATACTATGCGATGAATATTTTGCTAAGCGTGGTATAAAAATCTATAGGTAGCTATTTGTTTTAGCTATATAAAATTTGTAATTGAGCAAAATTTTGATAGAAATACAATTCTTTTAACCTTCTAAGGCGTATTTACATGAAACTGTGTCAGGTTCTGGACTACGGACGGTGTTTGGTCAAACATCTACGGGACAATTTTATTTGAACTCATTTTTAGCTGACAGAAATTAGTTTACGCAGGATCGGGGCATAGCGCTGGAATATCGGTGGATATTTTTTCCGAGCTCCAGTCCGTCCTGGTGTCGTATTCGTTGCAATGTGCATGTAACGGCATGGATCGGACACGGCCCCGCAACGATGACAACTCAGGTTATAAACTAGCACTATCTATTGGTTGTGACATGATATGGCTACAGATTAATAGATGCCATGTTTTAGTTGATTATTTATATATTTTCTTTACATAAAATAAAATATTCGTATATTATACGTTTTATGGTGTGCCGTTTGTAAGAAAGCTTAGTGAATTTTTAGGGTTCCGTAGCCAAATGGCAAAAACGGAACCTTTATGGATTCGTCATATCTGTCTGTCTGTCTGTCCGTATGTCACAGCCACTTTTTCCCAAATTATAAGAACTATACTGTTCAAACTTAGTAAGTAGATGTATTCTGTGAACCGCATTAAGATTTTCACACAAAAATAGAAAAAAAAAACACAACAAACACACAAAATTTGGGGGTTCCCCATACTTACAACTGAAACTCAAATTTTTTTTTTCATCAAACCCATACTATGGATAGGTCTTCAAAAATGATATTGAGGTTTTTAATATAATTTTTTTCTAAACTGAATAGTTTGCGCGAGAGACACTTCCAAAGTAGTAAAATGTGTCACCCCCTGTAACTTCTAAAATAAGCGAATGATAAAACTAAAAAAAAATATATGATGTACCATATTACCATGCAAACTTCCACCGAAAATTGGTTTGAACGAGATGTAGTAAGTAGTTTTTTTTTTTAAATTAAATAAATACATTATTATTAAAACATCGATCAAAATTACAACGAACTACAAGAACTTTTATATGATGTTACTTGCTGCTACGGAACCCTTCATGGGCGAGTCCGACTCGCATTTGTTTAATTTTTTGTTTAAGCAATTTTCAAGCAAAATGCACAAATCGTAGACACCTTCCAGGTATTTTTTCGGCATCGGACTATGAATTATATCGAATCCCGATAACATCTATAAGAAAGTGAACGACATGTGTGCTAATAAAAAAATATTCTGTGACTGTTATGTGTCTGTATACTTGTCACGCACTCATTGTAAAGAATATTACTTTCGAACATTAAATAATCGCTTCGTAAAGGAAGTTGTGTCGTATTTGGCATAACGACGGTTTTTGACGCACGCACTACGTATTTACCTAATTTATGTTTTAATTACCACCCTCTTTGTGTTTAATAAGGATATACGATATTGAAATAATGTTTCATCGATACGACCGTCCGATATCGGTCTGCCTCAAAGAGTTAATGTAATTTCAAGCGAACGTGTAAATAGCGTTACGATCCGTGAGCACGGTGCGATAAGCTTTCAAAAAATCATATCTAGTGCCTTAAAATATACGTAATTGCGGCATTGCGTTAGAAATCGCACATGTTTACGCACGCACCGAATTAAGTAATTAATGCCGACCTAGACGTATCGGCCGACGATCTGCGGCGCGTTCTCATCGAATGTGTAACAATCAACGATCAAACTCCGTTAGCTGTGAAAACAGTAGCCGCGATTTTTATGGTGCCCTTCCATGCTTGCCAAGCCTCGGTAAACGTCCACAAGTACAAGCGTGCAACGAGGGCGTTAGTGGATGGATTTGTGAATGCTTGGGGTGCCTTTCCGCGGTTGCCGAGCCTCGGCAAGCGTGGAAATGCGCCATTACAATTTGCGGATAGATCGTTATGAAACCCGTCACAGTCGCGCCCTTGTTTATCGATCTATCGGCGGATGCGTCCGCGATTACCATCACTGAGCTGACCGTTACACGGCGTAAGTTTTTCGCGTAAAAAAGCACAATTATATTAATGGTCGTCCTAGTATGGGATACGGGCTTGTTTATGCAAATAATCGTACTAATTAAGAATGAATTTATTTTCAATGTAGTTTGCATGTTGTGGTATCGCGGAAAAAAACTCTGTGGTTGATTCCCGATGGGAGCTCGGTTCGTTGTCATTGGCATACGTAATTGGTAAGGTTGACTGATCTATTGACGGTAGGGAAACGAGAACGATGTGTAGACGTTGGTTCATTTTCATCGATTAAATAGACAATAAAAGGATTACTTCGATATCGATAAAATGAATAAATAATTCCTTAGATCTTGATGTGCCTTTATAAAGTTCTTAGTTCGTTACGCATTTTAAGTCCCTTGTTTGTCGAACTCCTTTTGAAAGCGGCTTAAAAGAGAATAGGGCAGGGAATCGAAGTAAAGGGTTCAACAGAATGCCATATCGCCAGCTTAATCTTAGCGAGCAAATTAGGATTAATTGAACTTTTTCCTTTTAATTCTGAGAGTCTTTATTCCTCACGCGTAATTCGTTCAACGTGTCATTCGAGGATTTTATAAGAGATGATACAACGAATAATATTCATTTTTTTTTAAATATTTATATCACGCGTAAAATCAATAAACCAGATTTTGTTGCTAATGAGGTTATGGGACCATCCTTGATAGAATTAGAGATTAAATAAAATATAGCTATTTAATTTTATCATTAGCACTTTAATATTTAAATATTATTTTAATATAAATAAAATATTTATTCCAAAAATAAAAATCACTTAGCGATTTTAAATAATATTTAATAAATTGATAAATAATTAATAAAAAAGAAATCTCTTGTACGTCATTTATTGTCTTTAATAGTGAATTAGTCACTCTCAAATATAAATGTTTTTAAATAACTAATTATCTCAATATAGTTTTTATACTTAATAGCTTGTATTTCATTTTATTCCACGTCTTTATTAAACTAAAAGTGTAATTTATGTAATTGTAGAAAAAAGACTATTGCCATTTTAAATTTCACGTACATACGTAGTTGAGCCGTCAGGTATATGAAAAAATAAAAAACATACTCACTAATATTCCTTCACATTTCTTATTATATTTAGATGTAAGTTCTATTGCGAATTAATGTAAATCTATGATAGTGTACCTAAATACATATTATGTCAGAGAACTCCTCTAAATACCTGTACTACATACGTTTTTGTATTTAATGGTTCGTTAGTTGTATGCTTAAAAAAAACCGAAGGCAAACTAACTCTATATATATCTAGTACGCAAAGTGCGTTCCGAACTGAATTAAGGGGTGAGGGGTTAGGTATCTATAACCCGATGGCGGTTAGGGGCTCTCAGGTGTGACGGACGGAAACCCACTATCATTAACCTACCCACATGTACGCACCCCCACATGCAAACGCTTAGTTTACGCGAAATATCCTTGTGTGCGTGGGGACGGATTAGACGCAACTTTTTTTATTTTTTAAACGGTCTTATTTAGGGTTGACGCTTATCCAGATTATAAAGATTAAATATAAATTATTGTATATATTTGAAACAAATTTAAAAGATTTCATCTCCGTTAAGTATTTATTTGAATGTATCTGTCTGTGTATTTGACCAAATAACTTTTTAATTATAAAAATAAATTTATTTTTAGAATTTATTTTTTGTTATTATCTTTATTAATTCAGCTGTGGAGTACACACATTTTAGAGCACGTTTAACACAATGAAATTATATTTCCGCATAAACAAAAATTAAAATTCATACAATTTTAATCTCACAACTCGATCAAAGTTATTATTATTAAGTTAGTAGTCACTTATATTCGTATTTCATTGTCGATTTACTTTTACAACAATTGCTAGAATTATAAATAAGTACTATTAATACTCCTTCATCAACTAAATAAAGGAGAAATGTAGGATGTACCTATATAGAAGCGCCTACTTCATGTATAAACTAGCTGATAACTGTTCTGGTGTAGGTGTCCGAATAGTCACCTCAGGTCGCGGGTTCGAGTCCCATTCGGGGCAGATGTTTGTAAAAATATTTCTATTTGGTCTGGGTTCTTGTCGGTCTGGATCATATTATGGAGGAATTTGCCCAATATTGGGACATTTTCAGGCTGAATCAGTTCAGCTGCTACTAGTGACTTGGTCCGCGCGGAATTTTCCCTTTGTTCACAATATCATGCATTTAATTTTTCTTCCTCGTAAAACTATTATATATATATATATTATATATAAACTTATGACCTGAACTATCTGCCAGTGAAAGTCCTATTGAAATATGTCCAGCCGTTTTGGAGATTTTTCGAAATCGACAGATATACGTCAAAAATTTTTTTTATTTTGTCGTAAATATATATATTAGAGATAAATAAATAAATAAATAAATAAATATTAACCAACAATCACACCACGTTAACCTAGCCCCGTGATAAGTTCGTAAGAACTTGTGTTACAGGTACTAGGAACGGAAATAAATTGAAGAAATTTATATAAATACATATATACATAAATACACATCCATGACCCGGTGCAGACATCTATATTCGTCATACAAATTATCTGCACCTGGCGGGATTCGAACCCGCGACCGCTGCGTAAAGTGTCCAGTTGCCTGACCACTCGACCAGTCGGCCGTCCTGATGATGATGCCACGAATATTCGGCCACTATTCGAAATCCGGCCTATTCGGCCTCTTTTTTTAATATTCGGTACTCGGCCGAATACCGAATATTAAAAAATGAAGAAAAAAAAAAAAAAAAAACGTAAAATTTATTCAAAAATATATCTATTTTAATTATTAATATAACATTTTAATAGGTAGGTACTTCAAATCTATAAGTAGCAAATTGTGATGAATGAAAACAATTTTTTCAGTATTTGTTGATAGCAAAAGACTGCATTTTTCTTCATAAAAATAATACCCGCTTATTTTATAATTTATACACTACTGTCAGGACAGATAAATCTTATATAGCGAATTTTGTAAGGATTGGTACGGTACGATTTTGCGTATGCTGACCATTATTTGTAAGAGTTCGTAGTCCGATTTAAGCACGCAGTTTTCAAATAAAAATCAATCTAATTTGCATCAGAACTTTTGTCTATATCCACATATTTTTTTGAAGAACTATAAGTAACACAATATGAGGTAATAACTAAATGAACGCACGTATCGCAATAAGACAAGTCACATGTCACGCACGAAATGCACACATCTGTTGCCGAACAATCGGTCGCCGAATATTCGGCGCTTCGGCCAAGAGCGTAGCCGAATATTCGGCGATTCGGCCAAGAGCGTAGCCAAATATTCGGTATTCGGCCAAATCACTATTCTTGTTATCTCTAATATATATATTTAAATTATTCTACTTCATTAGTAAAAACCTGTTATTTTGACATTAAAAATAGACACAAGTTTTTTTAATTACCTATATATCATATCATATTGTATATTTTTAGCATGTTTGTTTTCAAATAAGTTAAAAAAAATATTAATAAGAGTTTTAGATTTATACAATATTGCTGATATTATATTTACTTAATAACTAGAAATAAAGTAGCTAGCGAACAAGAAAAAAAAATTATTTCAACAGAATAAATAATGTTATTTTATTATAATATTATAATGCTAGTCCCATCCTGTACGGCGACACAGACGGATACACACGGTGGACACTGAGGTAAAACATTAAAGCTTTCAATAATCATATGCGGGTGTCGACTTAAAATCATCTAGCTTAGTTTGGCATTTAGTCATTTCTTATATAACTATTTTTATTTAACAAAACTTTAAGATGGTTTCTTTCACTTTCAGTCACAGAGGATATGGTAGTAAGTAAAAATAACTTATTTTATTAATTGCTTATCTTTTTATGTGTTCAGTAATATGTTACAAAGTCAGTGTATAAAATAATAATAAAAAAAACTTCAATCACATATACAACTATATTCTAAAGTAAAAGTTATTTACGAGTGACGTCGCGGGCACAGCTAGTCAATAATAAATTTGTTTGTGGAGTGTATTAAAAATGTATTATGTTATTTGTATTGTCCATTTTGAATATAGAGACTAGTTTTAATATTTTAAAAAATACGACAAAAAATGATAATCGACGAAAAATCATTTTATTGATCCCAAGGAATTTATATACAAACTGGAATGCTCACATGCACTCAAAAAACGTTCCTTAATCTGGGATTGCGTCTCTTTCTACCATAGATTTAAGGCAAAACTCGTAAGAAAGAGACAAAACACCAGTTGTCAACGAAATGCTCGGAACAATTTTTCACTTTACATGTTGGTAAGAAATGTCAACCTTATGACGTTTATTTCAAGGTGCATATTTGAATATACAAGTTTACTAAGTAAGCGTTCTAGTTATGATATAAATTCTTTGATTGATCCAGTAAATGACATCTGTGTCATTCGGGTAATAATTTTTACGTAATACAAGGCATGTTCTCTTAGACTTTATTTTTGCTCTTACGACTTGCACTCCTACAAAGCCTTCCAAAAAGCAAAGTTTTTTGTCCTAACTTAATAATTTTTATAACGTAAACTAAGTTTCACTCAGATATTGGCAAATCCTTCAGGGAGCCAAAGTAAAAGAAGAAGAAGAAGTACAAGACATGTTAACGTTTTATTAACATACATAAATATTTTACAACTATTCTTTGACTTCTTTGTCCTTCTTCTTTACTATTCTAATTAAGGGAATGAAAGCTAAACTTCTATTAGGTTTCAATATTATTATTATTATATTTTAAAAAAATCTGTCGATATTATCTCCTGTAGATTTGTTACGTTTAAAACGTTTTATCATTTTTTTTTTGTGTCTGGAACTAATCAGTTGTTTGAAAATAAAATCGCACATTTTATTTAGTTACCGTCCACTTGACAAGGTGTAATTGTATACGCATCTATGCGCTTGCAAGGTGCGCATAATTGATGACCGTCATCGATATCAGTGTAATTACATTTTATTCTGAGCTAATTTTCACTTATTATCGTAAGTACATCACAATAGCTACTTAATAGGACATTATTACATAATGTAGAATTTACAGCCTAGAAATATTTATTTAACAAAACCCTTATTTCATTTGCGTTTATATAACCTTTTATTTTACTCAATAAACATACTATAATTTTTTTAAGTCTTTAATAATAATTTTTTTATAGAAGCTAGCGTCAAATAAACTAATAAACAAACTCGGATTTATAAAATTAACATAGATGTATTACAATTGTTCAAAAGCTTTAGAAATACAATCCAAGAGCAAAAATTCAAAAAGGTTGTAGGTATTTGTTCAAACACCTTTGATTGAAAAGCCCAAAACTTTTTTTGTCACAAGGTAAAATACTTTCACATTGATTTCGTCATGGTCATAAATCGTAATAGATCATTCCTATTTTTAGAAATCTATTCAAATACAATGTGAAGTTTTTTCATTAGCCTTAAAACGCTGGTTCAGGACGAGTTATCAGTCCAATTTGTAAAGTTATATTTTCGTTGTCATTATTTTAGAAAGAATTTAGGGTATAAAAATCATGCTACTATTGGCAGTATTTAACCAATGTGAAATATTAAAATTTAAAACGGGTAAGAAAGGGTTTTGTAATAAAAATCAATTTCTAAAAATATACTAACATTCTTATGACTGAGTTAATAAGCTCATGAGTAGAGAAGCTGGTAAAAAATATATCATGTTGTTATCAATATTGAGACTCGTTTTTTGGTCAACCAAAGGTTATGAAGCAAAATCTTTGAATAGATCAGCTTTATATGTTGCTTTTTATGATAAAACACGTAATGAACTTTTTTCTCATTACTAAAAAAACTAAAACGGATTTCTTGTGAAATCCATTAAAGTTAACCTAACCTACTTAGTTTATTAGAGATAATTTTAAGAAAAAAAGAAAAGATAAAAAGTGCGAACCAAATAATACAAAATAACGTGATTGAATTGTAGTAGTAATCTCAATTGTCACTATTTTGTTGTTAGTTCTTGTTAACTATAATTTATTAACTATAGTTAGGATAGTTTTCTTAAATTATAAATAAGATCTAATATAATAAAAATCAATAATAATGTAAAGTTATTGATCTGAAACTCGTTGATGTTAGTTGAAAGTGAGAGTTCTTTCTACACGAGGAGCAAGTGAATTTTGAGCTATATTCAGTATACTTAATTTAAATAAATAAATAAACTTTTCGAGTCTTTCAGCATTCTACTACTCAGTAAAGTCTAAATTTCTAAAGGATTCTGTTACTGATTGTCAAAGTATTGACCAAAGTATCATGTACATACATGCAAACAATTATTTTACATGCCAACGTATATATTGACTAGCGAAATTATAAATTTATGATTTTTGTCACCTACACCTGCGTCGATACTCGAAAACATTTTATAAGAGACGGATTGAGTTTTCAAACATGTCAAAATAAAATGTAATTTAAATCAAAAGCACTAAGGAGTTTTGATATCAACTTCGAAGCAAACAACTTTCAATCCCCTTTTAACCTCGTTAGGGGATGATTTCGATAAAATACGAAACACGTCTTCAATCGATTCTGTTAAAGAATATTTATGCAAAATTTGAAGTAGATTGCACCAAGGACTCATGTTGTCCCATACAAACTTTAAGTACTTTGGCATCTAAATTTAAGAATTAACTTCTTAGTTATGTCTAAGGAGAAACAAAAACGAATAAATCTCTAAAGATGTCAGGTAAACTTACATGTCATTTACAACTTGCGACAAAACAATCAGGTGCACTGATCATTTCTCAAGATGATCGGACACGTTCATGATTATAACATAGTAATCTCAGCCTTCTGCCTAGCCCTTTGACACACCAATTTAACTGCTAATTCCCTGACATCAGCACCGGGATAGCCGATAGCATAAGTGCCTATATTTAGAATCTCTGCGACTGATTAATGTACGTTTTAGAGCTGGCTATATGGCTAAGACGTGCCAATTGACATTGTAACCCCAGTCTAGAAATTTATCTCTAGCTATTATTGTAATGTGTTTTGTCAAGTCATTTGTGTTAAATGAAGTCGATCATCATCTTTTAAAATGGAAACGTGTTCCGTTTATAGTGTATATATGGTAGACATTTTTTCTGTTATAAATCGTTAATGTGAAAAAATTCAATTTCCCCCTGGAGTTTTTGAATATAAGTAAGGTACACCTTGTGAATGTATCATTTATGAATATTATTATTTAGACGGTATTTAAAAAAATATTCTGGTAAAGTAGCTTCATTATGGTTCTGTAAATATTTCATCAAAGAGTAGATATTATTTATCAGTACAGAATAATTCGATACATACGGATTCCAGACGTACTGTGTAACTTTGTTTACTCGTTTCGTTGTTAAACTTGGTTTATGCTATGTAGTAATGAAGCTATCTTTGTCCCTGTCTCGTTTAGGACAATAGTTTACGCCGACCAGCTATCGTAGCGGAAGCGATAGCGGTAATAGCGGTGTATCGCAGGATAGCTTCTGTTATCTCTACATGGGAATTTATACGTATTGAATACGTTGCGGTCACAGCTCGACTCGATATCGCACGAATTTTTTTTATTGATATTTTAATTTATATGAGGCTATTCATTCTTCAGTGTAGTCTATTTAGTTTTTCTATATATACCCTTCTCCCATTTGGTGAGGAGGCCTTTGCTCAGCAATGGAATACTTACAGACCGATTTAATAGTCTGTTTCGCAACGTTGAAGTTGTTTTTAGAATTTATATAATATTGCTTATAATAATTGTACACTGGTGAGTCTCTTAAAACACGCAACTGAGAGTTAGAGTTATTGCCTTTATAACCAACGCCACCTTCTTTTTTTTAAATATTAATGAATTATTTTATCGAATTCAAGCAAAGCTGTTTTGTTTCAATACGAGCGGTCATGGTGAAACGTGAAGACAACAAATCAACTGCATATCAAAGCTCGTAGTTAAAGTTCAACGCTCAAAGTGCATAATCGTAGTAATCGGCCGGAGCCAAATGTCATCGACCCATTTATCTCATCCGCCATCCCTTTTACAATTATAACAACAAATGAGTAAGAGTGCACCGATATGCGTCCGCGCATCGATACGATGCAGAGGAATAAAATCCTGTGTGAACGAACTCTAATCTCTGTTTTGTGGCAGCATCCAGACCCGAGGCGCACGCACTGATAGATCGTCAATGAATCACAACGATCCTATGATATGCGTTACTTAGAAACAATACATACATCATACTTACGTCGATAACTAACTTTGTATATGTATATATATATACACACATCCATTGTACCTGTTACTACTGTTTGATGTTATTTTATTTGCTTTTCAAAATGTTTATAAAATAAAAAATATACATAATTGATAGGTACAACGAGACGTGATTAAATTAAATCGTAGCCATTCTTTGATTTCTGATGATTAACCTTGACACCGTTTTGTTTTCAGTGATTAGGTTTTGATGTAAAATTATTTTACACTTTACGAGTAATTAACACGTTAGTTATACAATCTGTTAAAATATGGAGAATGCTATTTATTTATTTTTTATTTATATACACTTTATTGAACACCACACATAAAAGAATAACACAAGTTCAGCGTAACATATACAAAGAAAAAGAGAATGATGACAACTGGGCGGTCTTATCGCTTATTAGCGATCTCTTCCAGACAACCTTAGGGTTAGAGAATCATGGATCTGATAGGGGTAGGTGGTGTAATACAGTACATACCATATAAACATTATTTATTAATTTACAAACTATATTTTTTGAATCTTTAATTTATTTGCAATGTTTTTGTTCTCATATAACATATAATAAATTATTAATTTTATTGCTATAGATTATGCTAACGATCGTATGTGAATATAAATATATTTCTAAGCTAAATTATTTTAAGATCGTCGTGATTAAAGTTGAATTAATTCGTGCTTAGTAAATGACTGATTATCATTTTAATGTCTGAATAATTAAATATATCTTAAACGAAAAATGATAACACAGGATTGACATTAAAATAGGCAATTTTAGGTATATTTTAAATAAACAGATATGTATAAGATAATACGTACTTGAATTTTAAAATATTCAACCATAAAATTAAACCTTAACATTTAAAGTCATAAATCAAAGATCAGGTAGTTTCTTTATAACATTTCCGGGTATGTTACCGTTAAAGTGATGATTTTTTTTACCCGCGCATTGTTCACGATGATCTGACTTTACGTAATAGGATAAGCGACACCGAACGTTTTCGTAGTCATTGTTACAGTAATAAAGTCCAGGTATGCGTTAACTCATTTACAGGAAAGATTCTCCTAATTGCCTTAACAGAATCCCTCTGTTTTGATTCTCCGACACGTTTGAAACATGAAACAAAAACCCTGATTGTATGGTTTCCATCTTAAAACCAGATATTTCGAATTTCCGTACGACAATTACTGTCGGTACGAAATTATTAGTGGTTTTGATTTAATTTTTATAATCACGATGTTTATTTAAAAGAACGATAATAAACTATTTTTCTATATAAGCCTTTCATGTCGTGTCGTTATTAACATTGTAACGGATTATCGAATGGACACAACATTGTTTCAAGTTGTAGGCTGGTACGAATTTCTTTGAACCTAATTCAGTCATTCGAAGGGCAGACGCACACGTCATTACAACGCCGTATTCAATCCGCATGTACTTTACTTAGAAACTGAACTGTCGAATAATAAGTGCATTGTGTGACCATATACGTATCATATGGATTAGTGATGGGAATATTTGATGTCGATAATTTGCACTAATAGTGTATTTTATAGAAACATTGAAACAAACTTATTTAGTAATCACTAGTAAATTGATAAAATGTAATTTAATTGTTTTATACTACTCCTTATATACAGCGAAATACGCTGTCATGTCTATTGTCTATTTAAGACTTGTTAATATAGAGTTGATCATCTCGGCGGCGCCTTAATCTGCCCAATAACGGTCTATGATACCTATTATCGGAGTCCTGATCGAGGTCAATGACTCCTTGTGAGCATATCGACACATCGACAGTGGCGGTGGAGCGCGCGACACGCACTTCCGACGCGACGGATTTGCCGGAATCGGCGCGGGCGCATCAAAAGAGGTTGCAAAATTCGGACGGAGGCGCGCGCGCGTGAATCCATTTGAATATTATTTTTCCGTGCCGACATGGGAATGGCTACCTAATTGTACGAATTGCCCAATGTGATCGAGCTCTAACAAAACGATGACCCAACACTGTTTCGTTTACGAGCTAATAATAATGAGATGAAAATCCTGAGAATTTTATACCGTGTAATCTTGATTCGCATTAAGACAACTTTATGGTTTTGAAAACCGTGCATGACAATATTAATTGCATAACTCGATGCGTTCTGTATAAAAAGTAGCAATTTCGTTACGAAAAAATGTCGTCTTATAATTAAAAATGATATTTTTTGGCCGGATTCGCTGCATCCAAATTTCGGCAAGCTCGGAGCCCACACGGGCTTTCTTGCTACTTACATCTCACGTTTTTGAGTAGCCGTAATATTTAAATTGCCGACATAGCTCCTGCGGGCATACCTTGCATGGGAATGCGCACTGGCGGTCGTCAAAACTCGCTTTTACCGAATGCGTTGTGCGTTGTCCAAACGCATCAGCGCCGGCATCTCCTTCTCTGTCTAACCCGGAGCCATTGAACTGCGAGGACAAAGAGGCGCTGATGGAAAGTATGGTTACTTTTACTGGACGCCTCTTACATCGACGAACGCATCCCGCCTAAAATTTTGCATGGATGTGTCGCGCATGCGAAAATGAAGTCTGCGGCGCTCGGCCGGCGCGGCGGGGCGTAGCGGCGCAGGCGCACGTACGCGACATTACCTGCCGATGCATATTAATTGAGGAGGAAGTTTTGTCAACAATATCTAATGTGCTCCGCGGTACAATCGCGGCCCCATTGATAGCTTTTTTGTTCTTGCTGCGTTTTAAAAGTTCCTTCGCCGTCAACTAGACGGTCCTTATAAAATATTGCAATATTGCATAATTTATGACACACGTTATGAAAACAATCAGAATGATTATTCAATGCATCGATATGCTTCACGATATCTGTCTTTTGTACGGAGTGATTTAACTGGGTTATTTTATTTGATCGCATGCCACTCGAGTGTTAATTAGAGATAATCATCGGGCGAATAATAATCTTTTCATAGATTATGGACAGTTAATGCTTTGAGTGGAGATATCTAGAGTGGCTCGGGTATTATATAGTTATTTATCTGTAAAATCATTTTATCATTTATTGATTACCACGTGAAAAGTCGAGGTCAACAGATCCCTGTACGTATATAAATAGGTTATTGATATATTTCAATAATAACAACTCTATGTAATTTTTTGAAAGTGGTTATACTCGTAGGTGCATGTTGCTTATTTTGAAAATATTAAATCTAGGCCACGTGATGAATATTTAAAATATTTGACATTTAAATTTATAATTAATATATATATATATATATATATATATATATATATATATATATATATATATATATATATATATATATATATATATATTATTTTTTATATATATATTTTTTTAAAATATATTAATAATTTCAATTCTTCTTGTTTGTTTAGTTATTACCATATGTTGTCAAGTTGCTATCGCCTATCATTAAAATACTACTGGTTTTTACTATAGCCTTTTAGTGTATTTTGTTGGTGTTCTAATAAAAAAAATAAAAACATGATGGTCGACATACGACATTTCCTGCAGTTTCACTTCGTATTAGTTTTCATTCTTCTTTTGTAGAATTAGATTAGTTGATATTTACTCTGGCCTATCTTTTTGTAAAAAGCTATCCAATACCTATACAAGATTAATAAAATAATAATAAAAAAAAACTATTTCAAACTATTTGTAATCATACATTTTAATTAATGATAAGTACATTTTTTCAGTTTTCAGTTTTTTGATTATTATAATATTATAAATAAATAAACGTTTCACGCCCCCAGTAGAATGTGAATCCTGTGTCGGAGGTCGGGAAACACACAATACACAAGCACAAACGCCCAGACCACGACAAATATCTGTATGGCCTATACAAATATTTATCATGTGCGGGGATCGAACCCGCGACCGCTAGCGCATCAGCCAGTTGCTGTGAGCACTGCACCAACGCGTCGTGGCGCAGTGGTCACAGCAACTGGCTGATGGTATATTAAATACTCAGTATTAAATTTATCACTATCATAACATATTAGGAAACGAAGTCTTCCGCCGCGTCTGACTGTCAATCTGTCTGTCAATCTGTCTGTTCACAATAAACTCAAAAACTACTAAACAAATATTCATGCAGTTCAGATTTTCACCAATAGATAGTAATTTATGAGGAAGATTTGTGTGTATAATTTGTTAAGGTTTTATGTAAGTCGGTTGAAATATGACGATAATTGTTCACAATGTCGGAATGAGTCAAGCTGCTTGGGAGTTTTCATCGAAAACACTGACTAATCTCTTTTAAGATATAACAAAACTATGTATAATATATGATAATTATTCCTCTTTTATAGGTTTAGAGAAAAGTCCGCGATGGCGTCTTTTAAGCATAGCTTACTATATTCTTATTTCTTACTAAATTCTATAGCAATGGTCACGTATAGTACAATGCAGTAATTGGAAATCTATTCAGACGGATACAGTATTAATCCTTATCAACTTAGATCTTAAGCATTTCATGCATATTATGATAACTTAAATGAATATCTTAAGAGTTATCGCAAAATGAAAACTAACGCGCGCGAAAATAAATTCAAGCGTGGGACTCGCTTGTTGCGAACGCTTGATGCCTCGTGACCCTCCTTGTCGTTAAAACCATTATACACTATCCGTGCGAAGTCGGGGTGGGTCGTTAGTTTCCAAAATAAAAATGAAAATGAATTGAAATTTGACAATACCAATTTATTTTTTAATTTTACACTTACTATATTCAAAATTGAGTAGGTGTCTATTTTATTTCTAAATTACATTAATATTAATGAACATTATTTTATTTTGTAACATAAATTAATTTAAAAATAAAATACTCAAAAACAAAATTCTTATAGAAACCTGTTAACTAGCTTAAATTAAAATTTTATCGTATTATAATCTGATTTATTTGTCTATGGCAATAATATTAGTTGATGTATTTTGAAATATAAAAAATAAAGTAAAAAAAAAAAATATTTATCTAATTATCAACAAATTACGTGTACGGGTGTAACTAGACGTGTCTGACGACCGTTCTGGTGTAGTGATGCGAGTAGTCGGCTTAACGCTGCGCGACGACGGTCGCGGGTTCGATTCCTACTCAGGACAGATATTTATAATGCATATGTACAAATATTTGTTTCCGGTATGGGTGTATGTCCTTGTGGGTCTCCCCACCGTGCCCGGAAGACCACGCAAAGCCGTCGGTCCCGGTCGTTATCATAGACACCTGATAACGATCGTTACTCATGGTAGGGAAATTATTCGCCAACCCGCAGCGTGGTGGATTAAGCTCCATTCCTTCTTCTATATGTAGAAGAGGACTTCGCTCAGCAGTGGGTTGTTTACAGGCTGATACAGTACAGTACAGTTATTAGACGTACCGCGCAGCTTCAGATGCGTTAGATATTTGATTGCTTATTTCATTTTTTTTCAATCAGGTATGTCCTAATGCTTTGTAGCCTACAACCTTTCCTAATAAACTGTTTACCTAACGTAAAAATGTTTTAAATCAGCCTGGCATCATCTCGAGATCAGCGCTGTCAAACAAACCGTTTAGTTTTATTATATTATAATAAATTACTATAGATGACATTACATACAATACTATATAACATATGTACATGATAATGTACATATAATTATTTGATAATATCGAATGTTATACGGTGTCATAATACATATGGTGTAAACGTAGATTTGAACTGGATTGACAATAAAATAGTTATAATTTTTTTTTGCTTACCTCCGAAGTCCTTGTTCTTCGATTATTTTTCTTTTTTCTATTAATTTTATTTATACATTATTATCATATCTATGAGGCATTTTAAGTATTTGTACACTTTTTAACATACATAAACCGTCTCACGTGCTTGTCTGGCTCGTTGGCGCAGTAGGCAGTGATCCTGATTTCCGTGCCATGGTCGTGGGTACGATTCTCGCCCCGAGTCTGGGTTTAATATTTGTATATTATCTATGTTTATATATTTATTAAAACAAATTATATACATATTAGTCAGCTGTTACGTATCACACATTCATTAAGTTGCCTACCTTATGAACAGACCATGTGTTTATGTTGAACATATATTTTATTTAATTGTCTTGAGAACTAAATATTGTATTAAAACTGTATATAAAATGATCTGTGCTCAATAAAAAAATCGCAAAAGTGAATTTATTAAAATTATCGTATACATAGTGACATTATTAAATAATTTTTGGCCAAAATAGTATCAAATCGCTTAAAAATATTATTTTGAATATTTAGTCAATATACATTCGAAAAAATACATGTCTTGAAAATGAATATTTATAATATTCAAATATTTCTCATTATTTCTAACCAGATGAGTTTGCATTTTTCATAAATAAATTGTATTGCTTTCAAAATATTTTATTATTCATTCTTAATACCATTTCGAAGTTGTGTAGCCAATTCTCTTAAAAATGACCTCACGTTTCAAGGATTGAACTTGTATAAAATGGTAATTTGTTTAATTTAGCTTATCTGGTGTAAAATGAAGTTACAAAAATGTAAACATTTTAAATGTAAATTTATATCATATATGTGTTTATTTTGTGTCAGACTTTCGAGCTTAGATTAAAAAGGTAATCTGCAAAAATACTATTGTCCATCGTAAAACATTGCTATAATAGTAATAAAGCAAGTAGACTTATTTTAATCATATTTAAATTATTTACCATAAGATTTTTACAATGACATATTAATATTTAGGAGTTTTTAAATCCATTTAGGCATATGTGTGTATAGTGGAAAAATCCACCACAATATCAGCCGTTGGATCTCCATGGCTGTACGTAGGACTCCCCCATCATCTTTGGTTTGTCAATGCTCGCCACGCTTGGCAGGCGGGTTGGTGAGTGCACTGCGTTGTAGAAAGATAATGTGATGCAGCTGTTCATCACTATCCTGGTTGGTGTACTTCGCACCACTATGGCCTCAGGCGACTTTTGCGACATCTTGGCAAGAAAGAGTCGGACTATTTTTCTCTGTCAGTCACCGCACGGTGAATTTAATTTATCAACAGCTAAATAAATGGATATAACGCTAAAGGAATTAATAAATTATTATATTATTACAACTATGCTAATAGCCCGTCTATAAAGGTCAATGCCGAGCTACGCGTGCCACAAAAAGATCAACTTATATAAAACATAATATATAAAAGTAATATTTTTTTTCCTCATATAATTATAATTCAGTTTAATCATTTTTATATACTACTAGCTTTTAGCCCGCGGCTTCGTCCGCGTAGAAGTCGAAAATGGTTCTAATAGGATTTTAAATAGGTTTTTTTACGTTATTTATTTTGTTATCTATACTACATATATAATATTATAAAGCTGAAGAGTTTGTTTGTTTGTTTGTTTGTTTGAACGCGCTAATCTCAGGAACTACTGGTTCAAATTGAAAATTTCTTTTTATGTTGGATAGCTCATTTACCGACGAAGGCTATACGCTATATAACATCACTCTACGACCAATAGGGGCTGAGCAATAATAAGAAATTTTACAAAAATGGTATAAAATAATCTTTTTTGAGAGCTTCCGTTGCATCCTTTATTATTTATCTTCTCGAGACATTTTTAACTATAGTTCCACTTTTAAAGTAAATATAACATCACGCTTTTACTGAGATTTTCGAAAAAAAAAAACTCAGTAGGTAATACTTTGAACGACCCAGGATCAAACCTGTGACCTCTTGCTCGGCAGTAACGCTTGCGACCACTCGACCAACGAGACGGGTACCTACTCTTAGAGTAATTGCTTAAAAATATTTAAGTACGTTTTCCTCTCAAATTAACGCGGGTGAAACCGCGGTGCACAGCTAGTAACATATGAATTAGTTGTTAAAATATTTGAATACTTTTAAAATATAACAATATCATATAGTAGGGATTTAAAGTTTAAATAAACATTAAAATAAAATCAAATTTTGTTATATTTTATAAACACGAAGCTGGGTCTTTGGTCTGGAGAAAGTTACACGGGGGTATTATTTTTTTACAACGAAATCCAAATGCTACACCTTCCGCCGTATTTCTTTATATAGAATATTTTTTATTTTTCCTTCGGGTAGAGAGATTCACCAGGCTACTCTGTAACATGCCACATACAACTGGCTGTGGGAGAAGCATCTTTCCCTCAAGTATACTCCCGCTGCCTTAAGAGTTTGACTTTAAGCTTTGTTTATGGTAAATACATACTCATATACACTCATACATTATATTATTATTCAGTTCCAGGAAATCACCATTTCCTATTTTAAGCAACAGGTCTAAGAACTGTCTGGCAGTGACATCTCCCCTCAGATAGACTCTCATATTAATGGTAAGGTTCAGTTTCGTCACTGAAGGCCACAAATATTTCTGTACTGTACTGTACTATATAAGCTTGTTACCAACCCACTGCTGAGCGAAGGCTTCTTCTCCATTTAGAAGAAGAGTTGGAGCTTAATCCACCACGCTATTCTACTGCGGGTAGGCGGAAAATATCTCTACCATGAGTAACGATCATTACCAGGTATTCATGATAACAACCGGGACCGACGGCTTTACGTGCTCTCCGAGGCACGGTGAAGTGGAGAAACCCATAAGGCATACACCCAGAATGGAAAAAAATATTTGCACAAATACAAATATCTGTCCCAAGCGGGAATCGAACCTGCAACCACTGGAATTGAGGCGAGACGTTGAGGTGACTACTCGCACCACTACACCAGATGGTCGTCAATGCTTCATGTCCCCTTTATTTCGTCCGCTCGCGTTCTTCTGGCCACTACCTACTTGTAAAGTCGGTCGAAATCACCTGCTAACAATACAATATTTCCTCTCATTTGACAATTATTAATCCTATTATCTTGTAAAGATCTATTTACGGCTTCAAAACCCCTTTATGAGCCATAGTACTCTCATCCCAAACAATCAATTTCCTTTTGCGTTTGTTTGGGTATATGGCAAAAAATGAAATTAAAAGGAAGTTAAAAACGCGGAGTGTGCAGTTTTACCTCCTTCCAGCAACGTGGCAGCAATTCTAGACAATGCGCCCGTTAAGGCGATATCACGATTGCTTCTCACTTTGGACAACAGTAAAATTATAGAAATAATATATAATACATTATTTAATAGAAAAGTCTTGCCTGATCCACCAGGAGCAGTGATATATATATATATATATATCACTTACACCTATCTTATATAAAAAATTGTAATAGACGGATTGAGTTGTCATTGTCAACATGTGTTAAAATAAAATGTACTTTAAATCACAAGCACTAAGCAGTACCTATTGATATCGACTTCAAAACAAATATCTTTCTAACCCCTTTTAAGCCCGTTAAGGGATGATTTAAATAAAATACGAAACACGTCTTCAATAAATTCTGTTAAAGAATGTTAATGGAAAATTTGAAGTAGATTGGAGCAAAAAATCACGTTGTCTCATACAAACTTTGCCCCCCCTTTTCACCCCCTTAGGTGTAGAATTACCGAAAATCCATTCTTAGTGGATGCCTACGTTATATAAAGAACATACCCTCCAATTTATTGTCTCTACGATAAGCGGTTTAGGCTGTGCGTTGATCCATCAGTCAGTCAGTCAGTCAAGCAGTCATTCAGGACAAAGCATTTTATATGCATAGATTAAGACAATACGAGTACCTATATTCCAGTGATTTACATGTTTATATAATAAAATTATTATTAATAGTATGTAAATGTTTATACCTACTCGTCATTAAATGCGGCACGTGGAAGCGGTCAACTTGCTTATCTGTATTTCACCTAGGATTTTAACGAATGCTAATAATTATTCTTAAAAATAACATTTATCACAGCATATTATAAAACAAAGCCTACCGCGTCTGTCTGTTCACGATAAACTCAAAATTTACTAGGCGGATTTTCATGCAGTTTACACCAACAGACAGAGTGTTTTATGAGAGAGGTTTAGGTGTATGTGTATTGTGTGTATAATTTGTTAAGGTTTTGTGTAAATTGGTTGAAATATGACGATTATCGTTGAAAATATCTGAATAAGTCAAGTCACCTGGGAGCTTTCATTGAAAACGCTGCTTAATCTTTTTTGTGCAATTATTCCTCTCTTATATACATAAAAGTCCGCGAGGCTATATAACTGTCTTTTAAGAACAGCTTACTATACTCATTCTATCTTCTAAAAATGGTCACTGTATAGATACAGTACCTACTAATCCTCATATTAACTCAAATATGTTAGTTACTTTAACCATTTCATGCACATTATTACAACTTACACCATAGTAACTTCAATGAATATCTTAAGAGTTATCGCAAAGTAAAAAACTAACGTGCGCGAAAATAAATTTGAAGTGACTGGCTCACACCGATGACGGGACTCTCGATGTCGCTAAGAACATTATAAACTACCCGTGCAAAGCCGGGGCCGGGGGACGTTAGTATAAACAATATAGTGTTATTTACTATGTAATTAAATGTATTTATTCCGTCTAAAAAATTTCTTGTAAAGTCGACTCATAATACACATAACCTTTTGAATAATTAAGTGTTAAAATGTCATCAGATATATATATACTCGTATACAAAGTCCTCTGTCTCTTGTTGATCTTCTATTTGTGAGAAATAAGAATTTTGTTTTCCCGTTTCACAGATACCAAATATGGACGAATAATTAAAATAATAAAAAAATCTCTTGTCTTTTACTTTTTTCACGCGAGCCAAGAAAATAATACAAGGTATGTAATATATAAATCTAAACTAGAACTCGATTACATTAATACTAAGTAGATCCGTTTCATTCTTATTGGATTATTGTTTGTCCGATTGTGACAAAAATGTTGAAAAAAATTATTTAAAAAAATTAATTATTGAAAAAAAAATTACAAAAATTGTGACAAAAATGAGAAAAATGTCATGAAATGTTTTTTTTTTTTTGCAACGTTTAATGTTTGCCAATAGTTAGATGATATGAAAGTTATATTGATTAATAAGAAAATAAGTGTAAAAATATTGATTCAATTTTAGTTAAATTATACTTACAGTACCTAACTGTGTTTTTGTTATGTTTAAGTGTAACTTCAAAAATCGAATAAATATATATTTTCAAAATATTTTTGTGATTATAATTTTTTATGTTTATACAATCAAATTTTTCAAGATTAAAAAAAATATTGAACAACATAAAAATAGCTCATAATTTTATTAGTTTTCATGGAAATACGACATGTAATCATACTGTAACGAAAATGTTCAACATTTAATCTGCGTTTACGTATTAAAAATAATTAGTGATTAAAAGAAAGCGTGCGATAAGGCACGGTCAGATTATCCGGCTGAAAGATAACCGTCCGATAATGTCTTAATTAAGCTATCAGCTCAGCCACGGATTACTTTGATTGCAGAGATTTATCGTCTATTGTCGGTATTCGTGAATTGTTCAAACAGATTACGAGATTAGAGTTTCGATATTTTTAAACCGATATACGATTAGATTACCTTATCGATAACTTTTTTAATAGATGCGCACGTAATCGACAAGGACTTTTAAATTGATTTTGTTAATATTTTCATATTTTTAAGATTTCTTACCGGGTTCTGATGTTATAAATGTTTTTACGAGTATGAAATAAATAATCTATTAATGGTTTTTTGATGAGTAGCGAATGTGTTTGTTTTTATAGTGTAATATTATATTAAATATTTATTAGGTATAAATATTTTTTTTTTTTATTTTAACTAAGGGAAATGAAAATTATACGTGTAAAATGTTATGCAATCTAAGAGTTGATCATAAAGCGAGTCAGATCCACAAAAGAAAAACAACTTTTAATGTTAATATCAAACACTAATTCAAAAGTAATATGAATTAAGATGTGATAAAATAACTTTGTTGATATTATGTTTTAAGCGTCGTTTTGAGTACAATCTAAAGTTCACCGAATTTGATTTAGCGTTACACGCGTAAAATTCTAGCCTGATAATAAAACGATAATCAATCTGAACACGTCATGGCTAAATATGTTAAGTAATTTGGAATCTCCTATGGTAACTGTATTTTTTTTCAAATCATGGTCCGGAGTGACGCAAGAGAGCAAGAAAGAGATCTACCATTTATTGCTCACACGTTAGCGAAAGCCGAACAAATTGAGTTAACACTTTCAGGCTTCGACCATTTGTTTCCAATTTAGTGGGCCGTTCGACAATATAGCCGTCTGTGTTTATCCCGTCCAAAAATAGTGCAAATGACACTAATTACGCCGATGTAGCGGGATCGTGCTAATGCATTGCTCACACTGCTCCGATTTCGGATACTGCCTAGTATACTTCAAATGCCCATTTTAAAACCCTTAACTGTACTAAGAGTATAGAATATAAACAGTCTCTGTTAGAATTTTCGTTACAGTATCACATTTATTTTCTTATTCTTTGGCAAAAAGTTTATATACATTTATTTTCAGTGAATAAAGTGGTTGTTAATATTAATAATTATTAATTTCATAATACATATTTTATTATAACATAATAAAATACGCCTTTAATTTTTTTAATCGGACAAAAACTACTTTATAGATTAAAAAGATTTATGGTTAAATGTAATTTTTATTTTAAAAATTATAAACAAAAATTAATATGGTAATAATGTCGACGTTGATAAGGATCTTATTTAATTCCTTTTTTAAGATTTCTAGCTTTTGTTCCCTTCAATTGCTCATGTACATGTCAATAGAATATCAATGGCTCTACGTATACTTAGAATAGTATATTATTTTCATCGATTCAATAGACTGATGAAATAAATAAACCTAGATAAGACCGTTTCCGTAGTAAATATTTGTTTCAATATATCGAATGTGGGAATTAGGGAAATAATATTTTGTCAATAAAGCGATAATATGATATATGTATAGGTACTATAAATTATTGTGTGTCATAAAGTTAAAAACTAAATTAACTTTCGACATTATCAACTCGTAATAAACTTTATGTGTAAGCAATCACTCATTAACTGTTTTTAAAAAATTACTAACACTATACACCTTTTGGCTTGAAGTTTAGAATATTTTCCGCTTTGTACACATACAATCATGTTTGAAATATCATCGGTGATCTGTGTTTAAAGAAAACCGTTTAATTCCTGGGATACTATCGATTAATCAAATTATGTAAGTCGAATTATATATTCAAATGTACGCAAAGTAAAATGTGATCGTTTGTCGGTTATTTTGTCCCACTGCCTTATAGTATTCTGGTCGTTCATACTCGTACTACGACGGATGTTCGACAAGTCGTTTCATGTATGCCCTTGGAATAATGAGGAAAGCCCAGTACTGAACGGTTCGCATAGAAATAGACATTTGGAATATGTAACTGTTGTTTTGTGAGAAAGTTTTCAGATGTTACGTTTTTATGGAATTTTATGTGTGTTTATATAGGTCAAGTTTGTCGTTTTCTCTCTGTAGATATTTGCCTAATATTCAGCTGAAATCTTGTACAAATATAATTATAAAAATGTTTATCCAAGTTTTTAAAGACAATAATAAATAATAAATAAATAAATAAATAAATATTAACCAACAATCACACCACGTTAACCTAGCCCCGTGCTAAGTTCGTAAGAACTTGTGTTACAGGTACTAGGAACGGAAATAAATTTAAGATATAAATACATATATACATAAATACACATCCATGACCCGGTGCAGACATCTATATTCATCATACAAATTATCTGCACCTGGCGGGATTCGAACCCGCGACCGCTGCGTAAAGTGCCAGTTGCCTGACCACTCGACCAGCCGGCCGTCAATAATCAGAGATATTTTAAAATATTTTTTTATCTGTCCCGAATGGGAATCGAGCCCTCCATCGCCGGCGTTAAGGCGACTTCTCGCATCACTATACCAACGCAGTTGTCAAATTTGTAAACAATATTAGTTAATTAGTTCTAAAGAACACTCGCAGTTCACAAATCATGTTTCCTACATAGTTCTGGACTGACTGCAGATATACTCGTAAATAATAATGTGATATACATATTATAAATATAGGAGTACTTTTTAGAACTCATAAAGAACACACTAAATTCCACACTTATCTTTTTTCAACAAATAATATAAATCACTATAGTAAAAATGCGGTAAAGCTAAAAATTAAACAAAATAACGGCGTTCCTCATCAACAACTGTAAGGGTAGGTAGGTATAGCAAACCTTAAATTGACAAGGTAAACTAAATGCCCTGTAGACAGAGAGTAGAGAGACACGGATTAAGAAGCGTGAAGTAGCTACCGCGTCGGGATCTTACGCAAATGTAAATTCTGTTATTTAAAATGAAATTTACACTTTATAAAATACTAGCTTTGCTCGCGGCGTCACCTGCACATAAGCTTTACTTTAGTATGATGTGTGAACGAATGTACTGACGTAGTAGTATACGTCAAAATCTTTAATTTATTAAAATAATATTCTTTGTCAGTCCATCAGCGCATATTATTATAGTGTCGTAGTAGACTTAGACTGTAGTAGACTTTACGTGTGAAAATAAATCCAACATTATGACTTTTTTTCGTTTACTGAGTTTTTTAATATTAATTGTAAATTATTATTAATTAAGTAAAACATTATTTTATACTAAGTTGTCACCATTTTTCGGATCAAATTTAAATGTATTAACTTACCTACTCTTCTCTCTCTCACGCCGACATTCAAATACAAAATTCATTACAATAACTTTTGATAGAGTAAAGCGATTTTAATGAAATAAAGCCTAAATGTTATCTCAGGATATGCTTTATGATTTTCATACTGCTTTCTTAACCTACATTTAGTACTTAAGCAGTGATGCGTGATCAAACAGACATACAGACATTTCTAAAAATAATAGAAAAAAGACTTATTATAAAATTAGTCTTTTTAGACCTCTACAAAAAATTTCGTCAAAAATTCTGAAAAAAAAGTTAGACATGTGTTTACACAGTTTAAAATTTTATTATAGGTACAGATTAGGTATAATATACATTTTTCATTTTTTTCAATTTGAAAAATTGAAAATTATAGTCACAATTCCTACTTGCAATAGGCATTATTTCCCAATTACAATTGATTTGTAATTAAAATCATACTATCTCACTTATATTCTAACAATAAAATATTATTTAAGGATATCAATATTACACACTTAATCTTGAATATTAGCTGACCGTTATCAAAATGTTTTGTGATTTGACGGGTTATCGTTTTTATTTCTATTAGTTCAAGAATTATGTAATGTTTTATAAAAATTGCTATTATATACAACAGTATAGTTTATCGTTTATTATCCGTAAAGCCGCGATCTTCAATGAAAAAAAAAAATTAGGGTCACGTCCATGGCACTTGTGACGACAAACCACTCAATAGAGATAAGTTATTGATGTAAATATTAAATCACTAATAAAAAAAAAAAAAAAAAAACAAATCCAGATTTAGGACGTTTTCGTGGACACGCGCTCAGTCACTTCACCAGATATTTTAATTGGACTATTGTACTTTGAACCAATTTTAATATAATGCATTGATACTTTATGCGTCTGAGATTTGTTTTTTCTTAATTTTCAAATTTTAGTTATTACGAAAATTTATATATAAATATACCTAATTGTATTACTTAAAAATATTGATATATTATATTATTATTATATTAAAATAATTATATTAAATACACATAAAAAATCATCATTGACTACTTTTTTGTTCTGGATAATTTATTATAAGACTACTGGAGGTCATTAAATTTTGGATTTTCCCTATGTGGCGATAAATATACACGTAAAAATAAAAATTTACATGTACGCAGCAATATAAATTAGTTCGACGAATCTTTAAACACTGAATCTCATCTATTACGAGTATTGTTTTGTTTCCTTATCTCAATGATATAAAAATGTCAAATCTTCCATTCTATAGCCATCATGTATTAGAGAGATAATATATGAACATTGAACAAGCTTCTATGAGACGAAGATTGTATAAAATTACAGAAGAATTTAAACTGACGAGTAATGTTAAATATTGGTTATCCATCAACCCGCAGTAAAGCATCGTGGCGGATTAGACTCCAACCCTTCCTTTTCTTCTTGTGACAAACATGAGGTAAATGTACGCATTAGTTGAAGTGGCTTTTGTCTTGTAGTGGGATGTTAACAAGCTGTTTCAGTTTAGTATACTTCATCACTTGCTCATTCCCAGATTTTTTTTGGAAATTATTTCCGGAAAAGTTTGAGCTAACTGGTTTATTTTTATTTGTTTTTGTTGAACTGGTTAATGTGACGATCTGCGTAACGGATTTAAAAAAAGGTTGTTTATATTAAAAACCTGTTTATTAGGGAAGGTCATTGGTTACAAAATATCACTTTACATCGACGAGAAACGGAGTAGTGAGTGATAAACGTTTAACACTTCGGTATCTAACGTTCAAATAATAAAATATTATGTAAAAAACAACCATCTACAAATAAGACCGTATATCTACTCGTATGTGTATATTATTATATATATAACAGATTTGTTTTTATAGTTGCAGCATTGTTCCTCTGATTTTATATCAATACTAGCGGCCCGCCCCGGCTTCGCACGGGTATTTAACTAAAATTTTAAAAATTATAAATTTATATTTTTTATCACCTACATGCGCCATCTATCGTATAATGGAAGCATATCGTTTTTATTTTTAGTGACATTTAACATAATAGTACTTATATTAATTGAAAATGATGTTTATCTAAAATATTAAAACGATTTCTATTCCTATCCGACATATTTAGTAAACTTTTAAGTTTAACAAAATAATAACTCAAAAGTAAGTTTTGTGAGTTTTTAAGATTCCTTAGACCAGATGGCGTTGGCGGCGTAGGTACCTATTTCTATTTTCTTAAATATTTATTTTTAAATTTAATTACAATGAAACAAAAATTAAATTATACTGTGAGTTATGAATAATTTTTATGTATTAAGGTTATTTACATTGGTTTTGTACTTTTTACGTGATACGTGCACGACCAAAAACGATAAGAGATGGCGCTGATACAAAAAAATACGCGCTATTGAAATTTCTTCTTGATGATATATAGTGTATTAATAAAACGGAGGTTTTAACAGATTTATTATTTGTATAGTTGTAATATGTATAATTAATATGGGAATATTTTCATACCAACTATCGAGGCAAGACTTTATTTTTTTTTAAATGGTTTACGCTTTTAGCGCCCCAGAATGGATAAGTTGATAGTTTAGGGCCTGTGCAGACCACGTTTTTTAAACGCGCCGTCGACGCGCGATTTGGAAAAGCGCGTCGACGCGCTTTTATCCTACAGAGCAGTTTGTTGTCGTTTGTATCGATACAGACGCGCCGGTGCCGCGAGTTTGTATAGCGTTTATATCGATTCAAACGCGCGACACCGATGCGACCGAATTTGCAAATTTTTTTTCATGTCCTATTAATTTTCTAAACGTTGTTGTATAATGTCCACACAATCTTCTCTCGCTTGTAAATGGGTGTACCCAAAAACGTCGGTAATTTGTCTTCTTCCTTTAAAAAAAAATTAATAACAAAGCGCATGCAATCAATGCTGTCTTGAATGACACCATCTTGCTAATGTTGACGAGGTTCTGCTTAAAAACGTAAAATGTCAGCGCCTTTGTATCGATTCACGCGCGCGTTTGCATCGCGTCTGTATCGCTACACACGCGCGTTTGCATCGCGTCTGTATCGCTACACACGCGCGTTTGCATCGCGTCTGTATCGCTACACACGCGTGTCTGTATCGATTCAAGCGCGTATTTGAATTTAACCAGGTTTGCAAAGGTCTATAGACTGCGTCTGACTTGCGTGCGCATCGTGTCTTTATCGCTACAAACGCGCGTCGACGGCGCGTTTAAAAAACGTGGTGTGAATAGGCCCTTATTAGTGCGATTAAAGCCTATTCTAGGGTATTGATGACAAATTTTAATTGACGTAGACTGATTGACGCGACTGAAGGTATCAATTGATCGTTTGCACGGACTCGTTGATAGCTTGTCTATACTTGAATTATTGAAATAAAACACAACTGAGTGTATTGACGCGGTGAATGCGACTATTTGACAATTCAATCGTATTTGTGAATAACGTAACGCAATTGAAAACAGTACCTATTTGATCGCGATAGACCTACGCTTATCTTAATATCAACCGTTAATACCTTTCATCTACGGAGTCCTAACGAAATAAATGCGTGTATAACCTGTACAAATATATGTCATGAGTGGATATCATCTACCCCTTTATCTGTCAAGAGGCCTGACGGCCTTATGGCTCCTACCTACACAACGTCGATTTCTGTCGCGGAGTCATCTTGCGGCTAATTGATTGTTGTGAAATTCATTCAGATATATTTAAGGAAAATTGAACTTTATGTCATTGATATACGGCTAAAAAAAGAGCTAGAGAGCACAGCTACAGGTTATAAAAATTTACACGGGTCGTTTCATAGTAATACGCGTAATATGACAAATTCACAAGCGAAATTATCGAAATTTTACCACTGTCGAGGTTATTCACTGATGAATGTTAATATACTTACGGGTATAGTCTGACATACGGAAAGCTATGTAAACTTGTAGTTTGACTGTTAACTAAAAAAATAAAAAAAATTACTGTTATCAATTCGTTAATCAGCCGTCAGATTCAGAAGCTAGTGGCTACATTTATACAGTAAGAACAGTATTTCGTAGTATATAATTATTTTAAACTTCACAATATTGTCTAATTGTCTTATCAACCTTGTTACTTTATAAACAAATTTAGTTTTATCAAAATAGTTAACCGATACCTGAGACACGGGTTTTTTTAAGACTTTGCATGAACATTAGTTTTAGAGATAGAAATAAAAATGCCATTAAATGCAATTAGTTGGTTTTTTTTGCGATAAGAAAGTTCTCCAATCATGTATGTTAATCCTATTATTAATATTATAAATACTCATTGTCACGTTCCGCGAGCGAGAGCACGGAACAAGCGATAGAGAGGCACGATCGGTCTAAGCGTTCGGCATGACGCATCTATCTCTCTTCCACTCCATTGGCAGATGCGTCCGAGTAGAAGAGAAAAAATATTTGAATTAAAGAGTTGCACTCTTATTATTATTCGACTGATTATCGACTGACCCGTTGGCGCAGTTTGCAGTGACCCTGTTTTCTGCTCCAAGGGTTGTGGGTTCGATTACAGCCCCGAGTCTGGGTGTAATATATGTTTATTTATATATGTATTATTTATATGTATATTTATTTAAAAAAAATGTATATCAGTCGGCTGTTACCTAAAACACAGGCATTAAGTTGCCTACCTTAGGAACAGACGACCTTGTGTGTGTGTTAAACATATTTATATTTATATATTATATTATATATTATTGCATTTGCATTATATTATTATAAATGTTAATTTATCAAAAAAATTGTAAATTTCAATTAACTCCTTCCTTGTATTATACAAAATAATGATAATTCAGTGATAATAATTCAATCCAATTCATAAAAGTATGCAATTTTTCATCAATGTTTTCTTATGACCTTATCACGTAAAATTATCGTCCGTAAGCCAACTTAATTTACAGACAACCAATTTTATTTCACAATATTATTTTATTATTTAAAAAAATACGAATGTAATGAATTTGTATAAGTAATCGTAATCGAAATCGTCATCTTATTACATGATAATTCAAAAAAAAAAAAAATACACTTTCGTTGTAAGTAAAATTTAAAACTTCGACACTTCTCGGTTAATTAATTGAAGGTATAATACCTTCAAGCAATTATCCGAGAATTATATGTATATATATTGTATTTTAAGCAATAAAATGCGTGTCTTAATTTATCTAAGCCAAGTGTTCATACATATAGTCGCTCGGGCTACCTCTGGACGAATTAATAAAATAGTACTTCAAATAGACATGATATTTTGTGTGAATTTTACGTAATATTTCAAACAAAAAGAACGCCATTATAATTTTATCAAATGTATAGACTATTATTTCAACAAAATATGGAAAAACCTCGCGTCCCGTACGTTGACAGCTCGAGAATTAAAAGATAAGCTCACATGATATACAAATACGGAGATATTTCTAAACGTTATCTCGTACAAATAAGTGGGACATAAATTAATCGCGGCTCACAGATAGACAAAACGCCTAATGCCATAGTAAATGTTACTATCGTGTTTTGGTGCCGTGTATGTCACCATTACGTAGCCCGTGTTCATCAGATAAGCCTGAAATGTTTTGATCTGTATGCCTTGAGATTTGCTTCACTCACTGCGACTGGAATTAATGACAATAAACTAATTAAGCTACTAAGAAATCATATCTCGTTTCGGTATTATTCTCATTTTTCTTATTGATAACGAAAATAATTAGTTAATCTTTCATCATAGTTTAATCTTTTTATACTAAACGTTTATCAATGCAATGAAATCAGCATTGAAAATTATTAAACACTACGATGTTATGATATTAAAAATGTATATATGTATATCAAAATTGATAAAAAAAATTATCTAACGTCATTTATAATACTTTAGAGCGAAATAAGATCACATCGGTGCTTGAATGACTTACAAAAAATACTATCTTAACTGTATTTCATTTCTGTATTTCTTTAAAATTGATTCATTGTAATAAACTTTTTGTTGCAGTGTATAATTGACTTTATATTATAACAATATATAAATATACTCATTTGAAGATAAGTTGACAAATAATTAAACATGTATTACTCTTAATGTGATCTTATGTGACATTAATAGATTATAGTAACTGACAGTAGTTGAGCTCTATTTGCCTACCGACTGTTAGGAAGACTTTATTTAATTACCTACATAAGGATAATGTTCACATTTATATTTATGAGAATTGTGACGCAAATTATATTTTTTTGTACGAAAAGGATTATAATATCAAGATTGCTATTTTTTTTAAATGTTTAATTGCGTAAAAGTGAGACTAAAGTGAGACTCCTGTCGGAAACCTTTAAGTTCACGTATTTAACTCAATAAGAGTCAGTTATATTTTTGGTTGTATTCTTCACAATGAAGGTCATGTCCGCCACTAAGCACCTTCATGTATCCCTAACCTACTTTCAAATTAATTTGAAGTTTGTTTCAAGCAGGGGAAAGAATAACTAATTATATAATTTAAAAGCAAACAATATTTTGTTTATAATTTGTAAAAAAAAAAACAAAAAAAAAACATTATTTTTCTGACAAAATAATTATGTATTTATAATTATTTTATACTAGTTGTGCCCGCGATGTCACCCGCACATAAGTTTTATTTAGTACGTATTACAAGTATGTAGTTGTACATTCCATATTATTATGTCAGATTATACACGTAGGTATATAATATTAACATTCACCTGTGAACGAACTTCACAGTGATGATATTTCGACCAATTCCACTTGTAAATTATTCTTAGTTTTACTATGAAACGACGCGTGTAATTTTTGATCAGATTCAAATTGAAGGAACTACTAACATTTCAATACCAATCGTTTAAAAAACCGCCATCAGCGCCATCTAATATGATAGTGTCGAACTTCGGACTGTCGTAAAAATAAATTGCAATCCGACATTGTGACGTGTTTTTTGTCTTTTTTGCTTACTGAATTTTTGAATATGCTATAAAACATTATTTTACACAATATTATTTTAATTTTTTGGATAAAATTTAAATGTATTAACTTACCTACTCTTTTCTTTCTCACGTCACGTCGTCATTCAAAATACAAAATTCAAATTACAATGACTTTTGACAGAGTAAATAAGCGATTTTAATGATACAACGACAATGTTATCAGGGATATGCTTTATGGTTTTAATGCTAATTTTTTTTTAACATACATACATATAATAGACGTACTTCTAAAAATGATAGAAATGTATATAATTAGTGTTATCCCTCTACAAAAATTTTCGTCAAAAAATTTATAATTTTATTATATGCCCAGATAAGTATATATATTAACATATAAACATAATAAAACCAGTTTCAATTTTTATTTTAAAATGGTAGCGGTGTTAATAGATCTATAAAATATGATCGGAAGTATATTATCTATAATAGCTTACTACCTTGACGCTAAAAGTTGCTGGTTTTGCTAAGTATTATTTCTAAAAATCCGCAAATAGCAAATAAACTTACTTTCTTTATTGTAACATCGTTATAAAGCAAGCAAGCAAGTAAACACTGATTACCGGAAATGTATTATCGAAAATTATGTGATAATATTTACATACATTATTAAACAAAGTCTAATTGTAATTAGAGCAAATGATTAGAAAATGCTAAGTTAGGTACAAATACCGTGAGAACATGTTAGTGATGTTGAGATAAAATTCCAAGAGTTATTGATGATAAATTTTAATTTGCTAAATTTTATGGGCTTCTTGTGCTGATTAAGTAATAACTAATCCATATTAATATTATAAATATGGAAAATAACTATGACGTCAAAGCTACCGAATAGTTTTTAAGTACAACTTTACAACAGGCTTAATTATATGGACATTACTTAGTAAGATATTTCTGGTTTTTTTTTTATATTGACTTGCTCGTTGGTGCAGTTGTCAATGGCCCTGCTTTCGGCTCCAGGTTTGTGGGTTCGATTTCCGCCTCAAGTCTGCGTGTAATATATTTTTATGTTTATTAATATATGTAGACCGCGTTTGTACATGTTTAAATATACTGTGTATATTTAAGTTATGTGTGTATAAAGCGGTTTTATTGCCCAAAATTTGCAAGTTTTCTCCAGTTCTCCAAGTTCCATCGCCGAGTACCTACACAAAAATCCAACAGTTTTATGTAGGATTTGAACTAACGACCATTTGGTCCACGTTCTGTCCATTGTGTTATCATATCGTTCAATAATATGTCATCTGAGACCGATATGACGTAATGTTATAAAGCAAAGCAATAAATATAAAGTACCAGAAGACGAATCGCTTAAAATAAATCGTAAGTTCGGCGAACGTGTTCATTGTAATTGTGCTCAGTAGCCGTGATTGCAGGAGAGTTAACACATAATACATTACAGTTTGTGTCACAACACAATCAGGCTCGGGGACGAATCAGGCGCCGAGCCGTAATCTGGGTTAACAGGGGTCAAACGGCATCACAAATTCCAATACCATATTAGACAGATCTGTGGCGCGAATCGACAATTCTATGATGCTTATTGGCTTCCTCGTTGCTGTGAAGGGCCATTTTTATCAATACAAGAAACTATTTCATACAATCTTAATTTAAGCTTAAAAGCTTGAAAGTGATTTTTTTAATCATAAATATCAGGAACAAACGCTAGTAAAAATCTTACTAGTGTTTAGATTAGAAGAAATATAATTAGAATTTTATTGGTTCTAGATTTTGATTTAGGTACACGGAAAAAATATATATATATATATATATATATATATATATATATATATATATATATACAAATAATAAATCTGTTAAAACCTCCGTTTTATTAATACACTATATATCATCAAGAATAAATTTCAATAGCGCGTATTTTTTTGTATCAGCGCCATCTCTTATCGTGTTTTTCTCTGATCACGTATCACGTAAAAAGTACAAAACCAATGTTAATAACTTTAATACATAAAAATTGGAAATAACTCACAGTATAATTTAGTTTTTGTTTCATTGTAATTAAATTTAAAAATAAATATTTAAGAAAATAGAAATAGGTACCTACGCCGCCAACGCCACCTGGTCTAACGAATCTTAAAAACTCACAAAACTTATTTTTGAGTTATTATTTTGTTAAACTTAAAAGTTTACTAAATATGTCGGATAGGAATAGAAATCGTTTTAATATTTTAGATAAACATCATTTTCAATTAATATACTATTATGTTAAATATTAATTATGTTAAATTTCACTAAATATAAAAACGATATTCTACAATTACACGATAGATGGCGCAGATAATTTTCTGAATCGCGCTGACCAAAACTTCGGCCAAAAGAATGACACTCGCCCGTATTTAAAAATTTGTTTTTCTTTTTTGTATATAATTAAATACTTTAGGGTACTACGGTGAACGGTCTTGATTGTTTGTTCGTTGTTAAAATTTAAAATATTTGGTCGTTATTTGTTTGTTGATTGTACAAAGTTGGATGGTTATAGCTATTTAAGTTGTAATCTATATATATATATATATATATATATATATATATATATATAAAGTCGTGTTAGTTGCACCGTTTATAACTCGAGAACGAGTGGAACGATTTTTATGATTTTTGTGTTTTTGGATTTGTCTTCGTCGGGAATAATACTTATTAAAATATGGTATTCATCAATGAGTAAATAATTAATAAAAAAAACAGTTCAAATGTTTCATCCGTACTATCTATATACATATATATATATATGTATGTATGTATGTATGTATGTATGTATGTATGTATGTATATACATAGATATAATAAATCTGTCACTCAATCCGTCTATTATGAAATATTTTCCAGTATCGACGCAGGTGTAGGTGATAAAAAATATAAATGTATAATTTTTAAAATTTTAGTTAAAGACCCGTGCGAAGCCGGGGCGGGCCGCTAGTATATAAATAAAAATAATAAAGTCGAACTTAATAGGAGTGATAGTGAGACTGGTAGAAGTTTATAGCAATGCATACAAATTCTATACGCCACTTTTTATTAATGCCTGTGTTTGCATGTGTAACCTTATTAAATGCGAAGATTCGCCATGTAGCGGTCAAGACGTAGGCCAACGAGCGTAATCAGTGCGACTCGTGAACGATTTGCTTCACTGACGCAATGAACAAGTGTCCAATTTGAATCTCCATTTGATATCCATTTGTTTTAAGTGGTACGACTTTTGTTAGATTAGATGCTGTAAAATATTCTTATCGTCGTGATTCGATTAATACATTCTTTCTTTTTTATTTTAATACGACATTTTTATTAATGTTTTAGAATTATCACCCACACAATAGACTTACTTGAAAGTAAAAATTTACATTTATATTACACAATTGAATTTACATTTACATTATATAATATTATCCGTAAATTAGTAAATATTTATGTGATACGAAAAAGTAAATAAAAAAATGTATCATCTTAGAAAATTATCAGATATATTATATATTTTCAGAATTTACCAACAGAGTTGCGACGTAGCAAGACACCACCGCGACGGTCGCCCGAAGAACGAGCAATTCCCCGTCCGCCCTCCGCCCCGGTGCACCACGACCGACCCTCCCTCACACCACACACTCCGCACCTTTCGCCCAAGAAAGAAGCCATCAACAACCTTCTTAATAAAGGAATTTCAGGTGAGTATATAATATACAAAAGTTTTATTTTACAATTTTGTAAAACATTTTGCCATAAAGATATTTCGCACTGAGTTGTGATATAATAATGTTGCTTTGTGTAAGAAGTAAAATTTATGAAAACGTACGGAAAAATCAGCGTGTCACGAAATATACTTCAAGTTTTAAGTAAAAATTAAATTAGCGAAAGCATGACATGTAAAAACTATTCGAGTTGACATTAGAATTGTTGATCAAAATTTGTTGATTCGTTTTGAAATTATTTATGTTAAAAATAATATTTCAACGAAAAGCTACTTTATTTATAATTTTAATAATAACTTCTACGCCTCATATAGAAAGATTGGAGTTTAAAAAAATGTTTAAATTCAAAGTAAACTTGCTCTACAAAACACAATATGTGTAGAGACGGGCCACCGTAATACAGTTTAAGTATAACATGTAAATATTAAAATTTATTTTCCTGTAGATGACTCGAATTCATAACGTGGAAGTCCTGAAATTAATATCACAATCGACACACGTAACGTACCACTAAAAGGTATACAGTTCAGTCGAGCCAATTTTGTAGTTTCCGGCCAATCGTTTCATTCTTCTAAATAAAATAAAAACGTTTTAAAATTCAATTATTAATTGTACATACGATATGGTCTCGCTACAATCACTTTTTTGTCAGCCACACTGATATTACTTTTCTATTTAGACTATCCCTATGTCACCATAGATTTTTACGTTTTAATTGCTTAAAATTTGTGTATCAGATAATAGATGAAATCTCAAATAGAAAAGTATATTAGAAAGTATATAGTTAGTCGTCTTTCCCGCTTACTGAAACCACGCATAAGATTTTGATATGATTTTCACTGTCATTTAAAGATTTTCAGCTATTTTCTTAAATCCAGTGTTTTTCCTTTAATGAAATTTACATTCGTGTGCAACCGGATGGGTACCTAGTATTTACCATAAATAGGTAAACACGGAAGAGTGGATTGATTGAACACTATCGTGCTGCAAAAAATTAATATTAATTTTAACTTTTAATTTTTATTTTATCAAAATCGCTTCATTTTGTCAAAAGTTACTGTATTTAATTTAAATTTTGTATTTTGAATGACGGTGTTAGAGAAGATTAGATGAGTAATATATTGTATTGAAATGATCCAAGAATGGTAATAACGATGATATGAATACGTAGTGTTTTATAGTAATTCATTAATAATAATTAATATTCATGTTCAAAACTTACATAGACAAAAAATTAGGTACGTTAAAATTATTTTTACGTAAACTAGTATACATGTAAGTACCAGTAGTACGATACTATAACAATAGAGGGGGCTGATGGCGGTTTCTGGATTGCATTTATTTAATACCTTCCATCATTTATACAACTATATACTGAAGTAGATGAATTATAATTAATAATTTTGGTCTACATTCAATAGTGAGTAAAGCTTATGTGTGGCGTCGCCGCGGAAACATATTATAGAATAAAATTTCGGAAACAGTGTTAGATACTGATATGAATTACTCACAAGTTGCTTAAAATAACTAAATTTAATACAAGACAGCGTCGAATAATTCTATAACTTTTCTAATAACGTTTTTTTTGCATTTTTGTATTGAAAATATTTTAAAACTAACTACTGTATTTCTTGAATGATTAAGTCCTATTAAAAATATCTCTTTTTAGTAGAATTTTCATTCTGAGCTGATGGTATCTCCATGTAGAAACTGACATGATACTCGTAGTATAATTTGAGATTTTGCTTGCGAAGAAAAAAAGAAACATTGAAATAAACTAAGTCCAACCAATTACTTCCACGACTGGAACCCTGTAAATGGCAATTCTAAAAAGACTTAAATATCTATTTATTTATCTAATCAAAAGCCTAAAAAAAGTTTCGTGCATTTACAGGCTAGATTATGCATTGCTTGATGCTATTTAAACTCAACTCACTTTAATAACGGCCACAGGAAGCTCAAAGACATCCAGCTTTCTTATCTTTTCAAAAAGGAGTAACAAAAAATATAGGAAGGCTACTAGAAAACCAGTATGACATCAAAACTATGAACACACCTTGGAAGAAAATAAGTAACGGACTACGTTCTCCCAAGGGTTATATCCCCTTTTAACACGAAGGGGTATACAAGGTTGATTGCAGCTGTGGAAGTTCTTATATCGGTCAAACCAAGCGATCCATAACCACACGAATTAATGAACACATAAAAGCTGTGAAAAACAACGATAAACAGAAATCGGTAATAACAGAAAATCTATTACAATCGGGATCGAACCACTTAATAGAACTTCATAAGCCCAAGGTTCTCTCTAACGAAGTTATATAATAAACGAAACTATATACCGAGACTAGTTTTCGAAGCTATAGAAATTTGAAAATACAAAAATTTAAATCGTGAAAATTGTTTTGTTTTGGCAAATGCGTGGAATCTAGTGTTGGAAATTTGTAAAATTAATAACTAATTACCAATTAAACTTAAAACAAAAAAAAAAAAAAAAAAAAACAAAAATAAAAGTTGTTAGTGTAGTTTGCCGGGAGTCTGTGTCGAAAATAAGTGGCGAGGTGGGCTTAAAAAGAACTAGACGGAGAGGGATACTGCCCGTGACGGATGACAGTTGACACATCACTCAACAGCAGTCTCGTCGTGACCATGGACCATGTAACCGGTCCGAATTATGGACAAAAATCGTCAAAAAACAATACCGTCGCATGTTTTATCTTTAAAAATAAACTTAATACAAAAAATTAATAACATCGATTAATAATTCTAATTTCATATAGTTAAAAATATGAGACTCTTACAAGAATATTTTCACCTTTCATAGTAAACATCAGCCCTAGTTACGATTTATAAATAATATTTCATTTATACAGCACGATATCGGCATGATAGCTATCCGTGAATCAATTACAACGTCAGATTAACGCGGAGATGAGCTCGGACTCGACAAAGAACCCGCGCGTGACTCCGAATAAGCGACTCCATTGTACTTGCATGCTGTGCTCGTATTTCAAGAATGTATTTACTTTTGGGAAAAGAAATAAGGTTATCATTGATTCAATGTGGTTATATCCTTTCACCGACTAAAAAAGGTTTCGTGAAGGCTGAGTAATGGGGTCGTATAATAATAGTAATATCTACGGATATTTAATACATAATTTAAAAAATAGTCAACATTTTTACAGATCCTATGAAACAGTATAGTACCTATAAAAATATCAAATTCGCCATAAAAACTAAAAAAAGTTGTCATTACTCGTATGTATACATATACCAGGTTTTTTGTTTGAGTACGAAAATGTTTTTGTTTGTGTTTTTCATACAATAAAAGGATGGAAAAGTTAATTTTAATTAATTTTTGAAGTAAAAAAATATAAAAGTATTTTTCGATAAAGAAACTTCGTAACTTCGTAAACTATTAAACTGAGTGTAAAGTTACTTTTCACACAATCAGATTAAAATCGCATCACGCGTGAAAATAAATGTAAAATGACTTGAATAGATCAATTCTATAGAACATTGCCCTTTAATTCCCATTTATCCCCTCCGTATTAATTTTCCTTTCATTCTCCTCTCTTTATGAATCATAATCTTTAAATCTCCGTTCGCCCATCCTTGTCTTTTTAATGTAAATCCAGATAGCGTAGTCTCGCTTCAGTTCTTTTACCCCTTAAATCTAATCCGGGACATCCCGTCTGCCCAGTAAGGCGCTCAAAGCGTAAGCCGGCAAACATACGCAGTAGGCACACGTTGCATTATACATCAATTCATTTTCGGTTCACATGCCTTCTTTGACATTAAGTTTATTTGATTATTCAGTTTTGCTATTTTTACTGTACGTTTCTTTTATTTATTATATAATTAACTCGTGAAGGGAGTATTTGATAAGGTAACTATGATCAACTCTGGTAATATTTTGGTGAATTTTTTTAAAGTATTATACACGGAGATTTGTAACGCAGTCCCAATGTCTTTGTTATCTTTCAATTTAATGAGATAGGTAATTTAATTGAGTTAGTTATTTATAAGTGATGTGTAACTGTCTAAGAAAGGTTTCGTTAACTGTAATATTTAAGTTTTGATAATTAAATGTGTAATCATTACATTGTTTAATTAAAAAAACATATATACGTTATGTTTGTATATTTATAACCATATTTAGTACCTTATAAAATAAAATATAATCTTATTTCTTTGAACTCCAGATCGTATTTTACTGCAGTTTTTCACAGCAAATCCGAAGGGGATCGGAACATACTTTCTTTATTTTATCATGATCATCATTTCCATTGAGAAATTGTGTATGCAAAAAGTATAGTGTTTTCTCACATAATTATTACTGCATTTAGTCACACGCAATGGTGTTCAGACGCATTCCGATGTAGATTTTGAGATACGGATTATTATTATTTTTCATATTGAAAAATAAACACAACTGCTTGTCATCTTCTTAGAGCTAGTCCCATTTGTCCTGAATAACGCAAGTTAACATCGTTAAATATATCCCCACTCAGGTATAATCGTTACCTGGCTAATATGAAGGACTGATTTTGTTTCTTGTTCCCTTGGAATAAGGAATATAATAGAAATATATATTGTATTATTTTGTGTTAAACATCGTGAACGTCAAAGAAGCAGTGGCGACTTAATGCCGAACGTCTCTAATCGGGTGATATAAATCATTATTAATTTCAAGTCTCTTGCCGATCCGCGATTAGCTATTGCACAATGCCCTGGGATTATACGTCGGAGATATTTTTTTTAAATCGGACCTGAGTACTGTCGGAACAATTTTTATTAAAGTTTGTTAAATTTATTTTTCGTCGCAACAGTTTTATTTATTATCTCGAAACAATATATTTTATTATTTAAAAATACAAATTTAACAAGACTTATATTTAGAAAATGTGTATATGGAAATTATAAAACTTTTTGAATGAGTAATATTTACCTCCAATTAAAAATATCGGAGAAATCATTTAAAATAATTTACATAATGATTATATAACAATATATTTTCAATTTTTTACATATTTTATGTTTTATAAAATTAAATTTGATCATAATTTATAGATTAGCATGGCTGATGTGTAATAAATAAATATTTAATTAATTAATTTTTTGTTAATCACAATTCATTGTAAAATTCGAAAAAGAGCAATAATAGATCGCCACTTATTAAATGGCTTTAAATTAATTTTGTCTATACTAATATTATAAAGCTGAAAAGTTTGTTTCTTTGTTTGTTTATTTGTTTGAACTCGCTAATCTCAGGAACTAATGGTTCGAATTGAAAAATTCTTTTTGTGTTAGATAGCCCATTTACCGAAGAAGGCTATAGGTTATATTACATCACGCTACGACGAAAAAATAATCTTTTTTGAAAGCTTCCGTTGCGTCCTTTATTATTTCTCTTCTCGAGATATTTTTTAACTATAGTTCCACTTTTAAAGTAAATATAACATCACTCTTTTACTGAGAATTTTCGAAAAAAAAAAACTCAATAATACGTTGAACAACCCAGGAATCACCTTGCTCGGCAGGACACCAGGACCCCTTGCTCGGCAGTAACGCTTGCGATCACTCGACCAACGGACGGGCACCTACTCTTAGAGTAATTGTTTAAAAATATTTAAGTATGTTTTTCCCTCAAATTAACGCGGGTGAAACCGCCGGGCACAGCTAGTTATTAATCAAAGTTTCACGTAATCAGTTTCATATATTGTAAATAAATGCTTTAACTTAAAAACTATTATTTTTTACGCTGACCGTACATCTTAAAGCTGGTTTGATAGAGATAAGCCGTTTTTTTAATGTTCCGTATTTTTATATAACATATATTCCTACTTCAGTTATATACTAAAGAATTCCTATTTCATGAAATAAAATAAAAAATATGTGGTAGTTACAGAGGTAACAAGTACTCGCATACCAAGAATTAGAAAAGTATTTGATTGCTTTATATGTTTGAAGCTTTTAGTTGTTCTGATGGGTCACGATTGAGAAAATAATTAATGTATATTTATAAGTTTTTATTAATGTCCTAACAGATTGCGTTACTTCTTTTGTTAAAGTAAAAACAAAATTTATTCTTTCGTATCACATCTATCACGCGTCACCTTTTTTACGATATGTTTAACAAAAACCCTTTGAGTCATATTTTTTGATACGTAGATTAAATTAAAATTTTAAATTATCCGATTTATAATTAAAAAATAAAATTATTAGTTTGAGCACGAGCGAAATGACGCCTCATAGCAGTTAATACTTATTTACATAAATACTTCTCTATCATTAATAAAAAGCTAAACTATCTAGAATATAGGCTACACATAAGCTTTAAAACGTAACGCTGACGTATCTGCCAATGTTACAGGTTTAAGCCGTGAGGGATGTCTACAACCTAAATAATAACGTCGTCGTAGATAAGATAAGAGCCTAGGTAACCTTTTACAGACCTGGCGCATTATACAAATATATATTAACCTAATTATTCTGCCTGCTCTGAAATTAACTTTAAATAATACTTAAATACATGTAAATATTCAAATATTCTGTATTTTGTTATTTATCGACTATTTTAATTATTCGTTAATATACACGTGTTTAAAGAATTTTAACGAGAGGCTTCGACAATAGAAGAATATGTATACGAAAACCGAGCTAGTTTGTCATACATTGGGGTGGATCTTCATTGCAGCGTGGGGTGAGGGTAGTTCTGTTTTATCTCCGAGCGACACGAGGTTGATCCGGCCCGGATGATCCGGATAATCGTACTTCCCGTCCCAGTACGTGTATCGATTTATTCCACACCTACTCAGGCTCTTTTTCCATTAAAATCGGTTTGTGATTTAAAACCAAAGCTGTTTGGCCGTCATTAGTGGTTGATATGCATATCGTTAAAAAGTGTTGTCCGTATACTTTATACATTACAGTTTTAATATACATATTTTAATGATGAAGATGAAAAAGAAACGACATTGAAGCTTAAAATTGTTAACAATTTTAATAGTTTTGTTTTTATATTATTTTATACTCGTGATATCATAGACAAAATCATTGAGTTTCAAAATTAATATGTTGGGTACAATAAGGATATTATCATTTTAAGGTTTTTAATTTATGTTATAATCTTTATGTCCATATATATTTTTGTACTTTAGAGCGTAGATTGCGAATATTCCCGACCCCGGGATACAATCCAGATCCGGCGGTCGAGTAATCCGACTAAGGCCTTATCCGCGTGCTCTATGTGTGCATCACATACTTGATCCGTGTACACGTGTGTGTGTGTGTGTGTGTGTGTGTACTTACGTACGTCTCATCGACACGTGTAACGTGACTCGTGTGAATGTGTGTTACATTTATGTTATACGAATGTTGACAAAGAGATTCTAGGATCTGTGAAATCTTTTTATACTTTTTAAGCTTCGATAGAAATGTTTCTTTTGTAAAAGATAAAAGCAAATTTAAAAGATAATTTTAACAGTTAAAACATATCTATTAATATTTTAAGCACTATTTGCAATTTTCGTAAATATTATTTTATTTTAGGTAAATTAAACGATAGAATATCGTATTAGAGACTACTTAAAATATTATTATATATTATGTTTAAAAAACCACAAAATGCTTTTTGAAGCACACACTTACTTATTGTTATTAGTTAATTATAAAGTTTTTTTATAAATTAAACTTCTGCTATATGTAAGTACCTACTTATGATTTGATAAATGCTATTTTATAAGTAGGTACTCGGCGTTCCCGAGAGGAATGTTAAAATTTTAAAATTTGTTAACACATTATATTAATGTATTTCAATTAGTAATATCTAAGTTATTTAATGTCATAAAAAATGAAGATTAGAATCGAGGTCACGCAACGAAAGAACTTTACCCAATAATCAATATGATACTGAAGATTCTATTATCTAGAAAGGCGATTACGATAAATCCGAAGCAAGTTATTCAACTAAATCCGGATTCGAGTAATCCCGTCGGAGATGTATCCCGGCCGGTGGGCAGCGGTTGCCGTCTAATCCTCTGATCCGGATCAAGAGCTCTACTTAGCTCGTGTGTTCTATCCTTTACTCGGAACCCGCATGTGTGCTCTATACTTTACTTAGTTTATGTTGAGCTCCCTTTTGTTGGATACAAGGTTTTATTCGCGGTCGGTTCTAACTCGAATTACCTAATCGGTTTTATTTAATTTTTATACTTTATCAGAATATTATCATCTACGTTTATGTTACATATTATAATGAGATTAACGATAATTACTAATTAGCGTTGTTACAATAAAAATTGTATAAGCCTCTATAAAAATATTCTCTCTTTTAGATTATGTAATATAATATATATTTTTAATTGCAAACGTAACGAACGAGACTGCGTTATACCAAACAAACCACTATTAATTTGTGTTAAAGCTTTAAATCGCTTGCAGGATTTTTTTTCAGTACGGACAGTGTTAGTCAAATAAAGGATAATCCCTACGGATCAACCCTTCGGTAATGACAGTGGGATAACCAGGCTTACCGCATTAAATATGCGAATTATATTGTTATTTTTTTTTATATATATACGAAATTGCACAAACCGAAATAAAATTCATTTTAATTTTATTGTTTCTACTGTAATCGTTGTATCATTGTTTGTCGTTTTAATTTAACATTATATCGCTAAGTGACTGAACTGGAATGAATCTGACTGTAAACGTCCCAAATCTGGATAAAAGGACTCTTTTTGCCATATAGGAGAATGGTTGCTTTTTCCACCACGCTGCTTCACTGCGGGTTGGCGGATAATTTCCCTACAATGATTAACAACATCTTTACGTGTTTCTGGGGCACCAGACAGTCTAGAAACACACAGACTAAAAATAAATATGGGAAGGGAAGGGAATCGAAACTGTGATCGGCGTCTACTCGAAACACTATACCAGAACGGCTGTCACTTTACTAAACAATTAAATAATAATAAAAAAAACTTGTTTTTGGTAGGTATAATAAATATCGTCAGCGAGCGTTTTTGGTATAGGTACCTAATAAAATTCAACGACGCGTGCCGACGGTAGCAGGTGCGATTCCCGCTCGGGACTGATGTTTGTATGTTGTTGTATACAAATATTTGTTTCCGGTCTGGGTGTATACCCTTGTGGGTCTCCCCAACGTGCCTCGGAGAGCACGTAAAACCGTCAGTCCCGGTTGTTATCATATAAACCTGATAACGATCGTTACTCATGGTAGGGAAATTATCCACCAACCCGCAGTGGAGCAGCGTGATGGATAAGGCTCCAACCCTTCTTTTATATGGAGAATAGGCCTTCGCTTAGCAGTAGGTTGTTTACAGGTTGATACAGTACAGTAAATATCGTCCAATAATATTGTTTAAAAAATATCGATAATATGATTGATAGATTAAGTTTTTTTTTTTTGTTACGAGTTTATCTTTAGCAGACGAATTAATTATAATTATACATAAATAATATATCAAATCAAATAAAGAAAAACTTTAAAGAATAATCTTAAAACGCACCGAGGAGGGTAGCTCCTTCATCAATCATTGTGAGATTATCTCTTGCAGAGCCCAATTTGAAGCATGCATTCGGCTTAACTCACACACACTCAACGGATTATATTAAATGTCATAGCCTACAGGCAGTCTTTGCACTCATTTAGATGAAAACCCAGGAGTTTTTTACTAGCAGCCATTGATCTATAGGGTTTTTTATAGATCAATGCTAGCTGCATACATTTCGACACAACAGCTATGCTACGAGTATAAGATTTTGATATAGCTGCTCAGTAGAAATAAGTTAGTGCTCTATATGACGTCATAAATCGAAATTTTTAAAATTGGAATATTGATAACAGAGTACTTATTTAGTAATTTTTTTTCAATAATAAGAATTAGGTTGTATTAAAAAAAACGATTACTGTCATAATCTTATCAAGAAAAAAAATATATCTGTAAATATACATATATTTACATGCATATACGTAGAAATTATTAAACAGAAACCGAAGACTAAAAAGTCAATCAATAAGTTATACTTAAGTAAATAAAATAATATCATTTGAGTCGGCATTAACCAAACTGTTTATTATCATGAGGTACCCGGGTTACGCTCTAGGGCGACGCGTTATTTATATTGCGTTTTATTTTGTTTAATTTTCTTAAGAGTTTTCTGAAATATAATCAACTAATTATTATTGCTAACGTAATGTATTTAATATTGTTTACATGTTATAATTTGATATCATTTTTATAATATACTTTGCTAGTGAATTCCCCTATTCGAGGTACTTTTTTTCTTATATAAGGTAAATTTTAAAGTAAACAACGTATTAATAACATTTGGTTTGTTAACAATAATTAGGCATTTTTCGTTTAAAGTTACGAAGTACTTTTTTAATTGGGGATACAATATATTTTAAATAAAAAAAAAATTAAATATTTTAACCTAGTATAAAATTATTTTTAGGAGAATAACATTCGCCAATTACCAGGCTTTGATTTAGAGGGTGTCAAAGCTGTTGAAGTTCCTCTATTTTTATCAATAACAAGTAATTCCTACTTAGGTCAATAAAGATTTTTTTCTCCCATATAAAACTAAAATCAATAAATCAAAAATTTATTATTAAATTAATATTTGAAAAAACTGTATTGACATAAAGTGTTATCCATGACAAGTTAAAAAAAAATGTATTTGAACTTGAGTGGATTAATAAAAAGTATTTTATTAACGATTGAAAATTTGAACATGATTTATATATATATATATATATATATATATGTAGAGAGTGTGAAATAATAGTAGGAATTGAAAAATAATTGTTAGAATGTTATCACTCTGTAAATAATTCAGCGATCGAAATGATAACCTTCATGTCTTCGTCCTTTTAAAGATGCTGTCAATAAAAATCAAGTACATCAATTTAGGTCTTTAGCTATGACATCATATTTCATCATATCATATATCAATAATCACATATTATATTAATTGAAAAAATAAAATAATATGTGTAAGCAGACTTCATTCAATATGCCGCGTCCATCTTAAGGTATCTTTAGGGTGACACGGTTATATGTTTTGCGCGTCCACTTGGAACTAAAAAAAATTACCTAAATAATTATATTTACATCCACCTTCTTTAATATAAAAAAAAAATTATAACACTGTATGCTTAGATTTAAGTTTTAATTTGTAACTTTCTCATGTAAATGAATTCCTGTAATTCTTTATGAGAAATAAAGTTTCTTTAAACATCATATTTTATCTCCAGTGTGTATTTTTAGTGTGAAGGGTTGACCAGTAAGAAACATCCAACCATCTTTATGAACTTTCGCGTTTAGCATATTTATATAGACATTGAAAGCACACATAAAATTATTGCATAGATTCCACCGATCAGTACGTGATAAGTCTATGTGTATAGTATATTATCTGTTGCGTATTAAAAACCCCACACGACCGTATCGTAGTGTGCGTCGGATCTTAACCAGCGGCAACAACAGACGCAATCAGTTGAGCTTCTGATCAATCGATAAAAAATAAAGAGTCATGTGGACGCTTAACCATGACCGCTCGCGCGGATGATCTGAACAATTTGTTAAGATCAGCCGTACCGCGTACGTTGAGGTGCTTTGGGAATACGTAACTTTTTTGATTTTGACGCCGTATTCGACTAGAGTTATGTCGTTAGTTAGTATTAAGTAATCTTTGTTTGTGTATGTTTTATATATTATTATATTATTTGTGTATTTTTGAGTAATTTTTTTTAATGTCTATCTTAAGGCATATTCTTACTAAGTCACTATTTATTCGTCTATGACAGTAATGTTATATATGTTAGTATATTATATTATTAGTAGACTTGGTTGCGTTGTAAACAGTGCCGTCTTTAAGGCAGGGCCCGCAGGGCCCTGGCCCGAGGCCCCGAGGTAGGCAGGGGCCCCACAATTCTGATAATTTTCGATATACAACAACAAATTTTATAACATAATAAGAAAAATATCAAATCACACACTTGGTAAAATAGAAACAAGATAGAACTTGGTATGCAGTGGCTCGCTAACCAATGCTGTTATAGGCTATGATGTCACGGATGACGTCACTTTCATATATTTGTATATGAATAAATATAAGTATTGTTCTTTGTATAGATTATAATATATGGTTTTCATTCAATTTTATTTAAATTAGAATTGGTGGGGTATTAGTTTTTTAGATTCAAAAAATTTATTTATTGAACTCTCATATGTGGGGTGTTAAGAGACGGGGTTACGATTTAGCCTATTGCGTTATTGTAAACTGAAAAATGATAAAGTTAAAATTTAAGGATTTTCCATCCCTTACATAGGCCCCAGCCAGTACCTTGGCCCATAGCCTCGTTGATCCTAAAGACGGCACTGGTTGTAAAATGATTACTGTTTTAGCATTTGATTTTTTACGCTTTAAAAACAATATGTAATAAGCTACGTTAATTTGTCGTAATAGTCTGACCAGTGCAACCCTTTTAGTCTGAACGACTGGATTAACTAGGGATAGTCTTGCTATCTATACTTGTCTATTATTATTAGAGATATTGCAAACGGCGATTAACTTGCTCTTGAAGGTGAGGTGGCGAAATAGTTTGAACTGATTAACTTATGAATAAACTAAATTTACAATATTAATTTATATACGTCTTGTTTCTTCATTAAAAACTAGTTATAATGTATCGGCATTGGAAATATATATTTAGATAGTTCACAGATTAGTAAAATGGAAGCTAAATTAAATTACTAATAAAATTTAGCATCTAACGTAAAGACGTAAAAACCATAGAAGTGAGCGAAGGGGACAGGGGCGATCGACGGCAACCCGTCTGGCTCGTGAGGCTTAAAGCCGCCCTTAACAAAATCTTAATCCCTACAAAGGGTTAGGAATATTATCTTATTATACTCACAAGAAATACATAAACCTTTAATTCGAGCCGTGAAATATTGCCGCTATTTCAAATTAATGTTCACCGATGACGCTATAACTCTAAACTATCTTTGTAAACAGTTAATATTAAGTATATTCAACAAGACTCTTTTTCGTACGAGTAATTAAAATATTTCTGAATAATATGACACTCGTGTTATTAATAATAAGACAGGTGTAATCAATATTTCAGTACCCGGTTTCACCAGACATGGTTCCGAGGCAGATTAGCGCAGCTGCTTATGTCCCTCCGTCAGTATAATCTGGTGACATGCAGAAACATAAATTTAGCTTCAATCGCGCCATCCAAAGCCCATTAATCGCGGATTCAGTGTGGACGCACCTTAAATGTATTCCTGAACGATAGGGCTGTACAATATAGAATTACCATATATTAAAAATACACCCAGATCGGAAACAAATATTTTTACAAATACAAATATCTGTCACGAGCGGGGAATCGAACCCGCGACCGCCGGCGCGCGGTTTGAGGCGACTACTTGCACCACTACACCAGAAAGGTCGCCGGTGTATGTCCTTGTGGGTCTCCCCACCGTGCCTAGAACACGTAAGGCCGTCAGTCCCGGTTGTTATCAAGACACCTGACGATCTTTAATTCTTTACTCATGGTAGGGAAATTATCCGCCAACCCGCAGTGGAGCAACGTGGTGGATTAAGCTCTAACCATTCTTCTATATGGAGAAGAGGTCTTTGCTCAGCAGTGGGTGGTTTACAGATACAACAACAACAACATATATTTAAAAAAAAACGAGTGAAATACTATAAGCATATACACAAAGTAAAATTAAATACACGTGTTTACGTGTATTTTATTTTTACGTACGTACGAACTCGCAACTCATAAATATTTCGTAATATGTTTCAATTTTCCTTGTCCAGTATTGAAATATATTTATAAATGTCGACCTTTAAGATAATATTCAACGATTAGATTAGCGTTTAAATTGCCAATCCATAATCGGAATAGAATTAACTTTTATCTACCAAAAAAATATGTTAATATTCTTCGATTTCAAGTTTGTCATTAAAATAAAATATGTATAACTTTTAATGATATTTAAATCAAAGTACCTAATAGAATTATTTATAAATTTATATTCGTTTAAATGCCCAATATATAAGAAATTATAGTCAAAATTATATTTGTACGACTTATTTGTGTCAACCCTAGCAGCTAAACCCACAACTAACATGCACACATCGGACTACGACCACTACCGGTGTATCTCCTGAGATCTGATAAGATTCAAATAAGGTATTAGAAAGGGACAGGGATAGGATTTGCGGACAACACCTGTGTGTGCGAGCGAGACGTACGATGGGATTATCTCCCTACAGACCGCGCCAAGTGCCCGTAACATATATATATATATGTTTAGATACGCGGGTTTATAAATAACATACTTTTTGAATGTCCATGTACGGTTTTAAACGATATTTAATATTTAAAACTTTCAAAACAAATGCATTTTACAATAACTGTCATTTAATTAAAAGTCTACAATGGATTTTATCGTGTTTATTTAAAAAAAAAACTTTACAGTTTAACGATTTTTAAATTATATTTTAAATTATTTCCCGACGTTTCGGATCCTTTACAGCGTCCATGGTCTCGGGGGACTTAGGTGGTGGGTGTCCGAATAATTATTCGGAAATAATTTAAGAAATAATTTGAAAAATCGTTAAACTGTAAAGTTTATTTTAATAAACGCGATAAAATCCGTTGTAGACTTTTAATTAAATGATTAAAATTCGCATAATTATAAGATAACTGTCATTATAATATTTCAACGGCATATCATTATGTTTCTAATTAAGTGCACATTTATGATGTGTGTTAGGGGACTATTCACTTTATACTATAGCGGGACCAAGCCGGAGCCGGGCCGTTGTGATGTTACATCAGGTTGTTTATAAGCACAACTGTATCCGTATGAACTTAGAACAAAGATTTCGATAAATATGTTTCCAATTGGTCCTCCGCGTGCTTTAGGTACTATACCTCGACCGTGCACCCCCCAGGGTACGGATTTAACCTGGTCAACTAAGAATTAGTTCATATATATCATATATATATATATATATATATATATATATATATATATCATATATATATAGTATAATGTAGATATTTGAGCGTGTTCCGTTTAGGGAATAGTGACAGTCCAACGAACGTCGCTATAGTTGTTGGACTGTGTGGGATGGACCTACGTTAGCTGTTAAAATATATTATATTGTAAAAAAGCGACTTAACTTTTATTTATTTATTTATGTATTATTGAACAAAAAGATCGATATCTTAATAAAACATGTTAATAACATAATAAAACTGACAAAGACTTAATGCGTTTTGTGGAAAGATAAATAATGCTTTGTTTTATTTATAAAAAAATATGTTGATCGTTAGCTCGAGCCACGATTTAACGCAAAGCTAGAATAATAATTTATTCTGTCAAAAATAAAATATTTTATAGACCTGGCGGAAAAATTTCTGGCTAAAGCAGCTTTTTTAATATCAGCTTAATATCATTGAATTAGAATAGATAAATATTTATAAAAAAAATGTCACGTGTTTAACTTCTTAATTTTTATGTATGCTTATTTATTTCCACGAAGTTCGTATCAAGTTTCGAAATACGTCTCATGTCAAACAAATAAAATGATAATAATAGAGAACATTTAAATATAGGATCAGCGCGTGCGCGCTTGTAAAATTTCGAACTTAATCCGGGACCTCTATACTTTTTATTTTTTTAACGTTCCGCTGAACTAATCCAACGGCTTATCTTCGGTTTCCAATTGTAAACCAAAAATATATATATCTTCATACGATAATGTACCCTATTTCAAAGAATCGAGTGTACAGTTTAGCGCGTATGACCTATTTGGGGTGCGAATAGTCAATGAACCTCGCTATGGCTAACCCTAACCACGACCTACCATAGAGTTACGAGTATTGTCGAAGATTTTACAAATGTTTTCCTTAATTTGCTAGTGTTAGTATATTTAAAGTTTTTTTACAAAGCATATGAATTAATATTTTTTACCTTATATTTTTAACATTCAAGACAACTTTAAGTACTAGTTCTTAGTTGACACATACATTTAATATTTAACAGCTACAATATCATATGAAAATTATTACTGTAGTTTAAGAAATTATTTAATGTAATACGCTTACATTGTACCTGCATAATTTAAGGAAATAGAAAAGTAAAACAAAGACAACAAAATTAAACAAATAGAAAAATAATTTTAAAAATTCATTATTTTACAATTCAAAAAAAAAAAAACAATATTGCGTAAATGGCCTTATTTTGTAATTTACTAATTTTACACTCTTTATTTTCGCGTTTAAATTCATATCAATACTGAAATATACTACCCGCTCCACTGCCCGTGTCAACTACTAGTTGACAATAGTTTACAAAATAACCGCAAGCGCCCGTGTCAAGTAATGGTCGCCATGGCTATATTGCCCATGTCAACTTTTTTTCGACACAAGCATTAGTACGCGAAGTGCACCTGTCAACTACAGGTTGAATAAAATATATTATAACATTATCACCAGTGGGAAATTACGTAACAAAACGTGAGAGGCCTTAGGCAGTTTTGTGCAGTTGGTAAACTAAAAGGTCATTGCCCGGACACTCAAGCGGCTACAGACACTTTTTAGGATTACGTATACGAGTATGTAAAGACTCCGTGTCCGTTCATCGTAAACATATATCTGTGATAGATACATATACATATGTATACGCACTAAACTGTACACTCCATTCTTTCAAATAAGGTACATTATTGTATGAAGATATAACCTTTGGAACCGTAATAGATATATAAATTTCCCGAATGTCTAGATGATCCCTACAATAATAAAGTTAATATTAAAGTGCTTTTTTGTCAAATGTGCAACATATATTATTAAAGATTAAAATGTGACTTCCGTAAGGGAATCCGACTCACATTTTGCCGGTTGTTTACGCTTTTTTAAAACCTCAAACGTTATATCAACCTCGTAGACTATAAAATATATAATATAAAATATATAAATAAAGAGATACTATTAGTCGTAGGCTGGCCTCACACAGCTGGAATGTCTCTCTAGTAGATTACATATCTATACATACAGTAAGACTGGAGATATATTTATTTGTAGTTTCCTTATCACCTGTTAAGTTGGTGTAAGAAAAACATGCTCCTAAGTTACTTCTTAATCTCAAGTTATGAAAAAATTAACTTGCCTTAAAAAAGATCCAAAACTATTATTATTTTCAGACTTATAATAAGATTATCGATTAAAATCTAATATTAACTGGATCACCTCGGCTACTGATCTCGAGATGGTTCAGTATAGTACAACTAAAAGATCTCCACCCAACGTTTGCACGCTTAAATCCGGACACAATCGCTAAATTTTCAAGTATTCGATTTTTAATCGATTTTAGATCTTAAAACATAATGTGTACCAGTATCTCTTCAGGCTAATCTTAACATATGGATATCCGTAAGAAGACTCTTTGTGTGAGGCTAAGGCCCAGCTGTGGGACATAAATGGGCTTTATCATTCGTTTAATATAACTTTTTTTTTATGTTAGTTGGATAGGCAAACTGGCAGACGTTCCACCCGATGGTAAGTGGTCGACGTCGCCCATGAACATAAACTAGTTTACCTGGAACTAGCTCAGGCAACTCATTTGTGTGTTGCCTATCCAGAGACATAAGGTGTTAAAGTCTCGGTGCCAGTAATTACACTGCCCGTCTTGCCCTTCTCTCCGAAACACAGCAAAGCTGTTTCACGGGAAAAACAAGCAAGATGGTTGTACCCATGCAGCCGGGAGCGCGGCACAGCACATCCCTCCCACCGGTATAACATGTTATATTATGTATAACATATTATATCCTCTGAAACATTTCTGCTCATTTACTTTCAAATCACATATTTACTACTAATATTCGAGTATTAATTATTTTATTAGGAGTGTAGATTTGACTTATTAATGTTATTACACAGCCTTTTCATCGAAGAAATGTTTGCTTTTTGTTTACTCGCTCGATAGAAATCATTTGATGTATTTCACATCGACTTATCCAATAACTTAATGCCACCATTGATTTTCCCTACCTTTGGTTTCTTTCAAGGTATTAGTAGAACGGCAATATTATCACACGTGATAAATTGGCTTTAGTTATGCCGGGGGGTTTTATGTGACTTGTTATAGCTAAGAATATGTTTTAGGCGGGGTGTATTTCATTGAGCTTTCTTTATTCTATGAGCAATTACAGCAATTAATAATATTGCAAGTACCCGGTTGTTAAGTAATAACAAATAATACTTTAAAAACAATATGCGTTGCTGTTGAGTGTCATATTTCTAGGTATAAATACAATTTAATACTTATCGTTTAGATATTATTGCATATTCACCCTCCTCCCCTCTCTGAGTCGTACAGACCAACCCCCCCCACGCTTAAGCCAGATTTCAATAGAGTATAATCTCGCCCTAATGAATCTCCAATCCGGATTAGCGTACCCCTATAATAGCTGAACGTCGGCCGCTGCAAACGAGCGGGTAAAGCTTAGAAAAACTCCAATTATTCTGGAGCCTATCAAAGGGCACAAACAATTTATTATCATCTGAAGGGTTCCTCATGTACTTGGAAGAAGATAATTAGATATGAGGCAATGTCAGCCATTAGAATCACAACCACATAAAATACTAAGCATCTTTCTATTTAAATATCACATATTTATTTAAAAAAAAAAAACAATTGAAGTAAGGACTTAGTATGAAATAAACTTAAAATATCTCAAATAATGATTAATGTCGTAAATGTCGCATTTAATAACTCATATTTATGCATGAAATATATGTTACATTCACAAAATGAAACGATTTATATATACGCATACTAAAAATAAGATATAATTACGCTCGTAGTCATGTGTCGAAATACAAATGGTAGCTAAATCTTTATTTGGCTGTCTGATTCTAATAAATTATAAGGGCCGGACGACACTAGGATAATCCCATTGGCTGGCATTAGAACGGCTTTGTGTAGACAGATCGCGTTCGCACACCGAAATTACCTAGCAATTGGTAACCGAGCTGAATTGCCTACGGGCTCATCCTAAATCGGCTGCAGACACTTTTATTGCTTGAATGAAATCCCGCTGACCCGGATTCTGGCAGAACCACGCTCCGCTTTATCCCGGTCCCGTTTAATCCCGGATTTGACGTCGCTTAATCCGAACCCATGTCGGATATCGCGTCGACACAGGCGCTCTCTACACTTGTGTTATATATCGATTCGGGATTTTATTTCACCTACGCTGTACTAACGTATCACAGTGTAAACAAACGAATAGCATTTCTGATTTTCAATTTTGGTCTCATAAAGTAATAAAGTAGTTTTATTATGATGAAATATTTCAATCTCGTCACGAGTAATCCGTAAGTATCATTGTGTCACGGGATTACGCGTCGTGAAATGCATCGCTTTCGGATATTTGAGCTCAATGATAATAAAATTGTATGCAAAAAATGAGCAGATTAATTTGTGTTTTCATTGGGTGGTGCGTTATGCGAAAAATTGAGTGCCCAGCGTGCAAATGAAAATGATCGTTTCGTTACTTTATTTTGTTGGATTGTCATTTATAAATTAAATAATTGTTTCCACTACCAAAGTTTAAGTGTATTTTTTTCTGTATAATACAATAGTATCACGTTTTTATACGAACTACTACCAATTAATTAGCAAATGCCTTTGTATTCGATGCGAAAAATACCTCTAATAAAATACTTAGTAAACGCAATAATCCTCTAAAATCTAATTTAATTCACTTATTTGCGTAATGGTTTTCCGTGCACCACATAGAAAATCACAACTTCAATTACTGTGCTTCTATAGACAAATGAATGATTGAAAAGATGTACCGGTGGATATTAAATGATATGTACAATTGCGAGGTGCACACACGGGATTCGTCGAAATTCATAATAATATTCCGTGTTTAGAAGCCAAAATTATATTTGATGATGAAGTGAATAGTCGCCTATTCCCATTTTAATGAGGATTATAGTTTCTACTGCATTTAGAGCACTTCGCGCGGTAAAATTAATTACTAAATCGAGTCTGCCTGCGTCCCGCCGCCCGCCACCCGCGCCTAAATACAGTACGATTCAAAGCTCCACTTTCACATTTGCACGCAATTTGCCTGTTCGTTAATCTAATCCTCCATTCCACTCATTACTTGTATCCTCTTAATATTTTAATATTAACAAATAGTACTTATCATATTGTCGACAATAAAAGTTGTTCTTGTTACCTAAATTCAAATTAGACTTATTTTTAGATAACAGTTATAAATACATATTAGATTACCTACGATGTGTATGTCTTTTTATATATTCGGCTCAACGGCTTAACTAAAAATTATGTGCCTTTGCGAAGAATGTCAATACTCCAGATATTCATAACAAACTATGTTGTCTATATGTTATAAAAATTATTAATCTTCACCCATGGAGGAACGAATTGCTTGCGGTCCCAAATTGTCGCACTGTTGCCCGAACCAAGGCACCAATATCGCCTTCATTGGCGTTATTCAACATACTCTTGGACAAATATGACGAATGGGATCCAATGAATGACAAATGGGAAACCTTGGTTCTCGAATTACAAAGGCACTCTGAGAATGTTAAATAACCCTGTTACCAAATATTCTCAGAACTTTCATAGTATTTATTATTTTATAAAATACGAGTTGATAGTTTTATGTTTATTCACTCTATTTTTATGTTTATGTAGTAGTCCATAATTTATTAATCGATAATAATCTATTTAGTATGAGTTGAATTGCCGTGATAATTCGATGTGAATAAGTAAATAAAATAAAAAAAATATAATTAATATCATTATTATGATATTAATTAATTTTATGTTCCAGGGCACGAATATACATATAAATAACTTTGAGAGTAACAAAATTATACATAATTAATTTTATAGTTATACTTGCTTAGCCATAGCAAGATAATTATCGGCATTTAATAATAATCTAGCAATTATCAAATCGTCCATTGGTTCGCGCCGAGATCAAAGTATACATTCAAATTTTGTATCCAAAATCACTAATGACCTACGCTCGCAACTAAACATTAGGACAATTTTGGCGATAATGCCGCTAAGTCCGCTTCTCCACTGGGCGGTATTACCGCACGATGTTAATTAGTCGCTCTGCGTGCCCGCGGCCTAACAGGCTTTTAACTTTTCAAATGCGTTCATTAAGTGCATAGAGATTATTTGGTTGCCATTTCAACCGCCATCGATTTAGAATTGTCCGGTATTATGTTCGTATAGCTGTGCGGGTCTGTGCGTTTATCTACTAAAATATTTAATGGTTCGACAGCAACGAATGGCGACGTCTAATCCGATGTTGTTGATTCTCTTTTCACGTGGATCACGCTTTTATTACGAAATATTTGTTGATATGGTAATTTTGACATTTAATAATTTATACTCTTAAACTTTATCTTTATTGTATCTGATCCGACAGATATTATTCTTTCTTAGCAATAAATATTTAATTCTAATTAGAATAAAAAATGATAAAAATAAAAGACACTCTCAAGTTATGGTGTAACAGAGGGAAGTAGGGATTAATATTTTAAATATAGTTTCATAAACTTGCAAGATAGAGTTAACTTTCTTAATTAGGAATACAAAATAAATAATTTTTTATATTATTTAAAAGAAAAAACTTATTATATAAGAAATTAGCGATAAAATAATCAAAACTGTTAAAGGCATTTCGAAAATAGATTAGATTCAGTGTCCATATAAAGTATTAACTATTGTTTACGGTTGGTAAAGGCAAAGTTGGGTACAAAATTGTTTCTAATCCAATATCCAGTCGTAAGCTCGCCTCACAATCGAGTTACCGCTCGATTACAGAGTTTACTCAACTTTTTGTTAAAAGCTTGTATACGCATCTTATACGATTTGTATCTAACAATTTAGATTCTAAGCTAAAAAAATGATACAACATTTTTTGATTTATTTTAATTTTTTTTTTTGCTTTACGTTATAATTGTAATTCGATCGAAACCTATTATTATTCTGTACTCTTATTGTTTTATTTAGTTGTTTGTATTGTGTTCCTTATAATATGGTTAAGTGTTCAGGCACGTAGGAGTGTTTTATTTTAAGAAATAAGAATAAGTTTATTTTGGATGTGCAGGTGAATCTTTCTAGTGTAATTTTTAATGTTAAATATTGATGCAGACTTTTTATGTAACAATGTGTTTACTGTTGTAAATTGATTATTAATCTAAATAAATATATGAAAGAGACGAAAATATTTTTTATTGATATTTAAAATACATATAAAAAAATTAACGATTTTTTTTTTACATCTAGAGTTAAATTACAAAATATATATACAATTTGCCATGTGTTAAATTTTTTTTAAGAGTGAAGAATGCGTAAATAATCTATATTTTATTTATTTTTTAAATAAATGATCTTCAAAAATTTAACACTCAAGTCGTTTAATATAATATATCATTAGTGTTTACAATTTAATTAATGTACAAAGAAAACAGCAATATGACTAGTGCAAAACATTGTAAACTAGAAAGACACGTAGGTATTACGGATAGGTGTAGTTATCTAACAGTGTCTTGCGGGTAAAGCCGGCCTAATCCGTGTCCGATCCTCAGAGCCTCAAGACGCCGCTTGTTGCTCGCCAGTGGGGCTTCACGAATAAACCTTGCTATGTTGAAAAATTATCGTACTACAGTGAGTTATTAGGATTTCCTTAGTTTTATTTCAACATTAAAGTTATTAAACAACAACTAATAAATTACATTTCTTGTTAAGACTTGTAATATTTAAGAAGTTGTTAATACGCTATTCGTTTCTTTTGATTCTCGGTTGACATTTAAAATATTTTAATTTCGTAATTTTAGGGGATTAAATAAAAATATTTCCTTACGTAGTAGGATTAAACAATTAATTAACTTAAGTAATAAATTGTTTCGGCAAAGAAATTGTATAAATTGGTCGATGAAGTTTTATCAATAGCGTCATAAGGTTGTTATCATGTAACTGTATTAACATATATGTATAATAACAGAGCGACATAGTCGCAGTAGCGGCAAAGCTCTTTAATAAAGAAAAAAAAAATATTTCCTTACATAAAACTTCACGCAATTAGATCCAAAGACATTTTAAAAAAAATCGAATATGAATGTACGTATATAAATGGCCATTTAAAAATTTTGCATCAAGTTTCCGGATCCCCAAAAGCCTAACCACCGTAGGATTAAGTTAACCGCCCGACGCACATCGTTCCAGATTAATTATTTATGGCAGGCCCCCCACTGCCCGCAGGGTAGGTTTAGCTCCCAGACGTCCTCCGATTTCTCTCATGCAAAGTACTCGTCTTAAACCAAAATTGAAGGACAAAGTTAAATATTTACGAATAGTGTCTATGTTAGAGTTATTAAAGTCGCTTTTCCTTTATCTGAATAATTTAAGCGCCCTTTGTCTTCATTGTCCGGCGTAAAGATCCCAGGGTTTGCGATGACCACCTTGTCATGGCGAGCTTCGCTTAAATCTACGTTGCATCTTTGCCTTAGGTAATCGCTTAAGCCCTGTTCGCCGGGCTGCCGAATAATGAAAATCTATTCGTAGCAGCGTTGATTAAATATTGTCTCGATGCTATTTAGCTGTAGGAAAATCAATATAAGGTATACTCAGCCCTCCGTTAAGTATCGTGTTATGTGACGTTTTAATCCTTAAGGCGTAGCAAAGCACGTAATATGTAGAAACCTTCTTAACCTAACAGGATTATCGTGCAGAGGCACGCATTTCAGGGCCGGATCACTCGTCACCATGGGCTCGGCTAAGACACAGATTTTATTACACAAATGAGATTAATATACGAACGAACACGACGTAACGTAAAGAGGCTCCTAAATAATACGTTCGCCACTCGTTCGTTAAACAAGGACAAGTCAAAGTCGAATATATTTGTTTCGAGAACTCGTTCACGGATACGTGGCGCCGTATTGTGAGATTTTCCAATGTTTCAAGAAATATATGATGCCTCTGCCACGACAATTAAAATGAAAACGATGTTCCCTCAAAAAGGTTATTTGTAGATCGTAGACAATCGTCGCCCCGGGTGAAAACTGACAAACGATAGCGAACGTCTAAACCGTGCTTTTGAACTTCTTTGTTAGGTTGGAGTCGATAAGCGTACCGCGGGGTATTGTGTCGGTAGCGATCGCGACAATGGCGTTCGTTTCGCGAGTTTTCACCCAGTCGTAAGTGGGTAAATGTGCTACCGATTGACGAGGGACGGGACAAAAGGCTGAACGACACACCGCACGTATTCACTGGAAGTTCCCGCAACAGCAGCTAAGATAATGATGACGTTTCCGTCTACAAACCCCTGTTCATTACTGCTCATAAATTAATTAAGCTGTATGCAACTTATCACATTCAATATGTAATATTTTTATAATATTCAAATATTACAGACTAATATGCGTTAAGAATATAATATAAAATTTCAAAAAAAGAAAATACTAAAATATGCTTATATTTATTTAAAATGAGATATTTGCTTTCATTTTCATCACGGTGTGAACATTGGCGGGTAATTATCTTTTTTCTAAATTAAAAAATTATCTTTTTTAAAAATTATTGCTTGGTTGTTAACATGTTCTTATGAAACTTTCACGTAAACAGAAAATAAATTACATTTATATCCATGAGATTTTCGATTGATCTTTAAGAATGTTGATAAGACAAGGTTAAGTACTTTCTAAAAAATAAAAAATAAAAAAAAAAAACTCGCATATCTATAATATTAAGTTATTTACAAATAGGTCATTCGACTCAAAGGTTTCTTAATTAAAACCGCAAATACTTGACAGCTTGTAACGCCTCTGTAATAATTATTACAGTTATCTAGAGGGGTGATACAAAATCAGTTGTCATGGCATCAGATAAATTGATAGGCTACTCTTGTAACGGAGATGAATTATTTTCATTCCCCTACTGTTTTGATTTAAAATAACCTCGATGTGATGTAATATATAACTATTACAAAATGCACAGAGTTATTTTCGTTATAATTTATAAGCTTCAATTAATGTCCATGTCCAAAAATTATAATATTACTTAATCAATAATCACTTAAAATATAAGATATTTATGCACTAGTGTAGTCATTTGATTCATTTGAAAAACAAAATTCCTGTCTTTTTCGTGAGTTTTACTGATACTGAGATACAGAACAATGTGAATGTCAAAGATTCAGCGGAAAACGTATTCACTGGAAGTTTCCGAAATATAATTTATAAATATTACATATCTTTCTTTTTTTTAAATTAGGTAAATTTTAAATTAGGACAAAAATAGAAAAAGTCGGCTTAACGAACTTAGCTGAAAATATAATATTTAAAAGACTGCGCTTATGCTTTTATCCATACGAACGCAATACTGAGTTCGCATATCTTATATATCTGACAGATATCTTAGTCATATCTGTCATTAGTTACCTTTTATACTCTGTAAAACTACCATCACTTCTTAAGTATCATTTAAAGGAATTCAATTCAGTTTGGCTTAGATTTTGTTTAATGTCCTGCAATATTAAAAACAAGTTATCAAATAATAAATTTAAAGCGAAATGGCTAATTATGTATTTGTCGTGTAAAATTTGTACGTATTTACCTACATTATGTAAAAAAAGAAAACATTCCAGAAAATGAGATTTTGCTAAGCGGTTTTCATATGCGGGATCCAACTATTATAATTTATATCGTTTACGTCACATTAAACGATTATTTATTAAAATATTATATCAGTTATTAGGTATTTATGGTTTCGCGAATATCAAAGCATGTTTTAATAAGTAACCAAGATAGTTTTTAAACATTACTGCCACAGAAAGTGATGCCATTGACTTCATTCTCAACCATTACACATATGAATAGAGTTAATAGTCTATTTAATTTTATAATTAATTACGATCGTCGCAACGATTACATTATTCAAAAATTAAAATATTATTCAAATTTAAAAGCTTTATTGAATTTAATAGTTGTAATTTAAAAAAAATATCCTTGGATAAATCCAAAATATAAATATCAAATCAATTAAGAAATAAAAAATTAAGAACATAAAAAGGTTACACTAATTTTCTTATCAAAAAATTTTTGGATCCTTGAAATATTTTAAAAACTGTTATAAAACAAATTCAGCGTATCTGTACGAATCTTTATGCATAATTTTTAATTATTTCAAATAGGTTAAAAAAATATAAAATAGACCTCATCTTATTTGTGTTTACTTTGTCTTAAATAATATACGAAGCCGCATTTAAATCGCGTGACATAAATTAAAAATATTTCGTCACCAAGGAATTTATATCATAACTGGAACGGTCACTTAATAAAATTGTATATTCAAATATGCACCTTGAAAAAATTGTCATAAGGTTGACATTTGTTTCCAACATGTAAAGTGAAAAAATCGTTCCGAGCATTTCGTTGACTACTGGGCTACTACTACTAATTTATCTCTTTCTTACGAGTTGCCTTGGTAGAAAGAGATGCAATCCCCTTCTTATGAACATTTTTTGATTGCACGTGCGCATTCCAGTTTTTGTATAAATTCTTTCTTCGTCACTCACTAAAGACAAGTTTATAAATAATCAAAACAACATAAAACATTTTACGATTTTTAAATCAAGTGTGTATATGTGTGGGTGTTTGTTTGTATGACGTAACTACACTCATAATATACTTTATGTACACTAGTTTATAGTGGTTTCTTAAATTAATTTGTCGCATTTATATTATATATTTACTCATATTTACAACACCAAACACCAATCAATTGATGGCTAGCCTTATTTATTTTAACGTTACACAGCTGAAGCATTTGTTTGCTCGAACTAACTATAAAGCCTTTTGTTGAAAAAAATATTATTATATAAATTAACTATAAAATGTCAAGATATTATTTAAAGGAATATAATAATCATTTGCACTAACGCGGTTGGCTGGTGAGCTCGTACCCGTGATCTCAACCGGATAGAAAGATTATGTTTTTTTTTTTTTAAATCATTATATACTGTCGCTATATTGTCCGTTGGTTATTATATATATTAGAGCAATTTAATATTAATAATACTAATTTTGTTATTATAGATGCTTAATGTAAAAAAAAATACAAAATAAGCTTTACGCAAAATGTTCTTGTTTAAGCGACTTATCGTAAGTTTAAGAGCTTATAATGTATTAAGACATAATCTTTGAGAATAAACAAAGATTGATAGTGCACTGTTCGGTATAGTCTACAAGTACAAGTAGGTATATGTATTGTTTAGTTGAGACTTACTCCGTCTGATGGCCAGGTGAAAGTTTAGGGTCTGTAAGGGGATTAACGGACAGGCTTATTAGGTCTTAGCCATACGTCACTATATGCAATCCTTACTTTATTTAATAATGAAAAAAAATTCTGTATATATTTTTTATTTCGTGTCTTGTTTATTTCGTTTTTCTCTCTCTCTGTATATATCAGTACATACTATAAAACAAATATAAATATCTATATAATATCTCTTACACCCGAAATTCTACTCTTAAAAGTGGAGTTTTGATGATTTTTGAGCTCTTCGAGGATGTATTTATGGTAGAATTAATGAAGTAGATGGTTTAAGTGTAAATATATTTCAATAAATTCAACAACAAACAAATTTCCCCTTTAACTTTTTTACGTAATTCTGATAATTTGGTTATTACAGTCGTTGGAAACGGAATTTTTGAAAATTTAATTCTTTAAATTAGCTATTAAATATTCTATTATAAATATTCTATTTAGTACAAGCTAAACTGTGAGTGGTACAAAAAATGATTTATAACAAATTTGTAGAGCACAAAATTTTCTACAAATTTGTTCTCTTAACTTTTTTTTCCACCATCAATAGTTTAGTCACAAAAAACAATTTACTGTTATTTTAGAAAATTTTCTATTAGAATAATGAATTGTGAAAAACATATTCAACTTACAGATTGATCTCACTGGACTTTTTTGAAGGTAATTAAATTTAAAGAATTGATCTTACTGGGCGAGCAGAAAAAGAAATAAATAAAAATGGTTTTACTTACGTGTTTATACAGGTGACTGGTTAATTACTATCAATATTTAAGGAGAATACTCGGTACATGATTCTCATTCGAAATATGTAAAACAAATAGGTACTTAATTTTTGACCAAATTTTCATAAATTTCAATTCAAATAAATGAAGCGTTGACACTTTTCCAGTCATGCCGGCGGCACGTGCACAGGTGTTGTACTGTGCCACTTGTTCACATCTAAAAATTGCCAAAGTTCACATCATTTACCTAGTCAACAAATTTGTTGCTTAAATGAGTAAAATATCTTAGTATTTTTGCCTATTCTAAGCCAGGATTAAAGTATTAAGGGGGATTGGATCATGCTTGTTTATCCTGCTACCCTGTTAACACATGGCGGCGTTTGGACGTAGGTAAACTACCTGTTTTGTGTCGAAAGTGCAGCTAGGTGCTAGGGTGTCCAGACGACGCGTAAATAATTAGATAATGGTTGAGTAACTTTACTTAAAAGCTTATTAGTATTTACCAATTTTTTTTACATAATTCGAATGAGAATCATGGACCGAGTATTCTCCTTAAATATTGATAGTAATTTACCAATCATTCTGTATGGAAAACTTACTGTTTGTTGAGAAACGGCTTGAAATCAAAATTAAGGGCTTTTTATAAAGATCCCACGCTACGTCAATCACTTTGTTTCGATTGTTTTCAGTTTAGTTAACATTCATACACACTAAACTGAAAACCGACTGTAAACATCCAAGTGCTGGGCAGTGCTGACGTAATGATCGTTATCAGGTACTTACGATAACGACCGGCATTGAAAGCACGTACTACATAATCAGCCCAGAAAGGAAAAGAACTTGACAAACCCTATTACTAAGACTCCACTGACCGATCATTCGCTCATCCCATCTAAAATGAAATGTATTATTCATATATCGACCGTATCTTAATGACATTATTAGCTCTATGTCAACAAACATGTATTGTTAAACACCATCACCACCTCATTACCGTTGAATGTCCACTGCTGAACGTAGGCCATGAACTCTAGGGGGGGTTTGAAAATACTCGTCATGCTTGGCAGACGGGTTAGTGAGCGCAGTGTGTTGTGGTAGGATATGGTGACATATATTAAACACAGTAGAATAATTTGTTTTATTTTTAAATATATATTACTATTAAATATATCTAAAATTCTATTCAATCAGTGACAATGTCAACGACGACTCCCCCATCATACCTGTATAACACATGATTTACACGACAACACGTTAGGTCGGACACGAACGCACGCGATTAGCTTGTAGTTGCTAGGTTTCAGCATCCGGCACGCCACGATTTATCCGCTAAGTAGATCATCGCTCACGAATGCGACTCACGCGAAACTATTGAATCCCTGTCGTACTACCTTATCTATTTTTTAAATCTCGTTAACATAATATCATGTTTGGTGTTGTATAATTTCGTGTAAACTCGCATCATATTTATTTTAATTAAATATATTTATTTTTATCACAAAAAAATACTTTATACTAAATTGTAGTACTTATAAAACAATTTGAAATATATTTAGTTACATATTGCAAAAAAAAAAAAAAAGTTTATACATATAATCAAGCTAATTCAAGTGTTTTTAGTACATGAGAAAATAAAATTATCTTCCTGTTATTCTGAATATGACTTACTATATATTATTGTCTGAAACAAAACTAATAATCGTCATCATCATATATATTATTTCTAAAAGGCGTTTTTTGCTTGAGAGTCTAGATATTTTTAAATACTTAACCAAAATTAATAATTCATATACCATTTTAAAGTTTATGTTCCCTGCTTTTGACAAAACATATCAAAAATAAAATAAAAAATTCATTTAAAATCTTATTTTTTTTTAAATTAATAATATTATATATATAATTATTATATGAGCACAAATTATTGACTGTGTCTACACTACGAATAAATGGGGCGCCATATATGAATAATTTTTGTAACAAATATGACAATTATGACATTATTTCAATTTTATGCGAGTCTTTTTGATCTATCGAACAAATTAATAAATATCGACGTAGATAAATAATTCTATAAAGCGTTAATTTTTTGAATTATTAAGAACGATATAAATTATTACATTAATGTGAATTAATTAATTTTCTCCATTAAATAAAATCAACATACGAAAATAGGTAAGTATTTCTAATTTCAGTAATATTGACTTGCATCATCGGTGATGATAAAACGAATATTTATATTTATATATTCAATATATAAATATATTTATTGTTGGAAATTTCATATAAGTACATATAAAAATCAATGATGATCAAGTCAAAGCTGTTCTACATAAATCTGTCAAAGCCAGTATTATTTTTTTAAATATTTCCTTTTTAAATGGCTTTCGATAAAACATAGTGTACAGCTGACCAGTGCGAAGATTTTTTTAGAACGTCAAGAACTCATATATTATTTATTTAATTAAAAGCCTAGATCGGATTTTATCGCGTTTATTTGATAATATAAAAGAACAGTATCATATATTATGTTCACATTATATTAACATTTATTATATGACTACAATATTGTACAAAAAAACGCACGGGTCAGCTAGTTTTTATAATTTATTTTATGATTGATTGAGTAACAGCAATCAAATATAATTAAAATTAAGAACAGTTATATTATACTAGAAATATCCACTTGATGGCATAAATAAATTAATTTTGTTTTATTTTTCGGATTAACGAATTCTGTCAAATCGACTGATGATTTTATATACATACCTATATATAAATAAAAATGTTTTTTTAAAAATAAAAAAATAAAATGTTTTTTTTATTTGGAACAAAAATGATTACAAATATAATATTGTACGTTAGTGACTACAGTTAGTTATAAAAACTGTGTTGTAGCACTAACGCCCATCTCCGGGAACAACACGGAACAGTGTTCCAAAAAAACTTAATCAAAATAATACTAAACAAAAACAAATGCACAAAGCCCCAAAATGTGTTGCTGTAGAATGTAATGCATGTAATACATGTTTTTATGATGATTAATTCATACATTTATAGCAATTTATTATTTATTACCTACCCTACACCAGACACTTATTATCTACCGACACTGTCCACACTAAGGCATTAATTCAATATAAGAACTGTTTAAGAAAGAAAAGAAAATGATGACAATATGGCGCAATATTGTGAATTTATACTAAAATATTAATGATATTCACATACACATAACCAAATTTGCAAGCGGGCGGCAGCTCACCGCCACCAGCCGCACAAGCACAATGACGCGACACATGACAGGGGCGTGGCCTAACGTATTCAACAATAATTCTTTAAAATAAGGAAGCCACCACAGTGTAGTGCAAAAGCGGATTCAATTTTAGTGTGAATCTATTCCACAAGGTCTGTCCATTTTTATTTATTTAATTATTTATATACATATACACGTACACACACACAACACACAAACATACATATATAGACACATACATACTTATATTCACATATGTATACACATATAAACACAAACAAACCTACATATACATACATATTTTTATCTTCATGACAATGTTGCAGTTACCTACTGTATTAGAGCTTCCACTTCCGCGTACGAGAGCCCCTGCAACCACATAATAATGCGTTTCTTAGTTTCTCGTACGGTTAGTGGGTATATATTTAATGTTTCATTAATTTTATTATAAATATGAGATGAAAGGTAGAAAAAGTTACGTTTCGCAAGAGCTAGTCTACTGTATACATTTTTACATGGTTGGAATCTTCGTTTTTGGGAAACAAGTTCTGGTTTGTAGGTCAGTTGAGAGTGTTTGCGAAGAAGCACTTGCAAAATAAATAATTGTCTCACTGACAGGAGCCCCGTATCGGCATATAATTCACGAGTGGGAAAGTAAGACGGTTTAGAGGTCATGACTTTTAAGACGGCTCTTTGAGCTCTCTCCAGACGCAATAAGTGGGTTTTTGTAGACCCACCCCAAACAGTAATGCAATACGTGATAATAGACTGTCCTAGGGCGAGGTAAATGGTTTTCAGAGTCGGACCATCGACGACATTGCGTAAAGTTTTGAAGGCAAATATCAGTTTCCTCGTCCTACCCGAAGTGACGTTAATGTGTTCTTCCCAAGAGAGCGTATGATCAAGCCAAACACCTAAGTACTTGATGTTAGATGTACGTTTAATTTGAATACAGTTACAAGTTTGCTGTCTTGAACAGTGCCACTTATGGGCCTGAATTTTAAGATCAGATCCAGGCAGGGAGGATATTCTTGGTGCGAACGGAATAAAATAGGTTTTTTCTAAGTTAACGGTCAGAAGATTTCTCCCTAACCAATTCATCACCATACTAAGAGCATACTCAGTATGAGATTGTGCTTCGGTCCAATCCTTTCCGTGAACAAGGAGGGCTGTGTCATCTGCATATGTGACGATCTGGCAGGATGGTAAAGTCAATTTGCAGAGATCATTTAAATATATTAGAAAGAGGGTAGGACCAAGGACGCTACCCTGTGGAACACCAAATGTGAGTACCTCCTCTCCACTCATAACTCCATCAATTACGACGCATTGTGAGCGGTCAGATAAATAACTCCTAAAAATATCAAGTGCCAACCCGCGAATGCCCACACCTTCAAGTTTTTTAATCAGGATGGGAATAAACACAGTGTCGAATGCTTTAGAAAGATCAAGAAATAGGCCGATAGTCTTATTTTTGTTATTCAAATTTAAAGCTACTGTCTCAGTCAGTGTAAGTATTGCATCTTCTGTGGATTTATCTTTTGTAAAACCAAACTGATTACGAGCAATAATCTGTTTATAATTTAAATATTCAATCAACCTAACGTGAATAATTTTTTCAAGAAGTTTTGATATAGTTGTTAATACTGAGATGGGACGGTAATTAGTGACACTGTCTTTGTTCCCAGCCTTGTAGATAGGGTGAACAAGCGCTTTTTTTAAATACTTAGGAAAGACACCACACGAAAGACATAAATTAAAGACGTGTTCTAGTATAGGAAGGAGGACAAATTTTGCAGACTTAATAAGTGAGGCTGAGATATCATCCCAGCCTACAGCACACGTGCTTTTCAAATTATCAATTAACCTTGCTATTTCAGCGGAGTCGGTACTCAAGATAGTCATAGAACCTAGAGAAGAATCTGAACATGTAGAATTATTGATGGGGCCTATATAAGAGTTGTCTATTTTTGAGGCTAAGTTTTTCCCAACATTCGCAAAATACGAATTCACCGAATCTACCGCATCGCTTTTATTGATGGAGGTTAAGAGTTCGTTTGCTGGAGAGACTTGCTTATTGAGATTAGAAATTTTTTTAATAAGGTCCCAAGTGGCTTTAGGGTTATTTTTTGCTTGTTTAAATTGTTCGCACTCGTACTGTATTTTAACCCGTTTTATTAAATTATTACAAAAGTTTTTATATCTTTTATATATAATAATAGAATCTGTGTTACATGGATGTTTTTTAGTTTGACGATATAATTTATCACGGTGTCTTAAGCAGCGTAACAAGCCTGGTGTAATCCAAGGCTTAATGATCCTTTCCCTACAGGGAATTACTTTATAAACTGTATTTGCTTTAACAATATAAGAGATAGAATCAATTAGAAGATTTATTGCACGTTCGGGATCAGAACAAGTTAAAATTTGAGAAAAATCAAAACCTTTAAGTTGCTCAGTACAAGCACTTATATCAGTACGTTTTGACGTATAGGAAATTTTGTTATACTGAGCTTTTAGCTTGCAGCATAGAATAGTGGGTGAATGATCTGTTATTAAGGAGTCCAGGACTAAAGTAACTGACTTATTTTTTGTTTTGAGCATTACGTGATCCAAGCATGTATTACCATGTGTTGGAAAGGTATGTGCAGGAAGGAGACCATGAAGAGCAAGCATATCTAAATAGTTATCAGAGTTAGCATCGGTGTTGTTTTCAGCAATGTTAATATTAATATCACCTATTACAGTAATATTTTTAAAAGTTTTCAATTCTGTTAATGTTTTATCAAGAGAGATTAAGAAGTTATCCGTATTTTTCTGAGATGGGGACCGATAAATTGCAATGACCGCTAGATTATTAGAAAATTTAAGCAAAATAGAGCTGGACTGATCTATAGTTACAATGTCATGGGTACAGGAGAGGTTTTCTCTAATATAAATAACTACACCGTCATTTTGATTATGATAATTAGATTGAATGGAAACGTAACCTGATAAATTTGGTGGTTGTGAACATTTGCTTAGCCAGCATTCAGATAAAATAATGACATCCATAGTTATTGTTATTCTATGCAGCAGTGTTAATAAGTGTGTGAAGTTACAATTTAAGCTTCTTATATTTACGTGAAAGATTTTGATAAAGTCTTTAGGGTTAGTTAAATAAGTTTTACATTGATCTGGCAAAGACATATACGCCTTAGATATTTGGAATTGATCAAATTCTTCAATAATATTAAAATTGTTAGCCATTATTTAAATTAAAATAATTTAGCGAACTATAAGAGTAAAGGTACACGTGTCATGCATTTGCAGTACCAAGATGGCTGCAAAGGATATTAATAAATCACAAATGTGTAGGTGCAGTAGCAATCGAAATAATGTATTACGTTTTATAGTTTTACATGTAATATGTTCTTTTATATGCAATTGGGGCAATTGTGTTACATTTATAATACTAAATAAACTAAATTTAATATTCAAAAAAATTGTAAATGGGAAACGCAGTGAATTTATCATGCAAAGAAAAAGAAGAAAAGCAGTTCGGGCATACCCTAGTCACTTGTTCCTAAGTTCCTGCAGTTGTGCTTCACTTTTGATTAAAATGTGTGGTTCGCCCTGTTTCTTGCGGATATAGATCAGACCATTCGAAGTCCAACAGAATTCGTATCCCATAGTCTTTTTTATATCTCGGGCTAAGAAATAAAGTCGGGAAGATGACTGGGTGAGATGTTCTGATATATAAATTGCCGTCTTGGGCCCATGAAGTCCTAATTGTGTCGAGTTTAACTGCTCCGTTTTATATTTAATTGCAGAGGAAATATGTTTCTTACTCGCAGCCAAAAAGATTCCCTTGGACAGAGCAGATGAAAACTCAGCAACCACAGTTGAAGTAGCCTGGTTCTGTTTAGTTGAGACACGAAAAACGTCACGCAGTTCTGTCTTCTCCATACTGATACCCACCAACGAGGACAGTTTTAGCACCATGTCAAACAAACTCGCCTTAGTTTCTCCCTGCTGTTTTGGGACATTTCTAATTTGTATGCAAGTTTTCCTTAAGTTTCTTTCCATAGCCTCACATCTTTCATCAACTTTTGAAATTTGGTTCGAAAGTTCTTTTCTGTCTTCCTCCAATTTGCAAATTGCTGCTTGTATATCATCGAGCTTGTCGGAAACATAGTTAATAGACCTTTCAATATCTGTGTTAGTCTTGAGAGTTTTGGAATTTTGAGTAGTTATTTCTGAAATTTTTCGTTCCAATGAGTCCAATCGTGAATTCTGTTGTGCCTGCATATCGTCCAAAATATTCCGAAGTTCCTCTCTTATTATTGTTCGAAAATCCGGTTGTTCCTTTTCCTTTTCATTATCTGAAACACGTCGGCGTTTGCTTTCTCTGAACGTTACATAGCTTTCATCCATTGTAGAAGGATCAGTTGTTGCTTTAACAATATCAGAATCCGACATGCTGTAGGACTTGTTTAGAGGAGGAGAACGAGCTAGATTAGGCATATTACAACAGATAGAAATGGAAAAGCTAATCTAATTATCGCTACCGCTTATGTATGTATGTATGACCGAGTCTTGTCCTCTCCTTCCAACAGCGTCCAAAGAAGATTCACCAATGTTATGGGCGCCTAGTAGTTCACAAAATATTTGTATGCGATTTATTTTTAAATATTTAATTTTTTAACAAATTGAATTAGTTGAACTTGCACAGAAAACACGTCTATTCGATTTCGAGGTCCGGAGGGAAGGGGAATATACATATAATGTAACCGTAAATAGAAAAATAAAAGTAATAATCTTAATGTGAGTTAAAGGCTATGCTCCCGTCAGCCCGTCAATGTACTTACAAAACTTAATTCCCAAAGTCTACAGTTAAAATTCACACTACTCGTACGCTTCTTGACATCCCATCCTTTGTTAACAGAACTCTTTTCAAGAGCGCTTAGATCGGCTAAGCTTTCGCCCCCTCTCCTTCACTCGGGGGAGGTTAAGTATCTATCTTTCTCTCTCTACCAAGCTAATTGCTGTTTTATGTTAGCTAATGAACATCGTACTCGGCTTCGCAATTTACAGAACAACTTCTTCAGACGATTAGCGTCCTAGTTAGGAGTTTCTAATCTTGTCTATTCTGAGATGTATATGAAGAAAATGATTTACAAGTTGTAATGAATAGATATAACGTCAGTGCGATGTGTTTTGTATTTAATTGGCATAAAAATTCTGTTTTTAATAAAATACTTCAGCGAAACTCAATTTTATTCAAATCGAAATTAAAATAATGTTAAAAAGAATTATACTTAATTACCCATTTAAATACCCAATGTTGAACTATAGATCTGTTAGCTGCAAGTTCCAATCTGTCTCTTTAATCGCTTCGTGCCTGTGCTACAAATAATACATTCATCGCGAAGCTTGCATTTGGCAAGCAAAGCCAGTGCCCGTGCTGAAGCCACCATGTCCAGAGTCATCGTATGTTGGAGTACTGAGTCCATTTCTAAGTAAGGGTTATCGTTGATAGAAAATTCGGTTCATTCCATTGTACACAAGTTACGTTGTTGACAAGATAGGCAGATTTTCAGAAAACATTGTAGTGACGGATCACGAAACAAAGTGAAAGCAAAAGCTAAATAAAATTTTGCTGAAAAATGTTGTCGTCTCATGTAATATCTAATTTCTGTAAGTGCAGTAGTAATTTTTGTTTTAATTTGAAAAATAAATATTTTGTGTACAATATATCCCATTAAAAAAAACCATCGTAAGCTACTTGTTTCGGAACAAATTCTTAGAGACATTTATCCGCCAACACACAGTAGAACAGAAAGCAACGTGGCTGATTAAACTCCAACCAGCCTTCTTGATACAAATGGAGTATGTTACAGTACAGTTACATTTTATCTTAATTGATACAATAATTCTTAAGATGCATAAAATATGGAATGTATAATCAATAGAATGTTTTATTCAACATCAATATTTTTTTATATGCAATTTTTTTATAAGCATGATTAATTCAAACCAAAATCAAACACGTGATTATATGTTGCGCTAACCCGATAAACCACTTGAAACATTTTTATATATATTATATGTAACTGGATTCGTGCTAAAACTAGTTAAAGAATTTTATCTAGCACATACGATATAATGTCGATTCGTAAGAAGCTTTTATTTGTTTTAGTCAAATTTAGAAATTATTTTAAAAAATATATTTCAAATTTTCTCATATCTTATCATCATAATATCTTTAAATTTAATAATGCATAGACTATAATTCGCTTTTGTCCGATTCGATATGTATTTCCAGTTATTAATAAAGTCCAGCGCCAAAGCCTGGGATTAAAATGACCACCGGACCGCGCCGCAGAGTCCACGGCGAAATCTCAACTAATCCGGGCGCAAAATTTAAGCATAGGTGCTAACCTCGAACTACCCTCGAAATCTCACCTAAGCAACTTGCCGACTAAAACTATTGAAAGTTACTTTTCGTTATTACCGCGCTACAGAAATTTACTCTATTCTAAAGGTTTACAACTTTTCCTACTAAGCTAAGGTTGTTAAGAGATTATTGAGGCAGAAATATCTATATAATTTTCTAAAACCTCCGCTTTACTAAGCCACCCGGATAGTCATATGTAGATTCGATACCCACAAAGTTATTGTTTAAGTTTCTATGCATTTTTCATTATTTTTGTTTTGGCAGTTGATATTCTATTGTTTTACTTAAATGTGTCGATTGTACATAGTAAAAACTAGTACTTGCTGTACTCTACAAATAAAAAAAAAAGAATAATAACACAATAAAAAAATTAAACAAAGAGATTTTACTTTGAAATTTATTAGAACATTTTAAACTCATTTGTGTAAAAAAGAGCAGTGAGGCAAAAACTATTTAATATCGTGTTAAAGAAGCATCTCACAAAGACGGATGGTAAAAGCATCGGCACAAAGCAATCTCGGGACGGCCGCGCCGACATAGAACAAGGATTAATTATTATTTTAACATTTCACTCGGTTTTTTGCCGCGCTCACGAGCGAGTCAAAAGCATTGCTTTTTCGCTTGAAAAGTTGCTAAATAATTAAGACGCCTTCTTAAAGACAACGTTTCGACGTTTACCGCTTAAGTTTCTGATTTTTCAGTCAGCTCTTAAGGGGGAATTTTATTTTTCATTTAATAAACAGAAGTGAAAACAGCTTCTTAGAACTACAACCGATTTTTTTTAAGGGGCACATGAAAATGGTGCCATCTATATTTCATACATACCTATAAATTTAAATTATCAAATAGTTTTAACGAGCGTTAATCTTTCGTATTCGGACTTGTAACTTTTATAATTCTGTAATATTACCGTTAAATAGATTTTATGTTCCTACATACAAAGAAGACTGACCTTACCAGATTAAAAGTATTTTAATACATTTAGATTGCGTTTCTTAATAAAAAATACTAATAATATTAAAATTTGACAACGCGTTGGCGTAGTGGTCACTGCAACTGGGTGATTCACTAGCTGTCACGGGTTCGACCCCCGCACAAGACAAATATTTGTACAGATTATATATAAGTTTGTGTTTGTGTATTGTGTGTGTTTCCGGATCCCAGACACAGGATTCACAGCCTACTGACCATTGTGTATGAGGCGTTTATTTTTTAAAATTTATGTTGCAACGAAATCTTATTATTTTCTTTAGGTAAAACCCTACCAGTGCACTGCGTGGTGGAGGCTGTAGCATCTTTAGAAGAGGAACCTTGGAGAAGACAAGCGGTTTTGGAGAAGGACAGCTATGTGATCATACCTGCAGCCACGGCCTTCCACAATCTCGTACCGGCCGCCATGATAAGGCTTGGTTATCCTCACGAATTGGCTGCTTCCGCTAAAGGTGAGAATTTCAAGTAAATACCGCTTTAGTATATAATGACTACAAACAGATTAATTGATCTATAACAATATTACAACAAAATTTATACTCTCTAACTGTTGACCCTAAAAGTGATGAAACGATTTTAATAATTATAATTTTTACTATAAGTTTATAGGTTACGAAACGCCACGCCTGTGACTTATCTACTATAATAAAAACAATGGTCATAAAATTTCAAATCGTTCGAAATGGTGAATGACGTTTATTTACAATAGTAGCAAATAATATTTTTATAAAAGCAATATGATCACAATTGCAATTGCTGCATAAATCAATCCACTATTCATTCCATTCATTATTTATCCACTCGTAATTACTACTGGATTATACATTATCTTCGCTATCTGATCAGTTTTTAACAATTATTGTTTATTAAATGGAAGTTATGGAATAAGAATGAAGTAAGTAGGATGTATTAAGTCTTACTACGACTAAAAGTTATAAATTTTGTTATCAGGATCCGTTGTAATAAACAATTGGAAGCCTCTTCCCTTCGATCGTATATCAGATGGGCAACTAGCGACTGTAGGCGAAGTACTTGGAGAGCTGACAACTGTAGCGATTTTAAGGATTCAGCTGCTAAGGCCCAGGCTGACTCCGCTCCAGGACATTAAAGACAAGCTGCTGAGGCTGTTACTGGTGCAGTACAGATCGTGGCTTATGTCCAGTGGATGTCCTTTAGACGAGGTAATTGTTTTGACCTGTTTTTATATATAATATTTGCAATCATCGTCATTATCATGATCATCATCATCATCATAATGATCATCATACATACATACATAGGTACATACAGAGATACATACATACAAAGATACATACATACATAGATACATACATACATTGGATGTCCACTGCAGAACGTTGGCCTTCCCCATCGACCTCCAGAGCAACCTGTTTGATGCTTCAAACCGTTGGATGAAGGCTGCTGCCTTCATCCAACGGCTTCCAGTGACTATCCTTAAGTCCTCTGTCCATTGCCGTGCGGTGACCGTCAGAGAAGAATAGTTCGACTTAATTCTTGTCGAAGTTTCGTAAAAGGCGACTAAGGCCGTAGTAGTGCGAACAACAGTGCACAAAATATAATGATGATGGGCAGCAGAGGCATACTCGGCCGTAACACAACAATATGACCAGCAATGTATACAAATTAATTTATTACACACTTTTTTTTTATTCGATAAAAATGAAAATGTGTCCGTATTTTTTTTAATCGAAATATTCAAAAAATAAATGAGACATTCTTAGCACACTGATATGATAATTTATATTATTATAGCTTCAAACCGTCTAGCTAATAAAAAAAAACAAACTGTTATAATGTCACTATTACGATTTAGTATTAACAAAAAACTATTTAGCATACGTTTCATTACTGCCTAAACCTGCTTAGTAGACCTGCTTACTAGTACTTTTAAAATTAAATTGAACCTAACAATTGTAAAGTTAACACATTAAAAAGCAATAAAAGAAATAAAATATATGAAATAATATTATTAATAAATAGCAAATGCAATTAATAATAAAGTAAACAAGTTTATAGAAAAAGTGTTTCAGAACAATTCAGTGTCTTATTGTTATGTTTAGGTTCAAATGTGATCACACACACAACACTTAGTGATCAGTGTCTCTTCTTGAAAATTATGCCTTTATCAATGTATTATTTATCCGGCGAAAGGGGCAAAATGTTTTGGAAATTGTTACAAATGTAGTTATAGTGGCTTTTTTTATTTATTTCATTTAATTAATTATTTCTTGTTCGTTGCTAAGATGCTATTTTTTATAGCTTAAAGTAGAATATGTTATTATTAGTTGAAATATATATTTCTACCGGTGATCCTGTGAAGGCCTTGGACCAACAGTTATACACTATTTCGAAAAGAAAAAAAGAAAGAAAGAAATGTATGAGACAAATTACTAAGTAACTTTATAACACTGTTAGTCATTTATAATTATAGGTATGAGATATGTCATTTATGTCATACACAATATATTTAACTTTAAATATATTTAAATAGTCATAATACAAAACAAATATCTGTGAATATTACGAAAGGTAGCGTTAAAACCGAACTCTTGGCGACAAAGCTCGTTCGGTACACTGAGCTGAGCCAGATTCCCACTGTCTCGGCAATGTTACGTTCTTTAATACCTGAATATAACCCCGACCCGTACACAATACACCCCTGATAAACCTCCCCCTTATTACCGGGAAACTCATTGTTTTCAATATTTAAGCTACTGAATAACTGAATGTAACCAATTGAAACATTTACAGTGGCTATAGGATTACTAATGTTGATATGTTTAACTATTATATTGTTTCTGATAAAAGTTTTTGTTGTATAAAGTACTTTTCGTTTTCGAATAATTACATTTACAATATATATATATATATATATATATATATATATATATATATATATATATATATATATATATATATATATACATATATATATATGTATTTAATGTACCTAATGGTTTTTTTTTATTGATTGATTGATTCAGCCTGATGATGTAAATGTACTTAAACATTTGAAGGTAAAACGGAAAAGTCCGCTGCCGCATCAGGCGTTGGATGTCCACTGCTGAACGTAGGCCTCCTCAACATCTCTTAGAGAGTGTCCCCACACTTTCTTGGAGGGGAAATGGGGGGGGGGGTTCTTTTTCGAAGATTTTTTTATTGTTTTGGCATTTTTTGTATGTAATTTTCATAAAATAAGAACTAGTTAAATTCATTTTGACGGCCGGCTGGTCGAGTGGTCAGGCAACTGGACACTCTACGCAGCGGTCGCGGGTTCGAATCCCGCCAGGTGCAGATAATCTGTATGACGAATATAGATGTCTGCACCGGGTCATGGATGTTTATTTATGTATATATGTATTTATATCTTAAATTTATTTCCGTTCCTAGTACCTGTAACACAAGTTTTTACGAACTTACCACGGGGCTAGGTTAACGTGGTGTGATTGTTGGTTAATATTTATTATTATTATTATTATTATTATTATTATTATTATTTTTTCTCTAATAATTTATTGTTATACTTTTCCTTTTATAAATGGAATTACTAAAACATTTTCGCTAATTACGTCAAACATCTTATAAGCTTCATCTCGACTTTTAAGTATTTCTCAAAACATCACATAAACGCGCTCATCAGGTTGGATTTGAAGAACTCGCGATGAAGACAGATTATCAAAACTCTCACTAAGTAGACGTACAATTTCGGAAGTCGTTATAATTTACGAGGTTACGTATAAGTCCCTGCTAATAAGGATCATCAAACGAGGGAAGAATTAAGGAAGCATTTGTTTTGATGTTTGGGCATTTGCGTCTTTACTTAATGAAATTTAATACAAATTCGATAATTATTTCTTGGCACGTGCTTTTATATATAAAACTGCGACGGTAAAATTTATTATCTGTACATTAATTAATCTTTATAATTTAATACATTCTTATTTTAAAAAAAAATGCTTAAAAATCACAAGGCAGTTTACCTTGAAAGTCTAAGTTATTTGGTATCCTGTCTCGGTGTATATTAAATTGTTTACTTTTGTATAATATTTACTTTTTAATTATTCAAAACAATTCAAAAAGCAAGCTGATTTTCAACTTTGGGCATTTAATTAAATTAAATTTTTCTCAAGTTTTACATTAGCTTTAAATTAAAAACACGTTATTTGTAGCATCAGCCTTCTAAGAAAGAGCAATTTGTCGATGCGATGAGCACCTTCCTCACGCGAGATCTTCATACATAATAAATTTAATTGAATCTCAGACTCATCCGCGCTTCAGAGCCTTATTATATTTTCTAAATATCCACCTTGTTGGAAAGGGTTGGTACGGATCACATCAAGTGCGGAGGCGTATTCTATAGAAGATAAGATTAAAGTATTATTAAAACATTACAATAAGAATAGTTGAAAGAAAGTGACTCTTGCGGAGTTGTCTTTTGCCAATATGGCAATATTCAAATTTACAATTTTTTATCTTTATTCCCGACAAAGAAATAACCAATTCTATTTATAAAATGACCATTCTGGTGCAGTGGTGCGAGTAGTCGCCTCAACGCCGGCGGTTGTGGATTCGATTCCCGCTCGGGGTCGATATTTGTATTGGGACAAATATTTGTTTCCGGTCTGGGTGTATGTCCTTGTGGGTCTCCCCACCGTGCCTCGGAGAGCACGTAAAGCTGCCAGTCCTGGTTGTTGTCATAAACACCTGATAGCAATCGTTACTCATGATAGGGAAAATTATCTACCAACCCGCAATGGAGCAGCGTGGCGGATTATGCTCTATATTGAGACCCTTCTCCTATATGGAGAATAGGCCTTTACCCAGCAGTTGGACGTTTACAGGCTAATTCAGTACAGTGCAGTTCAGTTAATTTACAAAAAATAGCTTTTATCCTTTTTAAATAACTTCAGAATAGGTAAAAATATAGATTGTAAAATGGTAAATCGCTCTCGCTAAAATAAAAGCGCGGCACGTTTTGCCCTCTTGTTACTAACTTGAGTTAGAACGAAAGAGGGTTAAAAGGAGTTTTAGATGTACGAACGCTTTTGATCTTATTAATACCATAAAATAATGCCGTATAATCTTATTAAACGCGAGGTTAGCGTTCAATGGGCTCTCTATATTCTAATAACCTGTTTAAGTTATCTCTATTAACTTCCAATCTTCACGAAATTGTGTAATAATTTTTTGGTATTAACATAAAAAAAAATAAGAAACGATGTTTGTTAAGACACTTTAAATTTAAAAAGCGCGAATCTAATAAAGTTGATAAAGTTGTGACTAATGAGCAAAAGGGCCAATTGGGACTAGATAATCAAACACTTCAAACGTCAAAGTTAGGTTAAACGGCAGATGAACTCGCTCCTATGATATTATGGTAATTTATCGCACTTCAACTTGCGCTACTTCGATTTTAATTCCGAATAAACTTTTAAGACGTTCGGGGAATACTTTGCGGAAGGGTTGTAAAGACGCCAATGAGGGATCACTTTTGAACCATAAATCTACTTAGGGATTTTTAATATTTCTATAAAAGTTTTATTTTTTTTAGGAAAAAAAAAGAATTTTGTTTGTAGAAAATAAAATTTATCATATACAAATACGACGACATTAATATCAGATAAAACTAATTAGGGGTCTTCGTTTCTCCCTAGTAACTGTATTTATATCGAGTTCTGTTCGCAATAATATACCGAATTACGTACAGAGGCAGATTACACGTGACAAACTTATCACATAGGCGCCAGCTCTCGTAAATCTTACGCATAGCTGAAACAGACAATATCTGAAAACAAATATGACCGCACTATTTAAAAACATAAAACAAAGAACCGGATTAACGTATCATAAGAGCTAGGCGCTAATGCCTCTGTGGTGACATGATTTATAAGCGCAATCTGGATGTGTAATACACACCGTTTTACTTACGTTTGATTTGGCAATGGACGTTACGTTTATGTTGAACTGACAACTCGCTTGACGATATAATCACTGGCATTGTTCTATGTAATCTCATGATACGAACAGTCACTTGCATAATAGCTATATAAACAAATAAGGATACTTTTATCTTGCATTTGATTTCTTGATTGATAATTTTAAAAATTGATTCTAGAATTCATTATTGTTAATAAAGGTGTTTCATAATAGTAAAACTATTATTATGTATAAATATACATAGCATGAAATATAAAGAAGTACAGTTAGTTTTTTAATTGAAAAGAAAAGACCACTAATCAAGCTACTTTCGAAACATTTTAGTACAACCACTTAGCCCATATCGGTGTGCCGGCTCTTTGTTAAGGCTTGTGGGTGGATGCTAATTGCAAAGACGCCCTTCCCGCTCATTGTTTTAGAGCAAACCATGATTGAAGTTTCGGCGGCGGCGAAGGAGTGATATGCACTAACCACCGTGTAAACATCTTCTCGCATCTGAACCGCATCGGCCGCTTGTGCATGACACATACATTAACAACCTTACCGGCCTAATATTTTCATAATCTAATGGCGATGTTCTGTGAAACAATGTTTCGTTCGTTTATTCAAACAATTATCTCTGTATCTGTTACTGGTTAGAGTGACCTCTTTAAAATCGTCTAAAATTGTTTACTTTGCTTTTTTTTTTTGTTTTTGTGTACCTACGTTTTATTTTAGTATGTATTACGTAAAGTTTGTAACTTTTTATTTATTGTTATAGGTGACACTGGCCCAAATATGCCGCGGTCAAGACAGATCATCTGGCCCGTATAATTATCATGAACCGACTGAAGAAACTCGTCGGAAATTTGAGTCTTGGTGGAGTGCTCAAGTTTCTTCACGACCTCCATTTAGTCCTCGGCGCTATCCAACCCTTAGCCCTAAAAACCGTTCACCTACACTAAATCCTCTCCCTGATCATTTACATCCAGCACTGCAAACTGTTCAAAGTCAGTATCCAACTCAAAAAACGAGGATGAGGACCAGTTTTGATCCAGAATTAGAACTACCAAAGCTACAACGATGGTTTTTCGAGAACCAGCATCCAAGCCGGCAACAAATTCAGCAATATGTACGAGAATTAAATAATTTAGAATCAAGGCGAGGGCGAAAACCCTTAGATGTTAATAATGTTGTTTATTGGTTTAAGAATGCTAGAGCAGCTCAAAAACGGCTAGAACAACGCAATATTGGTGGGCTAGGAGGACATCTAGGAGTTAATGGCTTCAACAGTAGAAGCCATAGTCCAAGTAATGGGTCAATATTAGTCGGCAATGATAATTACAATTCTCACGACCATAATTCCATGAAAAGTCCAATGCAACTTGCGGGAAGTCCTGGAAGATATCCTATGTCAGTGATGTCAGAAGATAATTTATCTAATGCCGGATCTGATTTAGAGGATGATGGTGGTGATTTGAATACAGACGAAAGACCTGAGAGCCCTGATGCACCACTTTCACTTATCACAACGAGGAAGAACAACAACGATGACAGAGAAGAGAATACAAAGGAATCTCCGAAGCCACCGGATATAATAAAGGTATCAATAATTTTAAGTAAACAGTAGATTATAGCCTATTATATTATACATACTATATATATATATATATATATATATATATAATTGTAGCCTGTTATATATGTATCACATATTATCGTTTCTTACAGGTTCATGACATAAAACAGGAACCCAAAGATTTGAGTAAATCTGATAACATATCGTCACCACAGCGATCTCCTACTAAAAATAGTGACAGTCCACACAACAATAATAATAATAATACAGAACAAGAAAATGGAGGCGGTGATGACCAAGATTTAGCTTCTGATGATGAAGTTATTCAAGAACGTCACTACAGCCAATCTTCGCCGCATCTTGATCGTTTACCATTTCCTATGGTTCAAAATCATCCAATGTTCAATCATGGTATTATGTACATGAGTCAGTACATTACTGGTTTTCCTGGTGTAGGTGTTCCTGGTGTAGGAGGCGTTCCTGTGGAAGGAGCTAGCGGATTAAACTTAGCATTGACCGGAGCATCTGATGAGCGTCGCAAACGTAATCGTACATTCATAGATCCAGTATCAGAGGTTCCGCTCTTAGAACAGTGGTTCTCGAGTAACACACATCCTTCGCATAACATGATACTCAAATACACCGAAGAATTAAATAGAATGCCCTACAGGCAAAAGTTTCCTAGACTTGAGTCAAAAAATGTACAATTTTGGTTCAAAAATCGTCGAGCAAAATGTAAGCGACTGAAGATGGCTATATATGAATCGCCTTCTCCTGGACATTATTCTCATCCTGGACATCATGCTATTCCAGAAAGGAAACTAGTCTGAGCAATCCGATTCACGACTTTATAAATAAATAAAAAGTGAAAGAAAATAGAAGAAAATATTTGTGTTTGTGAAAGCTAAGAATACGAAAGACTGAAGATGAATCGTATGGTATAAATGTGCCATGCTAGTGTATAATATGGTGAATAGAGGACGATGGAACGTAATAGTAGTTTAGAAGACATATAATATTCATAGATTCACTTTATAAAATTATTTAATAGCGATATAATTTAAAAAAAAGTGTGTGTACGTATGTACGCACGTAAGAAGTTATACTTAAAACTATCTTGTATATCCTATCACTCTCAATATTACTAAAAAGGTACTTGTTATTTTATCCAAACTTTATGTTTCTAACAGTTTAATTTTTCCGGACTTTAATAATTATTATTTGTATCTATTTTTAATTTATTAATTTATTTGTACACTTATTACATATTTTCCTAAATATTGTTACAAAGAAAAAAATCAATTTTTCTATTGCACGTAACATTTGTCACCTTTACAGTGTGTTAGTTTAATACATTAATATAAACCATTAAAAATATAATTATAAAGCTTATTAATGATGAAGATTGGGACTAGATGACGGCCACTCTTCAACTCTGAAGAAGACCGTCACGTTGGTTTCTAACCAAGATTGGGTGGATCGAGCTTTATGACCGGACGCCGAGTCTTGCTGAAAGGACCATTCTTAGTTATTGAATATGGTGTTGTTAAGACGCTTTACTACCTTCTCAAGAATGGTATCTTGATACACTTGTGCCGATGTTTTGATACCTTTTTCACAAAAATATGGCTCAGTCACTCCTTCATAGCTTACACCCCACCATACCATCACTGAAGTCGGATAATGCCCACGTTGTACATTTTTGACTAATTGGAAAGCTTCCTTAGAGCTTTGAGCATAAATACGGTCATTTTGTTTGTTAAAATATTACTCAATTGTAAAAATTGTCTCATCCGTAAACAAAATTCTTCTTTAACCTCCCTTTGCGTACCGCTTAAGTAGTTGTTTTGATTTTACCACCCTGTTCTTTTTTAAATTATCAGTTAAGAAATGACCAGTGCGTCTCTTATAGGTTGCAAGTCCTAAGTCATCTTTTAAAATACATGACATGGTTCTAGGTGCTATCTTCGTCTCCCGAGATAAAATCTTTTGCTTTCGGACAGCATTTCTTCAAATTATTTCCGTACAAACATTTTTTCGTACAAACACTACGTGGACGGCCAGATTTTTTTCTGTCACAAACAGAGGAGGTTTCATTGTATCTATCAATAGCCCGGTACACAAACATTTGTCTAATACCAAGCGTATGGAGAGTTTTAAATATTGTATTTGGCTCCATACTTACTTTGTGTTATGCAATCACAACCATTCGGTTCTCTTTATCACCCTATTCCATTTTAATATCACAAAATATTTTACAATGTATTGACGCGAAAATGAGAAAGCACAATGAACAATCGTATAAAAATGACAGATTCCAAATTCAAATGTAATATTTTGTTTGTTTTTAATTGTAACAGTATTTATGGCCAGACTATGTCAATAATAATGTACAAATTTATTTTAGTTTATGATCTAAATAAATAATACATACCGTCAACTAACCTCAAATTCTACAATCGTACTCAAAGTAATAAAAGACCATTTTATCACTTATAATCACAGTAAATTATCTTTAAATCAATAAATTGTTAATAAATATCAGTCACCACGATATTATTTGAAAAAATAAATATATTTTTTTCGGACTGATACAAAACACGTGTTGTAGGTTCAGAAACACTTGAATAAATATCGTGAATATAGTTGCCAGTTCTACCTAACTTCAGGGTGTCGGTTTTTTGTGACGGTGTGCGCGCGAATCGAAAAAATATACTCTCATTTTTCCCTAAGGCACCAAAAGAAGTATAACTTCAAAAATATGCTTCGAATAGGTTCATGATAAAGTAGATGAATCTCAAATGTACTTCTGGTACAATTGTTATTGTATATTATTAATGTAAATTTTAAATTTTATTTATTAAATATTAGGGTATTCTAAGTATGATATGTAAATATTTAAGAACATTAATTGCGTTAATTTAAACATTACATGTAAATATTGCATTCAATAAAAAAAAAATTAATGTTCTTACAATTTGATATTTAATAATCAGTCATTAAGTTATAGCTTAATAGCTAGTTTAATAAGCGAAACATAATTATACATTACAATGAGAATATCATAACATTTTCTTAAGGATTCTAAAATTATCACTTTGTATGTATTTAAGTAAATAATATAATAAAGTGATATTTAACTCTATAAATACTACGCACATTCCTCTATCACACTATTATGTAGTACTCAATCCAAAGATTGATTATATAAAATAAAATAGGATTAGCAAATTAGTAATAGTATTGTTTGATTACATGTTAAACAGACCGATGCAAGAATAACTTCGGATTTTATAAGTAGAAAAAAAATATATTATACAACTAATGTACGTGGCCCGTTACTCTACGAGTACATCTTTTTACGATTCGTCGGTTGTTCTTGCACAATCATTATGCTTAACTAGTTTATTTTGTATAAATACACAAAATGTTACAGTATTTACGCATTTATGAATCGAGGCTGTCTTTACTTACGGTTTCTTAATTGTATTGTTTTATAGTTTTTAAACACATCACTATTAGGTAAACTCTATAAAATTGTTTTGTTATTTCAATGTTATGCTTGTTTTGTGAAGCTGTGATGATATTTCCAAATAATGTACATATTTTATTAATGTTAAAATTAGGTTTTTGTCATAAAACTAAGCTCACATTAAAAAAAATAAGCATTTATTGCTTAAAAATAATTGGCTTAATGTTTATTCCATTTAATTATATAAACAAAAATTTTATGAATATAGTGTCTATCATATTCAATATGAGTCTTTTATTTGCAATTATTTCCCCTATAATTTATGAGAATTTTCATTTATTTTTAACTGTACTATGTATATTTACTTTTTAACAGTCTTAAATAAATTTATTATTCTATTAGTAAACACTTAACATAAATAAAATAATTATCTAAATTAATCATAACGACTGACGTCGTTTGTTTTTCTTTTGTCGTTATTTTGTTTTTTATATTACAAATTGACCCTAACGTGAAACATTTGTGTTATTTACTATTAAACATCTGTATTTATAGTTAAGTTTCAAGTACCTAATGTGTGTGCTAGTGATCAAAATCAAAATCAAAATCAACTTTATTCAAATAAGCCCCAAGAGCACCTTCGAATCGTCATTTTACAAATTAACATTTTCAAGTGATTATTATTTTGTAATAGTAAAGCAACAGATATGATAACTGTTATTGTGCAGTGGCGTGAGTAGTCGCCTTTTACCGAATGTTGCGGGTTCGATTCTCATTCGAGGCAGATATTTGCACACATTGGTTTACATGTACATAAGACCAGCGTGGCTCCAACTTTCTCCTATATCGAGAAAATGTATTTACCCAGCAGTGGGAAGTTTACAGGCTGATGCAGTTTAGTTAGTATGTTATCAAACACTTAAATAAAATAAAAAGAACACAATAAAGGTGTATATATGCTGATATATTGTTTAAAGTTATATATCAAATTGAGCCAAGACAGCCCAGTGAATAGAACACGTGACTCGACACCACACTGGCAACACAGGTTCAAATTCGAGCTGGCACTTATTAGTTTTAACATTTTCACTTTACTTTAAAAAGATCCCTTGTATATTTCGAACCAAATTGTAAGACGTGTACACGTGACAGACTTCTGTACAGTATATTACAGAAATTAAAAAGGAATAGCTACTTTATCGTCCCATGCTGCATAATATTTCTCAACAGGTAAGTATGACGTCTAAAAATTATATCTTAATTTATTAAACCTACAAAAATGTCGGATAGATAGATAGTTATCTTTATCTAGTATACTAGTTTCTTGAAAGATAGATATGATTATAGATATGGTGAAAGCGGTACCTTCTTACTGTGCCAGAAACGACAAGGATGAATATATACACGTGAGAAAGGTGTATATTAAAAAGCATCAATTGCATTTTCTGATGCTATCATAACTGTAGATAACGTACTCTTGATAATATATGTACTGCGAGTGCTTGTTATTAGGTATTATGAGGAGTTTTGTTAAAAAAGTTTTAATAACCTAATACCTATCCTATAAACAGTGCCGGATTAGCCTATAAGCTATTTAAGCAATTGCTTAGGGCATCCCGTCTTGGGGGGCACCAGAGACGACATGGCAGAGACGAAATCATGTTGTGTCGACCCCACCTAGCATGGGATAGGGGTGTGCGATAATTATCGATAATTCGTAACTACTCGATAATTTTTCATTCGATAATTATCTATAACTATCGATAAGTTTTCATTCGATAATTATCGATAATTTTTTGCGATCCGATAATTGTCGATAATTTTGTGCCATCCGATAATTATCGATAATATTGTGGTATTAGATAAATAATCGAAAATTGTTTTTGGATCCGATAAGTATCGATAATTATGGTACGGCGGAGGACCTTTTTTTTTTTTTAGGTATTCGGATAGGGTACGGAGGAAAATGTCCATGCTGAAGGCCGGATGACATTTTTTTTTTTTTTTTTTTTTTTTTTTTTAGGTATTCGGATAGGGTACGGAGGAAAATGTCCATGCTGAAGGCCGAATGACCTTTTTTTTTTTTTTAGGTATTCGTATAGGGTACGGAGGAAAATGTCCATGCTGAAGGCCGGATGACCTTTTTTTTTTTTTTTTTTTTTCGTCGTCCGAAAATTGAACCCATAATTATCGATAACTATCGTCAACTATCGATAATTTTTATCCGGCAAAACAACAACACATACATATTCTACCTACGATATGTATTCACATTTTTTTTCAATTCATTCTTTGTAGTTCACTTAAGGATAGGGGGGCCCACAGGGGAAAATTGCTTAGGGCATCAAGTTACTTTAATCAGGCACTGCCTATAAAATGTATAAAATTTGTTATTATAATATATGTATATTCAACCCGTCAACATCTACCCGCAAACTTAAGTCGTGTATATATATGGTTTTGTTTCCTATATAAATGATTTTGAGACGATCATTGTTATTGTAGATAACTTTCACAAAAGAAAAAAACTATATAATTAATAAGTAATGACTTCAACTTAATATTAAAATAATGGCACTCATCGATAAACAAATAATAACATGTGCCAATAGATATCAAACGCAACGCAGACAACGGAAGAGACGACAGGAACCCAAATCACCTGTCAAACTGCAAGTCTTCGTAATCACAACCGATATCTGCAGACGTCTTTGTCGCCGCATCGCCAGTGAATGACCGCCCTTATCACGTCTCGGTATTTCGGTTTAAGTTTGGATTGAGATGTCTTACTTTGGCAAGAATAGACCAAAATTAGGCGGTACTTTCGATAAATTCAAAACAAGTTTCATAAATTAAGTATTTGTCGATATCTCTACATTAATTAATTTGAAATAAAAGCATTAACTCTAACGATTCTTTAATTAAGTCTGATTTATTATTATAATAAAATCCGCTTATGATTAATATAAAAGTTATAATTGAACACTTTTAAATGAAAAATTACAATATAACCGTTAAAAGAGACAGTTATTTATTAATCCATTTAGTAGTATTCTACAATTATTACTAAAATATAGTATACCAGGAAATATGTTAACAAAACGCCTGATTTATTTTATATCATGATTTTGCTACAATAAAACAGCAGGCGCCTAACGAAATAATTATTCAGGCAGTGCTTATGCTATATCATTTTACCAGGCACTGAAGGTTTTTTTTTTATTCCAAGATTTTTTATTAGGTTAATATGACTATCATATCTCAACCTTTATATTTAGGTATATAATGGACATCTACTTGTTAAACGCCACCGTCTATTCTCTCAGTATAGACAGTTACACTGGCGAGTAAATACCGAAACTCAAGCAAAGTACTCTATAGTTGTTCTATATGCAGGAAAGGAAAAAATTGCTGATTAACCAAGGATATAGATTCAGTGAAGTGTAATGCGTCATGAAAATTCATGATGCGCAGGGACAGACCTACAGCGAGGTCGTCATAATACAGACGAAGATGCCATTCGTTCGCGAGCGCAGTACTGGAGATGCTGCGGGTCGATACACGGTTCAGGCCTTTAGGCAGATAACAAAATAGTTTAAAAGTCTATGAATATGTAGTATGTATATTATAAGTGTTGTGTAATAGATAGGATAAGATTATTTGATGTATAATATATTATAATTAATGTAATACTTATAAGTAAATAAAAGAGATAAATACCGTCAGCGTCGTAACACGTCTCATAGTCTTTCCAATCTGTAATAGTGCGAGATCCGGTATAAGAAATTTATACCCCTGATGTATAAATTTCTTATACCGGATCTTAGATCATAAGCCAATGTATACAGGGTGACTGGTGAATTACCATCGATATTTGGGGAGAACGCTCGGCGCGCGGTTCCCATTCGGGTCATGCAATAAAAATAGATACTTAATTTTTGACCAAATTTTCATAAATTTCAATTCAAATAAATGAAGCGATGACACTTTTCCAGTCATGCCGGCGGCACATGCACAGGTGTTGTAATGTGTCGCTTGTTCACACCTAAAAATTGCCAAAGTCACATAATTTACCTAGTCAACAAATTTGTTGCTTAAACGAGTAAAATATCTTAGTATTTTTGCCTTTCCTAAGCCAGGATTAAAGTATTAAGGGGGACTGGATCATGCTTGTTTATCCTGCTACCCTGTTTACACGTGGCGGCGTTTGGACGTAGATAAACTACCTGTTTTGTGTCGAAAGTGCAGCTAGCTGCTAGGGTGTCCAGACGATGCGTAAATAATTGGATAATTGTTGAGTAACTTTACTTAAAAGTTTATTAATATTTACCTATTTTTTTACATGATTCGAGTGGGAACCGTGCGCCGAGCGCTCTCCCCGAATGTCGATGGTAATTCACCAGTCACCCTGTATAAATTGCATTAGGATAAGCATATTAAAAATATATACATGACTAGCGGACCCGACAGACGTCCTGTAGGTACTGTACACACATCTTAAATCCGAAAATTTTAACCTTTTTTGAATAAGTTGTAACAATGTGGACAGTTTTTGCTCTTCCACGAAGACGTGGCATTTTTTTTGTAAACTAAAAAAAAATCTTTAAAATATACACAACTAAAATGAGTAACTTATTTAAGATAATATTTTTTAAGATAATATTTTAATTAGCAGGACTGACAGGATTTATTGTACCAAATTTAAGATATATAATGTATAATTTTATTTCTTATTATTATAATTATTTTTTTTCATTATTTTTTTTAATATTTCCGATAAGTATAAATTAAAAAAAAAAATTAAAAAATATTATGGAATCATTTGACTACACAAATAAATGTATAGGTTAGGATGATTGTTAATCAAATGTGTAATTTGCATGTGTAAATTTGATACAAAATCTTGTAAAATACAATACCGCACAGAATTTGCATAATGTATAGTTTTTTATCTACACTTTAAAACCCCTAACACACTTATTACATCTCAATGTAATATTTCAATTAGAACGCGATTTATTTTAACACAATAATAAAATAAATTTACGATACGATTTAATTTATTCCTGAAACGAATTCTCCTACAACTCTCCTATTTGCTTAAATTTTATTTTATAATAGTGTACTCTCTATTTTTAAAGGGAATAATGAAATAAATACGTAAGTGCTTTTCTCTGTGAAAACAAAAGAATTTATTTACAATATTTAGCTTAATATGAATTATTTAATATTATTTGGCCGATATGATGATGATGATGGTGACAATCAAAATAACTAAATAAATCACTCACCTGTGAAAATAAAAGAAACAACATTTAAAGCCCTTCTTTCGGGTTTTATAAAATATAATTTCTTATAATAATAAAAAAATTAAATTCTCCAATTAAATTCATATGTTACAAACGTCAGCCGTGACATAAAAATAATGTAAGAAAAAAGGCAACACTATCGTGATTTTGTAATAAATAAATAATTAAAAAATATTTTGTAGTGGACCGAATTGTGAATCTGAACCATTCTCGAATCCACTTGAACACACAAAAAAAAACAACATCGAAATCGGTCCAACCGTTTAGGAAGAGTTCATTTATATACACACGCGCAGAAGAATTATATGTATAAAGATGTTAGTTATTCCAGCTGATTAGTGTCTACTCAAATGTAAGTCATGATCATGAATGATCCGTCTTATATACATGGTATCTCTCGGCTATCTGGTTAAACTCTAAGTAATTTGAACTCTTTTGATTTTAATTCACTAATTAGTTACTCGTAGCTATACATGAAATAACTCATTTGCTATTAAAGTTTTTGCTTGGTCTGAATTTATTTTTATCCAATAATTAAAATAACAAAAAAATGTTACTAATTAGAAATTTGATTAATTAAAATATATATATATATATATATATATATATATATATATATATATACACACATAGACATAAAACGTTGCGGCAATCTAGGCAAAACTTTGTAGCTGCAACTTAAGAATTATACAACTTTGACTGCTACGTTAAAGCAATAATTATATATTTCAAAGAAATGTAATTTCAATTTCAAACAAACTTGTATTGAAGAATAATACCTGATCACATAATTATTATTGGCCTTATTAATATGAAATGTAAATTAATAAAATACAAAAATATTAAGATCTAGACGTTGTTCGGTTCAAGTTAATGTTGTAGGGGTATTAAGTTTTAATCTAAACAAACTGCCTCGGCGAGAGGACCCGCGTATTAATGTTAGTTAACCACGGATTATGACGTCCCGTAATGAAGTAATTTATTATACGCTGTAATGCAAAGACTAACGTCTTCATAGAAATTGTAGAGAGGAAAAAATAATTAATCGCACTTTAAGACATTAGTCGTCAGAATGTGAAATTGTGATATTAAAATATTACATTTTTAAAACACGGTTATTGTGATATAAATGCATAAAGACTATTTATGAAAATACAAGGGGTATTTTCATAAATAGTATTTAAATTGACCAGTGGGTGAGACTTGTTTTAAATTCATCTTGTTCTCGGTGGTAAAAAAAAATCATTCTCAGAAGAACTGCATGAAACATCAATCTCTTTTATCTGTGAATTTATTGTGAATTATTGTGAATTTGTGGGTTTCGCTCTAATCCTTTTCCTTACAGTATTAAAGGTTGTTGGCTTTTGCCCAGTCGTAGAATATTTGCAAATTGTTAAAATTAACTATAAAATAAAACATTTAAACTTTTTAGCTCATTTTACATTATACGTGTAAATTAAATAACTATAGTAAGTCTATTAAGTCTTATGACTTTCAATATTTTTTTATACTAACAAAGCTATATTAGCCAATTAGGAACAAAAGCTATTTACAGTACTAAAAGATACATTTTAAGAGAGCTATTAGCCAAGTGTCATCTAGCCAACGGACGTCCAAGTGGTCCGTACATTGCACAATAAAACTCTTAAGCCCGCCTGCTCGGAAGATTTACTCAAGCGACTTAATACACCGTCGTATCGCGTTAGTCCGCGGTCTGACTGCACTGCCAGCTGAAATAATAGCCATAATATTATTGGATCTTTTGTGGCTGTGGCTTTATTATTATTACTTTTTAATTAAATTTGGAACTCTAATGAAATAATATATTTTTTTAAAGAATTATATATTATATTCAGTAATGTTGAAAATCCATCGGATGGTTTCCATCTATACATATAATAAAATGGTAGGAAAGGTGGAAAACTGTACATTAAATATTTTTTTAAAAGAATACTTGTGGTGTGATCTACAATCGATACCGAAGCCAAAAATATAGTTTTTAGAATTTTTGTCTGTTTGTCTGTATGTATATCCGGGATAAATTGAAAAAGTACTGCATGGATTTACTTCAAATTTGGAACGAATATTATTAAGAAGTCGGGTCAACATATAGGCTACATATTATCACGCTATCACCTATGGCGAACGAGCAGTGAATCTTTATTTCTTCAACGCATTCTGTAACAACGTGTAATCTAATAGCGTTCACGCCGCGCAGACGACGTGTGGGCAGCAGCTTTAAATATAAATGGAAACTCATATAAATTTCCGTATATTTGTTTAACTTCAAAAGTAACAAGGAAAGGAGTCTATTGATTCAAGATCAGTTATTTATTGTATATTATAAATATATGTCACCACATAAATATATTAAGATATCGCTACGGGCAGGTAGAGTTAAAGGTTGTAAAGCTGTCTGCCGGCCCAAACCTTAGTTATGATATAACAAGGAATCGGCTAAGCCGAGCCTTACAGGAGACTTTATTAATTGACATGACATTTTTACCCTCAATGTAAGCCAACAAGGGATGTTTACACAAATCGTTAAAAAAATAAGACTTTGTAAGCAAAATATTCTCTTCTTAAGACCGCTCGAGCAATATTTCATTCATGGTATTTGATAATAAAAATTATTAGAACATAACAGTTTAATACTTAAATTTATAAATCAATGATAATAACTATACTTAGAATATTCAGTATGAGCATCAAAGAAGAATAATTAATTAAATTCTGTTATTTGTGTAACTTTTGGTAAATTGATTCTGGTAGACTAACACTAATGCTATAAATATTTATATAAAAGGTGACGACCCGGCTTCAACTGGATCACATTTTAATGAAATGAAAATATTTATTTTGCCATAAGGTGACACTTAACGAATTTAAAAAAAAATCTATTTATGAAATAAATACGTCATGGCATCGTCATGGTAGCAAAATCGTTTACAATACAGAAATGGCTAAATTTTAACATTAGGGACATTACAAATTTTAGTCATGTACCCAAAATTATTAATATATATTATTAATAAGTCCTATTAGGATTAACCAACAATAATAAGATTTTAAATTAACATGGTTATTTTTATAACTAAAATTATTCGAATCGGGATATTTACCATGTTTTTTGTTTTCATTTGGTGGAGCTCGATATTTCGACATTATCTACGAATGTCTTGTTCACGAGACTTTTAACCAACAATAATGTTCACTGTTCTTCCGAAATTAGTCGTAGCGTAATGTCTTATACCCTACCTCAATAAATTGGTTTTCAATCAAATACCTATAATTAAATTAATTCTATGATACTACTACAGATTATAAATTGTTATAGATATGATTAATTTTTTTTTTACTCTATAAATCAATAAACTTTTTTTTTTTTTAACTCTATAAATCAATAATTTTTTAAGGTCAGTGCGGACTTGCGTCCTTCTTAGAGATACTAAGATAATTTTAAGTACCTACTCGCTGTAATTGAGCAAAACGCCTGCATGTAAAACAATAAAGTAATAATTATAAAAAAGGCATGGGCAATCGAGAGCCCGTGGATGTACGAAACTTAATAAAAAAAAAGATATGATTAATTACAACTAATTAATAACAACTTAAATGAGTAAAGTCATTAGTTTATGTCTACATATACCTACTTTCCAATGTAACAACCTATGTAGTACGTATGTGTAGTGTATCATAATTCCGGAAGTTATTATATAAATGGTATATAAAATTACATAGATACTTCTTCTAATAAGGCAGTGCAGGCGGCCATAACTCAGACTTGATCTCACATTGACTTAAGAAGATGAACCGCCTTGAATGTGTGGCGCTCATTTTCCGACCCCGTAATAACTGCGCACGCCTTTTTGTTAAAAATATTATTTAGTGTGTATTGGAAAATAAATATTTTTGAAAATATTTAGATTTTATTTAAATTAATTTTTATTTGTGATGTCTAATCTTGATAAATTCACTTGATTCTTTTATATATGTTTGATGATGATTTTCTTATATAATTATGTCACCTCAAAGTCTATGGGATTTTTAACCTTTGTAAGTACAGCTATAATCGCTAATTCTTTGAACGCCATCTAAAACTTATGTGTAAATTATTTTTTAATCATTGTCATCATATCAGCCATTGAATCTCTACTGCTGGACGTAGGCCTCCCCTATCGAACTCCAGAGCGACCAGTTCGAAGCAGCTTCTATCCAATTTATTTCTTTCTTGTTATTTCTTCCATGTTTATTTTAATCCAATTATGTGTTTGAATATCATTTGATACTTTTGAAAGTTATTTATGTATATTAACACGTATTATATCTTGCTTATGGGGTGAATGGTAACCAGAACGGTCGTCTAACTTTTTACTAGAGCTAACTTAATTCCTACTTTTTTTGAATATATAGTGCATAAACAAGTAGATAAGTGTACCTATATTTGAATATAAATTCTTGACTGACTTGATGGAAACAGCTTGTAAGCATCCCACTACTGGGCAAAGACTTCATTACATAGGAGATGGGTTGTAGTTTGACCCGTTAGTCGACGTCCAGAACTGCAGCACATATCATACAGAGCATGTCATCTGTCCACTGCAAAAGCATTACCTTTTTTAAGTAATAGTATTAGCTAGGGTATTGACCCTAGCTAATACTTTGACTTAACATTTAAGACTGTAATAATATAAAGAAGAAGTCTTCTTCTTAATAAGCAAAAAGGTATTTACCCAGCAGTTATACATATCAGGATCTGTTACAGTACACACAACAAAAAAAAAAGAATCAGTAATATCTTAGGTAATTCTCCAGTTTCCCTAGTCCGTACGCTCTTTGTCGCGGGTCGCTCGGTCGCTCAGCAGCCGCCGGTCGGTGTAATCTCAAATCTCCCGCCGCCAATTTATTTTCATTAGCGATCATCCTCGGTTAATTTTATTCCCTATTTACCCGGAGGATCGGAAGATTTCGGGTTAGGTTTGCATGGAAAAGCCTGTTTTTTTATTTTTTTACGTTTTTATTTATTAAAATTCACATTTAAGTTTGAGTGTTAAACTTTCTAGGTGAATGAACACTGCTCAGATGAAACTAGAGAAAACAAAGTTTTCAATTCAAAATTCGAAGCAACTGAGCGAGTAAATTTTGGGCTTGAAAATACACATAAAACAAATTTGTCCAGATATGAGACTTGGTTTATTACATGTCATTGAAATCGTTACAGGTCGTTTAATATAGGTAGTGTACATAGATACATTTTACAATAAAATAAAATTTATTAAAATATGTCTAATAAAACAAAATATATAAAGGCGGAGAAGCCGTCTCTACGTTCGCTGTTCTCGACTCTCTCTTCACCTCATCTGAACCGCAGTATCTACGAGTTGCTTAATTCATTTCCACGGGATAATATTATTTTTTTACTTCCCCGTTTTTTTTTTGAGGTTAAACCTCGGCTTATTTTTTATTCATTGCATCGGGAGCCAATCGGGAGATATTCAATTATCCGTTTCTAACATTTATTAGAAGTGATCGGAGTCTTATCGAGACGATTCGATTTGTCATATTTACACAACAATAAATAATAAAAACATCTCTCTTTTCTCGTATTCTGAAATTTTAATATAATTGAGTAGCGTTGAATCATATTTCTTAAAGGAATGGTAAATTATAAAATAAAAAAAAATATATATATCTATTCATATAATTACAATATTTTCTTTAACAAATATCTGTGCATAACAACGTCGAACATGTATTATTTAGGCACTTTAACAAAATTTTAAAATATGAGTAGTATTGATATTATAAAGCTATAAATTATAAAAACTGAAAAGTGTGTTTTTGTTCAAATCTACTAATCATAATATTTAGTTACATATTTGACTTAAAATCATTTTTGACAACGAAAGTCTGTTATTCTAGAAAGGGTTTAGTTTCATGCTAAGATATATAGGAGCGGAGAAGTTGCGATGAAATCATCGTCTAGTTTATTATAAATAGATTATACTGAACTAAACTGAATCAGCCTCTAAACCTCCCACAACTGGGCAAAGGCTTCCTCTCTATATAGGAGAAGTGTTGAATGTAACCCACCACGCTGCTCCACTTCGGGTTAGTAGATATTTTTCTCTACCATGAGTAACGATCGCTATCAAGTGTCCATAATAACAACGAGGATCAACCGAGGGCTTTACGTGATTTAAGAACGATGGGGAGTTCCATAAGAACCCAGACCAGAAACAAATGTTTGTACAAATAAAATATCTGCCCCGAGCAGGAATCGAACCTGTGACCGTCGGTGTTGAACTGATTATTCGCACCACCATACCAGAATGGTTTGTCATAAAACAAAATAAACATGAATAATTAAAGCTAAAACGTATATGAAATATGTATGACGTTATCGAACGGGACAAAAACACGTGCATTTTATTCACATCTAAATCTGTGTTCGAATTAATTTGTTGCGACGCGAAATTAACGCATGAGTAACGCCGCACACCCTGACATCTCGCTAAATCACACTTATGCATTCACGAGTGATAATTACACGGAGCTGATATCACCAACATATTGTCACAGATTATAATTAACTTGAATTTTTATGTTATTTCAATTTTATAATGTATGTGCTGTATGTAAAACATGTACATATAAATTAATGATTAGTTACAACAAATCTATAAATGTTCGCTGGATAAGAACCGTTATTTAGAAGAATGTTTGGGGGTGGCATATAATAAATTCATATATTAAACGTAGATACAAGCTTTGTTTAGAATTTTTCTCCTAACACATTCTTTTTGTATCAAGTTATGCGCTTTTTTTTCCAATTACATATTTTAATACAAACAAGTTGCTTAAGACAACGAACTTCAAACATCCTTACATTAGAGTATTTCTATCCATATTGCGTATCTTAAGTTCCTAATAGCTTTAAAAAATGTTATAAGTTCACCTATAAAATTTTAATGGGTAATCTCGTAACCGCCACAAAAAAAAAAGCGATAAACTTTCTTGATTTGACTAATAATAATCACTAAAAAGTGCATTATTGTTTGTATTACTTAAAAATGATGTCTATACGTCTGCTCAAAAAGTCTATGCTAAAAAAAAAATACTACCGTATCAACAACTCTACATAGATACAAATAATTTCCTCACTTCGCGTTCACCGCGGCCTCAGGTGAAAAGATCCCACGCTCACCCGCCGTCTCCGCCGCTGGCTTAGCAGTTTACTCTCCTACCTCTGACATGTATACAGCACTGTCTGAGCTGACAGGATCAACGTATGTCAACAGTACGGCTAGTTTTCATTAACTATATTAGTATAGCAAATGCTGTCACAATTTTGGTGATTGAATTTGTATTTGGGGTTTTCCCTTTATAAGAACTCACACTTATTTCATATATCATTACTGATCATCCAAGGACGTATTTCATGATACCTAATTTCATCAAAACAGCAATATATAATATACATACATATATCACAAATTTTCAATAGAATAACTTATATTTGCTTTATTGGGATGTTAAATCACATTTAATAATTCCATATTTGAAATTTAAGCATTTTTATATAAATATAGTTTTATGCATATTTATAATACAAGACAAAAAAATATTATTTTAATATATTTTATAGCTATATTAGTATTATATTATTTTGTGAAACTTAAAATTAATATGATATTAGTTATTTAAGAAATAATTTGAATGTTTTATTAACTTTCTGTTATTTGTTATGTTTGATTAAATAATAAAGTGCGTATAAATTGAGCTCGATTGATATATTTTAAATTTGGTAACAATGAAAGTTAAATCAAATTGAAATAATTATAACAGTAGCTTAAGATTTAACAATGAAAACATTTAATTTCGCAAATATTAAACAAAGTGTATAATAAAATTAAAAATTAAAACATCCATTATTATAACACCCAAGCGGTCCCTTTAGACACAAACAAGTTAATTCTTAACGAGCGCTCATCAAAATTGTTTAATTACATCCCCCAGGACAGCTAAGCGTGGAGGGCTAATCAACTGTGAGAATGGATGCCTACACCGATAACAAAACCATTTGTAGGATACGACCGCGTCAGGAAATTACTTCTTTTAAAAAAATGGCTAAGTGTAAACCGGGGGTGGGATTTAGAAGTGTTTTGTAGAAAACGTATATATTTTGATACTTTACATTAACATACACAACTGTTTTTATATATCTCACAGAACAGCTAAGCGAAAGGTGCTATTAATATCAAAGTGGTTATCGGAGGTATCATTCATATGGTCTTTTATAATTACGAATATGTATTTTCAAAAAGCAAAAGCTTCGTATCATTTGAAGTAGATGTCTTGGAACGTACACCGCTGTCAGCCGTTGTTCAAATATGAGTTGACGAATACACATGTTTCAGAATATCTCCCAAAATATGTTGATTTCTTCACAATGTTTTCCTTCACCGTTGACCATGATTTTTAAAGACAGTAAAATTTGGCGGGTATATCTCAGAATTGAAATCGCGACTGTCTGTTCCTTAAGTCTCTGTTGGTTTTTTATCTACTGGGCAATATAGTGTCATTTTTTTTTTAAATTTCGTGTTGATTTTTTATGTATGTAGATAACATACTAATCGTACGGTAAGTCGAAACCTCTTATCACTTTGTGGATTACAATGAACTACACTTCCAGGTTTATAACCAAGAGTGACACGAAAGGTAAGAGATTTACCTAAATTCTATTTTTAGTACTTAATTAAGCAAAAATATTTTTCAATAATAGAAGTGTTGATCACAAATTAACCGACTTCAAACAAAAAAAAAAATGAGAACATCATTGACGTTGTCGAAGTCAATTAAATACGCATTATTAGGGATAACTTAAAAACTGCTCGTCAGATCTCGCTCAAATTTTAATGAGAAAAGAGATTTGAAAGATTTTGAATATAAAAAGAATCATCAAAATTGGTACACCCAGTACTGTACTGTACTGGATCAGTCTGTAAATAAAATAACACACTGCTGAGCGAAGGCCTCTACTCCATATAGAAGAAGAGTTGGAGCTTAATCGACCACGCTGCTCCACTGCGGTTTGACGGATAATTTCCCTAGCATGAGTAACGATCGTTATCAGGTGTCTATGATAACAACCAGGACCGACGGCCTTACGTGCTCTCCGAGGCACGATGGGGAGAGCCACAAGTACATACGCTCAGACCGGAAACAAATATTTGTACAAATATCTGTCCTGAGCGAGAATCGAACCCGCAACCACCGGCGCGCGGTTCATTACACCAGAACGGTCGTATTTTATATATATATTCGTCACATAATTTTATTATTTTTATGGTTATATGTAATACATATAAGTACGTATTACTTCTATCCTGCGTTATGTCTTTTATTAACGTAAGATAATTTTAACGGAACCCTGAAAACCATCCCCTCTGAGTTTTAACACTGAGGTGTCAAGTGTAACACGATTATCGTTTCTAATTCGCCTCCCACCACACCGTATTTAACAATTAAAATATATTTTTTAAGAACTTATCTGAATTTAAACGTCTGTATTTATGTATTTTCTCAATTGTTCTAGATAGGGTTCTTTTGTCCTTTTATTTATTATATTATGGAAAAGACGATATTATATTCCCTACCAATATTCATTTGTATACTATAAATGCAGTTTACAAATATGTATGTATTTAATTTGCTGTTAAGATGTATATACATTTTATGTGTAACAAGACGTCGTTACTGTTGTGACGTCGGTGTGGTTTGTGACCGCAGAATACCACTAAAACTCAAGGGACACTTGTTCCTATCGGAACATCATCCGACCGGTCCTTTTATACGGAATCGAGCGCTGGCCAACACTATCTCGGTACACTCATGAGCTTCACGTCACGGAGATGAAGATGCTAAAGTAGATGTGCGACGTAGCGCGGGTCGAATAATAAGCAACCCTTTCATCTATAGCTTCTCATTAGCTTTAAGAGTGGCACCTAAGTTGGGATGGGCATACCGCACACCGGTCGGAAGACTACGTCGGAAGAAAATGCCTTTATATGTCTATCACTGGAACTAAACCTCCCGGGCTCCCAAGGAAGCAATGGAACCATCCATTGCTTCCTTGGGAGCGCTTCCTTCCGTTGTAACTTTGTAAGGCAAGACATGAGAGCCAATGGTCTAACCATGAATCATACAAAAGTCCGTGCAAAGTGGAGAAGTCTTAGTTGGAAGGCAGAAGACCCAGCAATAAAAGCCGGGATTAATAATACCAAACAGAAGAGAAATTGTGACAAGACATTCTTCGCGGTTATGCTTCACTCGTATTATTTATCAGAATAATGTATCTAATAGAGGATAAAAGAATTTTTCAAATTGAGTGCCGTGGCTTTTTAGATTTCTCTCCACATAGTACATACTCGTAAATAATCTTTGTGAATTTTCTTTCAAAAATTCCATAAAAAATCTTTTTTTTTCTTTCTAATATAACTAAAGATTTATATTTCACATCTAGTAAACTAAGGTTCACTAAACGATCATTAACTTGAAGATAAAAAAAAATGCAATGGAAAAATATCTTTATCACGTCAAATGCGACTACCATCAGCTAAGACGACTTATGCCGCAGATAACGTAAATATATTCTGATTCTTATGTTCGTACACAGATATAAGCAATGCCCAATAAATCCTTATCTTTAATACTTTGTGTATGAAATGTGTTAATAATGCGAATTGTATTGTGTACTATTGATATTTACGTACTTATTTTTTGTAAGAGTGGAGTTAGATTGAGGAATAAAATTATTTTAAACACGTTGAATTATATTATAATATATATAATATGTAAGTCACGTGTTTAATTTATATATTTTTAATGATAATGACATTTTAAAAAAACTTGTTTAAAAAAATTTGGTTATTTGGTAAAGCATGTGTTGATTTTTCTTGAGTTGTGGAGTTAACGTTTCACTAACGCCGAAAAATGATTCCAATTCCCATTAAAATTGGGTATTTATATTTATACTTTCTGTCCAGGGTGTTTGTCCTCAACGCCATATCTCGGATAATACGTAAATTATGAAATGAATTTCATTTTAAGAAATAAATAATACCTTCCCATGTAAAACTGTCGGTCCCGCTTGTATAAAAATTGTCCATAAGCATCTGAATAATCGTTACTCTTGGTGGGGAAACATTATGGAAAATAAGGCTCCAACCATTCTCCTATATAGAAAACTACGCTTTGCCAGCTGTGGGATACTGACTGGCTGTTTCATCTCAGTTCAGTCAAAATATCTAAAGTATTGTTTGACCCAACGAATAGCACACCCTTCAACAAAATAATAAATAATTATTTGATTACAATGAAGCACGAGTCGCGCAAAATTATCAAAGCAACTACGCTTGTTTAATTGTGTTTAAAAAAACAAAAAAACAGTTTATAAATCGTAGTCGAATATTTTAAGTGAAAAAGTTCTGTTGCCTATCTGTTAAGAAATAAGTGCCGTTTCGAAGTGAGTTATAAAGTCTGTGTTAACATAGAAAATTCAATAAAAAGCTAAAAGCCAATCTTATCTCGGCGAAAGGAAATTAAGAAACAGCGACGGGCAACTGACACGGTCGCTCTTTACAGATCTGTCGGTAGTCACGAGCCACGTAGCGAAAATGTATCGATAAAATTCGTACACTCGAAAAAATACTTCTGGACAAATATTTTAAAATTTAAAACATTTTTAGGAATCAGAAGCAGTTTTATTTAAAAAAAATATATTTGAAAATAGTTTAAGCAATAATTTCATACAAAATAGAAAAAAGAACAAAAATAAAATGGTTAACAATATAAATTCCAAAATCTGATATGAATCTATTAAACTTGTTTTATAATTTATTTGACTTTTCTTCGAAACAAAATTGTTTTACATAGATATTCTAATGTTTAACTCTATCATAGCCCAAGATTTCTTATTTATTATACATTCATATAGTATTACTTAAAATATGTTAAGTACGACTTTTGCTTAAACCTTCAATTTAGTAAACCATATTGCTAAAGATACATTTTTATTTTATAATATTTATTTAATAAAAAGTAACAAAATAAATTAAATTCGAATTAATTAATTTTTAATTATTAATTTGAAGCATAGAACACATCACTAAATATTTTTAAAGATGGAGTGTTGAATACGACAGCGACACGACGTCGTGTTTCGTCGAATCGTTGAAATAATTCCGTGACGGGGAAGACGCCGGAAACACAGCCTTATCTCTCTGAATACTCGCTTGTTATATTTTTAAACAACTCCTTTTTATTTGTATCTACCTTCACCACCCACGAGTTACCACATGAATAGAGACGCGCTTAATGGGACTTTCAGTTCCTAAGTCATCACGGCTTTTTTAACAATACAACGAGATAAGTAAGGTCGGTGTGGATAATAAACGATGAAAATATAGGTGTTTTTGAGGAAAATTTTAAAGACTTTTGATGATATCACATAAACATAAAAACTTATTACGAGCTCAAATGCTATTTCTTAATGATAGACTATTCTTATTTTGGTGATTTTTTAATTAACAATATTATTTATAACTAGAAACAATCACATAATATACACCTCTAGTAAAATGTGATAATACAGTTAAGTATTTTAAACAAATAATCTAATAAATTCATAACGACCAAACAAACTTAAAACGCAACATTTAATCTAACATATCCAAAAATGTTTCAAGATAAAATCCACATAATTCAAAGAGAGAGATAGTATATAGTCTTCTGGGTACAGTTTATCCGTTATCACGGGCACAATGCATTGCCAGTAACAATATCATTACGGGGGCTATTCAACATTTTTATTATTGCGTTACTATTGTCTTATGGCGCGACGGTAGCAGATAACAATGCAACATGCGGCTCTATAGCATTGGAAACAAATTTGTTTTCATTATTTATTTATTATTGTAACGTTTTATATTATTGTTTTAAGCCATAACAGTAACATAATTACAACAGTTAACGTATTATATCTTTTAATCTCTATAAGTTGTATACTGTTTATAATTTAAATTACAAATAAAAAAAAATTGCAAAATTTTAAATAGATTATAATTAGACTTAAAAAAAATGGATTTCATTACAAAATATTGAATTGAATTACACATTGTCTCACAAATGCATGCATAGAGTAATGCTTTAGAATTTATATTCTAAGTCGTGTGAGACGTAATAAATAATGAATACTCATAATATTGTTAATTGTTCTAACGAGCCGTGTGTTGCACGCATTACTCTCGACCGAGATACGTTGCAGATTTATACCGGTAATGTTTGTTGTTTCACCTTCGAAATAATGCTGCGAGATTTATGAATAAGCGCCTCTGTTCGGATGATTATTGCGATAAAGCATTCCTTGACAAATTTCTTGGGCCTCTTAATTTTCATGGGTTCGTTTTTAATCTGTATTTGTGTAATATCCTGTTTTTGAGTAACATTAATATTTGTCTACTTATAATGATTACATGCAAAATACGAAAATTTACGTAGGTAGACCATATAATTATCTTCAATTTATTTTTCTTTGATTCTTTCAATAGCACTTTTTTTGTTTTCAATTTTTACAACATAATCATATTTTAATATTATTTTCATGGTGTACTAATTTATATTTTAAATATTCATTTTTTAAGATTAGATTTAATACAACCTCTTTAATTGCACCAAATGAGCACAGATTATTTCGCCATTGCCATGAAGAATGGAACATACTCATATCGCAAATGACTGATGAATATTGAATGATTTTTATTTAAACTACAATTGCACCACCACAATCCTTATCTCTATACTCCGGTGAAACACAATTATATCGATATCATGAATTATGCAAATACCGGGACCCACGGGAGCTTCGCGCTTATAGAAGATACCATTAATCATTATCTAAATTAATTTCGAACGTTTAACAAAATCTCCTCTTAGTTTCTTAAAGTCACAATAAAGAGGATCGCGGTGCGACGGCCATAACTCATCCGAACGTAAGATTACTGATCTTTAATCCCCCTTGGTTTCTCTAAAAGTTAAGATTTACGATCGAGGTATTACCGCGCCCTCGGTATAAGCTGGAAGTCAATGAAAAAACTTCTCATGCAGATGTAGTTACTATGATATTAGGGGACGATGTTTTGATGTATTTTTTGACAGGTTACTGATGGTTGCATTATCCAATTATTACATAAAATCTACACTTAATCTATTATCTAAATGAGCGTAACTTACTTACCTACTATATGTGGATGTCAATGATTTGAAGATGCTTGATATTTAAAAAAAGTATCTAAAGAAGCATCTTCAAATCATTGACATCCAAAAATATTTGTTTTGATCTGAACGTTTGACCCCCGACACAGGATTTCATCCTATCGAGTTGACTGAGCGGCCTTTTTTATCAAATAAAATAATACATTGCAAAATTACTTATAGTATAAGTTTTAACACCAAGTTTCGATAACATTTACGATTAAGGCTTCGCTCGACATACACGTGTATTGTTGTTTTATAGCCTAAAAACTTTTCAAATCGGACCGATTGCTCTTGAAGCGTATTTAAACAAACGAATTCTTCAGTTCAATTATATTCATTACACAATTAAATATGTTAAATATAATTATGTTGTTCACGAAATGAGGTTTTCGAAGCAATATAGGTTCATTCTCGCATCCGAATGTATCTTGTTTCGGAGTTAACTGAAGGAATATTTATAGCCGTAACTTTATTTAATATCGGGTTTGCGCGCCTCGCGTACAAAACTTTTAAGCTACACAGAGCTTTAGCCGCGTAATATCCATATTGATGTGATGACTTGATGAGAATTTAATAAAAAAACTTCTTTTATGTTTTAGAACATTCGTCAGATATTTCCACATCACTAAAACATGGTAGATACATTCCAGTTTTTTTTGCCTGTAAACATCCTACTACTAAGGAAAGGTCTCTTCGCCATATAGGAAAAAAGTTTATGAGACGATAGCGAGAACTTTATAATATTTACAATAAACGCGTTTCGTTTCTACATTTGAATTATAAAGAAGATCACAATAACAATATTAAATTAGTTATAAATGAGTCCTTAATTATTATACAAGATTATGTTGTATCATTTCGAGCGTTTAGGTCCTACTTAAAAATTATATAATATCATATATATCATACATGAAGTAATAAAGTCCTTTTAAAGAAAATTATATTTGTATGATTATATTAGTCGTGATTGTAATTCGAACTCCGATTCAGAAAATTTTTGCGTGTCAAAACATTGTTCGCAACGCCTTAAGTTATATTAAAACGATTTTATCAACGTTGCAACAACTTTCAAAATATCTGAATGAAACTCTCCAACAAAGGTGTAATTGAAAGATCGGAAATTCCCGAGCAAGCACATATTTCAAAAGGCGCTCTTCTTGCCCGGATAATATAAGAAGATAGAGGACAGAGTCGGATATAAAATATGGGGTCCTTTCATGAATCTTATTAAGATATCCTCCGAAAAACGAGTGAGATGGAGTTATAGCAATTGTCACGTGCTAAAACAGGAGAGGTACAATTCTCGGTTTACGTATATTAAAATAATACGGTTAAAGAGGTGTGCGTTGCTCGGATGGGAATTTATCGTCTCTATGAATATGATTTTCTTTAAGGAGTGGATGTACTCGTAGTTTCTATAAAAGGTATTTAGTGTCAAAGGGCGATTATTCTCGGGAAGTTGTGAATAAATATTCATCGTTTTTGCATAATGCTTTGTCGTATGAAACTACCTTTATAGGTCCCTGTAATATACTTATCAGCTTTAATGGAAATATAGTATATAATATAATAGTTAATAAATACTAATAATAAATATAGTCATAAATAAAGTTTATGTTAAATTTAAAACATATATACAATATACGATTTATTTTTTAATTTTGTAAAATTACATTATCACGAAGTCGTTAAGGAAAAAGAATTAATGAAGGTACTACAATACTCCTACAGATATTTAAAAAAAAAAAAAAAACTAGACAAATTATATAATTAAAAAAGTAAACGGACAGAATTTACGATTAAAATATTTTTGTCGTTTCCAGTTTCCTATAACCGCGCTGTCGAGGCGGCAGCGCGGTTATAGCGCATGTAGGCAGGGTGCCATAATTCATGACTTTCTTTCAGAACTGCAACACACGCTATCTCGGCTACATGCAAAATAACTTCGGATACGTTTAGAGAAAACCGATAATAAACTTTCACGTGCTGCCCGAAGTATGAATTTTAATTTCAATGACAGCTCGAAGGGCGTGTGTATTACGTAATTATTGATAATTGTAATTTATTTTTTTAATTGATTTAAATATTTCTTTATCTTTTATCTTATTATTCGATAATCGTTATAAAATGCGACGATTATATAAGATTCTGCTGTATCCATTTCGATCATGTAGCTTATTTAAAAAAACCATATTATATCTATTTATAACTTAATGATAATAAATTTGTTAGAGAAGTACTGAAATACTCTTCAAGTAAATCTTTATAATATCTAGATCTAATCATAGGAGAATAGAGATATAGGAGTACTAAAATAGTATTACTGTAAGGTTTTTTTTATAGACTGAACCTCAAAAACTGTTAAGCAGAGTTTTTTTTCCAGCTCTTTCATATGGTTCTCGCTAATATTCTTCTTTCATGCTTCGTACTAATTATTTCTAATATCCGTCCTCATTCACACTTGCTGAAGGCATTCTGTTTTAGTGTACCTATGCTATACTTATTACTACCAATACAGGGACAATCAGGGGGAAGACAGATAATAGCTTTCATTTTAATAACAATATTTCCTTAAAATCTAATATTATTCTAACTTTGTTTCTAATTTCAGTATATACAGAGGCAGAAGACTTTATAACACACTTTTAACATACACATTATTTTTACATTACTATATAATTTACATATATATAGACAGAATTACTGTTAGGTTAATGACGACCTTTCAGGTGTAGTGGTGCAAGTAGTCGCCACAAACCGCGCGCCAGGGGTCGTGGGTTCGATTATCGCTCGGGACATATATTTGTATTTGTAAAAATATTTGTTTCCGGTCTGGGTGTTTGTCCTTTTGGGTCTCCCCAACGTGCCTAGGAGAGCACGTAAAGCCTTCGATCCCGGTTGTTATCATAGACACGTGATAATGATCGTTACTCATGGTAGGGAAATTATCCGCCAATCCGCAGTGGAGCAGCGTGGTGGATTAAGCTCCAACCCTTCTTCTATATGGAGAAGAGGCCTTTGCTCTGCAGTGTGTTGTTTACAGGCTGATACAGTAAGTATGCTATAAGTAGTTACTAATTGTAATTTACTTTATAAATATTGAAATGCTGCAAAGTTTGTTTATTTATTGGTTTTGTTTCTGTCCTAATATCTGGACCTATGAATCTAATTTGAAAAATAATTTTAGTGGGGTGGGAAAAGTGACCATGTTTACGCAAGTGAAAACGCACGGGTCGTCACAATCAACCAACTTACACATACGAGTAGGTAGCGTTACGCGACACGTAGTTTATAAATATAAGCTTCATTTTTTTTTGTCGGATATTTGCAAGAAATTTACGTTCTTATTATATACCTAAAGGACAAGTGAAATACATACATTCAATCAATAAATTTATTATATATACTTATATATCACGTAAGATAAAAAAAGTCTGTATTATATAATTTAATGTAATTATTCCTGTTTATACATTTTATTAATATAAAGTTTTTTTATAATAATAAAAAATAGCATATCTGTAACAGTTATGTCCAATAAACAATGTAGATTTGACATTGAAAAAACAAAGTTAATTTTACCCATGACAAATCTATCGTCATTTCCTTAACCTTATTCCGCGTAATGTGTTCTTCAAGACGTTCTTATCATTCAATTTCTGCGATATGAAGGGGGGATGGGGGACGATATGCAAAAATTACCCATCGCCGTTTATCCCCGCATAAATAACATTAGCGATAACGTGCGAGAGTGTTTTTGTAATAACCTTATAAATAATAATTCACTGCGCCGTAGATTATTGTTTGTGGGATGAAAGATTTAAGAGCGGCAGTAGCTCCGTAGCTACGATGTATTAATCATAACCGATGGTTACGTGTTCAAACCTGGACAAACAGAATCGAATTTATTATTTATTTATTTTTAATTGTTACAACATTTAGGCTTCCTAAAGTGAAAGTAAGATAAATAAATGTAAACCACTCCCAACTCCTTTATGAATAGAAACACATATAATTTTTTAAACTTGTATGGTCATTAACATTTTGATTTATATGTAAAACGAGATATTTACCATATTTGTTGTTGGTTATTTTGAGTTTCCGATATTTCGGCACCATTGCAAGTGCCATGGTCACGGGTCATGGTCACTCAAACATGATATATATTTTGTTTTAGATTTGAGAAGCGAAACTGTAACCATCAATAAATTAAACACGTATAATCTTAAAAAAAAAGTAAAAAATTAAGCGAGTGAGAGACAAAGATTATAAATGACATTACACAAGTAGGTTGGTATATTTATTACTGACTAGCTTCTGCCCGCGGTTTCGCCCGCGTGGATGTCGGTCATCGCGACCAAAAGAAAGTATTCTATCGCCGACGAAGAGTCAATATATAATAACTGACATTTTGGCCATTTTTGTTTTATTGAATTATTCATTGTAAAATAAAGTAATACACATTATGACAAAGATCTTGGGTTCGTTTCTTATTAATTTTCCAAGATAAACAGTTGTTGCAATATATACTAAGTATTCTTACGTCATTTATAATGGCAATAGATGCTATCTACACTCAATCGCATCCATTTGTGATCGTTGTACCGAACGTACTGACAGGTTGCGAGTTTCGACGGTCAGGAAGTAACCGTATGTATCAAGGCTTGCGGGGAAAAAAGATTTTGGAAAATCTCAATATTAATAATGTGACCAATTTGAGACACCCCACAGAAAATGAATATAAATACATTTTTGGAAACAATCATCAGCTTGTAAGTTCTTTTATTTCAATATTGGCCAGACATATAGGGTTTTGTTTCGAAATTTCGTTCCATATTTTATCTGCTTAGCTTTATTTTAAAACCAATCACCCTCAGAGTGATCACACAGCGTTTCATTAATTCTTTACTGCATGTTCCAGCAATTGAAAGGCATGATGTTACTTTCTATTTGTTGTTCTAGCTCTCAGCCGAGCTCGATAGTTCTGGTTGATGAGACTGCCGCTAGCCGAGTTTGAGTAGTCAGATGCACAATAAGACTATCTTTAATGAGCCTGGTCCTAGTTACCTTGACCACGAAGATGACCTGTCAAGTGTCTAAGTGATTTAGATCCTACAGCTTCTACATTTAATACTTTTAAACTTAGCCACCATGAACTCGATGTCGAATTGTCGCTTACAATACTACAGTCAAATCACCATCAGGCACCACAAGTCGATGAGTGTCGGAACAAACTTGTGTCTGAAATCGAGTCTCTTTTAGTCAAAGTCTCGCAATAGGGGCGACTTATTCTAGTCCAATTTAACCCCACCAAGACACAAGTTTGCGCGTTTACCGCTTAAAATCTCCATTCGTCGTTCCTCTCCAATTTGAAGGTACTCCCCTAACCGCCTCAACCAGTATTGGAATACTTGGCGTCGGCATATCTAGCAATGTACAATTTCGTGGTCATTTGGAGGGAAAGGCTAAACTGGCCTCTAAGAAACTTGGTGTGCTCAGTAGGGGGAAGCAGTATTTCATGCCTTCCTATCGCCTGCAATTGTTTTTAAGCGCAGCCGGCCCCACGTGGAATACTGCTCTCACCAATGGGCTGAGGCGCCCCAATATTAGCTCCTTCCATTTGACCGCGTTCAACGCCAGACTGCTCGAATTGTCGACGACAAGGTTCTCTCCGATCGGGTTGATTCTTTGGTACTGCGTAGAGATTTGGATAACTCTGCATCTTATACCGTATCTATCACGGGGAGTGTTCTGAGGAATTGTTCGGATTAATAATTACCTGCAGCAGAATTCTACTACCGAACATCGCGTCAAAATTCCAAATTTTACCAACATCACCTCAATGTCCGGATATCTACAACAACCCGATTTTTACGGTATTTCCTGCCTCGCACGACCAGTATATGGAACCAGCTGTCATCTACGATATTTCCGAACCGATTTAAATTAGGGACCTTCAAGAAAACAGCATACACCCATTTGAAAGGCTGACAACGCACCTGCTAATCCTCTGATTTGGCGGGTGTCTATGTATGTCGCGTACACTTACCACCAGGTGAACCGACTGTCTATTTGCTCCCACTTACATCTTGTATAATTTCTTCAGATTATGACATTAACTTCATACGTATGTTCACCAGTTCAGCCTTGTCAGATCCTGGTCGCTTTCGGATCTCAAAGAAGATACTAATAGATATTATGTATTAAAAGCCTTAGAAAGGTTCAGACTGCTCCTATGGTGACAGATACTAATTATTTTGGCGGAGTAATCGTGATGATCCTTCAATTTTGTTTAATTTTACGGCTGATGGATATTTATTATTTACCTATAAAATGTGACGAATCTGAATCATCATTAATATAATTATAAAACCTTATCTATCTCAACATATTTTTCTAGTTATAGCTCTCTTTTATCACATAAGTGCTGCCTATCATCATTTCATTTTAAAAATGTCATTAAAATATTTTATTGTTTAATTATTTTAATGTTTTTGTGTTAATTTAGAAACAATTGTTCTTCTATCTCCACAAGCAATACCTAATATCTTCAAATTGCAACATTATATTTCAACCAAAGAAACAATATCTTATATCTTCAATTTATTTAAAAACCCGTAATATTTTTAAAAAGTTTTGAATTTCGTAATATTGCAGTCAGTTTACATAAAACATTAAAAAAATAAAATATAGTAAAAAAATATTTGAACGGACTTGAAACGTTTTTTTCGTCTCCTGAAAAGTTGCATTTTTGTAGTTATTATTTATTGACTCTTCATCGGCGCTATGTTACTTCTAATACCTCCAAGAGTATGTGTACAAAGTTTCATGATGATCGGTTAAGTAGTTTTCTCGTGAAAGCGTAACAAACAAACTTACTTTCGCATTTATAATATTAATAAGTAAGTATAGTATAATGAGCTGAATAATATGACACCTAAATCAAAACCATTATACGACACTGGTCGACATCTCTATCTTAATTACTCCCCATATCAGAAAATAGTTTTACGAAACATATTTATTTAGTGATAAAATACATGTTTTTATTTCAAATTTTACAATATTATACATATTTAGAATGCCAAATTAAACTAATTATTTACAGACAGTTTTGATATAAATCTTGTCCGCGTGGAATGGTGCCAAGAATACTGGCAGCATTTCCCCGTTGAATCACAATTCCGATTCTCTAGGCAAAAAATGCACCAGCCCTGCTGTAACCAGTGGAGGCTATGAGACATGGGGTCAATATTTTACAAATTTTTTTGCACTGCTACTCCAAGGTCCAAGTGTTTCGACTGCAAACGACACAAAGACATAACTTGGGATAAGTGACAAAATAACATTTTAATATATAACCTTTTATTAATATTACTTAAAAGAAAATTATGTAATCTGCACGTTTTGAAAAAAATATATAAACAGAGCTGTCTGTTTTACCAGCAGTAAGTCAGCGTGATAGAACTCTACGAAATTTTTACATATTTATATCATCAATTGTTATTTATATATTTAAACAAACATCTTATGTTGTGTTTTGTGTATTTCTCTTCTTCTTTTCGTCTTGACAGACATCATCTCTAAATATTATTATTAAAACTAAAAACATTAATTTGAGACAGTACATACAGACCTTCCGTAAACGAAATATTTTATAAGTAAGGAGTAAAAATTAAAGTTACAATGAGAATTCGCCTATTTTTAAAGCAAACATATGTAACTGTATTTTCAGTATAAACACACATGTGTTCTTGCTATTTCGAAAATTCTACACTTAAGGGAATGAAAGGATGAGAATAAGGATGAAAGTTTTTGCATAAACAAAGCCACAGGAAACAGCTAGTTAATTGCATTTATGAATTAATTAATTTGATATCTTTATTCAGACAACAGGCTCCATAAGAAAGCAAAATTGATAAATGAAATTTTTAAATTAAAACACTTAAAGTCTATAATACTGTACAGTTGGATTTCTAAATCAAAAGTTATGACAAGTTCATCATCTAAAACATGCACGTCCGCAACGCTACTCCAAAGCGGATTAGAGGATACGTTTATCCTGAAAATGATTTTAAAAAAGCAGGTTTCCACATGATATTTTTTTTACTGCCTAAAAAATTTAGAAATATTGAGACGTTACTATGTATATTAGTTAAATTGAAAACTGATATAAGTATAAAATCGTTTTATTCTAAACTCCGTCACGCCATCCAACTTAAACTTTCCGTTCCTTACACACGTTAACGTTCTTATACAGTTTTCATCTCAAGTTAAAGTAAATGCACAAACAATATAAATATTCATTAAAATTATCGCTTAAGCGGTCTGAAAGCGTAAGCTCAAAGGTAGCGTATGAAGCAAAATGTCTATCTTATCCTCAGAAGAAATATTAAATAGGAAATGTTAAATAGTGTTTGTAAACGAGTTGGCGTAGTGGTCACTATTAGATGACGCTAGCGGTCGCGGATACGATCCTCACAAATCATAAATATTTTTACTATCCGGACCAACACAAAATTCTCGTCATATTGAGATTTTTTTTTATATTTATTTATTAATTTTACAAAAGAATCTTAACCAAAAAAACATTGGCCTTTAACGGTGTGACAAAAATCATTGTTGATTTATCCGCACACCGCCATTCGATATTGTACGCTCACAATATGAAAATAAGTTAGTAACTCATAACAATTAACAAGGTAATAGTAACAATACAATCAACATTTTTACACAACTACCCTCCAAGCTTTAATAAACAGTTCTAAATATATATGTATACAATTTATTTTAGTTTGGTATCTAATTATATCTACACGTAAAATTTTAATTACAAACTAAAATGTTTTACATTTTATAGTTCTACTGCCAGAGAAAAATATTTATAATTATAATAGTGAATATTCGAGATTTTTTTCAAAATGTATTTATAATCAAATACTTTAACTGAGATTTCATATATATGTATATCATTTCTAATTTATTCACTGTGCTCTAAGCATTTATCCCTTCGGCAATAATAAGAGATGTGGCAAAATATGAGAACCATTATTCAGCGGCGCTTTGTCATCGTTTGTGTGTTAAATTCATATTGGTCGGGTTACCTATACTGATTGGATTAATTTTTTTTTCAATTTTATCACTGTAATACAACACTTATTAATAGTAATTAAATAATAATAATAATAATAATAATAAATAAATAAATATTAACCAACAATCACACCACGTTAACCTAGCCCCGTGCTAAGTTCGTAAGAACTTGTGTTACAGGTACTAGGAACGGAAATAAATTTAAGATATAAATACATAATTATATATATATACATAAATACACATCCATGACCCGGTGCAGACATCTATATTCGTCATACAAATTATTTGCATCTGGCGGGATTCGAACCCGCGACCGCTGCGTAAAGTGTCCAGTTGCCTGACCACTCGACCAGCGGGCCGTCAACAATAATTAATATTTTATTAAGGAAAGAAAAAGAAATCTAATTCTAATGCAGCAACTTCGTAGGTTTTTACGTCATCGTCAGCCGCAGATGGTCGTCTACCGCTGGACGTCACATCTACGCGGTCTACCATCGCTGTAAATCATCGTTTTCCAACAACTATTTTGAGATTACCTTTATACGTACATTTGATTTACTTCACCATTCCAGCATCTTTCCCCTCTTTCGAACGATTATTAGTTAAATGTCTCATATTTTTGTCTAAACAAGACAAACAAAGTTAATTGAAAATAATGTTTGGTTTTTGTTTTTATTTTTTATGCGTTTTTTTAGTGTTTAATTTCATCGTTATGCCATTGGAAAATCATTATGAAATCATTAAGAGCCCATTAAAAGTCGATTTAATTAGTAGTTATAAGATTGTGAGTTGTGACAGCAGAATCGAGTCCTAATTCTACTTCAATATAGTTTATTCGTATAAATAAGAGAAAGAAAGAGTATAAATATAAGAGAACAAGAGAACAGTTATTCGTATAATATTATAAGAGTGGTACCAATAAACTGTCAAAGCTCAATCGATGGATATATTAAGATCTATACTGTCATAACTATAAATATTAAATAATTACGTTGTAATCCAATTTTAAGATATTAACATATATCACAGGTAAAGCAGCGATGATTAAAAATTTTACCGGCGCGAGCGCTTCTGCAACTCAGTTAATCGTTACCCCATTTGATAGATGGGGTATACTTCATACGTAGAACCTTCTCGCATTACCCAGCAACAAATATACTTTAGAGACGTCCATGAAAGTTATTGCGTATTAAAGAGACAAGGTTCCAAGATGGTAGCATAGATTGGAGTATTAGGAAGCGTTTACACGGGCGGCACGTAGCGTAATAAATAATATAGTAATCAGTGCAATTCCTTACATCCCGTCTCTTATTAGGCGAGAACCAACATTCAACATTCGCTAATGCCAAGGCTTAGTAGCACATGTGGGACGGAAAGATTCCTTGAGAATTTATTGTTCATCGGCTTATGAATCATAAATAAGGAAGGGCTAATTAGAATTGCCATACAGTATTACGCGAACGTGGTATATTTTAGTGATAGGTCGTGGGAGTGTATGTTTACCTTGATTTACTTTCAGTAATTTTATTTATGATTTTGATGAACCAGTAGCTATGGAGGTCGATGGAGGAGGCCTACGTTTAGCAGTGGCCATCTAAAGACTGATATGATGATTTATTATTTGCTATACTTTAACAAATTTGAATTCGAGCGAATGATAGCATCACGTAGAATTGATTTTCGACAACATTGCAAAGGGACGACAAAATAGTGACTTTAAAATCCTAATTAAATAAAGTTTTTTTTGAGCTTTCGATCGTCGATATAGGGTTTTTTTTATATGTTGGTTTATGCATCTCGTAAAAAAGGTGCATAGAACTAAATGCAATTTACTCAGTTGTGTTTCTGAAATCTGAAATGTTTTGCATGTTTTATATTGATATATCCATATATGATTGCAAACTGCACGCACTCGTGGATGAAAGCTATGGGTATGAGTTGAAATTTTAGAGGATGCGCCCCTGGTATTACAATAGTAGGTACTAGAACTTTAAAAATTAGGAAAATCCAAAATGACTGATGACAGTGATATTTATATCACTGTCATCAGTCATTTTGACGCGTCCTTGTTTATAATTTAAATTTAATAAGTGAAATTAAAAAAAATAGAACTTATGTAGATTATTCACTTTTTTACTATGCTTTTGGTTCTTTCTATTATTTGAATAAATATATTGCAAATGTTGTATCTAATTATTATAAGGAAGTAAGTAAGCTTATCAAATATTGAAATACGTCGTGACTAAAGATCGTATATACTGTGCTGATAATAGAGACAAATTATGAAGTTTTAACAAGTTCGCAAAATAAATCTCGTTCGCGTGGTTATCGCGCCGTCGCATAGATGATACGTGTTGCCAGATACAACATGTTCATAATATTTAAATATTATTATAAAATACAAGAAATGTATAGTAAAAAAGCTAAATTTTTTGGTAATCATAATTTATCATTTATATTCTATATTAATTTAATATCAAAGTTATTTATTTGTATTTCCGAAAAGCTAATTTAATAAGATATATTTTAGAAATTTAAAAAATTAAGTCTGATAAAATATTTGAGATTTTAAAAATATTTAGAAGACTAGCAACATTATCGAATGAGTGTTTGCGTAAAGAACGGAAAGTAAAGTTGGCGCAATAAATTAATTGCCGTCTAAGTTGTGAGTAAGGCGTGCGGGATTCGCAAAGTTTAGACTATTAATTTGGTTCTTATGCCGGCAAATAAGCGGGATACGTGTATAATATTGATTTTAAATATTATTTCACGTAACCTTTATGGTAAAGTTTCGATTTTAGTATGCTTTATACGGTACTCATGTATAATTTTTTTTTAAATTTAAATTTTTCCTTGACTTTAAGTTACTTAATAGTACTTATAGTTTAATATACGATTATTCGGTTTTGATAAATATTTTGAATGATCGCTTCGTAAAAACGAACGAAAATTATCGTAATAAATTAGACTATATTTGTAACTCCAGTTCCTCGATCAAGTGATGAATGTTCTCTTTTGTTAAACCATAAAATAAATATATTACTAAACGTAGTAATACCTGCCCTCCCCCGGGCATTAAAAGTACTTCATTTCGAACCAGATTGATTCGTTATTAATGGCGTGAGCAAGTTTCAAAACGAACTGTTTTCATCAATTTAACCATTAAATTGTAAATTAGCTCAATAAATTCACATTAGTGATTAAATCGGCTCATAATTTTGCTATCTTTTAACAATATCGGAACATTCGTTTGTTTTATGTGTTACCGAAAACCCTCACTAAATTACGAGTAACTTTATTAATTAGATGCGTACGGGAAGCTTTGTTTAGTGATTAGTTTCAATATTTAATATTGAATGAAATGAATTATGTATTAACAATTCAAACATTTCTTATATTCGAATTGAATTTGTTTTATTAATTAAACTAAATTATTGGTGTTTATCATTTCAAGAAGCTTACTTTAGATATTCAATCGTAAAGCAAAAATAATTCCCAATATAATAATAATAATATAATCATCATCATCAAATAATAATAATATAATCTTTCACTGATAAAAAAAAATTTGATTCTAGAAACGTACATCCAACATAACACGGATTTAAAAATAAAAGTCAGCGCTAAGCACGTGGCATTCGGTGGGCGGATCTACGGTCGGCTCATCCCCCACCTGTTGGTGATCCGGCTGATCCGCCCCCGCGCGGATATGCCCGGATATAGCTATATGCGGATATACGGATACACCGCTATATCCGATCGCCACGCCTACACTGTACAATGTAAAATAAATGTTAGACTTTTTTTAAATGATACTGTAAGCTCTACTATTTGATTAACTGTTATGTGTTAGTAAATACTTATTTCGTACGTGTTATAAAATGTAAAAATTGCTTTATTATAATTATATACCTACATATATTGAAACATATAATTTTATCTGAACATAAAATTATTTCTTACGTACCTATTCTTCTAACATATAGTACACCTACCAAAATCCTTTCGATATTGGATTTTTTTTTGTAATATTCTATTTTTAAACACGTATTGTGTATATTAATTGTATATATTGATATAAATTTTAATAAAAGTAGATAAGACAAGTCAAAACTTAAATACTAAATTTATGAAACAAATGCTAGTATTATCTATACGTATTAATAGGCGACCTTAAAATCACACAAAGGGTCCAAATCGAGTCTAAGTAACCTTTAAGACGAAGTTCGACCGACGACAACTAAACTCCTAATTGGCAAATCGAATTACAACGGGGAATCGAACCCCCGATCCTGCACTTAACAGTTACAGATCCTTTTAACGGTTTAGTTGAGATCCCTTGTGAGACGGTATTTAGCAATTAAGATATGAGAACGGGTAATGTTGGTCCTTTCTCTTGAAAGTCTAAGTTGAAACTGGTATATTAAACGACTGTGCACATTGTATTTGATTAAAATTTTGTACTCAAGCTAAGGATATATTTATTATTAAGTAGTTTATTAGAAAAGAAATGTGAGAACAAGCAAGTAGTGTATATTATATATATATATATATATATATATATATACATATATATGACTTAGAGTCAGTTTCACCACTTTTTTGACAGGTAACCCATACATTACCTGTCAAAAAATGCCAGTTAGGTTAGCCGATACTTAATAGCAAGTGGGTCTTAGTATGTTATTTACGTATTTATATTAAAAATTTATTAATCAAAAACCTCGGAAAATAGGCTTTAGGCAAGTTTTCCATCGGTCAAATTTTTATTTAATTCATCTATAATGTTGCCTATAAGAGATAACTTTTAAACATAAGGCCGCTCTTGCAACATTTATGTATCTTAAATTTTGAAGTAAAACTTCTTTAGGCGCGGTTAAGGGGTAACTGAATGCTTTGGACGACGATAATGTAACGGAAACGCGTTACGGGGATAACGTTTTTATAAAGAATTCGATTTTTAAATATTTAAAGTATAATGATATCATATTTAAAGTATAATAATAATTAAATTAATGTATTAATTATGTACTATAATGCTCGATATAAATAAGGGCATATATTACTGTTGTTTTATTATCAATATATACTTTTTTAAATTCTAACATGACTTATTTATTATTAACTTAATCGTCATCTGTCACAATTAAAAAGAAGTTTTACTTCAACCACGTTTTTCAACACACACACACAATTTTTTTTTGTTTATTTTTATTTTGTTTATAAGTTTTTGTGTGCAATAAAGTGTTTATCTATATATTTAAGATATAAGCATCTTTTATTTATTTATTTAGGAAATAAACAGTATTTAAGAGTTTTCAGAGTAATCAGCAAGTTTAAGTGGCAGTGGCCTGGTGGTGTATGTCACAGGACAGATGGCAGTTGGAGCAAACGTGCCATAAAGTGAAGACCGCGTATCGATTCGCCAACGCTGTACGGGCTCTCGGGCTCGTTAGATTTACGATCTGTCTAAGGTCGCTGGCGAAGGATGGACGAGGATTGCGGATAACTGCGACATTTGACGGGAACTCTATGTTCAGCACTGGATTGCGATAGACTTCTGCCTCTTCTTATGGCTGTATTTAAAACTCTTCGCTTCTGTGAATAATTTAAAATGCAGGGAAATAATATTTAAACTAAAATCAGTAGAGTTGACTACTTAATAAGTGATACACAGGTAGTGAAACTATAATATTATATTAAATTTCTAATTTTGTCTTTGAACTGCATAGTTTAAAATGCATTAATATCACATGTGAGTTTGTCGTCTCTTAAAAAATATAACAAATTCAAAAATAATGTTTAGAATAGATCTGTTAAATTTCGAAATAACCGTATTCAAACAAACAAACAAACAAATATATGTCAAGTTTCAGAACGTACTTAATACATTTAAACATGTAATATTTTACTACATCCATATATTAAACAAAACCAGTTCGTTAATTACGTTATTTTTCCTTAATTATAATATATAAGTTGGTATAAATGCTTTGTTTTAAATTAATCAATTCTATCTCATATGTATTTCAATTCTCTCTCAAAGCGAAATTTAATACTTATAATTTCGGTCTTCGTTTCATCGTCTAGTCCATTCCTTCACTTATCAGCCGTTTAATGCCGCAAGTAACTTTACCAAAGGATCACATATTGATATTAAGTTTCGGTTTGAGTGGTGACCAAAACTCTCACAAGTTCGCTCTGAACGCGGTCCAGTACCGACACAAGACGAAGCACTTTGCTTGCCGATGGTTCTAAATTAGCCGAACAAGCCAACAGGCTCTACAACCAAACTAACTACAGATTAACTAAAGTTTAAGTTAATTAGAAAGTTACAGTTTATTAAAGTTATTATTTAATGAGTTAGGAAAATGCTTTGATCAGTCCATGTAAATTTAATAATTGAAAGTACACGTGAGCTAATTTTAACTTAGGTACATATTATTGTACGTAATACTATTTAATGAAATTTTTAAATTAAATACTTCATTTAAGTGTTTCAATGTACTCGTACATACATTTTTTATGTACTATAGCTTGCAAACATTTCACTGCTGGCCATAAGCCTACTCTGTATGAGGAATAACATTTAGAAGTTAATCGATCACCACTCACCGCTTACCCCTCACCACTGCGTATTGGTAGACATACATAACTTTTTTTTCTTGTTTTTCTTGATCGCCGAGCACGAGACGAATTCTATAATAAATATAGCAGAAATTTAGTACTTGAAAAATCAGCGGTAATAGTTTAGATTTGAACCTACAATCTTCTTATACCGACTCACGTGTTAGGTTAATGTCCTGACCGCCGTCTTCGGTTCACTTTTTTTTTTCATTTTTTTACTATTTTGTTATTTTAATTAAACTGTTCTAAACAAATACGGTGTCACTGAGCGGTTTTCTTGGTCATCGTGCGCCGACCGTCTTTAGAAGCATTACTGGGAAATGCACTAATGCCTCTCCAATACCGTGGAAAACTGTTAAGGGGCTGGTCAGGGGGCTTTCTAAGATACTGATATAATTAGTACATTGTGCCTCTGACGTCCTACAGAAATTAACAATGTTGCTTTTGCATACAGAAAACAGGATCTCCAATCGATTTTCATCCTTAATGGTATACAAATAAAACGTTAAAATGGTTTAAAGTTGTTTTATGTGTGTTTTCTTGGCTACTTGTAAAGTTTGCTTGAATTATTGGTCACGAACATGTTAATTATCTATTCAAAGAGTCTAATATACTGAAAATATTGATCGTTGGCAGTTTATGTAGGTATCCAATAGTAAGGGATAGAGCTTTTATAAGATTCATTTTATTCAAGGGCTACTGGTGCAAGAACGATAAAATTGTAAATCGATATAATTAGTCGATATTGTCTGGTATAAAAATAAAATATTGATTTTTGCATAAATTGTTATTTTACTAAGTAAGTTAAGTTTTATATCTCATTCTAAATTAAGAGCATTTTTTTTTTCATAATAACTCAAATATGATGGATGAAACCGCAGGAACAGCGGTTTCATCCAGGTTAAATGCTATAACAATAAGTTAAAATTGTTAACATTTATGGTCACTGTTTTTTTTTATGAGCCGGAGAGATATTTATTAATTTTTGAGTAATGTGTAATAGTAATGTATATTGTAATAGTTCTTAAGCAATTTCACAAATAAACCTTTCTTTCTTTCTTTAATGTGTAGTGTATTTGCTGTGAGGTGACCGGCAAAAAAGAATAGTCTCGACCTCTTTCTTGTCGAGGAGTAAAAGGCAACTAAGGTAATAGTTGTGCAAACAAATGTACACCAACTAGGATGGTGATGGGCAGCAGCGTCATTAGTCAATCCACCTTCCAAGCGTGGCAAGTATTGTAAGCCGTCTCAGAGATGATATGGGAGGCCTACATTCAGCAGTAGACATCCAACAGCTGATGTGGTGGTGGATTTTTCCATTCTTTCTTCAAAGGTACATTTATAACAGGAGGCTGAATTAATCAATCAATCAATAAAAATTTAACTTTCTTTCAAATGATCTATCAACTTCGACCATAAACAAATCTTTCCCTTATATAATTATAGTCTAGATATATATATAATTTACTTATCCAATGCTTGATATGTATTCCTATGCTTGATACCATTAAAAAATATATATCTCAGTACTTTTAACTGATTACTAGAATAACATAGTTATATAATTATTTTGTTATATCATTCCAGTATATCTGTACATAGTTAAGAATAAATATGGATCTTTTAAGACGCCTCGCCACCTAATTGTATGTAGATGGAACGTCGCCAATACTCGACACTTAGCTGGTGCGATGCGAACGAACTCGATACATTCGGGTCATAAAGTCGTTCCTTTAAATGAGTAATGACTGTTTTAAATTCGACCTACCGTGCCATCTTCGCTTGTGCTGTTTGACGATATAGATTTTTATGATGTTTAATTTTGACTGGCCCGTTGGCGCAGTTTTGAGTGTCCTTGTTTTCTGCTCCAAGGGTTGTGGGTTCGATTCCCGCCCCGAGTCTGGGTGTAATATATGTTTATTTATGTATGTACTATTTAGAAGTATATTTATTTAAAAAAAAAAATTATATCAGTCGGCTGTTACCGAAAACACAGGCATTAAGTTGCCTACCTTAGGGACAGACGACCGTGTTTGTGTGTTAAACATATTTATTTATTTATTTATATTAATAAATACAAACATTCAGTAAACAAATATAATTGGTCAATCAGATGATCTGGTATGAATATACCTACTTGCCGATATCGGGGCACAGTGACGTGTCTCAAAACAGATATCTTTGTCATCAAGTCAGATACTTTTGTGTTAGAATTTTTTATATTTTTAACCATTTATAAAATATTTAAAATAAAGACTAGAAAACAGAAAGAACGGCTTCAATCACGTCATTAACAATATTAAGAGTAGAAAACAAAACAATTGAGACAAATGGTATGAAAACGTCGAATTTATAAGTTCTATTAAATTATATTTTTCAAACTATAGAATATTTTTCTATTAATTAGATTACTTTAAGAAAAAAAAATGCGTATATAATCTTTATTTGATTTCATTGTTGTTTATATATATTTATTTGATTTCAATGTTACTACCATCATTTTTTATCGCTGTTATATATATATATATTTCAATTCAAAGAGTGAAAACGATTTAATAAACCATTTGGTCTCTCATATATTGTATATAGACATCAAATCATTGCTTTTATATATTTTTAACTCCTGTTGGTTTTGTTATAAGGGGCCATCAATTAATTACGTCACACGTTGGTTGAAGAAGTGTGACATTGTGTGACAAGGGGTGGGATCCTAGATTTTGTGACGTCACATTACTTAATATAATATATCTATAGCACGAATTTCGAACTACATACCGAATAACATAAAAACATTTCCAACTCTATCTGCATGAGTATAAGCAAGGAAGCAAGTTCCGTATGATAGGTATTGCGCCAATGTCGAGGCTTAGTTATTTAGGTAAGCGATCGTATGTCATCTGTGATCTATATTTTGCATCACACAAAGCCTCTAACTTACAGAAACAAGCACATAAGAGACATTTTAAAAAGGAAGATTTTTTTTTTAAAGAAATAATTTTTGGGTGTAAAAGTGCAAAATATGTGAATTCACACTAGGTAGGATCTCACAAATGTGACTATTAATTTCAATATTGTGCTTCAAACAAAAAGATTCTTAATGAAAAAAAAAAATAGTAATGTATGTGTTTTAATTTAAATAAACCGATATCGGCTTAAACCGTACAATATTTATAATATATATAAAAAAAAATAAGAAGAACAAGATTGTTGGTTTGATCACAATGATTTATGTCCATTATTATCTACATTTAATAAAGCTAAATTACAAAACAAAACACTATGAAAAACTTAAAAGTTATATAAAAACTTATCTTAAAATAAAATAAAAAATATCTATAAATTGTATAATATTCGTATTTAATAGACATATTATCATTAAAAAAATGTATAGAAATACTCCTTATCTATTTTTCTTCCAATGAAAATAATCTAGCTAAAAGAGTTATCCAACATTTCGAATCGATCGATCCGCGCAGTCTCATAAGTCGTAACTGAAATTTGACCTACATATAAATACCGGTGATTCTATAGAATATAATAAAGTATTTCACAAAGTTTATAAGCAACGAGGCTACGATCATGGAACATTAGCCTTATGATAGTGTGGTCTTGATGGCACCTCTACACACAGACTTTTTACACAGATTTTTTAATCGATATTATTCCAAAATTATAAGTGTAATTGTAACTAGAAAATATGTTCTTTTTATTCTGAATTATTCTTGAAAAGGTTTTGCTTTTACAAAATCAATGAAACATCAATCTAAACTTAGCTAGAATGGCGTCGCAGCAATGATTTGATGAAAGTAGGTGCCTACTTAATATGAATAATAATTGGTGAAATTAATATACTAAGTAAGTTTATGCCGCGTATAGTTTGTGTTTCATAATAATTAAATATATTTTGATTAGTTATCGTAGAATTGTTTTATACACAAGCTCTTATACCAAACTATCTCTTCGTTTACATAATATTTTAAGGAAATTTACGTAATAATAATATAATAAGATTCCTTTTCGGGTGCACTGGAAGAAATCTCTTATAGGGATAAGCAAACCCTTTATACATTTATTTCAAGGACTTGTATCTTTTTTGTGATTTTCTGTACGTATAATAAAGAGTTAAATAAATAATAGGTATATATTTCTTTTATTATGTTATCAAACTTGACGTCTGTGTGTATAGTTCGGTAATGTGGGGGGTAGTTTATGTCGCGCGCGATAGTCGCCTGACAGAGGTTATTCGTTGTGCTAATGTGCAGTTGCATCTCATTTACATCCCGCCTCCTTTGGCAACGGCTTGCTGGTTTAAACTTTCTATACTAACGATGGACGAAAATTGGAACTAATAAATAACTTGGTTATATTTGTCCCATAAATTCGAGATGATATTTGACAATTAATGTGCGTGAAATATTTAATTGATTTGAAATTATATCGAATCATTATTCAAAATATTATAATGATGGATTTTATATATCTATATAAAGTATAATTATTTTGTCTTATTAGAATCAATAATTCGATAAACAGAAACAAATTGAAAATTTTAAAGATATTTTATTAAAATGCATGCCAAATTCCAACAACGAAGATGTACAAACATTATATGAAAATAACAAAATAGGACGGGGGAGGGTGAGAGGGGGGCGAGGAGGCAAGGTGCCCCGCTCACACTATTTTCATTTCGTGTAGTGCCACATTTAATTTTGTTGAAATTCTAACGTAGCTTTGCAAAAATGTCAACTTTATTCCGCCTCAGCCGGAGCCTTCGTTTCACTCGGATGCTTTGCTTCTTCATTTTCTGGAATGTTCCGCAGTTTCGCGACGGGCTTTGAGAAACTATAACTTCGGGAAAACTTACCGCAACTCCAAAGTAAGATGTGGCTTCCGAGAAAAATTTATCAAAGCGTATTTAATTTTCGTTATGACTTTATGATTTTTATTTTACATTAGCAGTGTAACCTCAACGGTTATCACATGAATAATGTGGGTGATAAAAATGTGTATTATTTTGTACTAAATTACTAAACTCTTTCAAGTACTGTATTAATAATAAACAATCAAAATTGAGCAAGTCGCTACTACCGAAGATTACCATAACAAAAATTCAATACCACTATCCCTTTGGCGCGGCTGGCAGTGAACTTGGTCCACTCTAAGGTTGTGGGTTCGATTCCCGCTCCGAGTTTGAGTGTAATATTTATATATGTATTATTATACAGGATTATTAAAAAATATGTAAACATATACATATATTAGTCGGGTGTTACATAAAATACAAGCATTACGTTGTCAACTACAGCAACAAAATTATAAAAAAAAAGAAGAAAAAAAACGATACTATGATTTGCCACAATTTTATGGCGAAAAAGTAAGGATTCAATTAAGTACTCATAGGAAAGTAAACTTAATAATATAGCTGTGTGTTTGGCTACATCAGAAAGAAACATCACTAATTTCCATTCGATGCTTTTCGAAAAAACTTAAAAGAATGTTTTATATGTTTTAAATGTTTTATCACTAAAAATAATAATAACCATCAAATCATAAAATTAAATAAAAATATATAATTACGTAAATACAGTGCTGTTACAAATAATATATAAATAACGACTGCTAACAGTTTGTAAATGTGTTAAAAAACTCTTTTCCTTATCAACAGAACAACGGTTCCTTTGGAATGGGCTCAAAGATCCTTTTTAAAAGTCATGCTTGGAAAACCAAGGGTGTACAGTATCTATATACTATATAGTGAGTGCCTAGTTCTATCTGTAAGACAACTTTACATCATGTCTGTTATTCTCCGGAAGCACAAAAGTATTGCCTATAAGCCGCTCTTAATCGCTATGCACATGGGGTTTGTAACACAACTTCTTACGGAACGACTTTTGTTCGTAGTCATACAACATTATGAGTAAAGGTTAATAAAGTTAATAATATCTATTCACTATCATTAAACAAATATAAACATGTGGTAAAAAATGGAGTTCGAACTTGAATTATGTGGAAACGGAGAATATTCTTTACATCTACAGGAGTGTAGACGACGCGTTGGCGCAATGGTCGCAGCAACTGGCTGATGCGCTAGCGGTCGCGGGTTCGATCTCCACACATGACAAATATTTGTATAGGTCCTACAGATGTTTGTCGTGGTCTGGGCGTTTGTGCTTGTGTATTTTGTGTGTTTCCAGACCCCCGACACAGGATTCACAACCTACTGGGGCCCGTTGAGTGTGAGACGCATATTTATTATTTATTTATCTAAGTTTATAACTTCCATTACAAAAAACACACAGACACATACCCACATATAAACACACAAACACACACACACACACAAAACACACACAATCGGAAGTGCTCAATTTGTTGCTTGATCTAAAACTTTGCCCAGACTACGGGACATTTACAGGTCCTTTCAGTTTACTTATTTTCCTTAAAATTACTTGTCTATTAACAAAATATTACACAAAACAAGAACTTGCTACTAATCTCAAAAAGTACTGCACCATTCTCATGTTGCTGTTTTTTTATAGCTTTTAATTGTAATTTATAAAAAAATTCTTTATTGAACAAATTAATATAAAAACCCACCTAAAAAGCCATACAATATTCCAGCCGATCACAAGCCTATTTGTCAAACTCTGAACACCGGCTTACCGATCTTATAACCCATCTGAAATTCATATTGAATGTCGATTCTATAAAGCCGTATACACACTGTAAAAGGCTGAGCTCCCACGGGGGTCGGTCTAAAAGGCCACGAACGATAGCACTCATCGGAAGAATAAGCCTGTTTCCCGACGACGAGGTTTAGAGATGCGACATCGACTCACTGCTGTTTTATTCTACCATCAATACTTAAAATTTTATAGGGATGAGATAAGTATCGATAATAATTCCTATAATTTCTTTTTCATGAGATCGATTAATTTGTTCTATTTGTATTTAGTCCCGCCTGGCTTTCTACGGATACAAAATCGCGGCCTGTCCTGCTACACATTGATTCGCTTCGAATGAATTTTTGGTTACACATAATATTTCTTCAAGGTTTTTATTGAAATAATGTAATGTGAAGTTCAACTTTAAGCTGCGTTTATTGTTCAAGTTAACTAACATGTATATCACACCTACAGGATATGACAAATACTTAATGTTTTTTTTTTCTTTTTGTTACGTAAATATTTTAAAGATAACAATAATACAGTGAATCAGACAACCTTAGAAGATAATATATATATTACGACGAATTTATGCCTAATTATCTAAAAATTTAAATTATTTAGTATCTATATTTTTATTTACCTTCTAATGTTTAACTACTATAATATTCTCTGTAACACCAAAACATAATCAGTTTGAATTGTACACAAAACGTTTTTAAAATGCCCCAGTAGGGTAATAAATCTGAATAAAATTTACCGATATATTCTAGTTACACATCACTACCGTAAAAGGATTGACGTTTGAAGCCAGAAACGATCGAAGTAGCGGATTGAGATGGAGACCGTCTTCAAATAGATTCAATACTTGTATGTTTACAATTTTAAATATCCTACGTATTTGATAGTGTATATTTTATTTAGTTTAATGTATGTATATCAGTAGCGAGACTGGTTGAAATAACAACAAACGTAAAATTATATGGCAAGCCATTTTATATAAAAACTGCATTCAAAAAAGAGAAAAAATTACATCTATTCACACGCACATCTATTCACGCTTTTTCCTACGTAACTACAACAAAACAAGCGCCGCGGTAGCGAAGTAACATACGAGTACTAATATACTTTTATGGCAGCTTCTAAGTCAACTGTGAATAATGTGTTGAATGTTTTAAATACTATAATGATTTAACTATGCAACCGATGATTTAACTACACAAGTGGGGATCCAAATTCAGAGGGCGGTTAAAGGCTACTCATATTTGTATATCAACCTTACAGTAAACTTTACAGTAGAGTATACTAGCTTCTGCCCGCGGCTTCGCCAGCATGGGTGTCGGTTATCGCGACCAAAAAAAAGTATCCTATGTTACTTCTAATACCTCCAAGAATATGTGTACAAAGTTTCATGATGATCGGTTAAGTAGTTTAAACAACCTTACGCATTTATAATATTAGTATATAAAGTGTAATACTGTAAACTATACTCAGCACACAAGTCTGACAATTATCATTTCGCCATTTGTCAACTGTTTCTTGTATTAACATTTAAGTTTTCCTTAATGTTCTATACATTAATTTTATATATTTACTAAAGCCAAATATTCGATAAATAAAATTTTATTCTATATTTAAACAAAACATATTTTAAAAAAAATACTTGGAAACTGCAGTGTAACTGTGTATGTGAGTACCGTAAAAACAATTGTGGTTCACTATAATTATTGAAATAATGTCAATGGAAAATTATAGCAAAAATGCTTGACATATATCTGATAAACATATTTATTTTTAGAAATAAATAAATAAATAATAAATAAACGTCTCACACTCGACGGCCCCCAGTAGGATGTGAATCCTGTGTCGGGGGAAAAAAAACGTAAATTTAAACTCATTAATAAAATTACTAACAATAACACCAACTCGTACCTGTATAGCGAAAAAGATAACGAGAAGTCAATACAGCAAATTGCTTTCATCTCGTTTCAGGGGTCAAACATCTTAACATATGAAGGGCAAATCCTTAGTGGGCATAAATAAATACGGTACCATCGGGTATTATATTTCGTTGATCTGGGTATTAAGATATGTCGGGGTCAGCAATTGATCTCTCGGACATAATTCCGTCCCTAAATTGATGTAAGAGGAAAGTTTTATTGTTTCTTCTTATATTTCAAAACGTTTAGCATTATAATCATTTTCCGTTTTGTCATTTTTATTTCTAACATCCCTACATATTTTTTATATTATAAATGTGTAATGTAAGTTGGTTTGTTACGCTTTCACGCGAAAACTACTTAACCGATCATCATGAAACTTTGTACACACATTCTTAGAGGTATTAGAAGTAACATAGGATACTTTTTTTAAGTCGCGATAACAAAAATCCACGCGAGGGAAGCCTCGGGCAGAAGCTAGTATCAAATATGTATCATACATTATTCAATAAATTGTTTTAAAATATTGTATGTCAGTTTTATATAAATAAGGAAATTTAAGTAATTTTAATGATAAAATTATAAGAACTTTTGTTTAAAACATAAATAAGTAGACTGCAGACTCAAAATATCAATATCAAAAATAACAATAAACAGCAAAAAAGAACTTATCTTGTTCACACCGACTAAAATATCTCAAAATGTCGGTTACAATCCCAAATCTCCTATCAAATAGCTCTACGGAACAGTTTAAGTCTAAGTAAGTGGCGTTCGGCGGCCAAAGATTTGCTGGACCGTCTCTAATGGGCTGTATCCTTATTTATTGAGTTTGCTGCAACTGATTTTAAGGCGCGAAAATTTTCGCATTTTTCAGTAGCATTTGAACATAGTTATAAAAATTACTTTAATGTTTTTTTTTCTGCTTTCGCTAAGTAATTCAACGAATAAACAACATTTAAAAACAGCAACTGAAGTAGAGTGACGAATTTAATATTCGTGTCCACAACCATATCACAACTTTTACAGTAAAATAATTACTTTAGCTTAAGGAGAATCCCGTCTTTGATACTATATGACTCATATAATATAGTACAGAAGAAGTAGAATACGAAGACTGCGAGCAAATGTGATTGGTAGCCGCTTGAGATGAGTATAAAAGGAAAAGACATAGTCAAATTTGCATAAACTAAAAAGTAATCGGATGAAAAGGTTTTGCAATCGCTCAAACTTGTCTAGCTTTTCCTGTAATAAATCTAGTATATGTAAGATGAGACAGGTAGGAAGAATTTTACAAGAGGAAGAAGTTTTGTACATCGTTTCGGTCTTCTTTTGGAGGGAAATAAATTGCGTGTTGCCTTTCCGAGTGATCTTTAAGGTAGAGTAATCAAACATAATTGATGGTAAAATACTAATGTAGGTATTTCAACTTTGCGGGGTTTAATCAGACAAGAATAAAGAAGTTTAATCGTTCTATAAAAATCGCAAAAATATATCCAGTTCTTAAGTCTGACAAAATATGTATACCATGGCATTAGGAAATATGTGAGAAGTTAAAGAATAAATAAATAAACGCCTCACATTTAACGGCCGCCATTATGAAGTTAATCCTGTGTTTCAACACAACAGCACAAGCACATACGCTCAGACCACGACGGACTTCGGTATGGCCTTTCAAATATTTGTGTTGTGCAGGGATCGAACCCACAAACGCTGGCGCAACAGCCAGTTGCTGTGACAATGCGTCGTCATAATAAAAGTTAAAGAATATTTGAAGATGTTGTCTAAAAATAGAAAAATTAGTTTATTTTTTTTACATTAACCCTAGAAAGATAATCATATTTAGATGTACATAAAAGATAATCATGCGTAAAAATGACTCACTTTTAACTAGCAGTAGATAATGTTGTGTTTATTTATTTAATTTAATAATCCCATAGATTTTCGTTTTTTATATACATCAATAAAATATTAATTGCCATAATTTATGTAATTACATTTTCTTTATTATATAAAAAAAAGTACAGAAAAATTAAATTATCCAAAAACTAACAAGATTTTATAACATTTATTTTATTTTATCACAAATATTTTTTTATTACTTATAATCAGGTATTTAAACTTCTCTACTAATAAATTAAGCTATTATCTATTAATACGTACATTTAATTATTTAGGAATCAGTCCGATACAACTTTGGAACATATCAATAATATGTTCACGACAAATAACTTTTTTTACATTTATTGCACGATGCGCTTGCCTTTCGCCTCATTTTAGAAGGGCAATAGTTACAGTAAATCCGTTTTTTTTTATGCGGGCTCTCCTGAATTATCGTTTGATGTAGTGGGTACATCTTTTGGTAATATAGCGGGGATCTTATCCCGCAAATATCTCTTCAAAATTGGAGCTTCTAAGTGCTTGTTCATGATCGGCGATGTTAGAGACTTACTAAGACTTTTCATAAAATGTTTGCGAATTAATGCTTTATCACCTTTGCTGACAACATTGACATTGTATATAATATAAGCATTTATACAAGCAATGTTTACGATTCCGTAGAGTAAAGCCATAGGCCATCTATTCGTTTTTCTATAACAGGACATCAAAGAGCACATTTGGTCCAGTGTATCTACTCCAAATTTAGTTTGATTATACTACATAATAATTTCAGGTTTTCCGGTAACTTCACTGAAAGAAGCGTTTTCGTCACAAGATGATAACAGATAAATTATTTTAGCCGGCTTTGGTTTATAAGAGACTAGTGTAAGGGGTCCGTCAAAACAAAACATCGATGTTCCCACCGGTCTCAAGCGACTGTTTTTAGTTCTTCTGGTAGCTCTCGTTTGTTCTAGAAGTAAGGCAGTAAAAAAAGGATTGAAGCATAAAAAAGGATCATACAGGTTACGACACATGCGCTTCATACCTCTTTGAGACCTAACAATGTTCTGTTGTAAGACTCGGCCACGCCTTGTTGCTTTTGAAGTCGACCAACATTTTCTTCGGCCAAGTGTTCATTTTCGCTAGATGTGGGTACTTCTTCTCTCTGTTCTTCTACAAAAACTTCCTCTACGTCACTGTGCACGTCGTTTTCAATCTACTGGTTTTCAATCTCACTATCAGTTTCCTCACAGGTGAATTCTTTATCAAAATCCAAAGGAGCTGCCACGATATCATCTTCTTCTAAACTTCGATTCCCTATTATAACGTTTTCAACTCAGTATATCTATATATAAAATAAATAAAAAACTTGAAATCACAAAACAACCGATAGCAAACAAAAACACAACACAAATAGTCATAAAGTTAAAATATTAGAAAGTCATAAAAGTCACTTAAAAGATAATCATGCGTCATTTTGACTCACCGGGTGTTCCTGTTGCGAAATTGGTGGCACTTATCTTAGTGACAAAACTGTCTTGTGGAAGCTTCAAGCGACGACAGAGATATCCGAATCACACAGCGACGTATTTGCGTTATTGAAAAAGATACAGCAATATTTCGTACCTGCATGCGTCAATTTTACGCAGACTATCTTTCTAGGGTTAACTGTCGGTATAATTTAATAGAAGTGACAGATTACAAATAATAATAAAAAAACCATCACCATACTTACTTCTTACTTCCAGTGGCGCTACAACCCTTTGTGGGTCTTGGCCTCTTCCACGATTCTCCTCCACTTGTCACGATCTCTGGCGACCCTAATCCAGTTCGTAAACTTGCCCATCTTCCTCAGATCCTCCTCTATGCAGTCCTTCCATCTTTTCCTGGGTCTTCCTCTCGGTCTCTTCTGCTGTGGTGTCCACTCAGATATTATTTTGGCTGCCCTGGTTTCCGGCATCCTTTCTAAGTGGCCCGCCCACCTGAGTCTTTGGGATTTGCAAAATCTGACAATATTTTCACCTTTTATGCGCGCGTCTATTTCATGGTTCATAAGATGTCGATATGTCCCATTGTCATTTTTGACGGTTCCGAATATTCGTCGTAGCACTTTTCTTTCAAATATTGCCAGTCTTTGCTCATCCCTCTGCGTTAACGTCCACGTTTCGCAGGCATAGGTGACTACGGGCCTGATAATGGTGCGGTATACAGTCAGTTTTGATGAAACGCTAAGCAATTTCGAGGAAAAGATTTCGCTGCACGAATAGAAACACTTGTTGCCGCTAACAATCCTTGCCTTTATCTCATCGTTCATCTCATTCTGGCCAGTAAGCATTGATCCCAGATACTTGAAGCTCTCCACCCCTTCAATATCACTATCGCCAATCTTGATGTGATTTGCTGGTTCAGGCAGTCTAGTAGTTGCCAGATATTTGGTCTTGGATGCATTTATCTGCAATCCATAATTTGCAGACTTGGCTTCGAGGTTCGAGCAATGATTGATCATGCTGTTTTGGGACCTGCTTGATATGACTATATCGTCAGCGTATGCGGCTACTTGTGACGTATTGTAGTCAATTAGCCCTCTGATGTTCAGTTTTCGAATGATAGCTTCAATGGCAAGGTTAAATACGACGGACGAGAGTGCATCCCCCTGTTTGACTCCGGAATGTATTTCAAAAGACTCAGACACCTCGTTTTGGATGGCCACTACAGCTTTGGAGTGCTCCAATACGGCTTCGACAAGTCTTACTAACTTACTTGGTATGCCTAGTTCTATCATACCAAGAAGCGTTCTCTTGCGTCGTATGCTGTCAAACGCTTGTCTGTAGTCGACAAATAGGTGATGAAGGTCACCATCACCATACACTACCACTAAATATAGACAACCATTCTGGTGTAGTGGTGCAAGTAGTCGCCACAAAGCCAGCGATCGCGGGTTCGATTCCCGTTCGGCACAGATATTTGTTTTTGTATATATATTTGTTTCTGGTAGGTTTTTGTGGGTCTCCCCACCGTGCTTATCTGCACGTAAAGCCGTCAGTCTCGGTTGTTATTATACTCGTAGATACCTGACAACGATTGTTAGTCATGGTAGAAAAATTATCCGCCAAACCGCAGTGGAAGAGCGTGGTCCATTAAGCACATTTATATGAAGAAGATTCCTTTGCCCAGCAGCAGTTGGACGTTTACAGAATGATTCAGTTAATTTCAGTTCAGTTCAAAATATAGATAATAATGTAATATATGAAATTTTACTTGAGATGACAGGAGAAAATTATTGAGAGATAAAATAGTTTGTCTAATTTTATTATTGATATTTTATTTAATAATATGAAGTATATATCGATATATGTTTGCGAAAAATCAGAATATTACCTATATATTCCGTACATACATTTCAATATTCGAAGCTCCCTCCTCGCCTATTAAGTTGGGGGTTGTAAACAGGTCGCAAATAAGTTCAGACAGGCGTGACGCGAACGTGTCGCGTTTTTGCACTCGACACCTGATTTTAATCCTCGAGCACTTAGGATTTGAAGATGAAACACGTCAGAGCAAATTGGTTATTACTTATTGAACTTCAGGCTCGAGTTTTGTTTAGCGATTAAATTTTTATTGATTAACGTCTAAAACAATTTGGATACATTATTTATTTTATACTAGAAAAACCGAGTATTTTTCTCTCGCATTTGTGATTGCTACTTCGCTCCCATTAGTTATAGCGTAAAATCTTCTCAAATAAATAAAAATTCTAACGCAAAAAGACTTTTTCAAATTGAACCAGTTGAAATTTCAGATATCAACTATAATAGTTATAAAATAATTACATAAACTAAACCTATTTTTTAAAGACGGAAAAAGAGAAATTAAGTAAATATTTAGACTTTCTTCACGAGATTACCAACATGTGGAAGGTGAAATCAACTATGGCTGTATCGGTCAATGGGTTATTAGCAAAATGACATACTACATTACTTATTATTACTATATTCAATATAAATGACTTTGTCGTCGACTTAAAAGAACAACTGTTGACTTTTTATTTGAGTTAGTAGAGATAAATGTTTTCTTAATGTCATTAAAAATATATATTAACAAATTGTTTCTATTTTTTTATTGCTATTCGTTCGTAATCAATTCGTTTAAATATCTTAGTACGAGTAATACGTTAATATTTATTTTTTATAAGATATTATAATTATAATATATATATAAAAGATAATAGATATTTTCTTTAATGTCAATGTATGTAAAAATGTAGTGCATAAACAGAATAATGTAGATACAGATATTTTAATCACATTTTATACAAGTATGCTTAATTAAAAAAAATCAAAACACCCGACTGCCTAAAATACTCTTATTATAAACTAAAAAGAATAAAACAATTTACTAGCTTTCATTTGATACCCATATTGCTACAGTAAGAAAAAAAATTCAACTCCCCCCCATTTTGAAAATTTATATAGCCTATGTCACTACTACAATTTAGACAAATCCAACGACACCTCATATGTCAAAAACCGTCCAGCCGTTTGGGCTGTAGGGCGTGCCAAAGAAATGGACATACATACATACACTCGAAAAACATAACCCTCCTTCTGTCGCAGTCGGGTAAAAATCAGTAAATGTTAAACTCCGATATTATTATTATCTCTTATTAGTTGTAAAAATCTAAAAATGTGTCACACTATGTTATATGTTTGTTTGTGACATTTATTTTTCAAGTAAAACTATTTCTTTGGGTACGACGATAAGTCAATACGTATCTAATCAGTGATAAGAAAGTTTAGATAACAGTCAAAGTATACAGGTTGTTGTGAAGACTAAGCTCTAAATAAATACAATGAAGATAAACATCAGGGACATTATTATAAAAATAATTCAAATATGAAAACACTCATTTTAGGCTCATTAATATAATATATACACGCGAACAGACGTTAGTCGAAGAATATTTTACCTGTGAAATCATGTATTATTTACGTCATATTTTATCATATCATTTTAATATTAAAGTCATATTTGCGAGATAAGAATTTCAATTTTATCGATGTTATCGAAGAGTGTTAAAATCGAAGCAACCTGTATGCTCCAGAGTCGCTTTATACGGACTGCGGTGCCCATCCGTTGATATAGGTATACTTATGACTTGCAATGTCGACTTAGTCAAGTGCCAACATACATGTAAAAAAAAATATAACAAATGTGTATAACATCATTTTAAAAATATGAAAAGGAGTGAAGTGTGCTGTTTTAATTTCTGTTATATTTCATTAATCTGAAGTATGCGATAACGTAATATGAGAAATCAACGACGCTGATGGGTGAGTACTAACTCTACACTGACATCGTTACATCGATGAAAAGTGAAAACATTTCGAATTTGAATTAATATATAACTCTTACTATACGAACATTAAATTAGTTTGATTTTAAATTACTTTTATGCAACAAGAACCAACTTGTAGAACTACAATCGGTTTCCCGTGATTTTACTTTGATGCGATTTGTATTATCTAATTTTGTTATGTACACTCGTTTAATGACTTTAAATATAATTTGTAATTGTATTTTGTTAACTAAGACATATTTTGTTTTGTACGAGAATATTAATTTAATATATAAAATTTTTGTGTTGTCAATTTTTTTTAATTTTGTTGTTTTTGATATTTAATGACTCATACTGACAATGACCTTGTCAATATTCTCGAGAAATATAATATACGAGTATCATATGCATCGAAAATATAATCTAATAAAGTAAATATGAGTCGTATATATACGATGTTAATACTATATATTATACTTATGTTTCTATGTCACAAAATCTATATATTTAACAATAATATTCTGCTTGACTAAAAACAGAATAATCAAATACTTTCGAATATAAGAGTAGTTACCTACCTACGTAAAGATTATTATTATTAAAAATCATTTAAAATAAAAATTGATTAGGTACTTCAAATAATTTTAATTTATAATATTTTTCTGTCACATAAATTTGACCTTTTTTTTTAAATATTTGTTTTACATATTACATATTGCATTGCATTTCTCAAATCTTACGATTACAGAACTGTTTATAGTGTCGCTGTGGTTATGGCAGCTGCCAGCGATGGTGTTGTCCGCGATAAGCCTTGAGTTCCAGGATCAACGAGATGATTCTTGTTTGACCTACGTTCACGATAGTCTGCTTCATATAGACTGCTCAGATAGAGGTCTCACAGACCTACCTGAAGGACTTGACACAAATGTAAGAAACAAAAATGTTAATTATTTAATTTAAAACGAAAAATTCAATAGCATACTTACCTTGTTAATGGTGGTTCTTATTATTGATAGATTTTTGTCACTTTTTATGCAAAAACTATTTAACCGATTATCAAAAAACTCTATATATAGGTAGCTACCAAGAGAGTCAGAATAATACATAGTTATTTATTATCAAGAAATTCCCTCAGAATCGGAAGTACGATGATAAAATCATGAGGCGCAGCTACTATAACTATAGTTAAATAAAATTTATAGGTAAGTCATATTAAAGAGTCAAACTTGAAAATTAAAAATATAGTATAGTGATAGTATCTCATGAAAGGGAGTGTTGTGAGGATATATTATAATTTATATGTATACCTAAACTGATTTTGTATTTTCAAATAAATAGTATTAAAGAGTTAAGATATTATTAAATATATCTTGCAACTTCAAAGATCTTGTGTGTAATTTTTTTTTATAATTATATATATCTTTTTTTTTATTTTTTCTTTCAGGCTCAAGTTTTGCTTCTGGCAAATAATAATTTTGCAACCTTTCCATCACAACTCGAGAAGTTTTTGAAAGTTGAAGTAATGGATCTTTCTGGAAACCTCCTATCTAGTTCTATACCAGCATATTTTCAAGATTGGAATCAACTAACAATTCTTAATCTATCACATAATAACTATGACTCCTGGTTAAATAGCGTATACACATTTAATTTCATAAAACTGGACCTTTCGAAAAATAAAATTAATCACATTGATGAAGAAGCTTTCATAAGAATGCCACGATTATATTTGCTAGAATTGTCTGAAAATCGATTATATGATATCCCACCAAGAATATTTCAAAAAGCGACTAGCATAGAAGTCCTAATATTGTCTCGAAACTACTTTTCGGTGGTGCCACATTTCGAGTCTGCGTCACTAAAAAACTTACACCTTAGTAACTGTCAAATAACAAGCTTTGATAAGAATTCGTTAAAAGGTATGCCGTCTTTGTTAGAAATCGACTTATCGATAAATCAGATCGAAACTATTCCTGACCATTTAGCTTCAAACTCTTTGCAAGAACTAGATTTGAGTTACAACGAAATTGAAAAACTCACAGATTCAACATTCTCTATGTTACCTCATTTAGCGGTATTAAATTTGAGGGGAAACGGATTTAGGGAAGTATGGTCTACCTCACACTTCGCCTCTAATCCATTTTTGAGAGAAGTTCACGTGAAGGGAAACCGGTGGAGCTGTGACGGATTTAGCGTGAACCTACTTCTGACATATGAGTTCCTAACGAAAGAACCTCCGAAGGTATTTGACAAAGCTTCATTAATTTGCTATTCTCCCTCTAACGTCACTCAAATGAGTTGGCAACAAGCTTATATACGCACATGGCACGCTGATGGAGGGTCAATGTCTTCATACACAATCGGGGCTGTAGTGTTTGGTATGGTTATTGGTATTATATTAACTTCATTTGTTTGTAGACTTTTAATGTCCAAGAATAAACCTGTTCCACCACGACCTACTTCTGAAACGATTGTTCTTAATGGCGACGCGATTCAACCGAGACCTGATTCTGTGGTCTTGAGAGTACCCTTAAGAGAAGATCTACCTCCAACTTATGACGAAGCTCTTTTATTGTCCACACTAAATTCTTCTTTCCGCTCTTTACCGGATTTCATCGACGAATCTGATAACCGTGAAAGAGGAAATCGTAGATCGAGATCTATTGGTGATTTAACTGAAACTAGACCGAGATTGGACAGGCGTTCAGTACGACAAACAGCAGTTGAAGTTCGCTTAAATTAATTTTAGGCATAACAATAATATTAGTGATTTGATATAGGTATACAAAATGACAAAAAACACAGACAATTTATTAGCGATTTGTTTTAAGATATGTGATGTAAAATATGAATGTACAAGTAAGTAAGAGTATATTTTTACCAATGAATTTTAATATTTATATAACGTATTGATAAGTAAAAATAAAGTGGTCGATATTTTGTTTATTTCGTTTTAATATTCTTCTTTTAAAGAGCTTTGTAACGCCATCTAGCGGACTATTGACATAGTACATAGTCCAAATAAAATGTAGTTAGGATATGATTTAGTTATAATAATATCTCATAGATGGCGCTTAACAACAATAAAAACAATGCTGTACTTGTATCGCAAAATAATCGTAGAAAGTTGCAATTTTGTAGTTATTCAATTAATTATTCAGAATGCTATTTAGATCTTCATTTCTATAGGTTCAAAATAGAAAATAAAAAACTGAAATCACCAAAAAGCACTTAAGTTAAGGATACGCATATAATCCTTTTTCGAATCAAAGTTATTAACAAGGTTTGTTGACTAATCCTAACATATTTACAGTGACATAACTGTATTTAGCCCTGTCGGATTCGCTCAAAAATGGGCAAAGATTTACAAATTTTATTTTTAAATATGTATATATATAATTTTTCTTAAATTGAAAATAAACGAGTTACTCGATAACCAAAAATTCACTGACTCTTTCCAGGTATAAATCGAAAAATATCGATCCTACGAAAAAAATGATAAGAACCAAAATTGTAGGAAATTTAATTTTAAACAACTTTTGTAGTAACTATTATCCGTGTAAAATTGAAAATGAATGAGATATTCAAGAGACAAAAAATAACTCTTTAAATCAAGATGGCGGATGAAGCGAAAACTCTGGTACTTACTTTTTGAATTTAGACTACCAGTGACCCAACGAATTCCGAAGGAAAACTGCTAAAAAATTTTGTAAATCTAAAATGCTAATTCGATTGGGCTTATTGCAGCATAACTGCTTATGAGCTTCTCAACACAATATTATTATACTATTATATTCCGGCTGGTCGAGTGGTCAGGCAACTGGACACTTTACGCAGCGGTCGCGGGTTCGATTCCCGCCAGGTGCAGATAATTTGTATGACGAATATAGATGTCTGCACCGGGTCATGGATGTGTATTTATGCATATATGTATTTATATAAATTTCTTAAATTTATTTCCGTTCCTAGTACCTGTAACACAAGTTCTTACGAACTTAGCACGGGGCTAGGTTAACGTGGTGTGATTGTTGGTTAATATTTATTATTTAGTATTATATCTAGATCCTTGATCCCTTCCGATCAGAAAAATGTCTATAATTACATAAAAAATAATATCTAATAAAAAAGACAGATATTACTTATAATCCGCAAAAGAGGGGCTTCCACAATAGAGCCAACCGAGTTGGAGCGGTCCGGAGTTGGGACGACCTTTTTTTTTTTAGGAATAGGAATAAGTGATGACCTTTTTTTTATCGGTGACTACCTTTTTTTAGGAATATGTCTACCCGGCAACGATAATATATTGGCGTGAGATGGCGACGATATTTTTTTTTCAATTCAAAAACAATTCAATTTCAAATCAAGGGGCCTCCACTCCTCCATTGCCCCGGGCCTCCACAACTCTAAATCCGGCCCTGGGTTTCCGTAATTTCTGGGACATAGTGGCGAGACCCATAAGAACCTAGCTAGAAATGAGTATTTAAGTAAATATAAATATCAGTTTCGAGCCAGAATCGAACCTTACAATTACGAATCACTAAACCGGCCCGGTCGTCGTGTAAACTCATATTTATTAATTTAATTCGATGCGGCTTAAAAATTATATAGCGGATCTTGAGACTTTTCTTATTAAATATATCTATATTGGGAGAGACGTCACCAATTGAAAAAAAAAATTAATAGTAAATTTATACGAAAAAATATAAGTATAATAACATATGCTGTTACCAAAACCAGGTAGTGGATATTAGGCAGAAAAGTCTCAAAAAGTAAGTAAGATCCAATTAAAATACAAATGGACAATCAAATCAAACTGACTTGTTTTTCTTGTTGTTCATTCAGCTGGTCTTGTAATTAGTCCAATGCTTTCTTATATAAGTGATTGTATGGATAATTTTAAATATTTTATTCTCGTATATAAGATATTAATATCCTAAATACTGTCATAACTATTCTCGTATACAGCTCTTTCATTAATAACAATATTTTTTATTGTAAAAGAACGATTATTTCAAGACAGCCTTTGGGCATGGAATACGATATACGGCATGGCAGCGGTTAGAAAGTGTACAAATATTGAAGAAAAGATTGATGATGACATTTAATATATTCAATTAATGTTTATTAATAAATACAAATTTAGATACGGTTTATTATATTATATTGTAAATAAAAATGTCTAATTAAACTACGACAGTTATAACCTATTGAGCAATAAATAATGCGTCATAAGACGTTGCTTAAAATAATCTTTTCCATTATTCTTTAGATCGACTAAATATCATCCTTTCTTGAGGACACTGAAAGTGTAAATGTATAAAATATATTAAACTATATAGATTGAAAATCCTCTAATCCATCATGAAGCAGCAGAGCTTCTTTGCGTAGGAGAAGATACCTTCGCACAGGAGTTGGGCGTCTACCTGGTTTTTCAGTATATAATTGAAATAGGATAAAGATACTGTAGACAGTTTTCAAATAATCGATTTAAATTATTTAAAAATCTATATTATAAATCAAAGTACAAAGTTCATTTCTTATTTACAAATTATACTCTGTCAAAGTCTATCTCCTTGCTATGTATTTCGGGATAAAAAGTAGCCTAGGTGTCAGTCCGTTGCTTCAGTCATCTGCAAGAGTGACAAGCATCCGTCAACAGGGCCGGATTTAGAGGTGTGGAGGCCTCGGGCAACAGTGGAGGCCCTTGGCCCCAAATTATTTCCCTAAATAGTAATTCCCAAAATAGTAGGTAAGGGCACAAGAAAAATAAGGTCGTCGCACTCCGGCCCGATGTTGTTTATTCCGTCGGGTTATGTGTACTTATACCTAAAAAAAAGGTCATCGCCTCTCCATATTCCTAAAAAAATAGTAATTCTAAAGTCTATTGTGGGGGCCCCTCTTATGTGGAGGCCCGGCCGGGGTGGTAGCCCCGGTTGTCCTTCCCTAAATCCGGCCCTGTCCGACAAACTATAATCGTAGCTCACTTTCGCATAAATTTATAATATTAGTAGGACAACATATTTTGTTTTACAAATACCGTTTTGTGAGTGTACATTTGTGAGCATAACTGCTCACGAATGTTTTTATCTGGTAACCCACACCTTACGATACTTATCATTATCGTTGATAACACGTCACGTTAATTCGGTTCATACATAGTTATCTAACGGTTGAAAACACACGTACAAAACTATCGTGTTTTTGTATGTATTAGAAATAAAATATTTGGTAAATATAAAACATACTGTGCATACAACAGATTAAAAACTATAGTGATTAAAAAAAGCTCTTCTTCAAAAATTATGTACTGAACTGGTGAAAAGTAATTTATTTTAAGTAAGAAAAAGATAGCAGGTGTTATTCATAAGGTTTTATTATATGAATAGAAAGAGTTGGCTTAAATGTTATTGTGACAAATTATAATTAAGGTAAGTTTTTTTATACGTTTATTTTATAAATTTTACAATTGAAAAATAATGTTTTAAATTTCAAAGTAACTATTTTAAATACATTCAAATTCTTTTTCACGAAAAGTAGCTTAAATTAAATAAAAAAGTTCGATTAAAAAAAACTGTTTTACTATAAATAACAATAGTAATCTATGATCTACGGTTTTAGTAGAAAATCTCAATTATCATTTTAAATTTTATTTGGAATAAATACTAATTATAATTATTATAATCAATTTAATACGTCTCAACTTATAGAAGAACTTAGTTATTTTAGTTTAATAAATAAACAGAAAAATATTAAAATTAATCAAAATCGATAAGGTCTTATCGGCATCTTATATTAAAATGACTCATCAATTACTATTTGTTACTCTTTGCAGAAAATAACTTATTGTCAATGGACAGTAGTCGCGCAGATCTCCCATTCGCAGTTTTGAGCAGGTATGAGTTAGTTCGACCTAAATTTAAGTATTCCAGCACTTTTATCACATTGATAACGAAGATAAAATTGTTGTATGTGTAAGTACAGTATTAAAACTGTTGATATTTATTTTATGAAACTAGATTCACGTAGCAAAAGGTCCGATACCTTTTTGGTTAAAGCTGTACGTGAGAGGACACTTAAACGATGGCACTGACGAAATCAGTGCAGGTGTTCAAATATGATTCACATCCCTGATAAGTGTAAAACATATCTTTTTTAGGTCAGCTATTGATTGAGAAGTGACTTTCCCGTATATTTGATAGGTCAGATTCTTACAAATGTAAGAACTTGTCGCCTATTTTGCAGGAGAAAATTTAGATTCAATCGTATTTCAATGGTCCAAAATTTATTTTAAATAAATGAATTTCTATCCCCAACGTTATGTAATCATAAACTATGTTATTACAAAAACTTTAAGTTTTCATTACATCATAACTGTAAAAAAATCTTCTATTAGGAGTTAAGTCCATATGTAACTGATAAATGTTTTTAAGATACCAAATTAAAATTTCAATAACGCCTAAGTTATATTTATTATATCTTTACTAAATTAAAATAATAAAATCTACTACATTTACAACAAAACACATTACGGACCGTCATTTCTATGAAATAAAATATACACTAAATAAGTGAATCACAAATGATACCAGATCACAATCAAATATGTCTTTCAATAGCTTTATCATCTTCCGTTACTCTTTTATCTTAATACAACAGTATAAATAATAATTTATATAAATTATACCAAAATTTTTAGACATAGGTGTTTTAACTTGGGAAAAATATATATACAAAAAAAGAAAAAAAGAAAAAATATTTATAATATATAATATTCTATATCTCTATAAATAAATAAATATTTAAGGTCAATGTTGGACTCGCGTTCTTCTAGAGATACTAAGATAATTTTACGTACCTATCTACTCGCTGTAATTGAGCAAAACGCCTGCATGTAAACCAATACATTAATAATTATAAAAAAGGCACGGGCAATCGAGAGCCCGTGGATGTACGAAACTCAATAAAAAAAAAAATTTAGGAAAAATTGACAAGACTTTTAATCTGTTAAACAAAATATTAAAAAAAAAATACTTTCGTATATTAAAATGAGATGAGTCGGCCAAATACCCAGTATTTAAAATGATATATAAAGATAAAATACCAAGCAAGGCAAAATTCTATTGATGAAGAAATCTACAAATATACTTTCCTTTTTTTTTTCAGGCAGTTATGATAAAAAGTGATGATTTTGTCACGGATTTGGGGTTTTCTCCTGCTCTGCATTATAACCGAAGCTGAAATATTTGATTTTGACCAACATACAAACGAAGCTTGCTATGTTTGTTCCTGCAGTTCCGATTTAACAAACGTGGATTGTTCTCACAGAGGTTTAACTAGTCTTCCCGATGGAATCTCTACAAAGGTAAGAAAATAAAATAAAATAAAATAAAATACACACTTGATATATGGGTAAAGGTATATATACATGATTTTTACGTATAGTTAGTTAATAACTAGCTGCACTCGCGATTTAGTTTGCGATAGCCATCCCTTTAATAAGCATATAAAATAAAATACGTTAGCCAGCTTAAGATGAGTCGTACGTTCGAAGATAATGGAGCTAATAGTGAGAGTTATGATGACTATAATTTCTGAACTGTCAAACTAAAGATCTTGTAGTATTTCCGGATAATCTGTTATATAAATGCTTTAACTTCCGACAAAAATTTTGTATACCTAAATTAACAAACGAATAATGTGTAAACTAATAACGGTAAATAAAACAACTTTCAAATCGGACGTGATGGTACATGATCCAAATGTACTTTGTAATTTTGTTTTAAAATTAATTTTACAACATATTAAATTAAAAAATTATGATATAGATGTAAATTTAAAATTAAGAAAACTAAATTTTACGAACTGAATGAAGCAATGGAAACAAGACACAAATTTTCTAGATTATATAAAACAATATTCTAAAAATTTTAAAGCCGTTTGCATGGTTGCTAAATCGAAATACAGTAAGGATGAAATTATTAATTTTCATTATAAAATTAGGTGCACGTGGTATATTATTAATAGTGTCTGTGGGAAATATAATAAACAATTTTTACCATTGAATTTAATATAAATATTGTTGTTGTTAATTCATAAAAATATATAGCGAACATATTTGAAGCCTTTTTGGATAAAATACCAATTGACGTAACTTTTCAATTTAATCTTCAACAAATTCTACCAAACTGCTTTAAAATAATGTTCGTAAATGTAATGTTGATTTTTCATTCTTTTTAATTATATCATTAGATATTATTAAATAATTTTAAGGTCTTAGTTTAGTCATTTAGTACTTTTAACTGGTGCGTGGATTATATACAGTGAGACAAACAGACAAAAACAAAAAAAAAACTACATTTTTGACTTCAGTATTGATTTTATAGTGTCCTTCGAAAATTTTCAATATATCTTCAATGTACCTACATTGGACCTGTTGCATTTCGTTTTATTATAAGTATAGATAAACCTTAATAGTTCTTAAAATAAAAATATATGCGATATAAAAATAAAAATAAACTACATTTTGACTTCAGTATTGATTGTATAGAGTGTCATCCGAAAATGTTCACAATATCTTCAATGTGTAGAATTAGATCTGTTACATTATGTTTTATTATAAGTAGGTATAGAATGATAAACCTTGATAGTTTTTACAATAAAAATATATGCGATGTAAACCGGTCGTATCGAAATAGATAAGATAAATTTATATATAATAATATAAGTTGCTTATACGTTTTTTGAAACAAATGAACTGTCCATGTTTAGCTGAACGTGTTATATATTTACGACGACCGTTCTGGTGTAGTGGTGCAACTAACTAATAACTAACTAACCTCAACGCCGGGCGCCGGGGCGGTCGCGGGTTCGATTCCTGCATAGAGAACAGTAATGATTCCTGCTCGGGACAGATATTTGTATTTGTACAAATATTTGTTTCCGGTTTGGGTGTATATCCTTGTGGGTCTCCCCATCGTGCATCGGAGAGCACGTAAAACCGTCGGTCCCGGTTGCTATCATAGACATCTGATAAAAATCATTACCCTTTTTAAGGAAATTATCCGCTAATCCGCAGTGGAGCAGCGTGGTGGATTAAGCTCTAACCCTTCTTCTACATGAATGAGCCTTCGCCCAGCAGTGGGTGGCTTACAGGCTGATACAGTATACAGTACAGTACAGTGTTATATACTTTTCCCATTACGACATCACTTACACCATTTACGAGTATATAATACATAGCTTATGTATGAATCAGGCAAAACTAAGAGATAATATTATCGCGTTAGATCCAGCTATGTATAAACATAAACATTTTTATGTTACACTAATCTGATTCTGACTACATTTTAATTTTGTGCTTTTCACAGGTTACAAAACTTAACATTTCAAGCAATGAAATTTCTTCGTTTCCAAATAACCTAAGTCATCTCTTCAATTTAGTATATTTGGACATAAGTGGAAACCATTTAAATGAACTACCAGAAGACGCTTTGCGAAATCTGACAGCATTAGAAATTCTGAATTTTTCAAAAAATTCTTTCGAATCATGGCTAAGCTTAAACCCTAATGAAGTACTTAAGCCAGCAAGTAGCTTAAAAATTTTAGATCTATCACAAAATAAATTCAAAACATTGGCAAATCTTGGCAATCAAGAACTACTTATTAGCCCATCATTAGAAACGTTGATCTTGGACGACTGCAAAATAAATTCGATACATGGAAGATCACCTCTTAGCGGACTTATTAGTATCAGGGTTCTGAAGCTAAATAACAATCCCTTGTTACGAATTCAAAATTTAATCTCACCAACGCTTAAGAGTCTTTACGTAAGCAATTGTCAATTAAGTTATATAAGTCAAAACGAGTTTGCTTACCTACCATCGTTGGTATATTTAAAAATGTCATATAACTACCGGTTACAGTTACCTCCAACAACTGAATCCATATTATCTGAATCTTTGAGATATTTGGATATTTCATATTGTAATGTATTTAGACCTAACCTATCAGGATTTCCAAATTTACGAAAGGCTATAATTAAAAATAATATGATAAGATTCTTAATTAGCAACGAGTTTGTAAATAACAGTAAATTAGAATATTTAGACTTATCGTATAACAATATAGGATCGCTTAAAGGTGATACTTTCCGAGGTTTAAGTATGCTTAGATATTTGGACTTATCTTGGAATGAGATTGCACATATCCCAGAAGAAACTTTTCTAGAGATGCCATCACTAGCGCAAGTCAAACTAGCTAGAAATTATCTAAATAAAGTTGGACACTTAAAATCCACGTCGTTATCGATACTCGATATGAGCTCTTGTGAAATAAGCGTCATTGGAAAAGATTCCTTCGAAGGTTTACCGTCGCTACTGGACATAAATTTATCACATAATCTTTTATCATATATTCCGGACAGCATATCATCGAATACATTAAAATATTTAAATTTGAATTTCAACAGGATTAGTTCTATTAACAACGTTACCTTCTTTATGCTACCAAGACTTGCTGGACTAAGTGTAATTGGGAATAGATTTACAAGTATATGGAGTAGAACCTTTTTTACTTCAAATCCTTACTTGGACAGACTAGATTTAAGTGATAATATGTGGAGATGTGATTGTTCCGATGATAATATGTATGACTTTTATGAATTTGTTACTTTAGAACCAAATAAAAAAGAAGAATCATATAATTTAATATGTAATAGTCCAATAAATTTAATAGGTCAAACATGGTTGGAAGCATGTTATTTTATATGGAATCCTGGCGAAAAAGTTCGTAGTGCTGATAGTTTGATATGGTTCATAATTATTATGATTGGTGGATTATCATTATGTCTCTTAATAGTCCATCTTATAAAGAAATCAATGAACCGTCGCCTAGCAGCAATTCAAGCAGAAAGAGAAAGACAAATTGAGGAAGCTAGAGACAGACTTAGGCAATTGCGGATACGAGCTGAACAGGAAGCTCTATGTAATACGCCTGATCCCAGAGATTTGATCGCACCACCGTCTTATGATGAAGCTCTATCCATGCCTAAGCTAAATACTTCTTGTCATTCATTAAATGAAACTGGTACAGGAAAAACTAAACGAAGAAGAGGTAGAAGGAAAACTAAGTCAAGTGGAGATTTATTAGAAGAAACAGAAATAAGTGGTGATGCACGTGTTTTTGATGATATACAAACAGATGAAACATCGAATGATAATAGCAAACAAAGACGACGTCGAAATCGTAGATACGGTAGCCATGATATAGCTGAACTTGATCAAAGTCCAGGAGCAAGACGGAGAAGAATGTCGGAATATGACACGTTGAATGATACAGTAACCGTAGAAGTGGAAGCTCAAGTAGAACAACCACTCAGTCCACGAAATCGACGGTATTCGGATGAAAATCAACCTAGAGAAAGCAACTTTTAAGTTTAATTTAATTAATAGTTAAGAATATTTAAGAATTAGATAATCGTGTTTGTGGTATTTTTATTACTTGTACATATAAATAAATAATTTAATTTAATTTTTATTCACTTTTTTTTCTATAATATAGCCAAGTTTTATATGTTAGCTATCAAAGGTAATGATAATTCTGGTTTAAACTTTATGCATAAATTTAATTTTTTTGAAGAATCGAATTTCAAAATCCATAAAAATTCAACCTATTTTTGTTTTTCGTACTTATTATATAATTAAAATATACTGTTTATAATAATTTTGAACGACTTGTATCACTTGACATTATTTTATGTCCGGATATGTCAATGATATGAATTATTGGATTGAATTATTGATCACAATTTGATTTCATAAATCATATTTTGTAACTACTCGTATTTCGTATAATATCTAGTAAGACATGGACACAATATTTTTAACAAATGAAATAAACAAACTTTTAACAGAGTATAATTTTAAAGATTTTTTACTCATTATATGTCGATATTTGTACTACCTAATTAAATAAAAATCAAATTATGTATCCTTATTAATAAATAAAGTCGTGAAAGTTGAATTGCGCAAATGTTTACCCAGCGAATTATTGCCAGCTAACGGACTACCGTTGTTCTTTTACGTTTAACTAATAACTTAATAGAAACTGAACGGTTGATATGATTTATTTTTTTATGAAAAAAAGTACTGCTACAAAATGAGCTTTTAAAAATATATACCTTAAGTAGGAGTACAAATAAATATATGGGATAATTGACACAATAATAGTAATCCGATTTGAATTTTTTTTTTTTTTTGTGTATTTTACAACATTTTCATATTTACAGTGCAAACCTTAAAAATTAATTATTATAATATATTACAGAACGAGTTGTAGAATAAATATAATAAATTACTTGACTTCAGGACCGGCATAAGACGAAAATGGCGAGTGTACAAGACTTATATTAAGAATTTTCATGGAAAACATTATCAAGTTTTAGTTAAGTCAGAAGTCCATACGAGAAAAAAAGCAACCAGGCTATACGTATTCCTAAACCAAAAAAAAAGTGGTCATCGCGACCCCCGTACCGATGTTTCCATCTTCAGGCTATACCTATACCTAAAAAAAAGTCAGTTATCATGACCCCCGTACCGATGTTTCCACCTCCAGGCCATACGAATTCCTAAAAAAAAAAATCATCACTAGTACATGAAAAATGCCCTTAGTTATCCTAGGCCCCTATTGCCCCATATATTATGCCCCTTTTTATGCTCCAATTGTATGAACCCCCTGTCCCCTGCCCCAAAAGCTCGAGTATGCGGCTGCATACTTCGCAAACCCCTTAGGCCGGCCCTGCTTGACTTGACAAGTATACTGGCATCATTTCCCCGTTGAATCGCAATTCCGATTCTCTGGGTAAAAAATGCACCAGCCCTCTTGTTACTAGTGGACTACTAGCTATGAGAAGTGGGGTGAATTGTTTTAGAAGCTTTTTTTGCACTGCACTCCAACTTCAAAGGTCCAAGTCGACTGCTAACTGCATTATTATTATTTTAATTAATTGGTTGTATCCAAGGAATTTACATCATAATTGGAACACTCACGTAATAAAATTATATATTCAAATATGCGCCTTGAAATAACTAGCATAAGGTTGACATTTGTTTCCAACATTTAAAGGGAAAAAATCGTTCCGAGCAGGACGACGACAAGTTGCTAGTATTAATAAAAAAATGTTGGTAATTTTTTTTCTGTTCATGTAATAATTTTCTGGAATATCTTCATACATATTGATTATTAAATTAGAATAAAATTTATAACATTTAACATTTTGTTTTAAAAATGTGTTTAAAATACCTTTTGTATTATTCATACTAGACTAAAATCTAAAAACACTACACCTAATAAATATTAATTCATTATTTTTTAACTTTTAAATCTAAGTAGACATATTGATTTAATATATATAATAATTTCGTTAGCTTGTATAAATATAATTTTTCTCTATTTCTTGAATCATGGTCATACTATGGAATGAAAAGAAAAATGAAGTTACTTCAGATTTGGCTCCGGCCTTTTCTTATACCGGAATGAAATTTACTAGACTAGGCTGTATGGAATATAGTCCTTTGCCTTTCCTTATTGGGGATACATTTTAAAACAACAAACGGGGTCATACTAGTAGAAAAGAGATGCAATCCCACTCATCGGAACGTTTTTTGAGTGCACATGCGTATTCCAGTTTGTATATAAATTCCTTGGTTGTATCTTGGTTGTTTTTTTTTTTTTGTAAAACACACTATTTTCCCAAAGAGAGACTTTTTTATCAAAAGAGCATGATTATGTACTAACTTTATTTTTAGTTATACGACATATAACAAGATAATTGTTGGCTGTGAGGTTGATATCTTTTTTTTTACTGTAGGATATACATTGAAATTAGTCTCATACAAATTTGAACAAATGGGATAGTTATTTGTTCACTCACAAAGTTGGTATTTTTTTATTATTATATAATGTACGTTTATAGAAGAGTATACTCAATAAACGTGAATTTAAGATATGCATTTAATATTTAAAAAAAAAAGGAAAAAAAAACTAAATGGTCAAGTAAATAATAGATTGTAGTCTCAAAAAATTCAAACATTTTAAGAAAATAAAATCACCAAAAAAGCTCGGAGGATAAAAATCCCATGAAAAGGTTTTTTTTTCATCTTTTTCCATTGTTAGCTGCATTAGGTTATAGTCACAAAACAAAAAGATAGCTCAAACTTTTGATTTAAGATAATGTTTTATATATTATATTCTTGGTCTAAAAACTTGACGAAACAATTTAACAATCGTATGATGATAAATAAATCACATTATTTTGTAGTAGTGTTAAAGTATTATTAAAGAGTTTAAGGGAGAAGAAGAAACACAAAAAAGTTCAAACAAGACTTTATATCGTTCGAAATAAAACACATGAATTATAAATCTCTTTACATGGATATATGTAGTTTATTGTTCTATATTTTCATTTATTATATTAAAAAATGTTCCGTTTTAAAAAATATATATATAAGTCGATAAATTAGGGAAAAATGAATTAAAAGTCAGCAAAAGCAAAAATGATACAGCAATTAAAACATCTCTTAATTACAATGTAAAATAATTTCAAATAAAACTAACTAAAAAAAAAAATATACAATGAAATAATTATTTTCCTGAATATATATTACCTTAACAGCATGGTTACTTAAAATAAATGGTATCACAATCTTAGATAACTAATAATTTAATAAATTTACTCATAAGGAACTTATGCATAGACCGAGAGTGTATCTCTCTAAAGGAGGATTTTACAAGATTATGGACAACAGCCATTTAAACATTCGTTGCTCTACGTTTCCTTTCGCATGTAGTATCGGAGCGGTATAGGTAAGTACACAACCATTGACAACTCAAGAATTGTACCCAAAGTAACCAAAGATCTAGTAAAGAATACAATACAAGATTGTACGATTTGTGTTACCATAAACAAATTGCTATGAAACGATTTGTGTAACCATTTTTAAACTATAATGAACATGGCAACATTTTTAAACGTATAAAAATATTTTTACTTTACGCACAATATGCTCTCATAAATATATTTATACCACTAAGAAATTACAATAAAGGCACTGTCGACTACAAACACACTTTGGCAGTACTTAATTCAGTCAAAACATTCAGACCCTCATAAACAAGAGTTCCCTCACTTATCCCCACAGAATAATCACAGATCTTGCCAATAGTGAAACGTTTGCTAATTGACACTGATATACACAAATTGTTCTTATTCTGTTCAATGGTTCTAATTTTCAAGTAGTTGATTTTGGTGCTTTTCCGTCTGTTGATGGCGTTATGATTATGTCTCCAGCATTTGATCTACTTCTGGTGACTAGCACTGGGGTTTTCGGCTTGGGAATTTCAGTCATTTTTATACGAACTCGTCCCATATCGGGTGAGTACACGGGTACATATTCACGCGATGGTGACAAATAGTCAGTATCGACTGTCGGATCTCCATTTATGAGCGGCTGAGACACATCAGAATCTCGATTACGATTTGGCATAGAGTTATCATCATCATTTATAGGAACAAATATATCTTCACTAGACAATGAGTTAGTATCCTTCCTAGAATTCACCCCCGGATCAGATTCAAAGGACGTTTCTTGTTGTGGTACTTGAGGATCATGAGCTAAATTATTGTCAATTGAACTGCTCTTGTTCTGGTTTGTATCACGAGGACTATCTGTTCTAAGGTTCTCGTTATCTTTGTGTTTTATGCCATTAGCAACATCACCATTTTCACCCTTTCTCTGATGTGTCTCATGCGTCGGTACAAGTTCGTATTTTCCATTTACTTTTCTTTCCACAGGATTTTCTATTGCGGCTGGTTTACCTAATAAGGACTTATTCATATCTACCATTTCTTTAGACGCTTTTTCTACATCTCTCTTTTGTTGTCTTAAAATTCGTCGGTCTCTTCGCTTTCTCATTTGACCTTTAGCTATCGCAAATCCAATTAAGCCGACTAATAAAACAATTATTAATGCAATACAAACATAAGTTCCAGTTTTGTGTGGAACTACATTCTCATCGTTAGCTGGTGCTTGGCCGAGAACCTCTGATGCTTGAGTTACTCGAATTTGTTCAGAAATGGTCGTATCTCTCGTGACTTCAGGCGTAACTGATTTCCCTGTCACTATTTCAGCATCTGTTTTACTATGCCAATTTGGACCACCTTTATATATCGTTGGTGGTTGTGGCATTGGAAATTCTATTTCAGTAGAATTATCATTATCTGTAAATATTCTTTCAACTGGATCAGGGCTCAATTCGGTAATTATAGGTGTAGTCTTTTCCACATTTGCCTCAGTTGATTCTTCATAGTCGGGTATGAAGTAACCAGATCCTTCACCCGATCCTTCTATAGGATCTTCAGTAGTATGAACATTGTTTGCAGGTAAAATTTCTTCATTTGCAAGTAAGTTGCCGAACATTTTGCGTTCTTGAATATGCTCTATTATATCACTTATCGTAGTACTTTCTGCTTCTCCCGATCCTTCAATTTCATTAATAGGAGATGGCGATGCAATATGACCAACTTTCATAAACTGTAAGCTATCATCATCTTCTACTACATTAGCATTATGTATAATTTTACCATCGTCAAGATCACTACTAGCTACTAAAGGCATAGATTTAAGGGCTGTAGTCTCTTCACCAACTCGGACAGCATCAAATGGCTGGTCGCCCATCATCATATCCATAAAATCCGGCTTAGAAACTTTACAAATATCTTTTGTCTTTAATTCAAGCCAAGAACGACCCTTCAAATGAACTGGCGTCTGACATAATACATTATCAATGTATACGTTTGCAGCTAACAAATGGTTGCGAGCAATAATGTTTGCACATGAACAGTCTAAAGGATTTCCACTTAATTCCAGATGTTCTAAGCTAGGTAAATGAGCCAAATCTGAGGGCACATCTTTTAAGAGATTACCCGTTAAATCCAATGAACTAACACTCGTGGGCAGCAGCGACAATGAGAGTTTTTGTATTCTGTTATGAGCCAAATTTAGGTGAACTAGTTTTTTTGCATTATGCAAAAATTTGTTAAGTTCAGTGAGACCATTAGTAGATAGATCAAGTGTAACAACCTCGGTCAACCGGTCCAGTTCATGGGTGATTTTTGTTATATTATTATGTGAGAGATCAAGAATGTTAATGTTATGATGTTTCTGTCGAAGAGAATATTTATAGAGCTCAGCGAGGTTACTACAAGTGACTCGGTGGAGGCCATCTCGCGTTGTGCTGCAAACACAACCGTCAGGACAGACAGCCGCCAATATTGGTACTAGAAGCAGGGATGCCGCAAGAAGATGGACACTATTAGGAAGCCACGCCATCTTGGTCATTGAGATGCCACCTGAAATGAAAAAATATATATATTAGCAGTGTGATTCATCAATTCTATTCAACTTAGTAGACTTATTTACTATTATATGATAGTATTTAAGCGTAAAGATAGTAAACTTCATATGTTATAAATCACATCTACAAACATTCTTCTGTGACAGGTTATAGAGATATGATAGCATGTCTATTCGTTATAAATTATTGTTTAAATTATATCGTAGTCAGATTTAAATTCGGTATTTTGTATCTTAATTAAAGTAATTTGTATAACACAGTGTATCCCTAAATATTGAATTTTAAAAAAATATTTAAAGATAAAAAAAAATGATCACATAACTATATTTATTAAAAAGTATTATGACATCGTACTTTTTTCACGTGAAATAACAGCTGGCATGAAATCACACGACACGTAGGAGTACAATTTGAAATAAGTATCTATTTGTAGCATAATAACATCCTCGGTGCACTTGGCCGACGCTCGACTAGAAATAGTTCAATGTTAGGAAGAGGATTGTTAACCGTTTGTGCAAATGTCGTCACATCGTCTTCACGGGGACATGCATATGGGCGACGAGAAAAAATATTGCGCAACGAAGTACACCAACGTTTTTGCAATAAGACTAAGTCAGTGAGCATTCTTGTACTCGAAGCTGTATTACACAAGTTAAAACTCAATAAAGTTAACAAGATGTGTCATTTTAAATGTAGCAAATGAGATATTAAGTTATTAATTTTGCAAAATCTTACGGTATGCTTTCTAAATATGTACACAGATACAATGAATATCAAAATAATTATATTAAAACTTTTTTTTTAACTATGCGTAGGTACTTGTGTACAAAGCGACAAGTAACCATAACTCTAAAATTGTTGAAGTAGATACACAAAATTGTCTACCTTCTCATACCTTCGTCTGTAAAAAAAAGTCTGTAAAAGCCCTGAAACTCAAAATTAAATAAATATTTTAGATCTATTAAACATAACGTATAAAATGGTTTCTTATATTTTGGTAACAAGTTTTCAATGTGTCAAATATTATTTTCCTGTGATGTCATTTTGGACTTTAAATCCCTAGTTTTAAATCAGTATTCAGTCAATGGCTCCATAATAATTCATTTAATTTCATTTATTAATTTATTTTCATTTTCATTATTTGTTATTCATTTATTTAATTTCATTCATGACGTTTTGTGGAGTAAAAAAAAAAACAAAAGAACAGGATAATATTAATTATTTAAATAATTCCGTTACAATATATCTACAAACTGGAAGATTAAGTAATTTGATAGGAATTCGTATTAAAGCAATTAAACATACCTACGCAAATCAAGCTGACTTCATTGTTTGAATCTTAACAACGATTTAGGTTGTAATTAGTGTAAATGTGTTACCGTTTTCTTTTTCTATTTAATTCTATTTCAATTTTCTTTACCGACTCGTAGGATACGGATTGATTAATATATACGTTAATTTTATTATATAAAAAGTGCGCCTTGTGAAAAGAAAAAAAATCTTTATAATTTTCACACATTATTATAATCATCGAATGTAAATAAATTGTAAAAATGTCATATAACGTCAACTGTTACAGCATTTTCTAGACACAATTGTTTATATTATTATAGTAAGAACAAGATCAGAAATGGATGATTTCGAAATTTTCTTAAACACTACTCGTAAATGTTATCTGGAAAACGGATATGTTTATAGTTAAACGCGTGTTATAAACAGATTGGTCAATGAAGATATTTACGTCATTCTTATGTGTAGTGAATCTACTAACGGTTTAATACCGTAGTATTAGGTACAGTAAGCTGTTATCAAACAGGATGACGATTAGGAAATCTAATCATCGTGGATTAAGAAAAAAATTTTTTGTTATATTTTACTTGAACAAAGTATGTTTACTTAAATACTATAAAATCATTCCAAATTCTTGGTGGTTTAATAATAATATAATTTGGTTTAATGGATTGATGTTTATACTAAACCCATTTTATCATTTGCGATGAAGTAAAGATAATCGATGTTTGAAAAACATCGATGTTTTTCAGCTTAACATCGATGGTTATGAAACATCGATGAATATCGATCATCCCTACGATGAAGCTTGTATAAAGAACGTCCAGTTTAACACATAGGCTGCCATTTCCCCAAATATCCTTAGAGAACTTCCTGTCACCTCTCGTAATATAAGTATACGGTTTTAAGATGTATGTATATTATATAGTTCAGTAATATGTAAAAATAAACTTAAACTCTACTTTCAAACAAAGGTCTTTTAAGGCTCGTTGTTTTAAGTGTTTATATATAATATTCAATCTTTGAACACAGTATGATCTTGAAGAAAAATAAACAAGGTTATAATATATTCTACATAAACGTTTAAGGCATCTTGAGTTCGTAAAAAAAAAATGATATTGGCATTACAATAAGTAAAAATAACATAAAAACGATCGAATCGCTTAAAAGTTAAAGATATCTTAATATAAATACATTAGTTAAAATGTCGATTTAGATAAATGATCGTGTAAAATTGATATTAATAATAATGTGATGCAAATTATGAGAGCAATTTATACATCCATATCGCAGGCAAACTCATCAAGTGGTCTGTATTAGACTCTTCCGCGTGTGGATTATCAAATAGACTATTTTCGACCTTGGAATTACTTTGTGTCGGAAAACGTAGGTACATTATGTAACTTATCCGGTTATTACTTATAGATGTTAAATGATTCTAACATGACAACCTTGTTATCTAACTGTGTAATATAAATATTTACAATTCAAAACTTAAAATATTTATTTACAAACACTTTTGGTATAAATCATGTCAGCGTGGAATGGGCACCATAGAATATATAATATACTAGAATATATAGAATACTAGTTACTACTATAACACTAAGCATTTCCCCGTTGAATCGCAATTCCGATAATTTGGGCAAAAAATGCACCAGCCCTCCTGTCACCAGTGGAGGCTATATAAATTATAATAATGTAGTACAAAAAGTACCTACTAAGTATTTTCGATGATTATGGACTTATTTAGTATATTGTAAAGTAAATGCCATCAAAAACATAACTTGTAAAAAATCCAAGTCTCGCAACTCAGTTCTTCTACTCTACCGTAAAAAGTTGTGAGATCTATGTATTACCAAGTCGGCTAATTTATTCAATCCCTACTTAAGGGTCCTTCTGTCTTAAGCTATTACGTAATTAGCTAACCTAACAACATATTATAGTGACCATATCAATATTAAATTTTTTTAATGTTTTAAATAGATAGATTGACTTGGCAATCGCATGAAAACATAATGTATCTTACAAGTAATGCATACGAGTATTGTATTAAATTAGATTGTTTAGTGCGAATTTATCTCTCTTGTCAAGTATCTTAAGTTGTCAACTTGACATCACAATATGTATGACATGACGATCAAATAAAAGATTTTTTATTTTTAAATTTTACTAATCGTATTTATATCTGTTAATCGTATTCCTGTAAGAAACAAAAAACTCTTGCGTACCAGTACTATCTATACCAGTAATAGCTGAAACTCAAGAAGTAGTACCGGAAAAGAAAAAGAGGAAGATTATATACAAAAATAAAAAAAGATCATAAGACAGAGCGTAGGTTTTAAGAAAATGCATTGTTGGTATTTAAGAAGTAGAAGACACTGGAAAGGAAAACAAGTAGGAATATCTACAAAAAGAAATGAGATGCCATCAAAAACATATTCCTGACAATATTGTTTTAGCCGGAAACAATATTGTCAGGTTTCTGTCGATTTTTTACACCTAATTCTCCACGAAAATAAACTTTAAAAAATATTTAAAAAAGTGTATGTGTACTTATATACGCACGTAAGAAGTTATACTTACAATAAATTGATGCTCCGAGTTAACAGTTAGTGCGCACCATGTATAATAAGACCCTGATAACCCATTAAAAATAAAGTAATCGTCAAGACGAAGCAAACGAGCTGAAGCTCGATAGGGTTGCGTCGTTTCATTACAGAGTTCCTATGACCACATTCCAGCTCCATCATCAGATCCTAGTTACCATAGAAAGACAAACTACTCGTCAAGGCGATTCAAACGAGCCCGATTTCGATGAAGTTGTTTCATTTCATTGCGAAGTTCTTATGGCCATCTTGCAGCTCCATCATCAGATCAGACCCTGGTAACCATCTAAAAATAAATTTCTCGTCAAGACGATTCAAACGAGCCCGAACTCGATGTGGTTGTGTCGTTTCATTACAAAGTCCCTATGACCACATTCCAGCTCCATCACCAGACCCTGGTTAACATTGAAAGATAAACTCTTCGTCAAGACGATTCAAAAGAGCCTGAATTCGATGTGGTTGTGTCGTTTCATTGCGAAGTTCCTATGACCACCTTCCAGCTCCATCATCAGACCCAGGTTACCATCTTGCATTGAAGTACTCGTCAAGACGAATTAAACGAGCCCATACTGGATGGGTTTATGTCATTTAATTAATGAGTTTCTATGGCCATCTTCCAGCTCCATCATCACACCCTGGTTACCATATAGCACCAAAGTACTCGTCAAGACGAATCAAACGAGCCTATATTCGATGTGATTATGTCGTTTAGTTACTGAGTTCCTATGGCCATCTTCCAGCTCCATCATCGGACCCTGGTTTCCATTGAAAGGCAAACTACTCTTCAAGACGATTCAAACGAGCCCAGACTCGGTGAGGTTTTGTCGTTTCATTCCGAAGTATCTATGGCCACCTTCCAGCTCCATCATCAGACCCTGGTTATCATTAAAAGACAAATTGCTCGTCAAGACGATTCAAACGAACCTGAACTCGATGAGGTTGTGTCGTTTCATTGCGAAGTTCCTATGGCCACCTTCCAGCTCCATCATCCGATCAGACCCCGGTAACCATTTAAAAATAAAGTAGTCGTCAAGACGAATCAAACGAGCCGAAACTCGTTGAGGTTGCGTTGTTTTATTACAAAGTTCCTATGACCACCTCCATCATCAGACCTTGGTTACCATTGAAAGACAAACTACTCTTCAAGAAGATTCAGACGAGCCCACTCGATGATTTTGTGTCGTTGCATTGCGAAGTTCTTATGGCCACCTTTTAGCTCCTCCATCAGATTAGCACCATGTCATCATAATATTGCATTATCACACGGTTATTATTATTATTATTTTGAATAAAATTTAATTTGCAAGATTTGATGACAAACATCGGGACAGGTGAAACTAAATAAAATCTTGTTGAGCTGACACATCAGCGCAATGAAGTAAGTTAGTGTAATTGCGCGGCGCCTACTAGTTAACTTCATGTTGTCGGTTTTATTATTTTTGTCACAGTGTGCGCGCGTATCGTAAAAATTAGTCTCATCAAGAAGTATATCTTCAAAATACAAAAGTTATTTTGAGTAGGTAGTACTTATTATTAGTACTTATTATTTCTTTTTTTTTTCAATTTTGTCTACTTTAATTCTTTTCGAGATTTTGGTACAATTTCATAAGACATGTTCCATTCTTGCTTTTTCATTCCGTTGACCATTTTAAAAGTTATTTACTTTTATTTACATTGATTCATCCACTGCATATGTAACTTTGTAATCCTATATATTTATATGAGATTACAAAGTTATTTATGCAGTTGGTGTATCTAGAAAACTGGACCGAAATTGCACAATATTTGAATTTTTCCTTGGTTTATATACTAAACACTAATGGTATTCTAAATTTGAAGCTTCTATGTCTGCTAGAAGTGCCTTAGAGTTTTGATGATCGGTCAGTCAGTGAGTGACAAAATCGTTAACTTTGACTAATTATAATTCTTAAACTACTGGTTCAAATTGAATGAAATTTGAAATATACCGTGTTTATACAATGCCTGCTTGGGTATTGAAAATTCAGACTTCTAGTTTTATCCGCAACGAAGTTATAGGGGGTCGAAAATGGCCTGAGTTGCTTCGAGAAAAGGATAGTACGACCGTGCCACTTTTTTTTTTTTGCTCGACTTGGCGGAGGCACTGCCGTGCCTCCAGATGTTAAAAACGTGTATATTTTTAAGGGACATAAAATATTGTTTGGGTATATATACGGTAAATAGTGGTAGTCTTACCTACTCCCGATGCCCCCAAATTAAATTAATTTTATAGATGAACAACGCATCACGTTTTGATTTTTTTTTCTAGAATTAAAACTTGCTATTGTAGATAACTGTTTTTATTTTCATTTAAAATTAAATATAGGCGAAAAACAAAACTAAATTTTCCGTAAAAATATATTTCATATACATTAAATTTTTCCTTATCCGAATTCAGTGTAAGTTGTTAATATAGCCACTAAAGGCTGTACTGTTTTTGAAATTTTATGAGTCACTAAGGTCGATAAGCGGATGTGTAAAGTTTTACCGGATGACCGTGGGGGCTGAAATGACTATTCCATATTTGTTAAACATTAAAATAAAGGTAAGAAGTCCCTTGAAACTTATTTTATTCGTTTATATGTTAAAAAGTCAGCAATAAGTAATGTCAATTTATTGTGATTTATTGTTTACTGTTCTTTAATGAACATAATTAGTATAAATTGACGACAATGTGGCGAAATGGTCACAACAACTGGCTGATACCCTAACGGTTCGACCCCGCACATGACAAATATTTGTATAGGCCATACAGTTATTTGTTGTGTCTGTGGTCTGGACGTGTGTGCTTGTGTTGTGTTTTTTTGGACTCCCGACACAGGTGTCACACCATACAGGGAGTCGTTGAGTGTGAAACATTTATTTATTTACAAATGTACTATTCTCTTATATTTACACGAATTTTAATCATTTAATTAAAAGTTTACTGATTTTATCGCGTTTATTTAAAAAAAAAACTTTACAGTTTTACGATTTTTTTTATAAAATGATTTCCCAACGTTTCGGACCCTTTACAGCGTCCATGGTCTCGGGGGAGGGAGGTGGTGGGAGTCCGAATAAACAAAACCGAAACCGAAACGTCGGGAAATAATTTTATAAAAAATTGTTAAAGTGTAAAGTTTTTTTAAAATAAATGCGATAAAATCCGTTTGACTTTTAATTAATTATTTACAAATGATTAATTTTGAGACTAAAGTGTTATGCGTAATTGATGCGTTGTGCTCGCAACCTAGAAAGTATAATGTTCTTGAATCCCTAGAAATATTTAAAACTCTAGATGCTCCGAATTTCACTAAAAACGATTATGACGTGTTGTATAAATCAAGCCACAAATGGAAACAGACGAATATTTCTAGAATATATCCAAATATATATATATATATATATATATATACCTTATAAAAATTATAAAATTATTATATATGCGAAGTTACAGTCCCGTTAGTTTTTATGTGATCGCGATAAGATAGATAAAACCTAAAAAGTTAATGCTAAACTATTTAAATGTCCATTTTGCGGGGTCATTATACGCGCATTTGCTTTTGAAGTCAGGTTCTGTTTCCGCTTATAATGAATTTCGTAAAAAACAAGTATTTTGTCATGGTCTGGAAAGGTATTGAACAAACATTCTAGACTGAATATTATTTATATTTTATCTAAGTTTTGTTTCTGAAAAGCTGATCTAGTGAGAACCCTTTGATTTTGTGTTAAGGTAGGTATGTTTTTGCGATTTCACCATACAATTTATTGTATTGTAAATATAAATTCGTATATTAATTTTTCGGTAAGGTGTCGTAACCTAACATAACCGTGTACTTACTAATAATAAAATATATAAAAGTACACACGTCAAATATTTTGAGTCTTAAAATCATAACAAATAACTTCCGATACATAGATCAAACTGTAGAAAACTCGAAAACTACAATAAATAGTCCTCATTAAATATATAAAATATAACCTTACACCTAGAGATTCTGTACCTACAGTAATCGAGTTTCCTAACAACTTCACACGAGCCGAGTAAAGTTAACCGTTAGCCATATAAATGTTGAGGATTTTATCAATTAATAATAATAATGAATTTCCTTTTGCTAGATATTTCAAACGTAAATCAATATTTTATTTGTTGCTTTCTCATTCAGTGTAAATATTTTACTGCTAATACAACACACCGTTCTGGTGTGACGACCGTTCTGGTGTAGTGGTGCGAGTGGTTTCTTCAAAGCCGTGCCGGCGCGGGTTCGATTCCCGCTCGGGACAGATATTTTTATTTGCACAAATATTTGTTTCCGGTCTGGGTTTATGTCGTTGTGGGTCTCCTCACCGTGCCTCGGAGAGCACCTAAAGCCGTCGGTCCCAGTGGTTATCATAGACACCTGATAACGATCGTTACCCATGGTAGGGAATTTATCCGCCAACCCGTAGAGGAGTAGCGTGGTGGACTAAGCTCCAACCCTTCTTCTATATTAATGGGGAAGGGGCCTTCGCTCAGCAGTTGGTTGGATGTGAATAAATGGAATAAATTCATGTACCTATTCTAAAAACTAAATAATTAAAATAACGTTTAATTAATATAACGACTTCAGTTGTCCTATAATTTTTAAAACAAAGCGTAATTAGATTTTCTCGCACAAGTTTTTTTTTTTACTACTCACTTAAATATTCATGCCTTTTGCTAATCGCACTTATCAAAGTCAAAGTCAAAATATTTTATTCAGCATAAAATTATTACAATTATTTACTGAACGTCATGAGTCTATATGAATCAAGGTCTAAATTTTATAAAAGTATTATTCAATCAGATTACTTTTAACGTAGTTGTAATTGCAATGGAACCAGTCCCGAGACCCACCAGTAAAGGTTGTGAGCCCAGACACGCTGACGACTTAGTGTTATCTTGCGAGAGAAACCCGTCGTATGATCAATTCAAAAATATCTTATTTGAAATTATATATGGAAAAACACCTGTTCTTATATCACATCGGATTTACCTTTGCGTCACAATCTGGTAATATAGGACTAAAATCAAGGCTCCAGTGATATCATCTGACCTTTTCTTAAATAAGGAATTACGAAATATTTGCTTTTAGGTACTTTCAAATTAACACCAGTAAAAATATTATATACAAATAATGACAATAAGAGTGGAAAATTAAAACATAATTTAAATATGTATGTATGGTGAATCCCTAGTATAAGGATAATAAAATAAATGTAAAGGACTTTAGAACATAAGGCCATATTTTTTTCTAAACAGAAAAAAAAAACTAACACCTATCCTGTAATGTCAATATAATTTATTTTCCGTCAAAACGGTTACAATAATAAATTATATAGTTTCAATAAAAAATTTCTCGTAAAGTGAAATCTGTTAAAACGCTCTATTTGATGTTTCCATTTGCAATGTAACTGGATCCTGGAATGTTCTATGCACAAATTCACTCAACTGCAAACTTGGGAACTAGATATCGAGTTCCTTTTATACACTCACACATCGAAAACGAAATTGAACCCAATCCACACACACAATCCTAAATTAGGTCCAGCTCGACTTCGTACCCATAAACTGGTTGTTAATCGTCGTTTCTCGATTTGGCACCAACAATGGAACTCATTCTGCTTCAGTTTAATTTTAAGATTGTTAAACATCAAACGAGAAAAAAAGACATCAGAATATAGAATAGGAGTATTCAGAAATTATATTTCCCTTAAGTTTTTTTTTAAATTATAATTTAAAATTATAAAAAAAAATAGCCTCTAAGCTGTTCCAGGTCGATATTTACTGACTTGAATAAATATAATCAATCTAGTTGAGGGTAAAACAACAACAAGGCAATAACATATTAACTCTCTTATCAATGCTGACGACAGGAACCTTAACCTACTCCCAAATTGGCTGTAAGTAATAACCATTAAGACCGATATGTCGAGAACATAAATAAATCCTCTCAGATCACTAACTGTCAATCTTCAGAAGACAGAATTTCTGTGCTTGTATGTGAAAACCTTGACAGTGACAGAAAGACAGACGTTTCAAGACCAGCTAATACTTTATCTCGTATCAACATACGAGACATACAAAAACAATAATAAATTGCAATTAATATACGTCAACAGATATGTTATTTCCATATTTATAATTCTAATACTGCAAATAACTGATGAAAATATTTCTAAATGTTGTTTTAATTAAATTAAAATAACTAAGTTTCGGAAACATAATTTATTGTTATGTCCATATTTAATATAAAAAACAATTAAATTAAACAATAATCGATTTTTATTTTAGAAGCTACATGGGACACACATTTCACCACTTTGGAAGTGTCTCTCGCGTTTTTTTCTATTTTTGTGTAAAAATCTTAATGCGGTTCACAGAATACATCTCCTTACTAAGTTTCAACAGTATAGTTGTTATAGTTTCGGAAAAAGTGGCTGTGACATACGGACGGACAGACAGACAGACATGACGAATCCATAAGGGTTCCGTTTTTTGCCATTTGGCTACGGAACCCTAAAAAGTAAGCTTCCAAAGTACCAAGAAATGGAATCAAAATTTATATATAACATAAACAAAATCGCACCATATGATTTACTATCAAGAGAAATTTATTTATCATTTGCACTTGAACTTCAATATTATTGAGATATTCGCATTATTACGTACTGCGTGGGCATGATGGACTATAAATCCTGAACTAAAGCGTCGCGTCGTTTCGTTTCTACTTCCTAGATTATTTAGAAATATTAAAACCAATTTATTTTAAACTGAAAATTTTACGATAATATTTTGGATACCATTATATACCAGGTCAACATAATGAACTTTTAAACTTTCATAAAAAAATACAAAGCAGTGTTGTGAAATATTTGTAACATTTTAATAATACTTCTTTGCACTAACGACATTCACTCATATAAAAACGTCAACTCAGTTTACTAAATTAACTGATTCATGGAAATTCGATTGCAATACGAGAATTTAATTTCGTTGTAGCTATAAAATGCAAGCCCTCATTCACAAGTTAATATTGGTCGTTTTATGCGCGAGCGCATCATGTCGTAAAACTAAATCTTAAAATGATCAAAATGAAAAGTCTAGACGGGATGATTCAAAGAAAAACTTTTTCGATTATTATTGAGAAATACTTATTAGTATTCAGTCTCAAATTTCAACATGATATTAGTAATAGGGTAATTTAATTATTCTATTATCTATGATTAATATATTATTTAATTATTTATTCAATTATCTTGATACTTTTTATTCAATTCGCATCATTACAACTTTCGTCTAGCCAAGAACCTATTGTAATATGTTCACAAGGAATTATTTTATACACTATGCTTGTACTATTATTTATTTTGTGACTATGATTATATATATTATATATCGGTCTGTCATTACAAACATAATTTAAAGTTTTAAACGTTATCGCTTACTCTACTATACTATGACTATTATTTTGTAAATGTCAGTCATGAAACTACATATAATGGTTATAGAATCATCTCCATTTCGTAAGCTGTATATTATAAATTATCTACAACTCTTATGACCCAAATAGGTGACTTTTCACCATTCAATAGATCATTTTACTAAAAATAAAAGTTGTTTTTAATTTTTTTTTCTTTATATTCAATAAATATAGTCAATTTTCTAGTAACGCATTCTTTTTTTTTCGTATCGTAGAAGATATTACTTAATTGTAATTATCAAATTACAGCGGTGTATAGGTCAGGTAATTACTATATACGTACAAACAAACGAACAAACAAACGTCTTAACACTCAACGGCCCCCAGTAGGATGTGAATCCTGTGTCGGGGGTTCGGAAACACACACAATACACAAGCACAAACGCCCAGACCACGACAAACATCTGTATGGCCTATACAAATATTTGTCATGAGCTGGGATCGAACCCACGACCGCTAGCGCATCAGCCAGTCGCTGTGACCACTGCGCCAAGGCGTCGTCAGAAAATAATATATCAGAAAATAACAAAAATACCTCTTGAACGTGATGTACTCGTAAATAGAATAATAGTATTTATTATGTTAGTTTAACGTCAAATTTGCTTTATTAAAATTACGTAATTACATTGACACAAGCTTGTTGAACCTAAGAACAAGTAACGTATTGCAACAAGAATGGAAAATATTGACGTACAAAGATTAACAAATTTATTTTTGTACGACAATTCGTGCCTGAGTCGACGAGATTTAGGTTTTTAACAATGAACCTACTATTGTATTTTAATATTTATGCAAATTCTCATTTGCCATCTTTTCGAGAAAAAAATATCACATCATTGATCACACAGACAATCACTTCCCGTAAGTAACAAAGATAGTACGCCTGTAATTACAAACATTTTTCTTGAAACAATCGGTTAGCAGAAACAATGAAAGCAGTTTCAATAAATATGACTTTTCAATGAATTTGAAAAGATACAATACAATACAAGCACTCTTTATTGCAAACCAAATTTTTTTACAAGTACAGTGTAAAATGTTTACAAGAGAAATGTACAAGAGTCGGCCTTATTGCTAAAGTAGTAATCTCTTTCAGGCAACCTTAGGTTAGTCTCCGTTATAAAATATAGACTAGCTATAAAAAGTTTTTTTTTATTATTATACAAATTAATAGTAAATTTGAAAATTAAAAAAAAAACATAGTTCTGGATACTATTTTATCTGACCTGTATATATTAGAGATTTATCTTCAGAATACAAGTCCAATTTGAAATTTAATATAAAGTAACAGTATACGGAAACAATACATCAACTATCAAAGTCATTTTTTGTATTTAAATGATTGTGTTTTCAAAGTATAAAAAGTCAATTGCATCTAATTCACGGTCTCTACCAAGGTGACGACATTATTGTCTCGCTGGAATGTTTCCAAGTACAATATTTTTCAAATCTAGACGGCATTACAGAGTTATTCATACTTTCACATAAGCATATCCGTCATTGCACTGTTATAGATATTTTTAGTAACAACTGGAGTATTTTCGTGTCCGTAATTGTAGCGCAACAAGCTTTCGGAACGGAAATGTCATATTGCACATGATTTTAATTTTTAATGTTTTAACGTATGTGGATTTGTTTTTTAAATTGTTATTATACGAGAACGAATAATATTCTGCTTAAATATATCACAGAAACAAACAAAGATTATAAGATAATTACAGTGTATCTTTGAAAAAAGAATTCAGAACAGTTTTTATTTTATTTTTATAATTACAATTGCGATCTGAAAAAAACAAGTTACGTAATAAATTTTTCAACATTAAGTCTAACGTTGTGCAGTATAAAAACCTGTAATGTGAATGAATAAATACATAATATGTATGTAACATAATATATCAATCCACGACGGTCACAAACAAACCACTTACATTATTATAGGCTAGCTTATTTGTAATAGCAGTTTGCGCAATGACGTCTATTTACGTCATAGATTTTTTTTTCTTTTTTTGCGACAGTATTTTTTACCTGTAATATTAAAAACAAAAAAAATTGTTTTCTTACAACTTTAATATGCTATGATTAAGAAAATCATGCGATATTACCCTGTCGGCGGACAATTAACGACGCGATTACATGGTCATGGTGACTACATGATTTTACAGACAGGTTCATTCTCGAGTCAATGGCGACCTATATTCCACATAGTAAATATTTATTAACTTTTATGAGATTTATCTGTACACTAGCTGCTGCCCGCGACGTCGTCTGCGTGAACGCTATACAGCACCAAAAGTACCTACTATTATACCTTTTAAAATAACATTCATTTACCCGTTTCTTCTTTACATTTCATATCTACAGAAAGTACAGTAACAGAGGGAGACTGTCTTTTGTAAAATTGACTTTCAAAAAGTGCTTATTTTAAGCCTGCTTTGAATAAATGACTTTATGGTGATTCTGCTGAATTAAGTCATAAGTTGTGACTGAAACGGATGGAGAAAATAATAAATAAGGAATACAGAATATGGTAAAAATACATATTTATAGGACTTCTCGATAAACAACATTAGTAGTTTGGCTCTCCGCAGCCAAAATGTAAAGAGAGTCAGGACTGGTGACGCGGGATCAAGCGACGTACAGCTGCCCGTGTGAAGCAGCTCGTCCTGAGGTCGACACCAGCTACCCTCAGTGTCTGCCCCTGCGACTTATTGATGGTCATCGCGAAGCAAACACTCACGGGGAACTGTACGCGCTTGAACTGGAACGGGAAGTTATGAGGTATGAGCGGAATGCGTATAAATACTGCTTCGCCGACGCCACAACCCGTAAGAATTTCCGCCTCAATGGTGTGTCTGTGGAGCGCGATGACTTTAAGGCGGAAGCATAAGCATTTCTTATTTTTATGATATATATGGCATGCTTAATTTTCCTCTTTCTTCGTTATTTAACTCAAATTGTTTACAGCAATAGCGTGCCGTTTTCGAGTTTAAATTTTGTTATACATCTATGCAGTTCTTTTTGAGTTCTGTTTGTTATTACATACAGAAAAACTCGATGAATTTTATAAGACATAGATGAAGCAGCTTAAAACTTATATAAACACATTTTTTTAAAATTCTCTTGCTCATCTCTGAAACGAATCAACGATACAATTTTTATTAAAATGCACAACTCCATCTATGACTTTTATGAACAACTATTAACCTCGCCAACATGATCAAATTTAAATTATTTATATCCAAAAAGGGTTTACACATGTAATTCGACTTGATGTTTTTAAAATCTCATAGATGGCGCTGCTCTAAAATTGTCTTGATACTACTTATATTCATTTCTTATATTACATTTATTCTTACATTCATTATGTTTATCAGCCTAAGTTACTTATATTTCGTGATTTTTTTAGTGTGAAGATAGCTTATAGCATGGTTATCATAATAACAACATTCAAATATGCGTCGCTAGATTACACGCTGTTACAGAATGCGTTGAAGAAATAAAGGTTCACTGCTCGTTCCCCGTAGGTGATAGCGTGATAATTTGTAGCCTATGTTATGACCCGACTTCTTAATAATATTCGTACCAAATTTGAAGTAAATCCATGCAGTACTTTTTGAGTTTATCCCGGACATACATACAGACAAACAGACAAACAGACAAACAGACAAACAGACAAACAGACAAAAATTCTAAAAACTATATTTTTGGCTTCGGTATCGATTGTAGATCACACCCCAAGTATTCTTTTAAAAAAATATTCAATGTACAGTTTTGACTTTTCTACCATTTTATTATATGTATAGATTATTCATGGAAAGGTCAAATTATAATTTATAATATTAAGGTATTCAAGTTCGCGTAATGTTGAACCGTTTTAGTTTATTTATTTAACCTTAACCGTGATATGCGACTATACGTCAATTACACACAATGTACTACCCTGAAGCCGAACAAACACACGAGCATCCATTTAATCTAATATCATTCAATCTAATAAGTTAAAAATAAACCTGATTTTCCTTCTGTGACGCATTGTTTCGCCTAATCGTTATAAAACAATTCGGTTCGAAAATTCGAATTATAAAACAAAACAGCGGCTAATAATAAAATGGGTTATATCGATACAAAGTCACAGTAACACACAATTGATTCAAGAAAATAGTTTTTGTTTGAATATTTGCCAAAACCTAAACAGGTGGAGAGACACAGCGACGCCTGCTAATTGAAGACGGTTCTAATAGTTAGTATAATAGTTCTCTACTTCTATTTTTTTTCTCTAATTCTATGACTTATATAAATATTTGTACGAAATATATATTCAAGCATTTCCAGATATAATTTACTTCAAGAACTAGTCTCTCGTGTAATATAAAGTAGGAGAAAATCAATATATTGGATTAATGTAATTAGATTAGAAGTATAAAGGACATGTCTATGACATGATGTTGCCAAAGCGTATAGAAAACAGCGTGCTGTATAAATTTGTTTCGTAACATATTGCCCTAATTGTTTCAATCCAATAAAACGAAATACCTACGATATTATTTGAAATCTAAGTCTTCTTTTGTATATGTATGTGACAATAATGTAGATACGTAAGTTATCGCGAGTCGAAATTTAAAGCCGACATAGCTCCCTCAAGTACGACATAGAACCGATTTAGAGTCCAGTGGTCCAAAATAGAACCGATTTAGCGCCCAATAGTCCGATTTTTCATCGAGAGGTCCGATTTAGGATCTTTAAGTCCAACAATATTAAAAATATAAACATTGTTTATTGATTCGAATAAAATATATATATAATATTAATTATAATAAAAAGGGTATAGATTGAAGAAATATTAATTATTTCACATTTTTTAATTCTCATTCTTTATTATTGACTAGCTGTGCCCCGCGGTTTCACCCGCGTTGATTTTGAGGAAAAACGTACTTAAATATTTTTAAGCAATTAAATTAGGTCCGACTTAGCGCCTATTATAGGCGCTAATTTTTATTCAATTTAGATCCGATTTAGGTGGTAAAAGTGGAAAAAACGGAAATTTATGCCATTTTTGGGTGCTAAGTCGGATCTAATTTTATATGGGTTAGGACCGATTTAGAGCCCAGAGGTCCGACATTAGTCCTACCGTAGGCGGCGCTAAATCGGCGCTAAATTTCGACTCGGGATGTTTTAAAAAATTGTTTTTGGTAGAGTATTATCAGTACGTTGTATTAAAAAAAAAATTTTGAGAATGTGACCAAATTTTAAATGTACAAATGACGCGTTAAAAGTACATTTAATACAACTCAAGCTAATAACTGCCAATAAAAATAACAAATAACATAACATAATACATATACATACATATGTGTGTGTGGGTGTGTGTGTGTGTAGCATAGCAGTTTTATGGGGAATTGATTTATGTTGTACACTTTGCTCTTATTTTATCTTTACTCAGGTAGAAGGTGAAGTACTGTGTTATCTCGAGATAGTTAATTGACTGTATGAACAGATCTTTATGATTTAATTAATGTTCAAAGTCGTTTGATATATCCGCTTATAAATCACGATAAAGCATATAAAGTCATTAAGTCTGTGAACAGATGGGGGAAAAATATATTTGAAATAACGAAGTATTATAGTACAACATCTTCACCTTAGCATTGGATTGCTTACAGGCTGATACAGTACAGTACACAGGGCCGGATTTAGGGTAGGGCAACCGGGGAAACTGCCCCAGGCCTCCACAAAAGGGGGGCCCCCACAATAGAGATTTCAGGTTTTTTTTAAAGAATATAGAGAGGCGATGATCTTTGATTGTACAAGAAAAGTTATCAGTATTGTCATTCAATAATTATTGGGGCCAAGGGGCCTCCACACCTTTGTTGCCCGAGGCCTCCAGACCTCTAAATCTGGCCTTGCCGGTACACTACAGTACGACATATGCATAAAATTTAAAGACAATGTCAAAAAAATAGTAAGCCTATTAGTATGTAATTTGCTTGCCAATCAACAAATCAATTATATTACGTTTCAGTAATTGTAGTAACGAATTTGTTTTGATCAGCTTTATTCATTCTGTAGTTTCAGACGAACCTAGAAGATATTTAGTTAAGAAATTGATATATTTTACTATTCTATCTTAACCCATTTCCTTGTGTAATTTTCATTTTATACTTTCTAATAAGCTAGATTATAATCTGAGAGCTGTTTAATTGTAATTTTATGAACGTATTTAAATTATTACTAATAGCGTTTTAGTAAGCCGGTTAAGTTTTAAATTGCAGTAAACATATTAATGTTTTGCTCATTCTATATAAACGAGCATTTACAAACCGTAAAATAATGTTTTAATTCTATTTTAAAACGTACGCATTTTGATTGAAAATGACAACCGTTCTGGTGCAGTAGTACGAGAGTTAACTTAACGCCGATTGCTGGTTCAATTCTTGCTCAGGGCAGATATTTTTATTTGTTTCTGGTCTGTAACATCAGTCGTTGGATGTCCACTGCTGAACATAGGCCTTCTCCATCATCTCTTGGGGAGTGTAAATCGCTATTTGCAAAGTGGGAGGTGGGGACCGTCAAATCGATCGCAGCGCGCGATAAGGCAGAAATATGAAATAACTCTGGACTGTCATATGTCGAATTGCTATATTTCCATAGAATTACGTGCTAACGTCATTAAGTATTTTTAAGTAAAAACATTAAAATTCAAGTAACGACACGTACATCATTTATCTGGAATTAAAATTAACATTAAAATAATAAAATTAATATAAGTTGACATATTAATATAAGTTGTTGTTTAATACAATTTCAATATGTAGATATGTAGGTTTAATGATATTTTGTAGGGAGTTTGTGTCACAGACGGTCTTATGATCACACCTCTTAATAAGTAGCTTTGTCCGTTGGTTCTAAACTCTTCAACGTCTCTCACCTGCTGTACTAATATTAATTTTATCCCTATTTGCACAGTGTGAGGTTGTAAAGTTATATCATGTTGTATCGATTCAAATCCCGTACGTATTTTATAACATGCATATTTTAGTTAAAGTAAGAAAATTACCTATTATAATATGTACAAACTTTATAGATGTTTTCATCTAATTTCGAAGAAAAACAATCCGAAAATCATTCTCAAACCATCCAGATGTTATAATTTGACAGATCTAAGTCCATAATAATTGTGCTCACTAGGTGCTCTTTTATCGCGCACACAGCGATATCAGGCGGGTTGGTGAGCGCAGTGTGTTATGGCAGGATATTGTGACACTGCTACCCACGGTGCTACCCATCACCATTGTTCGTACCACTATGGCCTTAGTCGCCTTTTACGACGCTTCGGCAAGAAAGAAGTCGGGACTATTCTTCTGTGCCGGTTACCGCACAGTAGGTAAACGCGTTAAAAAGTTTTTTTCATAGACACCTAATAGCAATCGTTACTCATGGTAGAAAATTTATCCGCCAAGCCGCAGTGGAACAGCGTGGTGAATTATGCTTCAACACTTTTCTTATATTATTAAATGTTATGTTTAATATTTATTAAATGAGATGAGGTATATTTTTAAATCTTATAAAATATAACAAAAAATCTATTATCATGAAACAAAGTTAAGTTGTTTTTTTCATAATAAAAAAAAAATATTATTATTTAATAATACAAATATCACATTACAATTTTGAACAAGGTTTTCGAATAAATTACACAAGTGCGTGGTGCATTAATAAACCGTACTGACAAGAATTTGAAGTTGGTTTTTTTATACACGGAATAATTATATTCGACGACTGAAGAAAAAAACATTGTGTAATCGTTGAATTTGTAAATATGCCAGCTGTAATCTAAAATGTGTTAAATATGTTTGTTTGTTTACTAATTCTAAATCATTAAGGCATAAAAGTTTTAAAATCGTATGTAAAAAATCGTTAACAAAATAACCAAATCGTCAGTACACGTGCGCTCGTTAAATTCTTTAACAAAACACGTTTATTTCTAAAGTGATTCTTATTTAACGCAAATAATCTTAATTAAAATGGTATGGTTATTTTTTTTTTTAAATTGAATCTTCAGTAACAATTACTTGTAGGAATACATGTAAGAGAAACTAGTACCTACTAGAGATTTTAATTAATAGAAGGAACATAAAGAAATTCAAAATATAGTTGATTTAACATTATTAAACCTTACCAAGATTAACATAGTCTTGATTTATTGTTCAATAAGGCGGCATAATACATAGTTTAATAGAGATTGCTTCCTATTAAAATACGCAGTAGATGTATGATATCCGGCCCTAAGATCGAGTCATTTATGGACAGAAACACTTTTTAATTTCAATTATATATATAGTTATTTATAATAATAGGTAAGTAAAAGTCGAACTCATACAGAAGAATTCCCTACCATTGCAATGTTAAAAAATACATTTTTATTAAGATCGAGCAAAAGCGTTGAAAAATAAATTTCTTTGAAGGAAACTAGATTTAATTTTTTTAATTTACAATATTTTTAGTATTTTTTGTTAGGCCATACTAGGTAATATACTCCGGTTCCAAAGGTATATAGCACTATGCGAGTTCTGTGCGAGTTAGATGGACGACCGGTTAATCGGGTTCCGTTGACCCGCTTTGGTAAGGAACCCTAAAAGATATATAAGTATTATATTTATGTATCATAAAACTTATCGATTATTTACTTGAACGAGTGGCCTCGACTGATAAAATTTATTAATAACCTTTATCTGTCAGTTGTCAGAAGCAGAGCATTTAACTGAACGCTAATTAAATCTGACTTAATACGAGTATCAGTTAACAGAGCTTGTTGTTTTAAGATATTTTTTATGGACAAATATTTTTTGCAAATCTAAACTATTGTCAAACCCCAATTTAATTTTTTAAATAATAATAATTCTCTTTTTTATTGTTCTATTGATATTCAGGAACTGATAGCTTTAAAAGGATTTTTTAAACATTATAAGTGGGTTATAAAACTATTTACAACTATACTTATTTAATATATTTTTTCATTAAAATATTTTTCGCTAGAACAAAGCCAAAAAGAACACACCTCTCTTACTTCATACATACACTGTATGTACATAAACAATATTTGTGTACATAAAAACATTCATAAATTAGGAAGTATAGCATTTTATTTAAAAAAAATAATCACCTAGATCGGATAAACTAGTATAAACATATACTTTACAAAATTATTCATCTTATATGAATTGAATCAGCCTGTAAGCGTCCCACTACTGGGCAAAGACCAAAAATATATAAGAAAGGCTTAAACTTAATCCACTACGCTGCTCCCATGCGGGTGGGCGGACAATTTCCCTCCCATGAGTGACAATCGCTATCAGGTCTCTATAATAACAACCTGGACCCAAGCACAGTAGGGAGACCCACAAGGACATACACCCAGGCCAGAAACAAATATCTGCCCCTAGCGGGAATCGAGCCCGCGACCGTTGTAGTTAATGCGACTATATGCACCACTACACTAGAACGGTTATGGTACCATCTTATACACATGCTTATATTTTTGTTTCCTACAATGTATTTTAAGCTATGTGTATCTGTATTTTTACCTTTGATTGACTAATTATTATTTTTAAACGACGTGTATATGTGATATATCTATCTATATTATTTATAATTCAAACGAGTTTTTACAAATAATGTGTTAGATTCATATATATATATATATATATATATATATATATATATATATATATATATATATATATATATGGGACGTTCTTTGTCAACCGGAACACCCCTATACCCAAAATTCCTTTTGACCTAAAAATATTTAAAAATATGGATAATTTAGAATTTTTATGTACTTTCCATTAGAGCGTGGCCTTTTTTGAAATTTCGTTTACAGACAGAACAGCACGTCCCCTAACCTTCAAAAAATACCACTTTACGAAATGATCAGGCTGTCATAAATCACAGGGGCTCAGAAAAATTCCAGGCAACGACTATTTTCATGTATTTTTTGCTGCTGAACACGAATCCGGTGGTATATTTTACCGATACCTCAAGCGTTCGCCCCTAACCTCAAAAAACACCCCCAAAATTGCAGTTTCGCGCATTTGAGAGCTTTGTCCTGTGATGGACGCGAGGAAAATTATTGACAGACAGTATTATTATTTATTAGTTATTATTAGGGGACGTGCTGCTCTGTCTGTAAACGAAATTTCAAAAAAGGCCACGCTCTAATGGAAAGTACATAAAAAATCCTAAATTATCTATATTTTTAAATATTTTTAGGTCAAAAGGAATTTTGGGTATAGAGGTGTTCCGGTTGACAAAGAACATCCCATATATATATATATATATATACATCTCCCATATATATATATATATATATACATATCCCATATATATATATATACATATCCTGTATCTCTATATATATATATATATATATATATATATATATATATATATATATATATATATATATGTATATAGATATAGATATAAGATATTTATTATATATTAATATATTATGATTTTTTTTTTATAAAACTTATTTATACACATATTTCTTATATTACTTTGTTTTTTTAAAGATTTTATCATCAAAATCAATTTATGTACTTGTAGCTTCGTATCGCTGCTTTACTCTCATAATTTTCTATGTCACGAGAACTTTAGTATAAAAGTACAATAAATAAATAAATATTAACCAACAATCACACCACGTTAACCTAGCCCCGTGGTAAGTTCGTAAGAACTTGTGTTACAGGTACTAGGAACGGAAATAAATTTAAGATATAAATACATATATACATAAATACACATCCATGACCCGGTGCAGACATCTATATTCGTCATACAGATTATCTGCACCTGGCGGGATTCGTAGCCGCGACCACTGCGTAAAGTGTCCAGTTGTCTGACCACTCGACCAGCCGGCCGTCAAACAATAGGTATATTATCCTGTATCTCTATCTTACATACCAAAATTCATAGCAATTGATTTTGTTGTTTTTGAAAAAGTAACAAAAGCGTGTAAGCATTAATTTATTTTGACACTAGCAATTAATATATTTGTATGATTTTGTACCGTTCAGTGTGCCGTTTTGGTTGTGCTATGGTTATTGCTGTAGCCTACCTCAATAAACAGTTAACAAACATATAGCACGTTCTAATATTAACGCGTTCGAACAAAAACATCTTATTGCTTATTGAATTAGTGTAGGTCATTTATATATTAGTGTAGTCATACCTTTCAGTTTCAATAGTAACTTAATAATATGCTTTAGGCGTTTAGACAGTAATAATTCCATCATTAACGTATAGTTTATGAATTATAAAATAATTTATTTATAATATTGAAACAAATTACCAAAGGTGATGATAGTTAATTTTGTTCAGAAAATCGAAATTAAAATTCTATAGCAAAAAGCTTAGAGTATTCTTGGCATTTCACGCGGACATGATTTTAATACAAATTAATTGTAAATAATAATTTTCTATTACAGTTTTTTATAATAATATGTATACTATTATAAATTATATTTCAATAAATAAAATAGCAGTGCCAATACAACTTGAATAGAATTATAAATATATTCGTTTTAATAGTCTCTTGTAACATGTAACTCGCGCTTGCTTCATGTAACAGAAAAAATAAAAAAAATTACATAAATTTCAACATTACAAAAGTACAATTTATTTTTCCCATTATTACCAAAATCATAAAAATTTGTTCTTTTGTATAAAACGGTAATAAAAACTCATTATAAACAAATGCAAATTACCAACATGGACCTGTTTTCCAAGTAGAGTCAATATGTATGTTAAAGATGGCTGGCTCTATTGGTTGTCTGATAAAAATTCACACATTAGTGTGAGTCTAACGAAAAACATTGATACTTTATACTTAAAAATCTTAAAATGACGTTTATTTTTTATTTTAACATATGGGTTTTATAATTAGTCAGTTTTTTTGGAAAAGTGATTTCAATAAGTAATGACGATTTCAATTGTTGCTTAACGTTATCTGTAGATAAGTTGTAATCTGAATGACGTCAAACCAATATTTCGAATATCCTGCTCTGCGAGGTTAAGCGAAGAGATATAGATTCGTGTTGAGGTAAATAAATAAAAATAAAAAAAACTAATCATAAAAAAGCCCAACAAATGTTATGATGATTGTACTCGTATTCTTTATCCAAAATTAAATGAATATCATTGCGGATATGCTTAAATAATATCACAAGTAACGTAGAAGATAATGAATGCGATATATAGTTCTGAATAATCTTATATATAAAAATAAGTCGGGTTTTCCTTCCTGACGCTATAATTCCAGAACGCACGAACCGATTTCCACGGTTTTGCATTCGTTGGAAAGGTCTCAGGCTCCGTGAGGTTTATAGCAAACGAAATTCAGGAAAAATTTCAACAGAAAAGCAGGAAAACAGGGAAAATATTTTTTTACGTACAGCGCCATCTCTGATACGTAGTATGTACTACAAACCAATATGGTTTTGCATGGTGGTGGAGCAGATGGCGCCAGTACGTGGTGTGAGTATCCCTCACGAAAATAAGTACGTTTTCCTTTTCAAATATAAAACAAAAAATATAATTTTTCTTCATCTTTTAATCCCCAAACGAAATGTTACAAAAAACGAAGCCATCTGGTGGCGAAACGGAGTTCGCCGGGTTTGCTAGTATTATATATAAATAGGTACTGCTTGCTTATGAATAATATTTCTACGAACGAGTCAACTGTCAAATATATTTTTGACGTCAAACTTTTAACAAATTCAAAACATCATTGCAATTTTAATTTAAAATTCTGATCTTTATTATTCTTGTCACTTTTTATTTTCTGCTTTTTTTCGTATTTGTTTTTAGTGGAAATTTGATTGGTTTTTATGATTATATTTATATTATCTTGTTTTTATTTATTATCTTTGTGAATTTTTTTTTGTGTCATTATACCATGTTTCCTGAAAAATGAAAATGAAAATTAAAAAAAAATTACAATAAGTAAATAAAAATGTATTATGTACCTACTACAAAATACTACATCGAAATTAGTATACGAAATTAAAAAATATTAATGTATCGAATATTTTATTTTAACTTGGCATTTTGATGTGGATCAGTGGTTATTTTTAGTTCTAAAAAAAAATAAAAATAAAACGGCATCAGTGCAACGTATCAGATAATAATTGGTCTTCGTTTGATGTGATGCAGTTTAATTAAAGTCAATTACTTTATCCCTCGAACTCTCCTCGAACTGTCAACGACATTCGATATTTCATTGAACCTAACTGTATGACATGCAGTGTCTAGAGTAAAAAAAAAAAGAAAAAAAAAGTTTTTCAAAAACCTTGTCAATATAGCAGTGACCTTAGTTTCTTATCGGTAAGGTTGTTACGAAGTCCATTAATTGTGTAATATACATAAAAAGATATAGAAATAATTTTTTTTCTCAACCAAAACTTCTTTCTGTTTACTACTTTGCAGTATATTTTTGGGTAAAAGTTCTCTTAAAAATGGTCAAGCGAGAGTTGGAGTACAGAGAGAGTAAGATACAGTTCTCTGATAGTCGGACGGACGAAGAAATAAATAGCAGTGGTCTTACAACGAAGTTCAGTTTCCACTCCTTTTAGTAATGAATGAAATGGTCTAAATACTTATATCATAATTATAACGGAAGAGTTCTTTTGTTTGATTGTACCGCAGGCTTATCGATGCAGTTTTAATTTTTTTTTTTATATTTTATTTAGTTTTTTTCGATTAAGCACCTGTATTTTAATTAATTAATTTAAAATTATGTGTACTTCGTAAGGTTATAAAACATTACACTACACGAGACAGTGGTGTTTCGGGTCGTGTTGTTGCATTATTTTTTGATAAGTACATCTTACAGGTTTTACCTTTGAGATTTTTTGTACAATAATTGTAGTAGCATATCAGTAGACAGAGTTATGTATTTAAACAATATAATTACAGTACTTAATACAGTATACATTACATACTTATCCTTAATAATACTAAAATAAGAATGTTATGTATTTAAGATATGTAAAACCACATTTTCTGAGTTGCCGATATACAATTGCATTGTTCAATCGGCCACAAATATTGATTCTTAGAAAAATTGTCACAAGGCATTGAACAAGCGATCTTTTGCATAAGTTTATACATTGTGTAACAATATTCTTCTAAATATTTTATTTTAACGTTGCCTTTATGTTTTAAATTTTCGGAAAATATTGGATTAGTAATCATACATAAATACGGGTAGAGCCACTCAAAATATCTACTTTATACATAAATGAGTATGGTTACCTTACCTATATTATAAATGTGAAATGTGAGTTTGTTTGTTACGCTTTCCTGCGAAAACTACTTAACCGATCATCATGAAACATTGTGCACATATTCTTGGAGGTATTAGAAGTAACATACTTTTGGTGGCGATAACCGACATTCACGCGTGCGAAGCCGCAGTCGGAAGCTAGTATTAAAGAAAGTAATAAATTAATGAGCATTTACTCAATTGAATTAACTGTTAATTATATTCAGTTGTATTTGAAACAAATGACTTAAGCCATTATAAATGTCTGAATCACAATATTTTATCGTTGTAAGTACAAGTTTATTTACACTCGTAACAATTTTATAAATATTTATTTTTTATTATTATTTACGTCAGAACAAAACGCACGAAGCGATTGGATGTTAATACCGTTCGTTCAGTAATCTATGAACTTTAGAATTGAACTGTGGACCTATTGATTCACTTGAAATATCATTCAACTAACGTACCCGTATTAGCATATCATTGGTAATTAATAAACTATTAAATCAATTGCACGTTTAATAAATATTATGAAAATATTTGTAAATATTGTGAATTTAGTACCGCTGACATGACATATGAATATATTGTAAATTTTTCCAATTTTTTCCACATTTACAATAGTATATTTTTGTACAATATCAATTCAAAAGTGCTTTTAAAGTAGGTATACTTGAAAAATGTATAATTTTGATTTTAAAGTAATCTTACGAAACATATTAACTGTACTGTACTATATCAGCCTGTAAACCACCCACTGTTGAGCGAAAGCCTCTTCTCCATGTAGAAGAATGGTTGGCGCTTAACCCACCACGCTGCTCCACTGCGGGTTGGCGGATAATTTCCTTATAATGGGTAACGATCGTTATCAGGTGTCTATGATAACAGCCGAGCACGACGGCTTTATGTGCTCTCCGAGACACGGTGGGGAGACCCACAAAGACATACACCCGGACCGGAAACAAATATTTGTACAAATACAAATATCTGTCCAGAACGGAAATCGAACCCGCGACCGCCGCGGCGCGCGGCTGTGAGGCAACTACTCGCATCACTACATCAGAACGGTCGTCGAAGGAAATTTAAATAATAACGGATATGAATTAATATCTTATATTAAATATTTTGTACCAGTTTAATAAAATAAAGAAATGAGTATGTTTAACACACTATCGTATGTTCCTAAGGTAGACACCAAAACTTTAAACATGAAACTACGTTACTAAATAATTGAAAATTACTCACCGTATGATATCAGCTCCAACAATCAAGACATCCCACTTCTTGCACTTCTGTAACAAGAAAAATACTGTGATTAAATGATTCTATAAAAATCATAATAGTAAGTGATTATCTAATTTTAAAAAAAATTGTACAACATCGTGCGGCGCCTTTCTTTACCGTTAAAATATCTTGCAGCTGCACATATCGCAATCAACAATACAATAAAAAGTTTGCTTCAGTGATCGTTTTGGAAGAATCCGCATTATAAAGTACGATTATGGAACCCGAACAGCTGTTCCGAGTGTATTATTAGACCAGGTAAAAATGACTGTTTACCATCGTGTCAATTGTTATGTTATAACTTTTAAAGACGATGTTATTCAAAAATTTTTTTTTATATTACACACATCATTTTTGTCATCAAATATATTTTTTATAAACATAATTATCTATTTCTAAGACTAATAAATTTATTGCTACACATAGTTTATAACAATATCAAAAATAGATTTATTAGTTTCTAATCAAAACCTCTAAAAATAACGGTTTTTATAATGGTTATATCGTTTGGAAGTATACTATAGTAGTAACATAAGGCTTTTTATAACTTTGATAATGTGAGCACTGTGGAACCGCGAGGGATAGTTATCCCAATATATACATAGATATGTATATATATTATAACAAGTATGCTTAATTAAAAAAAATCAAAAAACCCGACTGCGTAAAATACTCTTATTATAAACTAAAAAGAATAAAACAATTTACTAGCTTTCATTTGATACCCATATTGCTACAGTAAGAAAAAAAATTCAACTCCCTCCCCTCATTCCGCCATTTGCGGGCGCCATTTTGAAAATTTATATAGCCTATGTCACTACTACAATTTAAAAAAAAACCAAGGACACCTCATATGTCAAAAACCGTCCAGCCGTTTGGGCTGTAGGGCGTGCCAAAGAAATGGACATACATACATACATACATACACTCGAAAAACATAACCCTCCTTCTGTCGCAGTCGGGTAAAAACCAATCAATTTCTCAATAAATCTTTCATGTAATTAATTCATAAAGATAATCATTATCTCTAGAACATTTCAATTAAACTTACCTACAGAAGCACTTATTAATGACTTTATTATGAATACCAACGATTCATATGACTAATCTAGAAATACCGAAGAACGTTAAAAGATAAATTACGGTCGTGATCACCATTTCGGCCTCGTTATTGGATCATAAGTTATCGGAGAGATTGCGGAATTCTATAACATATTGTGTGTTAGCAACATGTGAAACGGTATATGAAATTATTACAAAACTAAGTAATTTAAATAATACTTTTTACTAGACAACTATGTCAGTCAGTATTAAAGTTAATAATTACTGCTGCACGTGTGAGTTTGCTTAGTATTTTACAGATTAACCTATCCTGAATAGATATGATTACAGGTTTTCTATCCCTAAAAAAACACATAAAAATCGGGCCGTAAAAACAAAGTAACAAAAAAAGTTTGTAGGTTCATCATATTGATAATATGTCACACAAGATATACTTCTACTATTAGTTAAAAAAGTTATATCTAGTAGGTAATAACATTACGTTCGACTTTTCTTTAATTTCCTCTTCTTTTACTCAATAATGTGATTCTTTATGATATATTACATAATATGACCTCTAATAATATATGCAATAGAAGTATTCTTGACACAGACTTGACGTATCTAATATTGCGAAAATAAACACTATAGTCCGGTTCCACTTTCCGGTATTTTGATTACGTCAACAGACTAGCATCACTTACCTACTTATCATTAGCAGATAAAATAAGGATTTATTTTTACAAATTATACAATTGATTTAACTCCATTCAGGTAGAATATAATAATGTAATTAATTAATATAATTTTAATGCGTACCTAATACTTTTCTGATTACGTTATCTGATAATGAAGAATTTCGTTCTCTTGCTAATAACAATATTTCGAGGGCGTTCCTTTAATGACATTGAGTTTAAATCTAGTCATTTAGTTTTTTTATTGATTATATTAATGGACTTTGTTTACATCTGAACAATGTATTTAATGTGATTAAAGTACATTAATTTCAATTCCTCTTCTAAAAATTATATTTAATTATTTTGTTATTCATTTTAAAGACTTTTATTATTCAAAGACGGCATTGTTTCTTTTTTTTTTTTTATAAACCCAAGGTTATCGTTTAATTATTATATTTAAGAAGAGTTATCCTATTGAAACATATTAATGTACTTTTTATAGAACTAAAATCATTTCATAATTATCATCAATAAAAATAGCCTATGATAAAATGTAAATGTTATATAAATTGAAATTAATAGTCAAAGTTATAATATATCATGAAGATGTTCCCAGGAAAAGTGATCAAATTTAACCGATATCTTAACTATTTCGTCATTTTTCTATAAAAGGCTCTGACTTCACTCTTGACACGTTGTAATGCGACAACTTCATAAAGTATGAATATACTCGTATATTATTAAACAGTACCTACCTACCTACATACTGAGAACTACGGCGCTTGGATAACCTTATCACATTTCTTAAGCAAATTTCCTGTTTAAATTAGCCTTAATATGTTACGTCATTTCATATACGATCAGATAATATACATACAAACCAATATTTTGATTTTTTTTTTATTTATTTATTTTAAGTCGCTTTTAACATCTAGGGTCATTAGCGACTACAAGGTAATAACAGTATTTTACAGCAATTAGATTAAACTATAATAGTTAGTTAATTTTAAAAATTTTACAGTATTTTTATAATCGGTTAGACACTCTTTTAATGTCTTATGAAGATTAACATTACTTCTTTCTGATTGAAACATTGGACAATCAATTAATAAATGTTTTATGTTCAGCTCACTATCACATCTAGAGCATTTATTTTTCGGTATTTTAGTGATAAGATGTATATGTGTGACGTTACAGTGACCTATTCTTAATCTATTTAAAACTATTTCATCTCTTCTATTGTCAAATTGCAATTTACATTTTTCAAAAATTGATTTTCTTATATCATACAATGCACTCTTATTATTTTTAACCCAATAGCTGTTCCATAGTTTTTTAACATTGTATTTGAGGTATTTTTTTAAATCAGAAATATTAGAAATTATCGGGATTAAGATACACCGGTCCCGGGATCTCATTACATACTAGTCGCAGGACTAAATATCTTGCAAAGCCGGAATAATAATAATATAATCAGATAAAAAGTAATAAATCATAATTTTATTTCAAAATAGTGATTCACAAATCAAGATTTTAATTAGCAAATTTATTAGGAAATGTTTGAGAAGAAAGCTTTAAAAATAAAAATAAAATAAATTAAAGTTTCTACTTTAAATTTTTTTTTTATAGTAAGATACTTAATAAGTAAAATATTATGTATTAAGTAAAATAATGTAAACATGAATAGTGAATACTCTGGTATTTTAACAAAACAACGTTAAATTTTATCGCATTCTATTTGTTTATATCACGTTCATTTGTTATTTAAATATAAAATAATTAATTTAAAAAAGAACTAAAGTGAATGCTTATGTGCCTATGAAAGATAAATAAACAATGCATATAAAATAAGTAGGCTTGTAAGTATTACCTGAAGATTACAAATAGGTCGAAAGCGCAATATTGGCAGTTGTTGTAGTCCAGTATAAACCCTGTATTATTAATATTTTGTCGATTTTAAAATTTAAAATATCGAGAGTTTATATCACCCGGGATTCGGAATTGTATTCTCGACGTAGTTAACTTCGAAACTAACCATAACCAAACGGTCAATTAAAAATGTGTAATCGTTAATTTAATGTACCTACTACGAGGAACATGCCAAAAAAATGATTTTTTATTTATTTATTTATTGGTCATTTCGTTTTAATAGTTTCCCAAAGTATCAAAAAGATGACGCTAATAGGTTTATACCTAATTATTAAAAATTATACTATCTGGTAATTATCTACCAGATGGTTTTTTTTCTTAACCTAAAATTGTTATAAATTATAAGCGAAAACGTGAATTATAAACAATCACTTGTTCTTGGACAATTCGGTTACCGATGTTATTCACGATAAAGTATAATCAGATCATGAAAATATAAATAACATCCGACTACGCGGTAGTTAATGTAACGGTTAACACAAACCGCTGCAAATACCGTACGATTAAACCAAAAATGGCTTCAAACTACACCGGTCTTTTATTACCAATTTCGGACTCCTTAGAATATGTTCTATTTAATCTAAGTGTCTTAAATTTGCCTTCTTTAACAGACCCGTAATTGAAAATACTTAACTAATACGAATTGTATTATACGACGTTGTTTTTCTTGTAAAAAGTTTTATAGTGTGATATTTATTAACAGTAGCCATAAAGTTCAAAGGAAATTGTTAGTCGTCGTTATTAAAAAATGTCCTTCCTTACGCGCATTATGTAGAAGAAAGGTAATTTGGCAATGAGCGCATCCCAAAAATATGTCTTTTTTTTAGTTAATATTTTTATCAACACATACATTTTTCGCATTGTGATTTGTGAATCATAACTTTGTTCCTAGTAACCGAATTGCATTACATCAACCTTGTGTCCATATCTTTAAAAAAAATCAAAACTGCACTTTCATACCCGTAGTTGTTGATCTAGATAACAAACAAGCTCGCCTTGATAATGTCGTATGTAACCCAAAAAGCAACGATGATTCATATCAACTTGAATATGCGCAAGTGAGAGATTTAAAAATTAGTAAATACGTCACGAACTCATTCTGAAACATATAAAATGTAGCACTGAAGTAAAAAAAGTACTACATATTATTGACACAAAAAAAACGACGTTACGTTAATCTGTGACCGAACTAGATATCCTTAGCAACATTAATGACGATTTTTCTCATCTCATGTCAGTCTGGAAACTCCTAAGATTAAGGCGTCAACTGAACAACCAAAATCACGTAACCACAAGCTATTACCTACATCTGTTTAAATACTTATGACTGCAGATGATACCAAAAAAAAAAATAAAAAATAAGGACATATATACATTACATAAATCATATTACAATATTTTACCGGAAATAAAAAAAAAAAACATTTTTTCGTCGAAATATTTCGGTAACTGGTTTATAAATTCCCACAAAACGTCGTCGCTCGTTTGTCACGTATTTTTGTTAAAAAAACTTATCTGAAAATGGTGAATAAAACTTAAAGATCAACAACATCTATGCACACCGGCATATTTAGCGGAACACAAAAAAAGGTCTATAATTAAAAAAATATGGTTTTATTTTAAAATTTACTTACTACACTTCTTTTGTTATTTAAAGTTTCATTTGTTTTACTTAAAATGAAATCACATTAAAAACAGATTTTGCGAGTAAAGGCTATTTGTGAAAAATGGTACATTTTTGAACTTTTCATGTAACCGGGAAAAGTGAAAATTAATATTAAAATAACAATTAATTAAGTTAGAAAAATGGTGATTAATATCGCGTATTTCCTCCACGTGCTCTTATTAAAGTTTCTACCCGTCTAGGCATACTGAGAATGATGCTATCGATGGTCTCCTGGGATAGTCTCCGCCATTCCTCAACTACGGCGATTCGTAGTTCACCCACGTTGGCAGGAGCTGGAATTCTGGACTTAACTTTTCTTTTCAGCAAATCCCAAACGTGCTCTATTGGGTTCATATCCGGTGATCTCGCCGGCCACTCCATAACAGTGATATTCATATAATTAAGATAAGCTTGAGTTACCCGAGCGGTATGCGGCCGAGCATTATCCTGCATAAAAACAAAATCGTCACCGATATATGGGGCAAACGGTACGATATTTTCTTCTAAAACTTCTCTGATATAGCGGTCTGCAGTCAGACTCCCTCTGTCATTTACTACCAAGTCTGTGCGAGCTCCCAATCAAATGCCCGCCCAAACCATTATTGATCCACCACGGTATGCAACTGTAGTTTCAAAATTTGTCTGAATGTATCGTTCTCCTTTGCGTCTGTAACTCTGTATATTCTTTGCCTGCCGTCAATTTGATATAAGAGAATTCTGCACTCATCACAAAACAATACCTTACTCCATTAGTCCGCGTTCCAAAATCGATGTTCCTGAGCAAAAGTTAACCTGTTTCTACGATGATTTACCTCGAGCCTTGGAGCCTTGGCGGGCACAAATGAACCCAAACCAGCTTCTTCGAACCTTCTTTGTACCGTACGCTTACTTACGGTTACACCCCGCACTGCTTCTAACTTATGTCGGGCTTGGACGGCCGTCAAACGGGGGTTCCTACGTACACAAAGCCGAACGAAACGATCATCCCTACTCGAAGTGCGTCTTTTTCTGCCTTGTCCTGCTCTTCTCACATAAGTACCGGTCTCCCTGAACCGTTGGATACTGCGATGGATCGGTGAAACTGGTCGACGAAGATCTCTGGATATTACTCTGTAGGTTTGACCATTTCTTCGCATTTCGAGTGCCCTGGCAATCTCCGTTGGGGCTAAGTCAAGCATAATTCAGTCCTCAACTCCAAAAAGATACGTGATTTAAAAAAAATTTACATAAAAAACAGGATTTCATTGAAATGTTAAATCAAACTCAGAAGGAAGAAATACTCAAAGTTCGCTCCAGATAAGGTGTATTTGAATAAAATTAAAACAATTGCATAAAATGTGATGTTCAGTTGTTTTCTTAATTTGAAATTATTTCTTTTTAAATTAAATGACGTATAAACCAGCCAGCAACCTTATATGATACTGATATCAAACCTTTTTTTTTTTTGTGTTCCGCTAAATATGCCGGTTTGTGTAGTAGCCAACCGATAAGATGATCAGATTTGTTCGACTATCACAGTAGATCAAGTGAAAGTCATTGAAGTGGGTGGTACACGCAAATTGTTAAGCTAAATAGATCATACAAATGTCATTTGCCACAAGAACGATACCAAAATTAGATTTCACTGACCGATTGCAATTGAATCGTACACTTGAATGGAAGATAATGTTTATTAATTATACTTCTACTACCTTTCTATTGAAATAATTTAGGTAATTAACGATATACTTATAACAATTATTTATTATTATTACAATATTTTAGCATAACATTATTTGATCATACAATGCATAGACTCTAGGTAGAGCTTTTAACTTGCTTATTTAACTAATGTTAAGACTCGATTTAATTACAATTGCTTATAGAGTAATTATCCCACTTCAAGATGGTGTATCGAAATGAAACCTATACGAGTTAAAGATTAGACAGCCAGAGAAATAACTGTGAAAATTGCACCCAATTTTTTGCAGCAGATTTTGCGTGATACGGGAACAAATGTACAAACAGACAGATAGAAAAAATTCTAAAAATAATTGTTTCGGCTTTTATTACTATCAGAGGGCACCTTTAATTTATTTTTCCTAAATATCTGTCATGCACAGACATCAACCATCATACATCAGCCGGTTACAATTCAAATATATGTATAGATATGAAATATCAAAGATAAGGATAGGAAAGCTCACAAAAAATATTATCCAATCTGATGAGTATCGAAATAACGTAGGCGAAACCGCGTGTCTAGTATTTATACAGAAGACGGAATATGCGCTATTGTAAAAATTAACAAAATTTACGTTTCACTTCAAATTGATTACAGTTATAATACCTACGACATTTACGATCGAAATATAGTTAAAGTGTGACTTCGAAGAATAAAGTACAATAAAAAAATTTAATTAAAATAATAAAGGTTATTTTTAAAAGGATTAGTAAAATAAAATAAACATACAGGACTCTTGAGATTAACATACACAAATATATTATGTACACACATAACGAGAGTCGTGCAAAATGAAACCAAAAGTGTATCAACTAAAATTACATTTTTCTAATAAAAGTTGTACACTAGAAGCAAATCCAAATTTTAATTTATTTATAACAAGATTTTACGTTATAAACACTGCAGTAACCATTTCTTACCAATTTAAAACACTTCGAAAAGTGATACCTATTAGAATACCATATGTTTACTTTCTACGCATACATTCATAACCTTTCTTTGACGTCACAGTCGCATAACTATTAATATTGTGTAAAGAAACCGTATGATTACACACACGTAATAAAATATTGCAACACATCGTTCGGGGAGATTCGAATCGTGCAAATAAGAAACATTTGCGGTTGTCTGTAGTTACGCATTAGTGCGTAAATTGCATACGAGTAGAAGTAATCTCATATAGGCGGTATTCATTAGCTAACACGGTTTAACGTGGGAAACCTACACAAAATAATATTTCTGAGGTTTCAACTTCTTACATATTTTTTTTTATTAGTTATCCATTGTATGAATTTCCGTGTCTTTTCATAAACTGCAAAAAAATATAAGAAACAATTCGAAAACAAAAACCTAGCATGTGCGAGTCGGACTGCTACACGAAGAGTGCCAACAAATATTTAAAAATACGAGTACATAATTATTTGATGTATTTACAAGTACATTTATTTATACATTACTTATATATACATTTTCTGTAAAATCGAGATGTATTACGTCGAAAAATAACATTTCTTTTGTATTGTGTTTATGTTCTTCTTAAATTTAAAAATTGTTTTATCTTTATTATTTGTCGTTACAGTGGCCATATAAATAGGTGGATATTTAGTGAACAATTCAAATGTCTGTCTTATGCAATGTCTTATGATTAAAAGATTATAACCCTGTGATAGACGTACGGATAGACGAACAGATATTGGAGTTTACTACTAAAACTCCAGAACCCTAAAAGCCAAAAAATCTTGGCCTCAATGTGACGTCGAATACCGTTTTATATATCTGTTCTATGGGAGCTATTTTATTTCACATAATGTATTTTATACTCAATGTACAGCACAGTACATTTATATCGTAATGCTAGTTTTCATTTGTTTTTTAATGATGCGGTACATAAACACAATGGTTTTAACAATAGACCAATGACGACACTCGTATAATTCATTCTCTGATAATAACCTTGAAAAAAATATTTAATGAAACAAATATAATCCAATTACCGTTTTATTAAATTGTACACAATAATAAGACAATAATGACAAGATTAGATAATTATTGTACGCATAATTAAACAAGAAAAGGTTTTATTCAGAAGTTAGTTAATTATATTTATAAATAACCTCTAATACAATTGCATGTGATATTATTTGTATTTAATATTTAACAATTAAAGATAACAGATTTATTTACAGCTACAATTGTTATTATTATAATAAATAATAATTTCAAAATGGAAGATATTGTTATCCTTACTATCTGATAAACGTGTTGCAAACAAGGTCAGGGAGAACATCTTGTTGACACACTGGACAGAGTACACAGTTAATATTGCTTCTATGGCTTTCTGTTATCACTTGGGAACAATAAAGTAATAATAACACACACTATCTTATAACATATTTTAAAATGGACACACTTAAACCCATGCTTTTAGACATAAAAATGTGTTGTGACCATTGAATTATTATTACTTACGCTAGTAATAGTAACTCAATGGTTGTGACGTAAATATGATAGACAACACAACCATATGTACCCCAAACACAAGAAGCCAAAATTGTAAATTTGTAACACCTATAATATTCTAATAATCGTTCTTGAATTTTGCAAATTCATCCCTATGTATATGATTATTTTATTATAAATGAAATTATAGAATAGAAAGAAGAAAGTATACATTATAAATGAAAGTTCTAACAATATATGTAGTTATTTTCATTCAAGGAAATATGCTCAAATTACTTCCTTTCAATTAATTTCATTTGTCATTTACATTTTTCAAAATAATTAAAAATATACGTACGGTATACACGTATGTGAAATAAAATTTTGTTGCTATTGTGACTGAGCATCATACAAGTACACAATCCTTAGTCTTAAAATATACTACATTTATTGTGAGAGTCGAATGGTAGAGACGCCTTTCAAATGCTAGTGGGTGTGATTGATTCATCATATTCGCTTGCAATGAACTAGTGACGATCATATTATAGTCTTTTACATGCTCAAGTTTCCTTGAAAAACGTGATCCGCTGACGAAAGTTTTACTGTGTGAATTATGCAAGTAAAAAAAGTGATGTCATTTATGCAAATAGGCGTGGTAAACATGACTGTCCCGTGTTGCGTAACTTAATATTTAAATATCGATTCGAAGTAAATTGATAAATGTACGCCCGGAATAAATTTTAATTGGATTAAAGTTTCTTAAAAAATATTTGCACAAAAAATTTCAGTCACAGAGAAAAAGTTAATGGCCCATTAAAATTCTTCATGCTCTAAACGAGATTATCTCTAATTAGCTCCAAACGCGCACAACGTAGAGATTTTGGACAAACACGCGGACAAAAAAAAAGGTCGCTAGGGCACATTGGACGGAAGACAGTACAAAGGGACCTCAGTGTCGGAGGTCTTGTAAACAGAATGTAAAGGAAACGGTTTTTTGTAGTCGATTTAGAATCGGGCGTCAGCGAGACGGGTTCAGGTAAGAATTTCTAGCGGTTAGTTCACATTACTAGCCGTCGATATTATCTCGCTATTCGTGATTACATTTAAGAGCAAACGTTCCTATCACGAGCAGACTGTTTGCACAAATAAGGTCGTACTGCCAGCATACGTGACTTTATTAATGTAGGAAAAACATTACCCTTACATGGTATCGTTATTCATATTTCTATACAGTAAATGTGTAATACTATTTATATTTGAAAATTGATAACAATTTTCCATCATAAGATGGAAACGTATTATTAATGAACTGAAAACAAAATGTACACGACTGAAAATGTATTTTTGTCTTCTTCTTAAATATTGTTTCTCCATATTGTATTTAGGTACAATACGGTACACAAATAGGTCACTGACTCAGCCATTACATTTTTCTTGGTTAGATTTTTGAAGTGAAACTTCTTTAGAATCGTTGTGATTTGAAACGGGATGCGACGGAAAAAAACGACAGGTAAGAGACATAAATACAAAAATGTGTAGGAGAGAACGAGATAGTATGATGTCGCGTATCCTAGCAACGCGTAAACAACGCGTAAATAAGTAATAGAATGTTTAACTATTAATATTAATAAATTTTAAATTGAGTTTGCCATAGATGTTTCACTTCTGACATGTGTAGGTACTCCGTATACACGACATTTTTTGTTTAAAATACGTATATTTCTGTCTATATTTTGTAATTTCAAAACGAGTCCAATTTTATTTTAATATACCATTATAAAACAATAAAATAATTTAAGTTTTCTTATCTTTATTATTGAATAAAACAGTACATTTTCAAACTAATGATACCTAATTTTTTAAATAGTTTCTAAATTTTTAGAGCTTGTCTGTTATTTTCTTATTAATTTTAAGAATAAATTTCCGAATTATTATACGTAGGTACTATAGTTTTTGAAAATATAAGTAAACCAATTAATGGATTGTTTATTGTATCTGAACTTTATATAAAATAACATTATCATTGGTTTGAAATGTAACTCTGATATCCATATCAGTCCACACAAGCAAACACTATTAATATTATGTACCCTCCACGCACCTTGAATACGCTTAAAATTAGACGGGTCAAATCCATTCATATTCTACCTCCTCAATATTTATTACGTCTAACAAATAATAAAAGTTTTTCAATTTCCGTTTATTATATTCAAAGATTTTTTTCAAATAGTTACTTTTGTATAAGATCTAATAAAATAATACCAATCTAACTACCTACCTATAATATTTTAGTCTCAATTAATAAAATATTCAATGCAACACCTTAAAATAAATATATATAAATATTTAAGTGAACATTGTTTCTGATCAAACCATACTTAAATATCATTGACATCATCACTTACGTTTTAAGACGACTTAACATTCGGTGATCAATCAATTCATCCCATTTAAATCAAATCAGTTCACCATCATGCGAATCACGTGCGGAACTGAACTAATGCAACACGATATTATTATCGACTCGGTGCAACTTGTTCCGAGTGTAACGTTGAAATTGAATCGTGAACAAACATCGCGAAATACAATTGATATCCAATTGACGATAATAGCAGATGTTATTTCTAACCTATATATGTCTAAAGTTTTATTTATTACCTAATTAACTGCCTTTTCAAACTAATGATACAGTTTTGTTCCATTTAGTTTGTTCGACAATATGAAGGTTACGTATAATATTAATATATAATACCTAAATAAATTTTATAGTTTATAAACTTTAATATTATTATTATTTTATGGTATTATAATTAATACAAAAATAATAGCAAAACAAGATAGTAGACGAAGACTTTTGCTTATTTTTGCAACTAATTATAAGTACCTACTACCTATTAACAAAACGCCATTAAAAATTAAAATACTCATCACGGTTCCTCGAAAGTGGCAATATATCCTTTACGTTTTTTACCAATGAACAACCTTGACAATTTTTATCCCTGTAATCCCACTATCCCATAGATACTGACTCAACTTATCAGGCGTCATTATCACGGCCTAGGGCATAACAGCATTCCTCTACCGTACCTACATAAAACTTATCCTGCCATTTGTGGATAGGAGTAATCTAGTCAACATTAATGGCTGTTTTATGGTCTCGGAAGCTAAGTCCCTGAGAACACTCTGGTAATATGAGTGTTGTAATGAAGCCAATATATTTTCGCCGCGGCTCGTTTGACTGCCTAATTGGCTGAAATGCAAACATTTTAAGTAAATTTTTTTGCTTTCATCTTGTTTGGGGATATACGTTTACTCAGTGGCACCAAATTAATTTTATTTGCAAAGACGTTAATCTTTGTTCTTTTTTGGTTATATTTGAATAACTATATTATATTGTTACATACCACGCATTTTTTTAAATCTACAGTTTTGTTCAATGAATATAGATGCTATTAAATATAATTGATTGTGTTCTCTATTGCATACTAAAATACTTTAATTTCAACAATGTTCTTGTTAAAATTGTTTTAAGATTCAGGAAGGTAAAGCCATTTTCTTATCAAAGAAAATAGCCACTACTATCTATAAAACAGATTTAAATTCCTGTATAAAATATAAACGTCGTAGAATCCATTATAGGGGATATTTTATAATCCGATCAATTTATTGCTCTTGAATTTCCTAGGGAAGCAGAACTGGCCGCGTGGGCGAGTGGCTGTTACTTTAAGGAATAAGACTTGTTTTGTTGAAAGTTATTTATAATGTAGTTTTCTTATTAAACTATACACTAAAGTCAAGTAACTAGACTTTTATTATCTTATAAAAAGATCAACTTAGACATACTTTACTCACTATCGCAATTAATAATAATGATCGTATGGATTATATTTGTTGTATGGAATACTGCGGAATAAATTAGATTACTTACTCTTAGTACAGCTATGTTACAATTAAAAAAAAAATTAACCTATATATCTTTTTAATTTTTTTTTTTCAAAATACAATTGTTATTTAAAATCTTTCTGCAATATTTTTCATTACATCATTTTAGTCCATGAATTCCACATTTACTGATATTATGTAACTAAAATTCTTTGATTACACTAATCTCAAAAATAAAAAACCAATTTTTTTTTAAATTATTGAGTTAGATTGTGCCTATGATGCTGTTTGTCGAGAAAGGTTGCAGGACAGGTTTATAGGATGCAACAGTTACAATAAAAGTCAACTAACGTGACATTTCGATACTTAAATCGGATGAAACAGTAGAGTTCGTTTAGTTTTATATTTGTTACACGCTGTAGAAATGTTTATACGGTACGACATTAAAATATTTTCAGAAGAATCATTCAATGTGGCAGTTTAATACTTGTTGTCTTTGGTTTGGCACGAGATGTTCGTAAAATGGATATTTTTGTTGGCGTTTCACAATCACATAAAAACGCTACTAATACTGCTAATTTTAAAAATGTATTTATAATTACCTAAATGAGTTTAATTTTTGTAAAAATTCCTGCATATCGATAACAAAGCAGCATTTTATGAGTATTAACGAAAATATTTTTGCATGCCTATTTAGGTTTGTTTAGATTATTATATTAATAAATTAATAATAACTTAAATTATAACTTTACGCCATTAATATTAATAAATAAAAATAATAGTTCCTTCTAAATAATTTAAGTTAACGAAAGTAACAGCTGTTGAACTATTTATATTTTAGTTTATGTTTGTTTATATATTTGCTATTATAGCTTTTACGATGTACTACTTAAGATGCTGCCAAAGAACCATTATGAAGCAAACTATCTACCTTTCTTATTTCTGTTATACCCGGACAAAAACGGACGAACTTGCTACTCAAAGGTAGTATTCACACCAGAGATCCATATCTCAACAAGGCACAAATAGGTACAAGGGCCTAATCTCACACTTATCCTAAACCTATAATATAAATAGAATTAATTAAGCTTTATTAACTATAATACTCTTTGTATTATAGTTACTTAAGGAATAGTATTCTGTTTTAACAAATATGGAAACGTTTTACACAAAAAAAATCGGCTTTGTAATGATTTGTACCTTTTGCTTGTATAAAACAGTATACGGAAGTTAGTCAAATTTATTGCCTATGAACGTGCTATGAACAAATTTAAAAACACTGAAAAAAATTTATGACATAATTACAATAAAAACTTATAAAATAATATTAAACCTAATCAAGAAAATTTGGATTGGTGACAATAATACATATCGTGCATGTGATTGGGTTTATAACTATATATTTACACTGAATAACCTAATTAAAAATCATTAATATAATAGTTTTAAAAACTTGTCGCAACGAAAATACAAAGAGCATTATGTATCTGAATTATTTTTTGTCTTTGTTAGATACATAAGTAATTTATGTCATAAGACGTATATAAAATAAACACTTATTTTCGGTAGTTTTTAATACAAACCAAGTTCAAATAAAAGTTGAACTAGTGTCTTTGTTAAATTCCTTCTAAATATATGAGCTAAATGGTTATAGGCGCTATTAATATATTTAAAAAATGAAATATGTACTCTTAGTTTTCAAATATTTCTCATAAATTGTATCAAATGTTTATACGCTATGTAAACTCCGATTCTTATCGCAACATTAGATAAGCGTTATCACTCGAGTATTGCTGGCGCCGATACACTTCTAATACTATAACATAATCAATAATAACTACGATTAATAAACGACCTTGTAAAATATAGTAATATTTTTGACCCACAAATTTAATTTGTTTAGGGCAGGGGTCGGCAACCCGTGGCTCGCGAGCCGCTTGTGGCTCTTTTTCAATTTATATTGGCTCTTTGCAAAAAAAAAGTTGGGGTTCTATGCTATGATTGCTTATCAAATACATGAAAAGTGCAGAAAAACACGATTAAAATAGTTACTTAAAGATTTTTGTTGGCTCTTTACGAGGACTATGTTTTATGGTGCGGCTCTTTAAATAAAATTTGTAGACCTTTGGTGAAATTTGGCTCTTTGCCAAAAAAGGTTGCCGACCCCTGGTTTAGGGTATGTTTAGATGTAAAATAAATTTTATTTAATTATTCTAAGATATTAACATAAACTTGTAATGACGTTATAATGAAGCGAGTTCTTACAAATAGTAAAAATAAAACTTGTATATTGTAAAAGAAAGGTCAAAAAGTCAAGTTGAATGAATGCTGTTGACTCTAGCACAAATACTCGTTTAACAAAATAACGTCACATTATGCAGTGTTAAGTCTACTAAAATAATTATAAAGTATCTATTTTTTTGGTAAATTAAACTATGATGGATATTACTTAACCTTATGTAAAACAAAGAATGAAACAAAGAAAGATTCGAGTGTGGTCCGAAGCCGAAAATCGACGGACAAAAACCGAATGGTTAAGCACGCCACACACCATATATATTACCAAACAATAGGTAGTATTTGTTCTATGCGAAGAGCCACGTGGTGCATTTGGGCTCATTTATTTTATGGTAATATAGTTTATTGTTGCTGTGACACAATAGAGCATAATTACAATAGCTCTGACTCTCAATCAGTTCATAATGGCCTCTGACCTATTTGTTACACACCTAGTCAAATGACCCGATTATACACCTCAGTTAAAGTCTATGCAATTATTGACAACTCCTTAGTTATTGAATAAGCGAGATATATATTTTGGCCTTACGTATGTTGAATCCGCTGTTTCTTACTCATAATGACTTTATAAATATAAACACATGTAGAGGTAGGTACAAAACTTACTATATTAGTAGATGTACTAAAGTATTATCCACTTCCAAATAATTACGATAAAATACGATTAAAAATAAAATTAATTAATTAAAAATAAAGTTTTTAAACATTCTTATATCGTGTCCAATTATTTTTTATTATTAATAAAAAATAAAAACTTTTTCACTAAAAATATATAAACGACTATAAAGTTCATTAAAACCATTATATTACTAATATTAAAATGACATAAAAGCAATAAAAACGTTGTCGTTATCATTTCTTGTATTTTTAGTATATTTATTTTGTGGGAACGCTGAACCCTCGGAGACATAAAAATTGACAACATCTGAGCTGACGCTTCAGCTAATTAGCGTGGATTTGTTCGCATCAGATAAGAAATGCACTAAGAGAAAGCTGAAAGTTACAACCACAATGACCCGGGGTTGATGCGATTGCAACCTGAAACTTCCTCGTTATAAGACAATGTATCGGTTGCGTGATTACATGCGCGTTCATTACAACGTTGTTATGTAAAGTGTGAAATTTAAATCAATAACTTCTGATTGTCAATTATTACATACATCATAAATGTAAAAAAAAGTTTATTAAAATTATAAGAAAGATACAGGGTATGGTATAATGCGTTCATTGATAAAACTTTAAATTCATATAAATTAATTGATTCCAGTAATTGATAATTGATTTAAGAAATGTTTATCAAAAGACTTTGAATCTTGTCTTTTATTCTTAAGGTGACAATCATATCGTGACTATTATACAGCAATTGTTTTACACAAACGACAAGACAGACAGGAATGTAAACAAGTAGCATTACGTACTTCGCAGACTCGCAATTATCAATCATGATCGAATTAAATTTAATCCATACTTAAGAAAACGGACTCACATTATTATTTCATACACATTTCGATAAGATCTGTTCGAAATGTCGGTATAAATGCTCTTATAAATTGCATACACAACGATATTCATCATGAAAGACCCAATAGCACACTTTTTTGCACAAGCAAAACTTGATACAGTTCAACGCGCTAATTATTAACTGACTTTCACTTTGAAAGATAAAAGAACTTGTTTAACATCTTAGCACTTTTCAGCACCATGGCATAGTCTTTTCATACATCTGACGTGACCTCAAAAATATTCAAAAGACTACTCTGCATTTAGATTCATCTTGGAATGGAGAAACGAAATGATATGTTTTTAATATGAGCAAAACGTTTTTGTATATAATTACGTTTTAAGATTATGTAACGTAACTGGGGATATTAAATTTATGACAAAGGCAAAGTCGACGCACATAGCCAAAGGGCAAAAAAATTAATTAATAATAATCGGTTTTTTCGCATTGTTTTGTTTTATATACACATTTTTATTTTATTTTTTTATTTTGGCGCAGTATGAATATTTGTTTTTATGTAAATAAAAAAGACGTTTTTGTTTTATTAGATAAGGAAATAGTCGCATCTAACAATGTATTTATCGTTAACATAATTTTGAATTGAAATTATCTGAGAATTCAATAGATCAGGTACGTATTTAGGTTAATAATATAATTATTTCCATATTGCAAACTTCGTGTATTTCTACCAAACTTATTTTAACTTCATTCGTTTTAATTAATGACTTTTAATATAAAAATAAATATTTAGCATAGAAGCGAGATTTTTGAACTCTCGAAATAAAAATTAAGATAGGTACAATTAATATGAATTTTACTATTACTGTTACGGAATACGAACATTGTGTAAGAAACTTGAAGTAATAAAAAATACACTAAAATACTGTTTTTAAAAATCCTTGAGTCGTCTGTATTCATGTACATTCTAATTATATAACAATTGACGTTCTTAGAGTATCTATTCTTATCAATACAGTAAATAAATGCACTGAATATTTGTAAAGCGTAAAACCATTGTTAATAACTTGTTTAAATAATCTTATCAGACTCTCACGTACTAGTTTTACTATCTCAATATTATTTTCTTAAAATAGTGCTGCGTGGCATTTTGAATACTTACAATTTTTATCCGTAATTACAAATTTCGTCAATCTTTTTAATTGAACCTTTACCAATTGCGAATCGGTTTTTATGGTAGGTATGGTTTCGTGTGTAGTACAAATTCATAATGATACACTATTACTGTTAATTTCGAATTCTCGAATATCTTCAAGTTAACCTCAGAGACAGTGTAATATATATGCATCCAAGTTCCACTTTATACTTTTTTGTCACACCCCTAGAAGGCTTTTATAAGCTTCTGGCTGGTGTCTATAATCTATCCATCTCTTAATTAGTTTACTACGGACAGAACTGTGAAAATCGTAAAATCTGAGTCTAGTTATTTACTTTATTACCTAATATACCTAAAATCGTTTTTATTAAAACCTTAATACGTACCAAATTCCAATAAATCCTTATATTTATCAACACGAGTTAAAATATACCGGTTTTTACAGTAACATACACACCACACATAAAGGTTACTATTTATATACATATTATACTCTAATCGCTTCGTTCTCGCAAAATTATAATCAATTTTGCGACTTCAAAGCATTAAAGAAACGTATTTTTTCTAAATAATCTTTTACTGTTAGATCAAATATATTCAAACTATTAAATTCTAAATATTTATAACAATATAATATGAATGCGTATAAATTAAAATAAATCGCAAACATCAATCACACGTGTGTTATCTATATAGAAAGAAATTGTTGTATAATGTTTTTTTCATACACCTTTTTAAAATGATTCGTCCTCAATAACCGAAACCGTAAAATATGATTAGCATAATTACATCTTTCAAAGTATGTATTGTATATACATAACCTAGAAAGCTTATTGTACGTGCACATTGCATTCACAATAAAAAAAAAATAATTATAATTATCCTCTTACATTTTTGAAAGTTATAGTCTAAACAAAATTTTTGTAAATAAATATTCTAATACCTTCCCTGGTTTTAACTACATGAATTTTGACTTGTAAAAGTTAAAAATTCGAAGAAATTAATCTGTTGTTTGTTAGTATATTTAGTTGTGTGAACGACAGTGAGTGTCCAGACAGTGAGTACGTAAAACGAGAAAAATTGCCAAGATACTAAAAACCAATGCATCTATGTATTAAGTTGTTTATAATTAAGCTAATATATACTCGTAAGTATAACTGTTAAACGAAGAGTGCGTCTTCACCCGTCTTCATAGTTCCAGCTCCGTTTCTTTTCAGTCATAGCTGGGTGTTGTCTTGCCTATGAACGTAGTTAATAAATAGGCTTTCTTGTATTCGGTACCTACTAGCTGAGATTTTTGTTTTCAAAAAACAAAGTTTTCAGCGTTAATAATATCGAAATAAAAATTTAGAAAAGCAGTTAAAATTTATTAGAAAAAGTTAACATTTTTGGCACTCGTGTAATGTTGTACAGCTGTGAAAATGATAAGTAGGAAATGTAACAATTATCTTTTACAAGGCAATAGCCCTTTATCTGTTGTTTACGGTTTTTTATTTGTGGTGCAACATAAAAACTATCAGTATACTTAGAACAACAAACAGCAGTTGTTATTTATGTTAAATAAAATGCGTTTACAGTTATTACAAATTATACATAGATAGGTACCTACATATAAATAACGAGGTTTTAAAAACAAAATGTTAAAACATTTAATCGACGTTTAAATGAAATACTTTCCTTCTCTTAAAAGTAAAGTTTTTCAGACCACACGTTAATTTTGTATAATTAATACTCAACATCCGAGAGAAAATACATAAAACGACAGGATTAAATGAATTAAAAGATTTAATTTTGTGGTTAATGGAAAAAATGTTTAAAATGATAATTTCATATTTAATTCAAATAATACGGTAAATATGACAGTCACGACTGTGGCAAATTACACAAGAGCAAGTAACGAAGAGTATGCAGAGATCACCTGTCGTCAAGGAGTTGCGTGAGTCAACATCACGACAATAAATCAAATAATATATAATTTACAAATATGAAGTATAAATCATAAAAATGTCTACCGACTGTGAAACATATTAATTAAGCCATTACTAAAGATTTCTTTTTTAATGTCTAAAAAACCGAATACACCTGACATTTAATCTACAGTTCGATAGTTTATCAAAATTAATTTATACAAAATATGCAGAAATTTCTCCTTAAATATCCGAGGAATCTATTAATTGATGCTATGCCATTAAAATGATTAAACATTATATTTTAATAATTTATTTTATTCATCATTATATACGTTATCATTGACTAATCACAATAAAACAGATTGTTTTTTGACGTTTATAATATATTAATTAATAAAAATTGACAGTTTTTCTTAGTAAACTGTATCAAAGGTCCGTTGCAGACACAATTCTATAACAAAATATAAATTTTTAATCATATTAATTTTAATGAGTTGTAGTTATCATGAAGTCTACACACAGAACGTACTTTAAGATATAACCTTTTTACTATCGTATACAATTAAATGTTGTAAAATCACGTTGAAAGAACGAATGAAAATAATAAATTAAAAAAAATCGGTAGAAACGATAGTGTTGATCGACACTTTAATCGAAGTTCACTAATCGTGCCTCTGTTACCGTAATAACGTTGCAACTGCAGTGCAGACTCCAAGCCGTCTCCCGTAATACCGGGCAATGGCTTGCAAGTCTAGCCTTGAAACAAGAAAATAAGTAAAATAAGCGTATCACAAGGGCATAGACCTCATGGAAATCGTTATTTTTTTACAATATTTTACTTGTATGAATGTATGCAAGGCAATTATGAAATGATAATGCGTTTTTTATTACTGTTAATAATATTGAATACAAAATGTGTGTAATATTCTGTATTCTGTTTACTTGTCATTTTTACAAAAAAAAAAAAAAAAAAAACAAAAAATGTTTTAAATTGGGACCATCAGAAAAACTTTTTACTGGAGGTTTAAATTTTGGATAGATGTACTCACACACGTACATGTACGTACTAATAAAATAAATTCGTTTAATTATCACGATGTGTGTGACATTGTAAATATTTAAACTAATAGTTAATATTAAAATCATGTCTCAATGTCAAATGCAATTTTTACGATATGTAATTAGTACGAGTACTTTAAACGAATTGTAATAAAGTGGAAAATACAAAAAAAAACGTATGCATTTAAAACAATAAATTCTCATTACGTTTTTATAACTTAATTTTAAACCAGAGTCTAGGTAAGTTTTATTTAAGAAATATAGGTTTGAGAGAAAAAAAAATGTTTTAACTCCACTATTAAGTTCTCACAATCCGCCAATTGTTTTTTTTTTTTCTTTTTTTAAGCATTACGTAGCAGTGACACTCGTAGGACTAAGAAGATTCTAAGGACGTATAATTAATAGATATTGGTTCAGCGGTTTGTAGTCGCTTAGTAAAGTAGTAGAAATTTAGTTATGCCTTGTCCAACCGTTTGTTATCTTTTTGACATTTCGACATTAGTCGTACCCTCACACGTTACTGATTCGATTTGAAATAATAATCGATTTTATTTAAGAAGAACTTTCAATCGATTTAATGAAATCGACTGTCCCTACGTACAGTATCGAAACTGAAAATTTGCGATTTTTTTTTTATTGCACTAAGAAACTCCTTTTCATATATGTTTTCATAGAAAAAAGAGAATAAGCTAAAAAAATACATGTTAAACCATATTTTTCATGAGTATAATATCGATATTTAACAAATAAATGACAATTTTGTACACAAAATTAACTTAAAAGTGCTCTCCTGTAAAGTACCTTTTTTTCAGTTTCGATAGTATACGTAGGGACAGTCGAAATATTTTTAGTTTAAATATCAATTATTAGTTTCTTAGTTTCTTTTAACGCGTGCATAGTTAACAGCCTTAAAAAATAAATAAACGAATGAACAGATTAATTGTTCTTTACTCTTGATTTGAACTTAATTTCCAAGATTTCGACATAATTCCTTGCAAATAATCAATCTTGGAGTCATAGATACTTTTTATATTTTAGATATATATATTTTATAGACTTTACAGAAACAATACTTATATGAAGTCAAATTATTTTTATCATATGATCGTTTTATCGATCGATATATTTCAAGAACTGTTTTATAGTCTGTGTTTGTTTGTTATGCACAGGGCACTTCACTACCCGTCTATAAAGTACGACATTACTGTAGTAATTTATTCCCAAAAAAAAAAGAACGTTAATTTATAGACGTAAGCTGTCAAAAAGATAATTAACAGTTGGACAAGGTATAGAAAAGATCGTACAAAATAAACATACGGGTCGAAAACATAACCCTCTCCTTAGACTTCACCGCATTTGAACAAAAATACAAACCTCTGGTGTAAACATTTAAAAAAAAACGTCGATATTATAATAAATATTACAATAATCTGATTTACTTCAAATAAATAAAGTATAATTATCACTTTACAATTATATTCAACGGTTATTGTATTAAAGGTTAACTCATATTTAAAGGTTGCATTCATTTTTATTGCTGTAATGTATTTTGAAGGTATTCTTAATTTCGTAATTTAAATTTATATTTCTAGTTAAATATTATTCTTTAAACACAAAATTTTAAATATGCCACAGTAACAAAAACCATTTATTAATAATTAGCTATCTACGTTATTTAAATAATTAAAATTTATTACTAAGAACTCGTTTGAAGTAGAATTTAACTTTAAGTTGCTTTAATTTTTAAGAAATAAAATAATACTCTGCGAACCAGTATACTATAGAAAAAAAAACTATATAATAAAACTAGATAATTATTTTTATTAAATAATATACAAAAAAAAATAAAAACTTACCTTAATAATGTGCAAACTAAAATAAATAAATATATAACGGCAAATTCGTTTTCGTATAGGGAATAGTTTAAGCGAGTCCTGTTTGAAAATCCCGACACAAAATCTTCTCACTGACGCACTGTCACTTTTCTGTACCCGACCGGCTTTTTTTATTCTGTGGACATCACGCCACGTAGGTGCGGCTCATGCACGCGGCGTGTTAGCACTAGTCGGCAGTTCGGTGTGGACTGACACTCGCTTCGAGTCGACTGACTAGTGACTAGTGAGTAGTGACTGCATTGACAGATACCATTTCGAATACATACCGTGCCCTCCAATCTACACTGTCTCCGACCCCCAAAAGGACCCCAAATGTAACATTCTTTTCGATTTACGAATCATGCGAATTAACAAAACGAACTCATAACGAGCTACTTTTATCGCATTTTTAACTAAGAATTTGACAAAAAAAAACTTTTGTTCCTTTTGTATACGGAAAATGTTATCAGTATTGTCTTGATTAGAATTTCTTAAAACGTGAAATATTTAAAATTGTTTCATTAGTCATATAATACAATTACATAAATTAGCGAATAGTTCCGTGAGAAGTATGAAAGTAACTTGATCTGGTTTTGAGTAGTATATCTACGAAAACCAGTTACCGCCCCTGAACACTGTGGTGCGTTGTGACCCCAAAAGCTGTACGAATGTACTCGTATAATATTATATATCTAACTGAGTACACTGTGTCTCTAACTGAAATACCGGTCCAGGCACGGTGGCTCAGCATCGTACCACAATCACACCACCTGCGCTATTCGTATTATTCTTTTTTTTTTCTAAGAGTAAATTCTCGGCAGTTACGAGTCACGTGACTATCGCCTTTTATAAATATTCGGTATTCCTACGTTGACTTCTGCTATCGATGTAATAATTTAAATTTTTATATTTGTAATACAAGCAGTTGACAACTATTTTTCATTTCAGTAAACAGATTTTATTATATTTTGATAATATGGTCTGTTGTTTAAAATTTCATAATATTCAATTATAAGTCGGACTGAACACGATAGGTTCCGTACTACGATATAACAAATTACAATATTCAACATCACATAGGTATATATTGAAAATTGAAAACTATAGAAACGTTTTAAAAACGTGTTTTTTGTACGGACACGGTTTTATTGAAAAATAAATTGTCATATATACCTAATAATATAAATTGTTATATCAGTAAGCAATATTCCATGAAAATTTGAAGGATCTTCATATCATGGTTCCGAAGGTTTTTCGCTATCACAGAGGGATGGCCAGACAAACAAACGGACAGAAGAGTTTTATTATTATCGTCCCGTTATCACTCTTTCGGACGAACTCCTAAAAAGTCATAAAAACCAAAAAAGTATAGTACATCTTAGATTTTACATGGATTAAAAATAAAATAAATACAAAAAAAAAAAACTTATAATATCCAGAATTACATTAATTTACATTAATATTTTCATGGGTTATTAAACTGCGAACGTCAAACGTAATAATTGCCTGACGGTTATATTTTTACGAATACTTGTTTTGAAATAAAAAAAACTTCAAAATATTAATGTGTTGTATGAGCTCCATAAGCTAGAACTAAAAAAATATTTGAGTAATGGAAAGAACAGTAAAGTTTAGTTTCCTTATGATCCAATTTTAATGCTGACCAAATGATTCTCTAGAACAGTTTAGTTATAAATATATTTCAGTCTTCAAAGAATTTAAGATTGGATATCCAAACTAATAATCAATATGTACATATATATATATACATATATATATATATATATATATATATATATATATATATATGTATTTATTACAATACATATATATATATATGTATTGTAATAAAACTTAGCTACATAATAAAGCGTTTAACGCGTTATACAGGCGAAATCGAAAAGTCATTTTTGCGTTAAAAAGGCTGTTTATTGAGGCAGGTTGTAAAACACCGAGCACTGATTGATGGAAGAGAAGCAAGAAACAAACATTAACGTATCTAGAAGTATTTATGTGTTTATATTGACTACTGCTAAAATACATTGCTAATTTAAATAATAGTGTTAGAAAACTTAATGGAAATATGCCGTTGTAGCTGCTGAAACATCTGCAGACCAATATTAAGTAACTGATTTCAAAGTAGTCACAACAATACCAGCATAGGTACTAAATGAAAAAGTAGTAAGTATTTACGTTCATAAATAACCCCTTTTTTATCGCAGGGGAATCCATTTACGGATGCTATCCAGGACGCCCGGGTCGGCAGTCCTAGACCTATGTCGGACTCTTCACTTTGGGAGTGCAATACCGTACTAAACCCCTGCGGGAGCCTTCAGCCGCTTTAATTGGAGGGTCCCGAATCTGCAGGCAACAGGATCCCTCCAGCGACAGGCTGGCCTCGGCGAAAAGGCCAGACTTCTCCTCCATGTGGACTGTCCGGCTAACCTCTGAACAGTCCCGACGACGCCGTGTCTAGCAGGACCGGGTTCCCATCCCGGCCCGACACGGGAACAAGGGCGTTACTGGAGGCGCATTAAGTAGCGCCTCCTGCGCACTCCCATTCGTCGCCCGCGGATGGAGGCCACGTCGGCGGCCTCCTCTCTCATCCGCTCGTCGGCCTCCTTCTGGGACATTACTGTTTCGCAGAAGGAGACCATCGCCTTCCAGGACTCGTCGACGCCGAGCATCGCGGTGATGACGCTCGGGAGCGACAAGTCCCCCCCGACGACCGACTTCATAAATAACCCTCCTTCTGTCGCAGTCGGGTAAATATAATATAATATAAACATTATTCTTAGCAGCGCATGTGCAGTTGGTATCTAACAACGACCTTGACCAATTCTGACATTGTAAAGAAACATAATTTACCTTTATATTTTTTGTTGTCTTTACATACGAAAAATGAAGTACTCGTATCTTGCACAAACAACTCAATTAACAGAGTGCCTTACGTGAAACCTGTGAGTTGATTCATGTAAATAAGATATATCGTACTTCTTTAATTTATTCATAAATACATATAATTGTAAGTAGTAAGTACAATCTTGCAAAAACTTAAATTTATACTAAAAGTATGGTTATTGGGCTTCCGCTGCGGAAATCACTAATTTGTTTTGTTTGACAAAGAAAAACGTGTTTTCACGTGTTTTTCTAAAAGCACAAAAAATATAAAGTTTATTTGTTGACACAGTGTTATTATAGGTATACTACTCATAATAATAATATTGGTAATAAAATATTTGAATCAAATACATTACTTAAGTTATTCAAAATTGAATGGGTTTGAACTTTTTATAAAATAATATTAACTATATCGATATGGGCGAAATACTCGTAAAAGTAAAGCGCCATCAAAAGACACTGTGTATAGTATTATCCGTACATGACACCTCTTGAACTAATTACGTTTAATGGATGTCACTAGAGGAAAGTTAACATAACCCGAGTAATCGTGTAGAACACAATAAGTGCTTGAACGGCGTGTCGTCGTACGATAACGAAGACAATTGCCGCATTTGCAAGATAATGGAAGTGGATGGAAACGGTTAATCTATTAGATGCTCTGTTACCGTAGAAAATGTCGGCCTAATTCACTAATTGAGAACGTATGGACAAAGAATCCGCTAATTGGTACTTTAATATCCATTGATTCATATTATAAAACTAAAAGTTGATAAATTATAGCCTCGATAAATAATAATGGCGTACTTATCCTAACAAGAATTACCACAACAGGAAATATTTGTATCGGATTATATTATGCTCTCTATAATAAACAATTTCAAACTATTTTTATATAACAATTTCTTGAGCAAAGATAGCTGATTAACTACGAGTAGCAAATCTATACGAAATGGTACTTCTCCAGCTCCGTAGCGATTGGAGTCGCCTTTGAACAGAAATTATCGTCAATAAACAGCAAATAATTACATTTGTCGAGCGAAACTAAAACGTCTGTTTTAATCTAACAACTGGTACAGTGTTCGTTATTTGTATTCAGATCTTGAAGATTACTCTAAAGGATATTCTAGAAACTAGTTACTAAACTAGGTTAGTTACCACAACATTAAGATAAATATATTCTACACGACGTCAAATAAAGAAGTAGAAATAGAAGAAATTAAATTTAGAAAATATCTCATGACATTATGAGCCATTTTTATATCTACAGTTCTACACTTAAGTTATGAAGTAAAATAATATTATGTTTGATTAAGTTATAGAAACTACTAATTTGGTTTCTGAGTTTCCGTTTAGGCCTGAAAACATAAATTTACGACTAAACGTAGAGGAGTGGTGCCAAGAAAAACTGATTAATCTCAATATCATAGTATCGAATTATCGAAATTAACGTGGATGAAGTGCGAAGAATGTCTTTTCGATACCTATGGTTATTAACTAACTCATTAGCAACGTAAAACTGGTTTTAGCCACAATAGCTACTATCCGCCATTTAAGATTCTCAATGACGTCGATCAGTCTGACGCTTGGAGTTTTTTACGAATATTGTACCTTATTTGTCAAGGTCGTTAATTACGAAATTGTTGGAATGGGCAAAAACTTTTGGTTAGGTTTTTAATAGTATTAGTAGTATTAGTTGTACAAAAATTACCAATGGATCAAATCAGATGGTCACAGAGAAATCTGTATTAGTAAAGTGAATGAGTTTGTTTCTTTTCTCAAATCTCCGAATATACTAACACAAAGAAATTAGTGGACCCCATCCGAAATTCAATATCAGTTTTGGTAACTGTTACGGATAAATTTATACTTCGGATATCCGATAATTTCGGTTAAGGTTACGAAGCAGCATAACATCCCTAATTGAGAGAATAGTTATTAAATCGGGTAGATATTTCGAAATTGTTCTCAGATAGATATTATCTTCCCTACATACCCAACAAGATACCCTTTTTCTAGACGGAGAAGAGGCATTTGCCCAGCAGTGGGATGTTGATTCAGTTCAGTTCCGATATTATCTTAAATTTATATGACTATATTTAAAAAAATCCATATTAATATAAATATAACTATGAATAATTTGTTACCAAGTTCTTCCTTTTCCTGTCATTTCTTCTTTATTTTTAATTAAAATGGGTAAATTATACTATAGGTATACTAAAAGTTTTTAGATTATAGATATTTTTACATAAATTATGCAAGTATTTGTCAATTTTTAGTGACAATAAACAATAAAAAATAATACTGCTGACGAAAAAACTGAAAAGAATCAAAACAAAATTTAAGTTGAATAGCAAAAATTCTCAAATAATTTAAAATAGTTGAATTTTTTATTTTTGCAAAAAAGTTTTTTTTATTTCAAATTCTACTTTGATAAACGTTTAAAATTAAACTTAACATTCTGAAGGTTGATGCTTTGTTTTTAAGTATGGACGATTATACACTTATAAAATACTAGCGGCCCGCCCCGGCTTCGCACGGGTATTTAACTAAAATTTTAAAAATTATAAATTTATATTTTTTATCACCTATCCTATCTACATGCGCCATCTATCGTATAATGGTAGAATATCGTTTTTATATTTAGTGACATTTAACATAATAGTACCTATATTAATTGAAAATGATGTTTATCTAAAATATTAAAACGATTTCTATTTCTATCCGACATATTTAGTAAACTTTTAAGTTTAACAAAATAATAACTCAAAAATTAGTTTTGTGAGTTTTTAAGATTCGTTAGACCAGATGGCGTCTATGTCGCGTAGGCGTATTTCTAATTTCTTAAATATTTATTTTTAAATTTAATTACAATGAAACAAAAACTAAATTATACTGTGAGTTATGTATAATTTTTGTGTATTAAAGTTATTTACATTGGTTTTGTACTTTTTACGTGATACGTGCACGAACAAAAAATGATAAGAGATGGCGCGGATTGAAATTAAATAGCGCTATTAAAATTTATTCTTGATGATATATAGTGTATTAATAAATCGGAGGTTTTAACAGATTTATTATTTGTATAGATATATATATATATATATATATATATATATATATATATATAATATATATAATATATATATAATATATATATAATATATATATATATATATATAATATATATAATATATATATAATATATATAATATATATATATATATATATATATATATATATATATATATATATATATATATATATATATACTAGCGGCCCGCCCCAGCTTCGCACGGGTATTTAACTAAAATTTTAAAAATTATAAATTTATATTTTTTATCACCTACACCTGCGTCGATACTGGAAAATATTTTATAATAGACGGATTCAGTTGTCAAATCAACTTCGAAGCAAAAGCAACCCCTTTTTAACCCCGTTAGGAGATGAATTTTGATAAAATACGAAACACACCTTCAATCAATTCTGTTAAAGAATATTTTATGCAAAATTTGAAGTAGATTGGATCAAGGAACTACGTTGTCCCATACAAACTTTGCCCCCCTGTTTTGCCCCCTTAGGGGTGGAATTTCGTAAAATCCGTATTTCTATGTTCTTAAATATTTATTTTTAAATTTAATTACAATGAAACAAAAACTAAATTATACTATGAGTTATGTATAATTTTTGTGTATTAAAGTTATTTACATTGGTTTTGTACTTTTTACGTGATACGTGCACAGACAAAAAATGATAAGAGATGGCGCTGATTGAAATTAAAGCGCGCTATTAAAATTTATTCTTGATGATATATAGTGTATTAATGAAACGGAGGTTTTAACAGATTTATTATTAGTAAAGATATAGATATACCTTTTAATGTACTTAGTAGTTTTATTAGTTTATAACTTTATCTTATTACTAGCTGTACCCCGCGGTTTTACCAGCGTTAATTGGAGGGAAAAACGTACTTAAATATTTTTAAACAATGACTCTAAGAGTAGGTACCCGCCTGGTTAGTCGAGTGGTCGCAAGGGTTACTGCCGACTTGCCGAGCAAGGGGTCTCAGGTTTGATTCCTGGGTGGCTCAACGTAAAAAGGTCATCCGGCCTTCGCTAGCGACGTTTACACCCTGGCCCTATCCGAATACCTAAAAAAAATATCGAATCACAATTACCAATACTTATCGGATCCAAAAATTATCGGATCGCACAAAATTATCGATAACTTTCGGATCGCACAACATTATCGATAATTATCGGATCGCACAAAATTATCGATAATTATCGGATCGCACAAAATTATCAATAATTATCGAATGAAAACTTATCGATAATTATCGAATGAAAAATTATCGAGTAGTTACGAATTATCGATAATTATCGCACACCATAGTCTCGAGAAGAGAAATAATAGAGGACGCAATGGAAGCTCTCAAAGAAGATTTTTTTTCCCGTTTTTGTAACATTTCTTGTTATTGCTCAGTCCCTATTGGTCTTAGCGTGATGTTATATAGCCTATAGCCTTCCTCGGTAAGTGGGTTTAATTTTTAAGTGGTTTTAATATTTTAGATAAACATCATTTTCAACACAAAAATATTTTTTCAATTCTAACCAGTAGTTCCTGAGATTAGCGCATTCAAACAAACAAAATTCTTCAGCTTTATAATATTAAGTACCTATAGATTTATCGTAATGCATAATTACTTAGAAAAAGTTAAAGGTCCCTTATCCCTTGTGGACTTTAATTTAATTAGTAGATATTCCCTCATATGGTATATTTACATTCTTTTATAGTAGAATTTTAGCCTTTATTCTTAGTATGCCACAAACCAGAATCGAATGGAGATACCATCCACAATAAATTATTTTCCCCCTTGAAGATATTCCAATCAGCAGTAAACATTCTCCTTATTGCTTTTACACTTACCGCTTGATCTAATAAGTTTAAACATCTTTAACCTGTGACCCTGATTTACAATATGTACAAAATTTGTTTTTATGAGACACAAATTTTAGTGCTTCAAAATTGCCAGAAATAAAATATATGGTAATTTTTTAATCAAAAGCTTTTACAGCTAAAAACCTTTTTTTTTCTAGTAGCACTTTAGTTCTCTGGTCTTTCCGTCCAACCTCGCGACAAACTCGATTGCCCTTAACACACATATCAAAGTGTACTTGACCCTTCGATTCTTCAAGGTTATGAGGAGACAATCTCAAGATGAAGTATTCATTTATATTATTTTCTTATACTTTCTTCTCCACATTTTACATTTTCTTTTGTAACAATAAATTTTAACACCGGTGAAGATCTAACACTATCAATATTTCAAAATTTATATTACGAAAATCTCTAATAGAATGATTAAAATAAAATAAGTTTCCTTCAAAAAACAAAACATTCCAGTGTCACAGCTTAAGAGCCGTTACGACCACGCCGCAAAGCCATGTAAATTGTTCGTACCGTATCACAGCAGACAAGATATACTGCCGATGTAGCGAGAGGCGAGCCTAGTTTCAATTATTACCTGACTTGTTTTAAACCTTTCAAAGGTTCTAGTATCGAGTGAAACAATCAAGTTTAAGACCTAATACAAACGATTTGTTTACATGCACAGTTTAAATGTTGAAATTGTCTAAATTGCTTGTACGTATAGGTACTTCGTTTTAAAACTTAGTTTAATGAACAAATCGAAAGTAAAGATTATTCAATTTAATATCATCATGTGTATAGATTCGTTTATTTCTTTGTTTAAAATCAATGAACTGAACGACGACGACGAAAAATATTAAACATTTTTAGTAATCATATTGCCACTAATAATACATTCTCCAGTTACATAGTAACATAGGTCAGTGGCTATAAAACATTACTTTTGACTCACATTATTAGAGTACCTAATAGCTACAAATGTTTAAGTAAGTTAAACTACCAGTGTCATCTAGTTATTATATCTTAAAATGTGACTTATCAATATAATAATTAGTGTTAAAATTTTGACTAATTTTAACGTGCTAATTTCATACCAGTTTATATACTATTATAAAATACTATAACTACTACATATTTATGAATGTTATATGCTATAAAACAACGTTCCTTTATCAAAAGACGAGAGCCAAATAAACTAATGTGTAATGAAACTAAACGCGGGTTTTGTCTCATATCTCTATACATATAAAATATGTAAATTTGGCGAATCTCTACGTTTTATAATATGGCTAAAGAACTAAAAACTATAATTTAAATATAAGTTAAGTTATTTATTATAAGTGGAGTTAGAATTGAAATAGGATAATCAATAATCATAACACACTCTAAAGTGGCTTTAAGTCGTTATTTTATTACTTTTTATATTTTAATAACATTGAATTTTTTATATTTAAAATATTTGACTAAAATAATATTCTAATCCTTATATATTTTTTTTATAATTATTTAGCTTAAGTCTAATGGCTTATTGTAGTTTGTGATATATTACTCTCAAAAATTTTGCTTATACACTCTATCTTTGCTTGTATTTGTTTTTGCAGACCTTGAAGGTTGACAGAAGGTAAAAGACGATTATATTCTTCTTATTCGCAAAAAGTTCATGTTATTGATTCTTTATTTTATTTTGATGTTTTTTAATGATTTTTTATTAAATAAATTAGAAATAATATTCATTTAATAGGTAATTCACTTTTTATGATTAGGAAAAAATATCTCAGCCTTTTCTGCTTTAGATCTTTTACACGTCGTATACTAAAATAATTTATTATAGAAAAAGTATGTTTATACTTGGCCGTCTTTAAAATATACCAAGGAAGAGTAACTGTACTGAAATTAATTAAAATATCTTGAGAGACAGGTGCATTCGCGAGCCATGCTAGTTACAAAGGCCGCTTCACAATCTCAGAACATACCGTTTATATGCATTATTGATGAATCGACGAGTTCAGTTAAGACAAGTTTCATTAGAATGAGTGAAAGCCACAAAGGGCTACTCCGAACATAAATTGATACAAGTCCCATACATTTACATGTGTATCGTTTCGTTTCGTGCCATGTTGAATTCAACTGAACTGAACTGAAATGAAGTAGCTTGTAATCGTCCTACTGTTAGGCAAAGGCCTCTTCTCCATATAGGAAGGGTTGGAGCTTAATCCACCACGCTGCTCTACTGCGGTTTGATCGATAATTTCCCTACAATGAGTAACGATTGCTATTAGGTGTCTGATAACAACCGGGACCGACGGCTTTACGTGCTCTCCGAGGCATGGTGGGTTGACCCACAAGGACAAACGTCTAGACCGGAAACAAATATTTTACAACTACAAATGGCTGTCACACTCACTCGCACAACTACACCAGAACGGTTGTTGAATTAAGAAAGTATTAATTTATTAACCATTGCAATTAATTAATAATCATTATTATTAATAAATTTCAAATAATTTATTAATAATTAAGTAAGCATTTATTTATGATTACATTCATTAGGAGCATTAAATTGTATTACTTAATGACAATTTAAATACTTAGTTCGTATTTTAAAATATATTTGTTGTTTACATAAGAGTTTTAGTTAGTTCGTTTTTTAATATCGACGCGTTGATCTTGAAGAGTATCAGCACGTGTTCGATTTCCTATTTACGTTAGAAAACTTGTTCATTGATGAAGATTAGATTAATAATACTCAACGAAAGAGAAACCGCGACTTACAGTGCCAGAAGACATTGCCTCGTCATGAAATCACTAAAACTTTTTGAATCGAAGAAGACTTTAGACACAATTAATTATATATGTATTAAGTGTATAAAACTAAATTAAAATGATCTTTTAAATTTGTACTACAGCGAAAGTTTTTTTAAACACCTCTTTATTTTCGCATGTACGTCCTATGGTCGCCTTTTGTGCATTAAGTTTATGTTTAAGTGTATTTTGTAATAAATAATAAATTTAAATTTAATTTAATTTTAGTTTAAATTGTGAACCAGTAAAGGTGTCTTTAAATAATAAATATGGCTTTTTTAAGTCACTTCAAGTTTGCGTTATTTTCTATGACCACTTTGTTGAAATAATGCAAACTTGTAAGTGAAGTTAAAAACGTTTGAAACTTACAATCACGTCTCTATAACTGTTATGACAATAATATTTACAGAGCCTTAGGGTTGTCGTATATTTCATTAAAGTATCATTAAAAATAATATATAAATAATATTGTTAATAATTATATAAATTTATTATTTTGTAACTAAGTATTTAACGCCAAAAAATTGTATTACATGACTTTCTTGGTCATTAATGCAATTTCCTACTTAATTTATTATATTTACAAACTTTATAAATTTCATATTTAAAACGAAGAATACTGTTTATAAAATAGTTATAAATTATAAAATTCGTAACGACGAAAACTCGTAAAAAAATCCATCAACAGGTATTTTTGTTTAAATCGCGCGTAGGTCACTTTAGAATTTCAAGTACACAGGTAACCAATACAACTCAGATTGTAGGCTGTATAGGTTACACAGTGCCAGTTCGCCCACAGCAGCTGGAATAATTTACAGCCTACATAGTAAGTTACAGGATTTTGAACTGTTCTACCATCAAGTTCGACCAACGGCGTATTGTGTTAGGGCCGATACGCAAAAGGATCTATATAATTGCATTATATTTAGTTAATATACTTAATAGACAAGGAATTACATATTAACTATATTTTTATCTGTTTTCAACTAAATAGGATACCTAACGGAGAATTTCGGAATCGAATGCATAAATATTGAAACTAGCTCGTTTTTGTATCTTAATATTAAATTGAATCACTAAATTATACTGATACAGATTCTCTTGCGATATTTAATATTTCCACACAATTTTAGTGCCTTTAATGCTTCGATCAAATAAGATCGAGGAATAGATCATTTAAAAAATTTTTAAATTGACGTTTAGATATTTGAGCGCATTTGTAGGATAACTAAGGGTTGCAGTTTTATTTATCAATTTCTGTTTTATATGAAAAATAACATATTTTTTAAAAAGTGGCATTAAAAAAATATCTTGTTTTATTTAATGTTTTAGAAATTTATTTCTGGTTTAACAACTAATTAATTAAATTTATTTAGGATGAATTTATCTATTGAGGATATATTATTATAGCGTTTTGCACTTAAGTAGACGATTTATAAAAAGTAATTAAATAAAGATAAAAACGTGCCGAAATTCTTTCCTTATGTCTTTAAGCTTTAATAGCGTATTTCAAATAATTAATTTTCATTTCTCAATTTCTTATAAAATAATAAACAATATAATAAATTACAAACAAGAATCTTACGCAATATTAAAGTAATGAAAATTTCTCTTTATAGGTATATAAATAATGCTATAATGACTAATTATACTTAAATAATAATATAAATGTAATGGGTATATAAATAGTGATATAATACATAATGTATAACTAATTATACTTAAATAATAATATAAATGTCAACGCATGTCAAAACTATAATATTTACCGTATTATAATGATCAAAAATATAAATATAAACATGAAAACGACAAAAAAATATTTATATATGTTAAAATTTTTTTATGTTATGAATATTTTAAAGTAGCTCATTTCTTATCAACTTCGATATATGCAAAAATTGCAATACCGTTATAATTTGAAATTAATTCTACTAGTTTTAACCATAGACGATTAAATAGTGTTATCAACAGTTTTCTCCTAATTATGACAAATATTATATGTTCTGATAAATTGATGTATACTAGTCGAGTTCCGCCGTTTCATCTGCCTTTAGATAGGAACACTTTTTTAAATTAGGTATTGCTACCATTCTATGATGACTAGCTACTATGGTAATAGGATTTAATTCATAATCCTTGTTATTGCATACAGTTTTATAGATTATCATCCATACAAGCTGGATATCGAAAGCAAAAAGATCAAGATGGGTGCGCTTAAATAAATTTGAGAATTTTTTTTTTTTTGAATATTTATATGATGGCTACGTCACAAATACAAAACGAAGTGGTCTCTGACTAGGGGTCTTTTAAACAAGCTCCAAGTTGCACAGCGTGCAATGGAGAGATATGCTTGGTATTTCTCTGCGAGATCGAATCAGAAATGATGAAATCCGCAGATGAACGAAGGGTGCCGATAAAGTCCAACGGATTTGCAAGTTGATGTGGCAGTGGGCCGGGCTAGCTCGTAGAACTGACGGTCGATGGAGCAGAAAGGTTCTCGAGTAGAAACAACGTACCGGCAAGCGAAGCGTCGGACGGCCGTCCATAAGATGGACAGACGACTTAGGGAGAGTCGCCAAAAGCCGTTGGATGGAGGCTGCTTTGAACCGGTCGCTCTAGAGGTCGATGGGAGAGGCCTACGTTCAGCAGTGGACATCCAATGGCTGATGTGATGATGATGATGACATTACAAATACACACTATGTCTAATAACATAATTGTAATACAATTTAAGGCGCTACTATCCCAGGAGCGTTATTTTATATTACTAAGCCCACCCTTCGATTTTAATTCAAAATTGTGATAAATATATTCTTAAAAAATTTACTATATTAACTTTAATAAAATTTCGTGATAAAAATTTCTTCAGATATATTTTTTGTTGACATAAGAAACTTCAAACATATCCCGTTAAAGATATAAAAGATACAACAGACGACTTTTAAAATGTTAAAAATAGTAAATATTTTTATAAATTTCAAGCTAACGTTTGAATTAATTTATCTTAATGTAATAAAGTGGTAGAGTATATTTCTTTTAAACGCCAATCTTAGGATCTACGAGACTGAATAGTAAATCTATGTTTATATTGGAAATCATATTTATATAAATAAAAAATAATTTGAAATTAAAAATAATGAAACGGATTTAAGAAAAAAAGAATAGCTCGTAAAAATAATATTTGATAGATTTTTGCTATATTTTTAATTCGGTGTCAGCACTTAGAAACTAAAATCTTTTTTGAAGTCTGTTAAAAAATTGATTCCAAAAAACTCTATAAAACAATATTTTTTGTTTGGGTTCGTACAAGTAAAATTTAAAATTGGGGCCTCTAAGTATATAAACGCGTAGTATATGTTATTATTCTTGCAATACACGGCTCAACGTACAAATGGTACGCCTATTTATGAAAGAAAGAAAAGTAAAACATTTCTTTTCTATACATAGGCATTATTATTTATTCATTTATTGGATTAATGGACTGCAATAATACTTAGTTATTTTATATTTTTAGTATAATAACTACCTACAAAATAATGGTTAGGGAGTTATTGTGCTCATCATCACTTTATCATGTTACTATGGGATCTTCTTTGTAGCATATACATTCAAACAAACAAAAAAACAAAAAAGAGAATTCTTTAAGAATATATACCATAAAATTAAACTTCAACTATGTTTTATGAATAAGAAGTTAGAAAATCTCATCAAGTATACCTCTAGATAATTGATGAAAATAAACAAAGACGATTCGCTTGTGAATAACTGCAATTCCGCTAGCAACCCTAGGAAGACGTCACGCCCACGTTTACGACATATACGGCATTTGTTGTCGCCGACATCCGTTGATTTACTACTCGTATCCTATACGATTTCCCTTTATGGAAGCCCTTCCAGCATTTTTAATTGTATTAAGTAATGCTACCTGACGAATTTAAGACGGAAGCTTCTGTCGTGAGAAATGAATAATAAAAGCAGTGAGAAAGAGTTGAGGGATTTAGTTGTATTTAATTTATAGATCACTATCGTTTATCATGATTTAAATTCCCTGTATCACTATATATTATAAAACAAAGTACCACGCTGCGTCTGTCTGTCTATCTCTTCGACATTAACTCAAAAACTACTGAACGGATTTTCATGCTGTTTTCAACAATTGGTAGAGTATTTCATAAAAAAGGTTTACGTGTATAATCTGTCAAAATTTTATGTGAATTGATAGAAATATGACGATAATTGTTGATAATGTCGGAATAAGTCCAAGCACCTGGAAGCTTTCATCGATAACGCTGCCATCATCACTATTATATTCATTTATACCAAATAACTTACGTGAATATCTTAGGAGTTATCTATACTTTAATATTATAAAGCTGAAGATTTTGTTTGTTTGTTTCAACGCGCTAATCTCAGGAAGTACTGGTTCGAATTGAAAAATTATTTTAATGTTGTCCATTTACTGAGGAAGGCTATAGGCATCACGCTATGACCTATGGGCTGAGAAATAATAAGAAACTTAAAATAAAGTTCAAAATGCCTATTAACCTTTTTTACCGAGGCTTTTTTCCTCAATATTATATATAATAATATTATATATTTTCAGTATTTTAGATAAAATGTTACTGAGTCCTTCGCGTGGTGCGACTCGAAATTCTAAAAATTAAGTTTTAGTACTATATCTATAAATATTATTTTACTTTATTTACTTTTTTACAGCAAAACGAGGTAAATTTTAATTATAATTAATTAATGATACTGCTAATAAAATATCTAATTAAGTTGGAAAGCATGAATTTAAATTTTTCAGCTAAACGATGTTACATAATGTTAGTAAACAACTAAGACAAATTTTACAAAGTCTTCATCATCATTAACATCTTGATGTTGTCTTTAATAGTCATCAATTTTTTTTTAATAGGCATTATTTGTTACCTAAATTATATTTCTAATTAATTACCAGTTTTACTTATTCGAATTATTTGATTTTTTTTAGAAAGGAAGATATGTTAAAGAGTGCCCCGTACATATTTCAAGGCGTTTGGTTTCTTACTTCAGAAATTACAAACATCATAAACGTCTATGTCTGTATCAGCCTGTAAAAAACCCACTGCTGAGCTTAATCCACCACGCTGGTCCACTGCGGGTTGGAGGATGATTTCCCGACTATGAGTAACTATCGTTATCAGGTGTCTATGATAACAACGGGGATCGACGTTTTTACGTGCTCTCCGATACATGGTGGGGAGACCCACAAGGACTTACACCCAGACCGGAAACAAATATTTGTACAAATACAAATATCTGTCCCGAGCGGGGATCGACCCTGCGACCGCCGGCGCGCGGCATTGAGGTGACTACTCGCATCACTACACCAGAACGGTCGTCCATATCTATATAACTTTAAAACCACAATGTATAAAAACGTTTGATCGTACGAATCATCTCAAGCTGGCATTTCAACTTCATCATAGAGGCTTAATGAGGAAAATAGGTGTCGCGAACGAAGTCGCAGTTACAGCTAGTATACAATAAATTCAGGGCCAGATTTAGGGGAGGGTAAGCGGGGCAACTGCCCCGGGCCCCCACATGAGAGGGGCCCCCACATACGCAAAAGAGGGGCTTCCACAATAGAGCCCCAATGCTCCGATGGAATAAGAATAAGCGCTTCGGAGGTGGGAGGACCTTTTTTTTTAGGAATATATCCACGACCTTTTTTTTTAGTCATCATTTTCATCTGCAAGAAAAAAAAAACAATTCCATTTCAGATCAAGGAGCCTCCACTCCTCCATTGCCCCGGACCTCCACAACTCTAAATCCGGCCCTGAATAAATTCGTGCGGCTAATATAAGCCTAAGCGACTTTTAGGTGACCTACAGCTGAGTCGGAGAGAGGGCGGTTCGATTGTCTATCCGTATTTGGTTATGGTGATCCGTTTCGCTATTATTTAGTTTCACTTGAAATGAACATTAGAAAGTTGAGAAGATACTTGATCAAGAACCGCACTTAATGAAGCACATGAACACACACACAAACACATAAATAAATAAATAATAATGGTTAGCTATATGTATTATTGGTTAACAAACATGCCTGTTATTAAGTTTTAACTCTAGTTATTCGTTACTTGTCCACTTCTTTACTGTGATGCCTTATAATCTAGAACATCTCTCATTATATTGTTATCATTTTTGTTACTACGTCCCTTAAGGACGTAGTAACAAAAATGACGACCATTATATAAATTTTTATTTTAAAGAATCATAAAGTCAAGTAATACCTAATTAAAATAAATTTAAAGTAATTACAAGTACGATTTCTGTAATCGTGCTAATTCATACGACGTTTCACAGTTTTTCATTTGACTATAAATACTAATAAAAACTAAAAATACTAAAAAAATAAAATTAACAAAAAAAAAGTGATTATAAAAATATATGTATCTATAATTCTACATAATTAAGCAATATTAAATTCAGTAAATAACAAAGTTTTTTAAATATTTTACCACTAGCTACGCCTCCTGGTTAAACTAGCATAACTTTCAATTGCATGGAAATGTCGGGACAAAAGTTCTGAATCTCTAGTCTCTATCTACATATCAAGTTTCATTACAATCAATTTTTTGCGTGTAAGAGAAATAAACATCCATCTAAACTGTTTCGTTTATAATAACTAGCATAAATAGTAATATTAATAATATTATGCATTCGTTTGACAATGATAACACAATACCAAGCTAATAGTCAAAAACAATCTATGATATGACATCTATTGTGTCCACTCAAGTGGGTGTTCCACACCAAGTGAAGACTCAAGAGAATAGCTATGTGCAGACTCTTTATATATTACTTGCTTAAGGATCATTAAGCAGTGAAAATGTTACGAATTAAAACTTTGTACCTATATTAAGATTTCAAAGATGATAGATTTATCTTTGTCATACTTACTCTGAAAAAACTGAACCGATTTTAATGATTCCTTCAAGATTAGAAAACTACATTATGCAGAAAGAGACATTAGTTATGAAACATCACGCTATAACTTATATTGTTTTTTTTTTTGTTTTTTTTATTTTACTTAAAAAGCGCTAAATTGATTCTAATAAAATTTCTATGGGACTTCCTCTGAAGTATAACCTATTGTTTAAAAAAGGAATCATCAAAATCGATTCATAATTGACGATATAATCGCGTAACAAACATACAAAAAAGCGAGTCGAATTTAGAACCTCTTCCTTTTTTGAAGTCGGTTAAAAAATAAATAGTAACTTATCAAAACTTTTTGTCAACATCGAAATAAAAATTAACAATAAGCCTAATTTTATCGAACATAATAATATACTCTAGTCATTGCTCTAGTCGTATGTTTGCTACATTTTGAATAGCCTTTAATATTAATTTGTTTTTACACATTTAAGTATTATAAGAGATTTACTATATATTATAATTTTTACAATAATATATTTTTATTTAGTAACGAACCTAGATAAATACAAAACAATAAAATATTTCCGTCTAACGCCGAGTTGCACGAAACAAATTTTAAATTTAAGTGTTTATTAAACTAATTTAATCACAAGAATCGTGATTATCTGTTGCACAAAACCTACATCTGATTAAGTTAACAAAAAAAATTAGTTTAATTAAAGACCTATCTAACGGATGATTAATTCCAACAGCTTTAAATTAGTCATGAGATCAACTAATTTTAAGATTAATTGCAACTTAACTAACGGAAAGTTAGCGACGGTTTCGTGAAACTCGCCGTTAGTCATCTAAAGGCGAGCTCGGAGCAACCGTTCGAACTGTTTCGAGGACCATTTCGATAATTGGCGGGAAGTCCTTACCGAATCGTTTGATTAAATAATCGTGGGAATCATTTCTTCGATACTTTAGACTTAGAGCATTGTTTTATTTTGTTTTTGTTTTTCTATACCATATAAGAAGTAAATAAATATTTATAATTAGCAACAAAATGCGAACTAAATGCTTTACCTTATAAGATACTTTGAATATCCCATATAGCATAAATAGGGCAAATATGTGATTAAAATTCTTAAATTTTACTACAAATACACGGTAAATTAAGAAAAAACTCATTGAATAACAGATTTTATGAAAAAAAAAGAATACTACAAAAAGACAAAAATGCTTATTATAATTTTCTTGTTTCTTTATTTTTTTCAATTTCTGCATTAAGTTTAGACCATCGGATCAATGATTAGTAATATCTTCTTTGAATTTATGCTACTGTTCATATGAAATTACTCTAATTTATGAAAATAGAATAGTTATTTTATTGTGGGCTTGTTTGTATGTTAATTTATTTACTACGTAAACTACAATACCACAGCTATATTATATACATAATTATTATATTTAAAAACATAATTATTTTTTGTAGTTTTTATTCTTCTAACGCGAACTTTTGTTATTCATAACTTAATCTCCTGATTACTACAGTGAATTATAAGATTCCAAATAAGATTCCAAAAACGAAAATACCCTTTGCTATTACTTTTACAATAAAATCAATAGAACTTAAGAGAAGCAGAACTATCTTTGCTCTTCATCTAAATTATTAACATTATTATTATATAATACATTGTAAAGGTATTATGTATTTAATCTATAATATAAAAATAAGTCGGGTTTTCCTTCCTGACACTATAATTCCAGAACGCACAAACCGATTTCCACGGTTTTGCATTCGTTGGAAAGGTCTCGGGCTCCGTGAGGTTTATAGCAAACAAAATTCAGGAAAAATTTCAACAGAAAAGCAGGAAAACGGAAAATCATTTTTCACATACAGCGCCATCTCTGATACATAGCATGTACTACAAACCAATATGGTTTTGCATGGCGAAGCCATCTGGTGGCGAAACGGAGTTCGCCGAGTTTGCTAGTTTTTAATAAATTAAACTTTAATTTTTTATATTTTAATTTTTTATATTATTTTAATTTTTTTAATATTATATACCTACAAGAAATTTCCAGATAATTAAATATTATATTATCATAAGTTTTTTAATTATCCTCAAAGTGAAGTTACTGTTAGTAAGGGTTTAGTATTCTATAATAGGCTGTTAATATTCTAATACTGGGATAATTAATTTTCGCCTATTGTGGAGACGGATTGGAACTAAACTTGCTACGTTCTGCTATTTCTTCACTGAGAGTTGATGGATACACATGTTTTTGACATTTTCCATGGACGTACAGCTTTCCTATATGGAATCATGTCCTGGCCTTTGCCCAAACTAAGAGTTGTAATCTTTATTTGAATGTCATGTAATCTCAACATACAGTTTAATAATTGAAGATATTTCTTTTAAATTCAATTAAAATTTTAATAAACGTTAAAACAAAATTCTATATGATATTGTTATTAAACGAAAATTTATTCTATACTAATACATACACATAAAACATTATTGCAAAACAGAGGTCATGTCATTTAAGTGAATTAAAGGAAACGTAATTGTACTCGTAATAAGGACTCGTTGATCATTTGTCTCCATAAAAAAAAATTTATTAAACAGAAGTAAATAACTCAGTTCCTCCAGCCACAATAATTAACTTTCTTGTTCTAGAAGACTTAAACCTCAATTAGGTAATCACCGACTATTGTCACAACAACCTTTCAATTTAAAAAGAAATTACCCGTTTAATGTTTTTTGAGTCAATTTAAAAAAAATATCTTCTTAAATGGTAGAGCTTAACAGAATGTAAGTGATTATGATGCTCATGTACTTAACTATAATAGGACAATATTAAGTCTTATAGGGAACAGGCGTGAAGTAGCTACGATTTCTACGTGTATGTGAGAACCGGAAGGTTACGTCCCCCTTTCCCCATCCATAGTATATTAGTTATACTCTTAATATACGACCCGCCTGCTTGTTTTCTAACTATTCCCGTAAAAATATCGCATTTGTCGGCATAAGCACAGTTTCAATGCATTCTCAGTGTCAAACACTACATATTATTAATTTATAATGTAACATAAAATTTAATTAATTAATAATTTGTAAATGCATCGATGTTCTTTGACTTTGTTATAATGAAAAATAAAAAAACTTAGTGTACTCTAACTGTTATAGACGATTTAGACATACACTGTAGTCATAGAAATAAAGAAATGTAGAACAGAAAATAAGAATATGAGTTAATCATTCATTTGATAAACAGGTGGACAACCTACCTCGAGCTAATATTCTACGTCGTTGGTGACCGAAGGTGTGTGATGTAGTCTTGATTTCAGATCTCGAGCATCTTCGACACAGAATAAAACGGTTTTTAAAAATAAATAAGTATAAAATATCCTAATTTTTTTTTTTGTTATTTTTTTTTTGTATAAACATTAAATAATAAATTATATCATGTATATTTTAAATGTTATAAATATTATTATGTAACATAAATAAAGAAGATTATAAGTGAAATTAATGAATTCGTTATATTATATTTCGTATTACTATCGATTTACATTATAAAACGAAATTAATAACACTTCTGAATAGAATTCGAATAAACGATAACAACCAGTTGATAATACAATAAACAAGGTTGTTTTGCAAATCATCATTATATTAAACTTTCTCACATACAATTCAATCAGTTTATGCGCTGCGCTGAAGGTTATCGAATATAAATATTAACCTTGATCCTTCAAATGATATAACACTCATAAATTTTATAAACAGAGACCAGTCACAAATTCGGGAAGTTATGAATCTTTCCAATATGTGTAACAATGTTTAACTGCGTCGCTGACAGACATATGGTTGCAATCTGCAGCTAAAGTGGCATGTCCTTTGCGCATGTCTCTTATAAATATTCATTCATTTCAAAAGTTTCGTCATAAGATTACAAATCTATCATTTATTATACTCGTATATTATATATACTCTTACTTGTGTTATATAACAATGTTAACAATGTATGTAATCATTTATTAAAACTATAAACAAAGAAGAAGTATGACTTATTAATAGATAATATAATATTAAGTTCCGTAATATTGTTTTGGATGTGATAAAAATGTTTTTGGCCAAAATTTGTGTCACGTAAACTCAAAAAAAGTGAAATCAAAATAAATTTATAGCTACTAAATAAAGTATTAGCAAAACTCATTTTATTATAAACATACAAGGAAAAAATCCATTAGCATTGAGGTAGAGTTTTAATGACGTATATAAAAACGTGGTACGGTGCAGAAAACAATATTATTAGCGTTTTTCTCGTCGGTCAGGACCTTGACTTGTGAATGACACTGCTTTTAATCAGAATAAGGAAGTTCTGACAACAATAAAACGTCATCACGCTAGGGAGTTTGTTGTGAAGACAAAATAACATGAGACGCTATCAATCTTCATTCGCAAACCGAAATAAAGTCCTTTCTGTTAAAGTAGAGTTAACATAAGCTTCTAAGTAAATGGTTTAAGATAATCGAATGTACCAAGTTTTAATTCAATAATAAAAACGTATAATATTAGTGTTTCCGTTTCAAATTATTTGAAGCAATAAAATTAATTTATTGGTCGAAATGATATTTGCTCTAAGAATCTTTAAAAATATTAAAATATCTCCATAATTATATTGCTTAATATAATTATCAAGCACGCGCAATAAGACTTTGCCGCTTCCTTTAAAAATTAATTAGTCTTATAATTTTTCTGCAAACCACTTAAAAAAGTTGCCCGCATTTTAATAACCCTTGCCTTGTACCGTTATTGAAATGATAAAATTAAATCCGAACTTCGAGTGCATTTAGAGGAAAACGCACCTTAACGTCTTTAGAAAAATCTGCATTTTATATAAGTTTTTTTCTAGATTTTTTCGTCAGACGGTCCTCTTGCAGCCCGCATCTCGACAATCGTCGCATTATACACTTAGCGATCGCGTCCTTGCTACAGGAGTCAGGACACAATTAGTGTTCCGCCGAGTCAGATCCTTAAGTGCATCCTTACGCTAGACTACACTCGAAACAAACTCCACCTTATCAATATACTTGTGTTACTTTTCATGCCTATACCAGTTTTCACTTAAGCTGTCTCTACTCGTATCGCAAAAATTTTAAAACATTTAATATTATTAACATTTTTAAGTAATAAATAAGGCAAGATTGAAACATTTAGGATAGTTTGACCAATTATTTTTAATTTATTAATTTATTCATAGACGATAAAATGCCACTATAAATATAGCTGTTATTGTTTACATTTTGACGCATACTAAAAATATCGATAAACTTAAAGTTTTTTTTATTAAATTCAATTCGTTTGAAAACTAACATGATTATTATCCTAATATGACAAGATAAATTATACACATGTAAACTAAACTGAGTATAAAGTAAAAAGTCTAAGCATGTGTTCAAATGGTAGGCGTTCGATGCGATTAAATAGGCGAATGATTGTGTACATCGTCATAACAATCTCATTTATGAACGAAAATAATAACCGTCCCATTACCTTGATCTTCGTAAGGCTAAGGGCTTGCGCCTATTGATAGTATGGCATGGCAAAAAATATTTATACGAATAAAAGAAACATGACATAATAATGTGACAATTAAACTCAAATTTCATTGACGATCATCTGAGGTTCAAAAACTTATTAGTTTTCTTAATTCCTCAGCATCGCTTTAAATATTTCGGTGTCCGTCGAGATAATAAAGTAAGATAGGCCGTGGCTATGTTCAAATTAGCTTAGGAAAAAAGGTTCGGTACAAGTAGATGTCGTGAATTCACAATAGTACTACCTACTATTCGACATGCTGAAGGACATTGCGACATTAATTAGGATACGGCAGCATTATTACTATGGCCATCAGTGTGCGCTTGAGCCTTGGTAAAGTATTCCATGCCGTCCATGTACGCAGGTCGTATATCAACTCTCAGAACAACTGCGAGCGAAAAGGAAATTGCCTCACGATCGTAATTACTATTATCAAGTAAACCAACACGAAGTCTGGTTTCTATAGCGTATCCTGAGTTCTTTTAACGATTTGAAATTAGTCTAATGTTTGTTATATAATTGTCTAAGAAAAGTTAGCAACCTAGAAGGATATATCGTTATGATGATTATTATATTTGATGCTTTTAAAAAATCCGTTTTTTATTTACCCATAAGTTATATTTATGATAATTATAATTATGATATTAATACGTTTTTACCTTATATTAACTACCTATATTGAAATAAAATAAGTATTTATTAAATATTTATTTACATATTTATAATATGCAACAGGTTTGAGAATGTACAGTCATTGAGGTCTGTTTATACCTCAGCGGAAGTTGAAACCTTTACGAATTTTGTAATGCACTTTAGTAATAACATGTACAACATCTTGTAGGTAACATACAAATGACCAAACTTTTAAATATCGAAAACAGTGATTTTAAAATAATGTCCAACTGTCTTTTCAATTAAAAAGGATAATCAAACTTAACTACCTACCACTCCTCTCTACTGCAGTTTAGTAGAAAATAGATATATGAGTACACCTAGGATTTATCACAGGCACGAATGAATAAAGTAAAGTACATGAATTTAGCACTTGAATATTCTGCGATGATAGCTCGTTTTTTTTTTTTGACTTTTCATCTTAATATATAAAAGCGAAAGGTCACTCACTCACTCGAGGGCTCTTAGTGAGAACCCTACGTTGGACGGGATCCTGCGGGTGCGTCGGATAGGGCAGGAAGCGCTTATGCGGAGGTGGGGGGAGGACCTGGCGGGGCAGCCGTACGGCACACGCGTAACGGCTGCCATTCGCCCGGTCCTTGAGCGGTGGATGCGTCGAAAACGCAAGCCCCTCACCTTCCGTCTGACGCAGGTTCTCACCGGGCACGGTTGCTTTGGTGACTACCTGTGCCGGACGGCCCAGAGAGAGCCGACGACTGAATGTCACGATTGTGGCGCGGCGGTGGACTCCGCCCAGCACACCCTCGAGGTGTGCCCGAGATGGGCGGCGCTGCGTCAAAGTCTGACGTCGGTCCTCGGAGGGGACTTGTCGCTTCCGAGCATTATCATCGCGATGCTTGGCGACGACGAGTCCTGGAAGGCGATGGTCTCCTTCTGCGAGACAGTAATGTCCCAGAAGGAGGCCGACGAGCGGGTGAGAGAGGAGGCCGCCGACGTGGCCTCCATCCGCGGGCGACGAATGGGGGTGCGTAGGAGGCGCTACTTAATGCGCCTCCAGTAACGCCCCTGTGCCCGTGTCGGGCCGGGATGGGAACCCGGTCCTGCTAGATACGGCGTCGTCGGGACTGTTCAGAGGTGAGCCGGACAGTCCCCATGGAGGAGAAGTCTGGCCTTTTCGCCGAGGCCAGCCTGTCGCTGGAGGGATCCTGTTGCCTGCAGATCCGGGACCCTCCAATTAAAGCGGCTGAAGGCTCCCGCAGGGGTTTAGTACGGTATTGCACTCCCAAAGTGCCGAGTCCGACATAGGTCTAGGACTGCCGACCCGGGCATCCTGGATATCATCCGTAAATGGATTCCCCTGCGACAAAAAAAAAAAAAAAAAAAAAAAGGTCACTCACTCACTCACTCACTCATCACGATATCTCTGGAACCATAAGACCTAGATACTTGAAATTTAATAGGAATATTCCTTTCGCCGAGCAGAGATCAGCTAAGAACGGATTTTACGAAATTCTACTTCTATGTGGGTGAAAAAGGGGGCAAAGTTTGTATGGGACAACGTGATTATGAACAACCAAGGGGTCCGATCTTCTTAAAATTTTGGATAAATATTCTTTAACAGAATTGATTGAAGAAGTGTTTCGTATTTTATCAAAATTAATCCTCTAACGGGGTTAAAAGAGGGTTTAAAGTTATTTGATTCGAAGTTGATTTCAATACTCCTTAGTGCTTTTAATTTAAATTACATTTTATTTTGACACATGTTTGACAATCCGTCTATTATAAAATATTTTCCAGTATCGACGCAGGTGTAGGTGATGAAAAATATAAATTTATAATTTTTGAAATTTTATTTAAATGCGAAAACCCGTGCGAAGCCGGGGCGGGCCGCTAGTTTTAAATACTTCTATCAACTGTCGTAAAAAATCGTTTAAAAAATAAATGTTTAAATACAAACACATAAACGTTTTATATAATAATGAATACCGTAGATATTAATGATACTTTTTTAAACGACCCTATCGCGACACGGCATAAGCGGCGCCCTCGAGGTTTCCATTACGTAAGAATAGGCCGATTATGACAACACTAGTCTCATTAGTTCGTAGGATTAAATTTTTAGTCTGTATTGAAGCCACAATGCTAATTATCGTCGTCTATTTCGACACTATTTTTAAACGCGTACCTAATAAAATATATACTATATTCTTCAAATTGAATTAAGATGATTATATAAATTCAAGTATTTTATAAATGTTTATAAAGAATGATGTGTATGTGTGAACCACAACTAAAAAAATAAAAGCTGAACTAAACTGAACTGAATCAGCCTGTTGACGTCCCACTGACGGGCAAAGGCCTCTCCTCCATATAGGAGAAGGCCACGCTACTCCACTACGGGTTGGCAGATAATTTCCCTACCAGGAGTAACGATCGTTATCAGATGTCTCCCTGATACGGTGGGGAAACCTACAAGAACATACACCCAGACCGGAAAACATATTTATACAAATACAAATATCTGCTCCGAGCGGGAATCGAACCAACGGCGTTAAGGCGACTATTCTCACCAATACAGTATACGGTCGAAAATGAAAGCATATAAATTAATTCACTGTCAATAAAAATGCGTTTTACATTTTAATCTTTAAAAAATTATTACAAGAAATTGAATAGCATATTAATTTTCTTTTACTATATGCTGATAAATCTTACATTGTTTCATATCGCATTGAACAGATATTAACAGTTATTGTGCTGGAGTTACCATCTGACCTCAGAAATTACTGTATACATTATGAACGATAACATTAATTACTATCTTATAATTTATTCAACACATACAAACAACAACTTACACTTAAAACGTTTTGTTACTTACTGTTATTGTAATATTATAATATATAATAATTCATTTCTATAATTAGAATTATTATTACCGGAATTACTATCCTCGAAATACGAATCAAAATATAAACGCTTTTTATATTATTTAAATCATTTTTATCAGGGCCGGATTTAGAGTCTGGAGGCCTCGGGGCAACAAAGGAGTGTAGGCCCCTTGGCCACATATGTGTTCCCAAAATAGAAAGTGCACACGAAAAAAAAAGGTCATCGCCTCTTCATGTTCCTAAAAAAGGGTCATCTCCTCTCCCTATTCGACAATATCATATATAAAAAGGTCGTCGCTTCTACCTATCGATATTACTCGATTATTTTCGGATGAAATATATAGGGTTTTCTAGTCTGAATTTCAATTTTTTTTCCCGAAGTCTTGGCCCCTCCTATGTGGAGGCCCGGGGCAGTTGCCTCGGTTGCCCTCCTCTTAATCTGGCCCTGATTTTTATTATACACAAACTATATTCGCGACTTACTTAGCGATTACGCGTTTTGACTTTTATCCCCTCTCCCAATGGGACCGAAATTAATATTGGGATAAAATGTACTTTTTGTTGTACCCTGTAGTATAAAGTCAAATCATACCAAGTTTTATTAAAATCCATAAGCAGTTTCAACGTGATGCTCGGTCAAGATAGAGAAAAAAATATACAGTTTTGACTACATTGTCGGTTACTGAGCGCCCTCTAAAAAATTTTTTAAAAAAATTCAATGTACAGAAGTGGACATGTACTATAATAATTTTTTTTTATTATTGTGATATTATAATATTTATTTATTGTTATGTATAATATATTAATGATTATTGCTTACTACAGTTTGAGTTTGTCGCGTCATGTAGAAACGGTAATATGTGTGTAAAATGATTATCATACATTTAGTAACTTAGTTTTACTCTGCTTCACTTTTGATAAACATTAATTTTCATTTAAGATTACTGTTCTGTTACTTTGAGCCGTAATTAGGTTTTGACTTTAAGCAGCTTACTTTCTAATGCAAAAATGATTTTTGAAATCTGCTAAGTAGATCTCACGACTAAAACAACACAACCGTTTGGTTTTACTCTATTAGTACTTAATACAGATTATTACATATTTCTTTAATGTACCTAATTAAAATGTTTTAACATGGAAAAATACATATAATCCTTTTTTGCGTCTGTATATACCGACGATGGGAATAAAAATATAAAAGTGTGTTTTTAACTGTAGGTAACATTAACCGGCGTACAATAACTGATATATAGGTTAAGGTACGCTTAATAAGAAGCTGTTAACGTAATCCTTAGTGTATATTTTACATTAACGAACATAAGTAACAAGAACACAAATAAAATATAAAGATATATTTTCTGCAATTTAAGCTATTTTATATAAGTCCTATATCTGTAAATGTATTTTTATGGCATGAGTGTATACCCAAAGCATATAATTACATAATTGTCTTACTAAAAAGTATAGAAAACCTACTAAAAGAAGCAGCCTATTAAATAGTGAAAACCGAATCAAACCCATTAAGTGCTAAATCTAGATTAAACCTAATTTATAAGTTATAAGAGATATAATTAAACGCTCAAGGCAAGGCTCGAACTTTATTTATACTGAAATAATAATGTAATTAAACTTTAAAGTTTGTTTGTTTGCACGCGAATGGATGTATTCGAAAAAAATTTTGGGCAATCGGTCTATATAATACTAAGTACACCCGGCTGAAGCCACAGTAAACGAATAGTGCTCGACTAGACTAAATACGAGTATAATAAATTTATAAATAGTAATAAGAAAGTTTGTACACCGTTAAAATAATACGTAATAGAAATAACAATGTTGGATTGATTTATATAAACTAAATGCAAAACAAAACACCTCGAGCGCTTACATTGATTCTAAGATAAATTACAACAGTCCAAATAATTGAAGTGTCGGTTCCCTGTAATCACAATGGCTGTCCAGTTATTGTAACGACCGAAAAAATTATACGATGTCCGAGAAAGTAGAACTGCCAACTCCGACTAGACTGTCGCTAGACGGCGTACTGAATGATTGTACAATTACTTTACAACCTTGCAGTTGTAATAATACAATGCTGATTTCGTTCATGATTAGATATTACTTAAGTTCATGAACAGCATTGGATTCGTAAATTTTATCTAAAATCAACTTTAGTTAACCGTTAAATATTCGAGCAGACAAGTTTTTGTATGCGCCTAGTTATAGTATACGGCAATTGTGTTTTTTTTGGTTAAAGTATTATGATAGTGGTTATACTTTTTTATAACTTACTCGACGTAACTAAAGTAATTGATTTAAAGGTTGACTTTATGAAAAGGTTAAAATTGTTAAATATCATTCAGCATTTCATCACTTTTTTTTTTACCAAGAGTTTCATAAGATTTGATACCAGATTTTTTTTTTGTAGCAGGGGAATCCATCTACGGATGATATCCAGGACGCCCGGGTCGGCAGTCCTAGACCTACATATGTCGGACTCGGCACTTTGGGAGTTCAATACCGTACTAAACCCCTGCGGGAGCCTTCAGCCGCTTTAATTGGAGGGTTCCGGATCTGCAGGCAACAGGATCCCTCCAGCGACAGGCTGGCCTCGAAAAGGCCAGACTTCTCTTCCATGGGCAATGTCCGGCTCATACAAGATTTACGATAAAATTAGACAATCAATTTCGATTGGTTGCAAGCACTCAAACCGTACGTTAGTACATATTACTTCAATGCTCAAACCCGTAATGCAAAACAGTAGTGTATTTCCAATTTTCCATTGGAATAATATGGACACGTACTGGAATATAGTGGACCCAGTGAAAGAACCAGTTACTGAATTAGCTATCTACTAGCAAATCCAGCGCCCTCAGTTTATTGAAACTAAAATTGACTGGTACAGATATTCCAGTCTAATATCAGCATTGATTATAACGCTATAAAGTATCAATTCTTGTTTCTCGGGGATATATGTATTGTTTTTTTTTATATTTTAATGTTGATTCTAGATTGAAACCTACTTCTAATGCTTTTACAACTATTTACTTTATAGTTTTATTGAATTAAGAGATCTAATCAATATTTACAAGTTCTACAAGCAAAATACACAGTACACATTGAGTTTTTAAAATTCAAGTAAAAGTAAGTTACATAAAACAGGATAATGTCATATTTAGAGTCAGGTGTTCACTGCTAACGAACGAGGCGACCCTGCAACTTGCAAGAACTTGTTATTTCTTTTTCAATTTAAATCGCCTTCCAATTTTGTTTCCCTTTTATTATTGACCATTGCGTATTAAGAGTTATTACTTTAGTAATTACGTAAAAAAATGTCTCGGGAAGGGGAATAATAAAGAACGCAACGGAAGCTCTCAAAAAAGTTTATTTTTCCTTTTTTTGTAACGTTGCGTTTTATTGCTCAGCCCCTATTGGTCGTAGCGTGATGTTATATAGCCTATAGCCTTCCTCGGTAAATGGACTATCTGACACATATAGTTTCAATTCGAACCAGTAATTCCTGAGATTAGCGCGTTCAAACAAACAACCATTCAAACTCTTCAGCTTCATAATATTTTATAATTAAATTATGTTGTAACACTACTTCAGTTATATCTAAGAGTATAGACATATCTACCTAATATACTCGAAGTTAGGATATACACTCGACTAGCTAAATAATTAATATACCTAGATTCCTATATAAAAACTTAAATCACGCTTTTCACAAATTTCACTTTCTACAACACGTAAAAAATATAATGTGATAAAAAATATTATAGTTATTATCATTAAAAGTTTAAAAGAATAATAATCAAAACGTAACTATGTATATTTAGTAATAATTTTGTTAAAAATTAAAGTAATGACAACATAAGAGACATATTATCTGGAACAGGTAATTGCTTGCACTGAAGATCAATTTACACGTATATCCTTTAAAATACTATATAATAAATGTAATGAATTGTTTCGTAATACATATACGAGTAACAAACCATTCTTCGACATTATTTTGCTCGTGCGCGGCATTTATCACATTGGCGTGTGCGCATGTGAAATGGAGCAAAATGTTATTCACATAAAGAAACAGTTCGATCATGACGTGTAGCGATAAATCTCTATTAGACATCGTAATCATCGCATGCTACTTATAGCATTTTATTATTACAATATAGTTTAAATTATTTTTCAATAATAACTATTAGTATTTGAAAAAAGATAGAAATTGATAGAGAGAGTCAGTTTTGTTTCTTATTTTTTTTTTATTTTAAATAAAACTTCTATAATAAACACGTAGTTGACAACACAATTATTATATTAATATTAACTTTTTTTTTGTTAAATTACTACGGGTGTATTATTGTTACACTATTGACCATAATAATAGTTATTCCTTTTTTATTTCTGTAAAGAACATTCTAATTCAAGGCTTTTAAATGAATTATGCGTCATCATAATATTAAAATTTTATATTTATACAGCGCCTAAACAATTAATGCTTAGATTGTGCAATAGAACCTAAAGCAATTGAAAATCTAGTTCAACATGATATAAAAATTGATTCTATAGTTGATAATTAGAATTTGTTATAACTGCTATAGTAGTATAGAAAATTACTTAGGTGTAATTTTTATTAGGTTTTTAAAAGTATGTGTAAAAAAAAATCACTACTTCTACAAATAGCTCATGATTAAAAAAAATTAAATGATAAGTAACTAGTGTAATAGTTTAAAAAAGTTATTAAGTATGTAGTTCATAGTAGAACACTAACCTTATGTGGAGTTGCGTCATGCGAGGAAAAGTGAACGCTTCGTTTTCGACCGCTTATCCGTACGTGATCACAGATTCTTATTGATATTATTTTGTTTATTACAAGAACTGTCATAGTTATTGATATATGACTGTTATATTGTTTTTAATACGTTTCATTATCAATATTGACGATTAAAATATAAAGCACTTTTAACTTAATAAATAAATAAAAAAAGCATTCAAATTGATGTTTATTTTAAATCTTGTGTTAGATGTGCTTAAAGTATTTAATACACTACGAAAACAATTGAGAGATAAATGTTGGACATTCAGTCTTAAATATTGAAGTTGCTACGTTGATTGACACACGATAGACAGGCAGTATTGTATTTTCAGTTTTCACAAACGTGTAATTAGTATATATGTTACATCAAAATCCTAGTAAACACTTGTAGACATAAGTTGGCAATGTAATAATGAGACGATTAGTACAATCTAAATTTCACTAAAGTAACAAATGTACCTTTGCAATTTTCAACTATCAATCTTAGTAACTCAGCCGCTTTGATTCCCCCGATGCCTGCTTTAGACAGGCGAAGGTTGCTTTCTCCGCGCCCCGAACTTATAAAAGATACTCTAGGGTGTGACAGAAGACACAGAAGTTCACTCAGGTGAACCAAAATTTGACTGTTACTGTAAAAAAACAGAATCAGAAATTTCTAGAAACTAAATCTATCTTATGTGATTACATAATATTTTGTGTATAAGTATAGATGTGTGCTTATAAAATATGGGTTGAAATCTGTGCGTATTTATAACAATAACTTGATAGCTAATTTCCTATACGCAATACCTCTGCTGTGATCTTGCATGTTGCGACACGCATAGACGTATAATATGACTAGAAATATTTCGCGGTTTCACGTGAAAAGTTTCGTATTATAGGTCGGTTAGTTAGGTTAGTGTAAATAGGTATTTTAACAGATGCTCGGCGTATCTTTACATGAACAAATCAGATATGAGAAGATCCGTAGACGCACTGGTGTAACCGATAAAGCTTAACCCGTTGTGAAACTGAAGTCCACTTCAATTATGTCACTACTTGAACTACTAGCTTGAACTGTCCACTTCAGTTTTATGGGTGGGTAATTCGCTGGATTCTGGCAGCACGGGATCACAAATGCCATGAAGAAATCCATGAAGAAGGTCTATACTCAGCAATGGACCGCTATCGACTAATGGCGACAACGACATACATTTTCGTTCATATACCTAATAATCTTCCTGAATAAACAAGCTACGATACACAAAATTAATGTTTCTCGGTAAAGCCTTATTTTCGCTCAAGATCTATTTCACTGATTGTCCCGGTAGGTTCAAACGAACAATATTTTCTATTATATAATAATTGATAACGATATTGGTATGTATTAGTAAAATAGTGCTTTCGCACGGTGTTCCAAACCACCAAAACCACGCACGCGTACTGGGCTATTTTAGATTATGAATTGAAATATATTATTTTAAAACCATATTATTTCTGTGAAAGGTTTCATCCGATAGTAAAATTATTAAAATACAACATAATTTATTATTATCTAAATCTACTTCAATGCTGAGTTCTTTCATTATTTTGAAATGACACGAAACTGGTTTTTATAATCGACCATAAAATTATAATCAGATAAAATGTGTATTTCATTTATTAAACTGTTCATTTATTAAAAATTAAATATATATCTATGTTTATTATATTGTAATATTTATAACATAAAAGATTTATTTTACATTCACTGTAAGGATGTCATCAATAGATAATAAGATAACTTAAACATTTATTTTTATCTAAAAGAAAGTTCGGTTAAGTCCGCTTAAATTTTATTAAAACTTAATGAATCATATATGTAGTTATACACAAATATGGACCGTGATATTCCATATTTCTGTAGAAATATTCCATTATCATTTTAATAAACTCTACTATACTTATACCGCGATATATTTTACCACATTAGTTACACGACGTATTTGAAGCTGCTTGAAAATCAAGGCAATGGTCCATAGTTCCATACGTTTGTAAGGTTAAAAACACATCCTAAAGATCAAGGTATATCGTTCTGTCACTAAACGACAAATTAGTCTTCGTTCTGTCGCGCTGCGGGTGGTCGTATTAACATTGATACGTTGTTGTTTATCACTGATAAGTCAATCTTTCAGTAGAAATAATAGCAGACTACAGATGATTATAATCCACAAATCAAAATATTAATAATTGAAAAAAAGTCGTATCATAATTGAATAGGTATTAGAATAGATTGTATTATAAACAGGAACGACCTGAGGGGTGTGCGATGTATGCAGCCTCTTGGAAAAAGTCTGGAAAAGGCTCGTGAGCCTTTTGGAGGGGCATAAAATTGGCCAATTTTGTTTTTTTTTTAAAAATTAGCCGACTGTGATTCTCGCATTCGCTATTTATTTTGAAAGTACTTGCAATATAAGTGTAATAATAAATAATAATAATAATTTTATTTATTATTATTATTAATATAAGTGTAAAAATCATTGTAACGTGACCCAGAAGCTTACATTAGTTTATTTAACATAATAGTGGTTTAAGGTACAAGAAAGAGTATTGAACCTATCAAGTCAATCAAAAATAAATCATATTAAGAGACATAAATCAAATTTTCTAAAAGGAGTCTACGTACGTCTGGGGGGTATTGCATAAAGACTCCTCCGTAGGGGCATAAAATGTAAGTCTTGCACACTTGCAATTTTTGTCTTAAACCGGACCTGATTATAAATTTACCTAAATGATTATAGGTAAAGCTTAATCTTTCTAAATCGTGACCGTTTCTTATTACGTGCATCCTTAGAACAGGGTCTTTGCATTAACCTTTCTCTTAATGCTTTTAAAAGTTACATAAAATGTCAATTAAAATAATTATAATACCTATTATAATTATGTATGTTAAGAAAGATATATCTGTCAATATGAACACTACTCTAGCATAAAAATTTACAAAAGTTTATTTTATTTATTTTGTTGTAATTTCACTTTTGGAAAAATTCTAAATTGTACAAAGTATTGATTGTTTTAAATATATAACAAGCCAATTATGTAATTAATATAGAACAATACACATTATTACTTACAATAAATTAGCTTTGGGTTCGATTATTTAAAAAAAAATACAGAAATTTCAAATCGAACGCGGTGGTCCCGGTGCAATTTCATTTGTATTCCAAACAAAACATAAAGGAACACGCGTTTCCCATTACACGTGTTTAGTTCAACCTCTTCCGAGAACCGCAAAAGCGTGCCAACGAACAGCAATAGATTTTAAAGATATGTTAGAACTTCCAGACATTCTGTTCACAGTATGCTTGGAACCAATTAGAGACAATCGTTGTTACCGTTGTATACCTTGAACGTTGAACTGAGCGGTAATATGCACATATTTGAAAGTATACAAAAACACTTTTAAAAAAATGAATTGCTAATACTTATATCTTATACCCTTGACATTTTCAAGAAAAGTTTTTGTAGAGAGAAGTTCAATTAAGCCTAGTTCAGTGTTATCTCTCTTTGATAAATCAGAACTATTCGTATCTTAATAACTTTATTAGTTAATTATAATGAACACTAAATTGAATAAAATATACCTACTTTAATCATAATTATCATGAATTCACACATATTTTTTTTTTTTTTTTTTTTAGGAATTATCAAAGGAAACTAATTATTGTAAATATTACTAGTAATTAAACTAAAAATTAAAATAAATTATTAATTTAATAGCTTACTGCAAAACAAAATTTAAACGAAAAAGAAACGTTACGGATTGATAAAGCCGCTTCGTAGACGCTCGTATTCGACAAAAACAATCAATCGAAATCTTTCAACGCATCACTAAACTCCGACACAGTTATTAAGATAACCCCAAGAAATAAAATTATACAAATTACATGTAATTATGAAGATTTCTTTGACATCAATGCAAATTTGTCAGACAGACGTTGGTTTTATTCCATTGTAACAGGGGCGAATGTGCTGTATAGTTGGTTGTTCAAGTGGAAAATAATAAGAATTTCGGTTACTATATAAATGACGGTAAGACTAGTCGACCGGCGTATCGACATCGTTACGGTCCGACGCTGGTTTCGTCTTTTGTCGCCGTGAACACTTCACGGTGTCTACCCCAATCATTAGGCGTGGTCATACGTAAGCACGACTTAGCATAAACTGTTTGGTAATCCTCTGAAAATACCTAAATTGTTTATTAATTACAAGGTTGAAGCGATTTTATGGTAAGCCAAAAAGATACTCTTAAATATAAATAATCTTTATTCCATTTCATTTAACTTTTTTTTTAAATATTCGATATAAATAATTTTAAGTACAAATTTAATTAACTTCTTTGAACATTTATTTTTAACTAAAAGGGCTGACTTTAAAAAAAAATGCTTAAATTGAAATAACAACCCTGAGTGAAATTGAATAAAAATAATCGTCATTAAGTTTAACGCACGTTCGTCGCCACTCAACTGAAACAACGTACACAATATAAATATGCAGATATTCTGAATTTTTAATTTACAACACATACAACAACATAACTTATTCAGAAGCTATCTATAGCAACAATAAATTATTGTCATTGTTCTAAGTATTACCTACATCAATGATTTTTCTAAACTTGAAGTTAATAATAATTGGCGTGAAAGGTTAATCAGAAAAAACCAATGAGATTTTTTATCCTTGCTTTCAAACCGCAATATGTTATTGCACTATTTTACAGTCAGTTTGTTAATATAACCTAGACGTAAGTACAAAGCCATGTTATAAAATAATTAGGAGTCAATGTGTGTAGGTATGTTTTTTTTTTAAACTAACATTACACATTAAATTTCAAAGAAATTTTAACACTCCTGGTTAATCCTTTTATTACTAGCAGTAACGTTCTAAGCGTTCTGAACAGATTATACATACACATCATTTTCAAGTAGAACAAGATGTGATCCCGTTATCATTTCCATTTGATATAGAAGCAAACATATATTTTAAAAAAAACTACATTCTAGTTCCCAAAGTACCATTAAAGTTATGTATAAATAGTAAACATTCTAAATAGTTTTATAAAGTAATAGACTGACAGCGTGTTTTTTACCGACACATATGGTTACTTCTCCACACTCATAAACCTTACTTGACAAATCTTACACACTTATTAACAAAACAGACATGCTTACATGTCTTATATTTTTTTAATAAATACGTATAGCAGGTATAAAAAGTGATAAATTATTTTTTTTTTTTAACGGACTGATAAATCATAACATAATTATCATTAAATATAGAGGAAAGACCTTTGCCAAAGAGTGTGACGCTTACGGGCTGATTCAGATAAATCATAATTAAACAATCGTACGCTTTATAAGTATAGATTGTATTATCTTTACTCGCTATTGAAACATCTAAAATCGCACACCGTACTATAGAAAGTTACCTATAAAAATACCATTACATCGTCAGGTAGAATATAACTGGATAATTTTAGAAGATAATGCATCGTATAACAAAGCTTACATCATAACGTGCAACGGGAACATGTGCTCAATATCTGAATGGACGCATTGAGATGGAGAGTGAGTATAAAAAACAAACAATGCGCAGACGCATGTGCGAAACACACGTGCGCCCCACGTTCCGTGTATAGTGTCATGTCGGGAGAGGGCAAGACTTGCTTTTGTTGTTCTCAACATCTTTGGAACTTCAAGACAGGATAAAGCGTGCGTGTCTAAGATAAAAGTATCCTAAAATATATCTAAGTATATAAAATATTTCATAGCATGGTTTTAGAATTTATTGCAATATCTGTGAAACTTGAATATTTATGAATTAAATTAACTTTAAATTTACAATTAGTGTTCGTCACCTACACTTCAATTAACATCGACAAGATCTAGGATAAATATTTTTATTATGAATGAAACAAAGTTTTATAATATTTTTTTAAAGTTTCAAAATAACTAACAACCAACATAGTAAATACATATCTCGTTTTACATACAAATACTAATAGTTTTATTTGTTATTTTCTATACATTTAGTTAATTACTTTACTGTGAAAATGTCACAACATAATTAAACAAACCTTACAAAAATACGAACACTTTATTTTCAAGTAAATAGAGAACATGATTTAACAAATTGATCATATTAATTAACGACCGTTATCCATTACATTAAATGTGTTAGCAAATTACAACGTTAGCTATATCCATGCCGAGTGAAATTAGTCGCTTAAGATAAGTGTAGAAAATGAAGATACGCTAACCAGTTAAACACAGTTTCACATCACGAAAATTAACTAGAGAGAATGGCCTACGGCGCAACAGAGGCAACTCGGTTACGTTAACACGCCGACACATTATGGCAATCATGTGTAGTTTCAAGTCTTGGGTTATTTTAAGTTACACATATTTACTCTATATAATACTAAGAAGCCGAAGAGTTTACTTAAACGCTCCAACCCTAGAACTATTGATCTGATTTGATGATTATTTTTACCTAAAAACTTCTGTATTGCGAGCAACTAAACATCACTCTATATCTCAATTGGACAGTAACCACAACTGTTAATGCTTTGTGTTATCTTTACATCAGGAAAGCTCGTCTATTAAATGCCACACTTTTAACCCAACTGCGCCAGAAGGAGGGTTTTTCGAGAGTATAATATATGTATGTATGTATAATTATAATTGTTTGGCACGTTCTGCAGACTGAACGGCTCGATGGATTTAAGCTTGAGAGGTGTCATTAGATTCGTATATACTGTGAGCCTGACACTGGGTATATCAAAATAAAAAATAAATAAAATTGCGGATTTTTGTCGCCAAATTAATTTCATTTCCAAATTATACAGAAACGCAGTCGGGTTTTTTAGTTTTTTAAATTACTTTGTTTAATTAAGAAGAATACTGCATTTATGGTAAAATGTAATAAATTATTATATTACTTCCAATAAGCATGTGTATTGTAATAATATTTATATAAGTATGTATTAAAAATAAATACAAATTGCAACTCATGTTTACATAATATATAATTACTCGAGCGAAATCAAATAATTTACGTAGATGTATTATTGATAGTATAGTATATGTATTTAGATAAATGTACTACACAGAGAATAAAATATTTATTATAAAGTAAAATAATTATACTGAAATTGAAACAACATTTATAATGAAATCAATTTTATAATAAAATCAAATTTAAATCTTTGAATGAAATAATAAACTCAGTCTGACAAAAGGCAGTCACAAAAAGAGAGGTAAAATATGTAAAATATCAAGGTAACCTAATTGTAGGAAATCCAGTCGAAAAAAATTGTTTTTAGGCAGTAAGATGTTTTTACTTAGTACATATTACTTCAATGTTTTCAGGTCGCTTATAAGGAGAATACTTTAGCTAAACGATAAGAGGTACAAAGTAAAAATCAGAAAAAATATACTGAGGTATCCGTTACTCTTAAAGTTTCGAAGTAAGTCCACGATGGAGTGTGTGTAATTCCTAATATTAAGTAAAAAGAATCATTTTTACCCGACTGCGACAGAAGGAGGGTTATGTTTTTCGCGTGTATGTATGTATGTATGTATGTATGTATGTATGTATGTATGTATGTATGTATGTCCATTTCTTTGGCACGCCCTACAGCCCAAACGGCTGGACGGTTTTTGACATATGAGGTGTCGTTGGATTTGTCTAAATTGTAGTAGTGACATAGGCTATATAAATTTTCAAAATGGCGCCCGCAAATAACGGAATGAGGAGGGGGAGTTGAATTTTTTTTCTTACTGTAGCAATATGGGAATCAAATGAAAGCTAGTAAATTGTTTTATTCTTTTTAGTTCATAATAAGAGTATTTTACGCAGTCGGGTTTTTTGATTTTTTTAATTAAGCATACTTGTTATCTTTTAAACATTAAATTGAAATAAAATCTATATCTAAAACTAATCTAATCCTTGAATATTGGTTACACCGTCTAAAATTTTCTATGTAGATTAATGTAATGTATGAAGAAATTATGCTATTTATAAGATCTTCAAAATCCTTACAACGTAATATTTTTAAAAATATATTTTCCTTAACATGACTGCTGTAATAATTACTAAAATATAAAATACTAAAGGAAAAGTATTTTGAAATAATTTTAGATAACAAATAGAAGTATTATAACAATATTAGTTACATTTTAATTTCAAATTAAAAAGCAAAATTACAGCCTTATTTTACAGTAAGCGGTCCAAATATAAAAATGTGTAAAGGTAGAATTATAAAAAAAAGTGTAACAGCTAGTAGATAATAATAACAAAAACGATCAATAAACATTTTAATTTTTCAGACCCTTATTCAGTTACAACATACACTGACGTATTTTTAGTAAATATCTTAATACACAACAGGTTATGGTTATTAGTAAACAACATGAACGAAAGAGTGAACAGCTTCGAACATGTGTCGCATGCTCGTCGTTCATACAGATGCAATTTCTTGCCATACTATAGTCTAGAAGGCATCGACTCTTAAAGTGCACGAGAATTTTTTATACGTAACGAGTTAAACTTGTGCACATACCTATTGGTTACGAGTACGCCTCACTATCTTACAAACTATTTCATTACAAAATCACTTTCATTACCTTTCTCTGATGGAACTCTGACGGGATTAGAATTAATCATTTATGTTTTATATTTATTACAAGAGATTTGCCCGCGGCTTTGGACGTTGAAACTTCTAAATCAATTTCGATTAGGCTATAAAAGCGAATACAATTGATAGTAATGTTTGTGTTACGTAAACTTTGCCCTATGGTTATATTCATTCGGTTCGACTTGATACATAGATTACATAGTATTACTTTTATTTTCTAATCTATAAACTTCTACGAGATACATTGACGTATTTTAACGATTAATCGAGTAATAAAATCGATAAAAAGTAAATTGTTCCACATACAAATTTTACAGATATATAATTATAGTATGTCTATAAAATGAAAGGCGATGGTAGCGATAAATATTACAAGTTTTTTCTTAGATCTACAATTTAAACATAACGTATATTACAAAAAGCAATTATGCATCTGGCACACCTGCGCGATAAAACCGAGCTGAAGCCTGCACGCCGTGGAATGAACATTTAGACAGTAACACCGTACACAAATAATTACACGTTTTCGAAACTCATTAAAGAACCAAAATTTCTTAAGCTATTAAATGTTTAAAGAAAAGGATATAAGTCTTCATTACCTCTCTTTGTCTCTCTCTATCTGTTGAGTTAATAATTAAATATTTTAAAATAAACAGACAATCTTTACGATTTATAATAAATATCGAGAGAGGAGAATAATTCATTATGAAAAGCGGTAAGTTATTGAATGGCAACTTTCTCAGCTGCGGTCATAATCGCCGCCGTAGCGAATGTCAGCGTGGCTCACAACATGACTTCTGATCACTTTCTGTGTGAACCTGCTCTACGGATACCCACGATTTTATACGCAACCCAGTTGAATATTATAATGATAGCAAATTTTGAATATCTTTTATCAATATTTTTTAGTAATTGCGAGGAAAACAAGAACACTGCAGTACAGGAAGTAAATTAATTACCTTTATAGAAGATTATTTTCTTCTTTTTGTTGCAAGACCTAAGTCTAGGTACCAATAATTATAAGTTAATAGTTTTTTGTCTTTAACTGAGATCCTAGTTATTGTACATATTACTTATTCTCGTATATGTGTATTAATTGGACATAATATTACGAAGAGCATTCAAGTGTAAGTTTTACTATGTTCAATTATTTGTAGAAAAAATGACCTTTTAATAATGTTTTTTTTCCATACAAATGTATTTACAATTGTTAAAATGTCTAACTGTATTACATAACGTGTTATTTTATTTAATGAATCATAAATTAGAAATGCAAACTGACAATTGTTATGACTTCCTAAACGCAGCATTGCTCGCGAAACGATTATTACCTACTATGAAGAAGCGAAAGATAATTCAGTGCAACGGATATTTATGAGCGAATAATCCTAAGCAATTATTACTAGTTTAGTTACTATTGCGACGTTAAAAATGATATTTGATTAATTTTGATTGATGAATATAATACAAAATATATTTCAATCATAATAAAAACTCAAAATATCGTTATATATAGGTATTATATTATTATAATTATGATAGACACCTATCTATACAATATATATATTAAGTTTACGAAGCCGGAAACTGGATGATATTAATTTATCTTTATTTCGTTTATTTATACTATATCAACGACTCAAGGCGCATTAAACGATGAACATAATTATTATATTTTTTTTTTTAAATTTTGAAAGTGCAATAAAAACGGTTTATAATTAAAGATTCAATTTGAAATTTTAAATAAAATTTAATTTATCAGCTATATTTAAGATAACGAATTCTAAAAGCAAAACATTAGTACATAGGTATCATTATAATTAAAAAAGAGAAAAATCGGCTTTTTAATTCACGAATACATTTATTACTTTATGTAGAATTTTTTAATAAAAATAAGTAGATAATAAAAATTCGAAAGTCAAATACGCGAGAAATCATTTACTAAGATATGAAATGGCGGCAAACGTTTGTACTTCTGAGTTAACACTTATGTTTTACGATTCTAAGAATCACAGCGTTTCCAACAGTTAAATGCTTGGAAAGTAAGAAAATAAAATTATTCAAAAGAATACGCAGACTAGGGATATCGCCATAAGTAATGAGTGTTCAAAGCTTAAGCTGAAAAACATTTTTATCCGACTACGGAGCTTTAATTTTAGCTCAGTCTACTGCTGCAATTGTGTCTTAATAGTCGATCAGTGGTCGATCATTGGCGAAATCCAATCATTGTTGCTTCAATAGACTTATGTAACTTAGCTCTGAGTAATAAAATAAAAAATTATAGAAACATTGCAAGGCGTTCAGGACACGCAGGTACATAAATTATAAGGCTCACTAGGTATTTAAAATTTGTACTATGTATGTATGTAGACGTATTTTTCAGATTGAAAATTTTTCGAATATTTATTAATAAATAATTTTTATTACGATATACGTGTGGCAATAAAAAAAAATTATTAATCAAAAATTACCTCACTTTTTAATTACGAATATATTAACTTAACTTTAATATATGTTATCGATTAAATGTAATTAATAATTATTATTTTTTATTTTATTTTATTTAAGAACGATTGCAATTAATGATACTAAAATAAAAATTATTTACTCGCAATCATCTCGCAATATTAAATTAACATATTAGGTAGATATGAACTTCATACCTATACATATTCTAAAATACTGCAAGTTTTTTATTTGTCATAAAAAGTAGGTACTAATTTAGATTATATTTAAGCACAGTATTTTATGCTAATATCAGGATCATATTCTACGTGTTCTTTCTCAAACATAATTTTGAAATAAGCGTAATAAATAAGTCACAGCGTTTGAATGTTTTTGTGTGATTACTAAATCTCCGGTACCGGCCGTTGAAGATGTTTTAATTTTTTTTATGCAGCGAGCACTTTCCCGTGGATGTTTCAAATGTTTTTATGCTCCTACCGTAAAAAGTGTCTATGGAACCATTTGTGGGATAAAATATTCAATTACGAATGTATGCGCATTTTTAGGGTTCCGTACCCAAATAACCTATAACTCGAAGTCAAACTCCTCACTCTTGAAAAGTAAATAAATTTGTTACAAAATATGCCCATCACAGTAGCAAATATAAAAACAAATAATTAAAATAAAATAATTTTTTAAATGAAATAAAATATTATAATTTGAATTTATACAAATATTTAAATGCAAAGTCAAATACAAAATTTTGAATTAATATAGTTCGATATTAAAAATAGTAAAATATTAAATATACGATGGTGCAGACATTTTTTTTACGAGTCTCAATTATGATGAATGAAATCTTCGTTGTCGTGACTTGGAGCTTATTTAAAAGGCCCATAGTCAGAGACCACGTCTCAGATCCGTATGTCATCACTGGTAACTCACATTGGTCGAAGACTCGACTTCAGGCACTGAGGTATGTCAGATGAAAAGACGTTTTTTAACTTCCCGAACGCTGCCCATCCTAGCTATATTCGACGATTGACCTCTCTCTCGAAGTCTGACCTACCAAGATGGACATTTTGTCATAGGCAAATTTACTCGTTAACAACTTCGAGAGTAAAATGTCCAACCGATATCGGGGTGGGCACGACATGGACATTCGACATGATTTTTGTTTTGTCCATATTCATTTTAAAGCCCACCCGTCGGGAAATTCCATCGAGGTCACTCAGCATAATACCAAGGTCTTCCAGCGATTCTACCATAAACACGATATCGTCAGCAAATCGAAGGTGAGTGATGTACTCGCCGTTTATGTTGATGCCGAATCCTTTCCATTCCAAAAGCTTGAAAGCGTCTTCCAATGCTACGGTAAACAGTTTCGGAGAGATGACATCTTCCTGTCTCACAACTCGCTGCATTGGAATCGCTCTCGTGCTATACTCCTGTACTCGAACCGATTTAGTAGCTTTGTTGTACAAGCACTTCAACACTTTGATATACCGATAGTCAATGTGACACAGATGGAGAGACCGCAGCACCGCCCAAGTCTCAATCGAATCGAAGGCTTTCTCATAGTCCACAAATGCAAAGCGCAATGACCGGTTATACTCCTCGGTCTTTTGTATAACCTGCCGCAACGTTTGTATGTGGTCTATGGTACTATAGCCTTTTCGGAAACCGGCCTGTTCGGGAAGCTGGAAGTCGACAAGAGACCCTAGAGAACAGCATATGAAAGTGGCTCAGAAGCGAAATGGGCCTGTAATTCTTCAACAGGGTACTATCACCCTTTTTGAAGAAAAGTACCACCACGCTTCCGTTCCAGGCTTCCGGGCTTTACGCCCTCGAGCAAAACGGCATTAAAGAGCCTCTGAAGGACTTTAAGTACTGGTGTTCCACCCGCTTTCAGAAGCTCTGACGTAATACCATCCTTGCCCGGTGCCTTATTATTTTCAAGCTGTCCCAGAGCCGTACTAAACTCAAAAAAAAAAATAGATTATTAATAATAATTCTTTAAGAAAACATAGATTTTCCTTAAATCAGTCCGTTTCCCCACCGTCTCGCTCAGCCGCTTCGCTCCGCCGCATCGCTCCGCTAACCCACACCGAATTTTCAAACTAGCTCGCAAGCCCTTGTCCACTGGAGCGGAGCTGAGATTTTGTAATCCTATTGATTAATATTTCTCCACTCCGCAGCCTCGCTCCGCTGCAATGGACATGCACCCTGATGGCCGCAATAAGATGACCGCTGCAAAATGGCCGTAACCAAATGGCCGCAGTAATATTATGACAGTAACAAGATAGCCGCAGTACAATAGTCACAACAAGAAGGCCAGTGGGCCGCTTTAAAAGTTGCAGTAATAGGTACATAAAATACGCACTGTTGCATAGACTGATTGTACTCGTATATATGATCTGATAGAAAGTACTGAGTTTTTCTATATTCCATGCAATGCAAATAAACTTATTCTCAATAGCCCAATTCTTTTACCCCATTATTACAGTTAACTAAATTCTAAAGTAAATGTTATTTCAAAATTTAAAAATAATCCGTTACTATTTAAATTCTTGCCCGTATTAGAAAGGATCGCGATCTCTCAATAAGCCAAGGAATGTTAATGGTACATTAAAACTTTAAACATTTTAAAAATAACTTAATAAAAATACATACGTGTTTGCTATACTGATGTGCTCTTTAAATAAAACCCATAAAGTTTATAACACTTTGACTACGTAGTTTAATAACTGTTGTTTTACAATTTTGTATGTTTTGGGCCAGTGACATTTTGATATACAAAATTAATTTTTATTTATGGTTTCTTTGATCTAACAATGACAATGGTGTGGCCAAGCTGTTCGTTTCCACCATAGGAGATTTATGATCCGTATGTGTTAAGATTTACGTAGGTCATATATGTGTTAAGGTTATGAGAGTCGTATCTATTAAATCTTATGCCTGTAAAATTGAACTTACACGTTAAATTAAATATTTTAATATATTTAATGTTTATGATACCGTATCCACTATATGTACTAGATATAGCCGCTCTGAGGACAAACAACAAAAAATTAAAAACGTTAAATTTATAGATACTTTCCATTTAATTAATGTTTTATTTAACTGGACAGAAACATAATGTCCCACTGCTGAACATTATAGCAGATAATTTGTCTTAATCCTCTACGCTACTCAATCGTCGACTAGCGGATAATTATTCTACCAAGAGTAATGAACATTATAAAGTTTTTATTTATAACAACAAGAAAAAAAGATTTTACGTGCAGACAGAAAAATCCAGAAGGAGACCCACAAAGATAATTAATTTAAAAAAAAAATTTGTATAAATACAAATAATTATCTAAGCCGACCACGAATTGATCCCATGAGCTCTTTTTCAAATTAAAAAAAAAAAAACATTTTTTTATTAAAATTATTAGTTATATTTACTGTTAGTTTATATGCATTTATTCTGCGTCTGTTTTTATTTACGTTTAAAAACACATACAAAAATGCACAATCATTCTTGATAATTAATTTTTTTTATATATGTATAAGCTTTCGATTTGTTAACGACTTTACTTTTTTTATATTAAAGCAATATTTAATGAATTAATCACATGCATCGATATACATATATGGAAAGGTACTTATTGTTAGTAAAAGATATGAGAAAGCTTATTATGTAAGACTTAGAGAAAGTTATGTGTTGCCAATAAAAAAGCTATTAAGAGAAAAAAAGCACTAAATTTAAACAAGGTTTAAACAAGGTTTTGAACAAGGTTTTCACACAAATAGTTTTGAAAAGGACCCGGTATATGATCACTCGTGTGCCTGTCTGTCCATCTGTTTCAGTCAATTTACTCGGAATCTATATTACAACACTTGAAATTTATAACGTAAATATAAAAAAAAAAGAATGAATAGTTGGATAATTTTTGGGGAATAAATCAATAAGTTAAAAAAGTTTACTAACTATAGCCATGTCTTATAAAAAACGCAGACAGTTCACCAAATATTTATTTGTAGGAACCACAAATAAGAAAAGAAAGATTTAAATAAGGCTGTCATCATTAGTTTAATATAAACGTATGTTAGCGTAATAAGAAAATTTTCAGATTAGATGTATTCCAAATTACTAAGCTATACATAACTTTAGATCTATGCAGCGAGACTAAGCTTCCAGTTTTTTATTTTATTTTTATAGACCTTATCTATAATATAAAAATAAGTCGGGTTTTACTTCCTGACGCTATAATTTTAGAACGCACAAACCGATTTCCACGGTTTTGCATTCGTTGGAAAGGTTTCGGGCTCCGTGAGGTTTATAGCAAACAAATTTAGGAAAAATTACAAACAAAATTTAAGCAAAGCAGGAAAACAGGGATAATCATTTTTCACTAACAGCGCCATCTATCTTTAATCCCCGGAAACGAAGCCATCTGGTGGCGAAACGGAGTTCGCCGGGTTTGCTAGTTAGGTATATAAATAGGTGACATGAAAGCATGTTACTCTTTTAAAAAGGCGTTTATAATTTGAAGAAATTACAAACGACGTCCTACGTCAACGATTTTTATCTTGACATTGAGGATTATATTAAAAAGAGGAGTGTGTCTTAAAACTGTTTTGTGTATAAATAATTGTCGAATAGGTAAAGGTACTTATAATAACTTAGTAACGTATCTATCTACTATTCTTTTTCCATTTAAGAATAATTTTACAATATATAATAATATGAAAAAGGTTTAATTTAAAAAAAAAAACATTTGGTAAAAATTAATAAAAACATCTAACTTTGCAATGATTGCCACACTAAGAATATATCTGTGTTGTGTAAAATTGATCGTTGAACTCGCTTAAGATTAATCATATGTGATTTATAGTCACTATACCAAACAGGAATACAGTAAGAAAGAATAGATTGACAGAGTGCATAATAAATAGCCTTTAATATTTGATTTAGTAATTAGTTACATGTCACAACCACATGTCACACTAGTCTCTAAATATTGTTATCTAGCACTAAACCTATAAGTATGTTGTGTTTTTCATCCGGTTAATCACAGGTGATTATAATATGATCATAATATACTGTTCTCTTATATTTACGCGAATTTTACTCATTTAATTAAAAGTCTATATCGGATTCAAATCCGATATAGACTTTTAAGCGATAATTCGCGTTTATTTAAACTTTACAGTTTAACAATATTTTAAATTATTTCCCGACGTTTCGGACCCTTTACAGCGTCCATGGTCTCGGGGGACTGAGGTGGTGGGTGTCCGAATAAATTATTCTATTATATTATAGACTTTTAAATAAATGATCATAAAATGTTACATAGCTATGAATCTTCAATTGTTAATTAATATTGTTCACTCGGGTACCTATGACTCAAACTAACAAACAAAAAATACATCAGCTTAAAGTATAAACAACACCGTCTCATTCATGAATATGAAATAACATGAATGTTGGGCACAGATATGTTTCAAATGGATTTTAATTTACTGCATTAGAAATATATATGACAGCAACATGATAGCTGACGTCATAAATGTTAGCTAAAGGTATAATTTAAAATGGCGTGCACAGATATGAAATAGTTAAACAAAAACTTGGGTTAGTTATTTTTTTTAAGTATTTCGTAATATTATATACCCTAGTTTCGTTTGGTTATAATTGTGTGACAATTCTGTTTTTATTGTGGTACGCGTCGTATTATGCTCAAATCGCTCTATCAGAACTGCCTATTTAGCTTTGTTCGGCAAATTGTACTCAGCTTATTAAATAAGTCATAAAATCGCTCATTATTTTACTTAGAATTAAAGACTATATGGTATAATTCTTCTTATGATATTATAAAAATATTAAGGCAATTTTGGTTAGAAGTCATTAATTCTGTCTCATAGATAATTCTAGACAACACATTTGATACTGAGGTATTGAAAAAAAAAAGTATATACAAATATAAAATTTCAATATAATTACTTTTTTCTTAACGGGATAATTGACTAAATAGACTATGCTATTAATTTAAGAGCCCGTTATATCAAAAGTGTCTTATTAAGTTTATCCAACGACAAAATGTATTCGTATTAAACATAGATATTGATAATTCATACAAAACTGTCGCTTGTATCTAATCATCGCTAACGTATAGTCCAAAATGCGATATCGGTCGACTTATTTTTTAAATGACACTTATATAGATAATCCGGTATAATTATTTTTATTAGTAATGATTTTCGGATATCTAATTTGTATTTTTATCACGTCATAAATCTGTTCGATCGATTTGAACTAAACTGATCTAAATCAGCCTGTAAACGTCCAACTGCTGGGTAAAGACCTCTCCTTCATGTAGAATAAAGTTTGGAGCTTAATCCACCACGCTTTTTTTTTTACACAGGGGAGTCCATTTACGGATGATATCCAGGACGCCCGGGTCGGCAGTCCTAGACCTATGTCGGACTCGGCACTTTGGGAGTGCAATACCGTACTAAACCCCTGCGGGAGCCTTCAGCCGCTTTAATTGGAGAGTCCCGGATCTGCAGGCAACAGGATCCCTCCAGTGACAGGCTGACCTCGGCGAAAAGGCCAGACTTCTCCTCCATGGGGACTGTCCGGCTAACCTCTGAACAGTCCCGACGACGCCGTGTCTAGCAGGAACGGGTTCCCATCCGGGCCCGACACGGGCGAATCCACCATGCTGCTCCAATGCGAGTTGGCAAGTAATTTTGCCCCTACCATGAGTAACGATCGTTATCAGATGTATATGATAACAACCGTGACCGCCGGCTTTACGTGCTCTCTGAGGTATGGTGGGGAGACCCACAAGGACATACACCCAGACCGGAAACAAATATTTATACAAATATAAATATCTGCCCCGAGTGGGAATCGAAGCCGCGACCGCCGGCATTGAGGCGACTACTCGCACCAATATACCAGAACGGTCGTCAATCGATTCAAGTTCAATAAAATATCTAAACGAAATAAGTGTTAATTTTCAGATGAACTTCATAATATTTCAATAAAATTTTATTATTCTATTTATTTCTTATTATTCTATTTTATTATTCTATTATATTATTTCTATTATTATTCTAATGAAATTATATACAATTCTAAAAAATATAGTACATTTTTTTCCTTCGCATAGTTATTGTTATTCGAGTAAGTGTCAGTTCGCGTCAAAACAATATTATCAATGGGGCACATGCCCACATAATGTGATTCATTTTGCGATGGCTGGTGTCCATCACAGGAAAGCCGGTGTCAATGCGATCACTGTCATTTTCATTGACCTGCCATTACGATAGGGCTGCCACCGTAACCATAAATAATGTATATGTAAAGAAAATTAAAAACCCGCCTGCGAGCAAACCGGTGGTTAAAAATATAAAACAAACAGATACACCAAAAAAATTGGTGCCAACAAAACCATTTTATTTATATACTAACGTTTTATGTACAAAATTTGTTTCTTTTGTTTTTATATGCATGCAATTCTAACAGCTTTTATATGCAAAAGGGTTCAAAATAGAGAAATTTTATGAGGTTAGATGGATAAATATTTGGTACTTACGTTGAACTCAAATAAAACTGCGGGGCACAGCTATTAGTCGATAAACACTACTAAAATACTAGAACAAAAATAGAAACAAGGTTATTTATAAAGGATTTTTCAAAAAGAGCTTTGTTTTTCATTATGGTCACACCGGAACTACATGACAGTTTCGACATTTCGTTTTTTGACATATTTATAGTAGAGTCTTAGGCAATTGTTACGATGAATTCAATTTCACTCGAAAATCGCATTGAAATAATAAAACCGGCCAATTGCGAGTCGTATTCGCGCACGAATGATTCCGTACCATTATCTATAAAAACGGCTAAAAAAATCATGTCTGTTGTACGAGACTATGGGAGCCCCCTTAAATATTAATTTTCTTTTAATTTAATTTTTTATTTTTAAACTTAATAATATAACTCAATATTCTATGAATATATCAAGCGTCTTCCTGTTGCCGTTATCAATATCGAGCAAACACGAGCAAAAAAAAAATCACGTTTATTGTAGGGGACCCCGTTAATTTTTTTTTAATTCTGTTTTTTAGTAGATATTTGTTGTTACAGCGGCAACAAAAACACATCATCTGTGAAAATTTCAACTGTCTAACAATCACGGATTATGAGATACAGTCTGGTGACAGACGGTCGGACGGGCAGCGGAGTCTTGGTAATAGGATCCCGTTTTAACCTTTGGGTACGGAACCCTAAAAATTCACTATAAAAATGGTGGATCTATGAAAGTTACATTTCGTAAAATTCGAGATATTTTCAGTTGTCAATTGTTGTCAATTCCTCGACGTTCTCAATAACTGAGGTTATCCAAAACAAGAACCACATGGCGAATTCTATGTAAGGATTTTGCTTTAAAATCTTATAAGGTGCAACTGGTGCGATAATTAAAGCCGGTCGATCATTCACATCGCCGTAGACTTGCTCATTTCATTCAAGAACAACCCGTTGGTTTTTCTGGAAAAATATTTTTTTTTCAGACGAAGCCCATTTTTATTTGTCAGGCTACGTCAACAAAGCAAAATTGTCCTATTTAGGCTTCCGAAAATACAAGACAGGTGATTGAAAAGCCTTTACATGCTGAACATGTAACTGTATGGTGCGCCATGTGGTCTGGAGGGGTCGTAAGGCTGTTTATTTTTTCAAAAATTTTGGCTGAAAATGCGGTTACAGTCAATGGTCTCAATTTCAGCCTGTTGTTGATGATACGGATATCACTAACATGTGGTTTCAACAAGACGGTGCTAAGTCACAGAGCAACCGAAACAATGAATTTATTGCAAACCAAATTTCTCGATCGCATAATTTCACGAAATTCAGCTGTTAAGTGGCCAGCTCGATCATGTTTGATGATGATTTAACAACGCTGGATTATTCTTACATGGGTTATGGGTTATGTTAAGGAAAAAGTCTATACGGAGTCAATCGAATCGATTGCAGCCTTATAACTCAAAACGAAATAGACCCATCATTTTGTCAAAAACTGATAAAAAACTTTGATAAAAGAATCAACATCTGTAATCGAGGTCGTGGTGGACATTTATCAGATATCATTTTTCATTCATATTTGCGAAACCTTACTTTTTTTAATACAATAAAAATTTGAATCACTGTCATCTAAATTTACTGTTTTATTTTGATTTATAAAAAAAAGTTCTTATTAAAAAAAACCCTTTATATATGTTATATTGACTATTAATTCCAACAATGTGATAAACCATTAGTGACGCTAGTTTTAGTCAATTATAATTTTAAATAAATGTGGCAGCCCTAATGAAGTCATTTAATCGGTCCGCGATGATCGTTATCCCGCGTTGACTACCGTGACCATCAGTGACCTCGGACGTCGTCATAACGAATACTTACATAATTCTGTAAAATATAATCGCGCTATGATCAAATAATATTTTGATTCAATATTATTATTTAGTTGATTTTTTTTTTCTAGCAGCGTCTCCTGGTTTACCCGCGTAATTAAAAAAAATAGTATGACGTTGCGATTATGAACATTGGTAACTGTCCATAATTGACGAAATATATAAAAAAACAAACTTGACAAATGAAATATTACCCCTAATTAAATATTTTAAATGGTATGTAGATACAGTTGCATAAATACATTTTAATAAAATATTTAAAAAAAAAAGATATGAAAATGTACATACTCATATTAGAGGTAAGATTTTTTTGTATGTAGTAAACAAATTTTGAAACTATTGAACTGACTTTAGTATGTACATAATTCTTTAACTATAGGGTGATACATGAAGATGATGATGATATATATGATATAGAAGAAGTACAATATACAGAATATTACTACGATTTATAGTACCGTAGATTAAAAATATATCAATGCGGGTGAATCCACGCAGGACGCTTAGCCTATACAGCAAATTACTCGTGTTAAAATTCATAAACGAATTACATATAGCAAAAACTAAATTATTTATCTAATAATCTGTATAAATAATTTAAGGTTACGAAGTTACGTTTAAATGTTATTCATAATTATATTTAATTACTCATACGATAAAATATTTATTGCACAAGAATTCGTTCTCGATTTTGTCTCGTTTTTTTAACCACGCGTTTGTTCCAGACGTTTTATAAAATAAAATAAAATAATAATTTATATATACAATATATAAGCCCTACTTAATAGAAGTAATGTAAACAGCATTATTTTAATACGTAGTAATACTAATAGTGGTAATATTATAAATACGAAAGATTGGGTGGATGCTTGTTACTCTCGCACTCAAAAATTACAGTATCGATTGGTACGAAACTCGGAACGTAGATAGTAAGAGATCCAGAATAATATCTAGGTTTTTATTTATCCCAACATTTCCATGGGCGCGAAGGCACTAGGAAATCGCGAGGCACAACTGGTAAATACTATTTTTTACAAAATTGACAGGAAAAAAATATTATCAAATATCATATATATACATAAATACTTTTCGATGGTATATGTACTAGTGAAATTAAAAATTAAAAATCGTAATTTGTGACCAAAAACAGATCTTTATACTTGGAACTAACGATACTCGATAACAGATAGACACTTGATTTTTTTTTTCATAATACTCATATTGACTGCCGGTGCCAGCGAATTAGACCAGGGATAATTTTTGAAACGAACAAAAATAATAGTAGGATGAAACTCATTGAAAAAGGAAGAGAATATAACAAAAATGAAAAATAATTTACGGGCCATCTGAGGTCGCAAAGTGTAAGGGGGTGAGTTTATAAGGGTAATAAACGGTTTATCTCGATTTCCCCGTTTTCTATGTAATACCTTTTGATGGGCTAAAATTTTTTGTAGGTCACTCAGGTATATACGAGTAAGTTATCTTAAAATAGCAATAAATAGGCATCTACGCATATAATTTAAAAGATTCTACAACTTTCTCAAAATATTGTAAATGTCTTATTAAATATTAACTTACTTATTATTTCGTTTTTTTTTTTGCATTTTCTGTGAAAATTTACCGTAGTAATGTATATTTTTAGTACACCATCAGAAAGTAGAGATTTTAACGAACAAAAATCCCCACTTTTTGGAAAAAGCAGATATTTTGACGTGAGAATTTTCGATCGAAAAAAGTGTAAATATAAAAGTTATAGATCTTTTTATTACCTATAACTTTGCCATTTTACTTTTTTCCATATAACTTGTAGTTTTGCCGGAAATCGAGATAAACCGTTTTTTACCCTTAAACCCTTCCCGACCTCAGATCGCCCTAAATTATTTTGCCTTTCAATTTTGTTATATTCTCTTCCTTTTCCAATGTGTTTCATCCTACTATTTTTTTTTTTCACTTTTTACCATTTTCAAAGGCTTCTTTCAAGGCCCTGGTCTAAATGGCAGCTATAATTACTAAACTAATGCAAATGAAATAAACTTCAAATTTGTATAGAGATCTTAATAAAGATCCTAAAAATTAAGCAAAATTATGACATACGAACAACTTTAACCTCATTGTAGCGACATCTATCTCGCCACATATGAACTGACGCAAGTCAACTATTAAATAGATCATAAACCCGACTGTATCCAAATAGAACTGATTTTTTTTTTTTTAAATTATGATTTTGTCATTGCAAATGACATTTATACCATTAAAGTTTCTTAATTTTTATTAATTTTTAAGTTATTCATTTTGATACCATACTTGAAGGATTTATAAGAAAAAAGTTTCTTGAATCTTACAATATGGCGCCCAAATTCCGCCACTTTAACATTCTCGGAAAGTAGAACACTGAAACAACATTTCAATTGATATTACCAACGAATATTACACACAAAAATACATAGTTAAATATTAAATTAAATACATTAAATTACTTCAATCCATAACAATATAAGCTATTGACAGAAGTCGGTTATGAATGAACATAAAGAAATTATTTTCCTCAAAAGTATTTCAAACGAACCGCCTAATTTCTCGGTACGCAATAGCAAAAAAATGTAGATATTACAATTCGTGAGTCAATATTTAAAGCTGCAACTGTTCTCTGAGAATAAAGAGAGACCATAAGTTAGAACGGATATTCGTCATAGCGATAGTGTTATCAGAAGCGACTTTCCCGAACTCAACTTTTTAATGTTAATGTTAAAAACGTCTGTATTCGGTTGATAAAATTTTGAAGGATCATGATAGCATCACACATTTCTACCACAAAATTTTATATTGATTATTCGATATTTGTATTGACTATTCGACCCGCTCAATTTCACTCGTGTTTAAAATTTCTACTCCGATCTTATGAGTCATAGCGTAATGTTTTATAGCCTAACCTTGCTCAATAAACATGATTTCTTTAGTAAGAAAAACACTTGTACACGGAGATACGCAGGAAATTTTACTATCATAACGCAAACAAAAAGAATTTTTCGCAAGTATAAAAATATTATATAACTATTAGTACACTCATCACAAAGATATTGTTAACAACATTTTATCAAGATGATACAATCATAGCGTTCATCATCAAGAGTCATAGCGTTTGTTTGTCTTTATAGCCAACATGAAAAAATAAACAATATTCATATCATAAAACACAAAGCAACTATTCATTATACAATTTCTGAATATGACGATACAAGTATCTACAGTTCCGTTTATTCTCTAAAACGGAACAAAAAAAAAATTGTCTACAGGAAGCCGTCTAACGATGATTGTTAATGAATACTAATGCAGTTTGTTACATCAGTTGTTATGTTTGTTCATGTAATCGAAATGAATGCACCGCACTATTTATGAAACCGTCTTAAAATGTACTGAACTCTCCTCGAAACGAATCATTAACGCAAATAAAAGGCAACTGTCTAGTCGATATAACGGATATACCTATTTCACCTCGGTTGCACCGTTGCACTTTCACATCTGAGCTAACATCGCTGAATTTTCAAATTTTCAATTTGACTAAATCATCTTGTGGCTGGAGGTAGAGTTGCTCAATACAAATTCTGAGACATGTGTACTGGTAATCCACAGTGGAACAGCGTAATGGATAAACGTCTAGGCCTTATTTTTTTCGTCTTTATAAACTCTTTAAAAAGGCATTCTATCGTAAATAGTCAAATAATTCAGTAGGTAAGTAGTAATTTTGGGAGTCGTTTTCACGCATAAAATAATTACATTTAAAAACTCATAACAAGGCAACTTTAAAAATAAGGAAAAAATTCGTTTTTACAAAGAATTGTGCGAACTACACCGATTAGTAATATGATCATTACTTTTCCGTGAATTGGAAATTGAGACAATTGAATCGTAAACATTGACGTAATGCGTTCTTAAAATCGATTCGAGTGTCGCGTTCACTTCATAAATCGAATAAACGTTTGAATATGGCAGTGTGTGGTCCGAGCCTACGTCACGTGTTTCTAAAACTCTGCAGAGGATATCTTTGAATAAACCCCAGTTTATACAGCCACTTTTTTATTACAGATAAACGTAAAATCTATGTCTAATATAAGCATAGTATAAAAATTTGTAATATGAAATGAGGCCCTAGAGTTAGAAAAAAAAATTTTTTTTTTTTTGAGAACACGCTAAAACCTATTTGCTTATATGACCTACGACAATTTTGCAATTTTTTTTATCACAAAAAAAATATATGTATTTCGTTACGTTAATACTATTTTTGTCATTTACTACTCGTAATTATTACAAGTTTACAACAAACGCCACATAAATAAATGAGGAACCGATAAGAAATAACTACCTAAAGATCTGACTTACCATGTGAGTCCTAATATTAACTATTAATATAAAACCTCAGTAAGCCTCGTATTGCAGTGATAAGTTATATTTGTGAATAAATACGACACCGACACCATTTTGTTTGATTAAAATATTAAAAAAATAAATCCCATCAATTCGAATCTAATTCTTCTAAATAAACAATTTATAGTATTAGTTATAACCCATCTAAAACTCGGGTGGTCCTCGTATTGATAACCGCTATTGTTATAACAAAGCCACTAATCAGATTAACGTCCAAAAAAAACTTTTCGACTCCAATAGTAAAGTGACCTTTGTTTGAGATATTTTACGACTACATGTGGACAAAAAAAAACTCATTTTTTGTCCATCAACCTCTCGATTAGCTTAAATATCACCCGTATTAATTTATTATCAAACGGAAAACATAATTATAGCTAAATATGTTTTTTAACAAAGTTTTTTTTTTTTAAGATAAACAAGTCAAATCTGAACAAATAATTACAACGATCAAGGGAATTTAGATTCGCTAATCTCATGATCTAATTGATCAATAAAAAATTAAAGTTGCGTAGTCCATTTATTCAGGATTGAGATTTAAGGATTAACGAAAAAATAATACTTGTTGAATGAATTTTCTAAAAATGTATTATTAAATATATTATTTATGCGAATGACTGCGTTTTATTTTGGAATTAATCAGTTCGCACTTTTATAACCTCTAAATAACTTCACACTTGTCACTATACATATATTTCAATAAATAAATATTCTCAAAGGTCATACTTACATTATTTAGTATTTAGTAGAACGCTTGACTGAGACGGTAATTACGACGATGTCAGACACTAGATGAACCGTGTGGTTTTACCCGTATTGTTATTCTTGAATAGGCCCAAAGGTTGCATAAATAAAAAAAAACAAGCAAATTCTTAGCTTTATAATTTAACAATATATAATTATTATTAAAGTATTTTACACTAACGAGTTTGAGCTTTTGCTATGTCAAACTGATCACAATTAGTTATGTAAAAATGTTAACGGTTTCTTACTATATATACACAGAGATTCGTACACGGTACATTGTGTTTGTTTAAATAGTTTTACTATTGTACGGTGTTCCACACAACCTTAAATGACACAAAATAATAGACAAAAATGTTTATTAATAAAAAAAATTGATAATTAAAAAATGATAAAGATTGCTAATGATTGCACACGCCCACGAAGGTATATGTGAACTGAACATATTGCTTAACATACAACTAATAATTAATAAAATGTAAATATTATATAAAGTGCCGAGTTGGGGCAAATGTACGGTCATTCAGCGTACTACTGTGTTTTATTTTAAGAATATAGAAAATATAACTTAACTCTATTTTTTTTTTTAAATAATTTTGGAATAGTCAATTTATTGGTCGTTAAACGGTGAACTGTCCATAAAAATGTACAAAACTGATTTTTTTCGGTGTTGGACAACTCAGACTCAGACAGTTCGTATAAAGTCTTTGATATTAAATTCTATGCCAAATTTTTTTCAAGTGACTTAACATATTTTTAGTGTGTGTTAATACATTATACCATCATATTATTACTTTACTTCTAAGATTTGCTCTCTCATATTCTACTTTAGCCACGTTCGACATCCTTACACCTCTCGAACTAAGCAAAGCAAAGCGTCAATAGAAATTAGTAAGAAAATCAAACAGATTGAACGCTATGAAATGCAAATGCTGATTTAGCAATTTAGCAATATGATCAATTTATATAGTAAATAATGTTTATGAGAACACTTTCTAGTTTCTACTGGGGTTCTGAAAAGTAGGAGGTACCATAACAGTGGAACTATGTGAAGTATTAACAAGAAACTACTTATTTATCAATCGTTTTTTTTTTTTGAAAGAAACTACAAATAACAAATGAAAACAAAATATGACACACACACACACACATATATATATATATATATATATATATATATATATATATATATAATAACTCAAAAAATGCTCAAATTGTTATTCTCTTTATCCTGTTGTTTTTTTCTTTTTTTTTATTACTAAATATATATTTATTAGTTATTGTTTTCGATACAAAAAATAATATACAATCCAGGAACATAATCATGGTCTAGGAATGTATAATAAAAACAAAAGTTAGCGCCTAACGGCGTTTCGTACAAGTCTTTAGTTGTTATGTAAACTGAAAATTTATGTTTAAGTACATTCGAGAACAAAGATCGAGTGCGCACGTGGCATTCGCCAGGGTCACCGAGTTCACTTGATATTTACCAAACTGCAACAGGATGCACGCGTCTTTCGTGACCGTAATTTCATATTTATAACTTAAATAAAACTCAAATTCTGTTAAAAATATCGATTTACCTAACGTTTATTTTTTTTTTATTTTTAAACTATTTAAATAAAAGATATATTATACGTTTTAGCTGTTGTATTCTTTTCTCCTTACATCCATCATCCATGCAAAATAATGTGTAACCCGTACCGTAATAGTCTGCTCCATTACTGGTCAAATGTCTCTTATTCACATCTTTTAAGTAATATATAGCGATTTTTTGTAGAGTAGGTTCCGTCTCACTATCTATATATAGGTATATATAATAAAATGGTAGGAAAGTCAAAACTGTACATTGAATATTTTTTTAAAAGAATACTTGGGGTGTGATCTACAATCGATACCGAAGCCAAAAATATAGTTTTTAGACTTTTTGTCTGTTTGTCTGTTTGTCTGTATGTATGTCCGGTATAAACTCAAAAAGTACTGCATAGATTTACTTTAAATTTGCCATGAATATTATTAAGAAGTCGGGTCAACATATAGGCTACATATTATCACGCTATCACCTACGGGGAACGAGCAGTGAACCTTTATTACTTCAACGCATTCTGTAACAACGTGTAATCTAATAGCGTTCACGTAGACGACGTCGCGGGCTGCAGCTAGTATATACATATATGTATTCTGTGCCGATAAGATAATTTGGCCTAAATATATACATCGTTTTAAAATCATACAAAATCATGCACAATTGTCGAAAATAATTATTACAGAGAGTTTAAGTTAACTGTTTACATTATTTCTACTCTATTTCGCACACACCAAACCGGTATAGTTCTTAAATGGAAAAGAAAGTAGTTAATGTCAGAATCTATATCCATTCTTATTAGATAAATAAATAAAAAACTAGATTTAAGGTAAGAATTTTGTTTATAATATAGACGACACCGTTTCGCCCGTATTAAGTTTCGATATCTGTCAGATTGGTTGAAATTTATAATATTTGCTCCTGTCCACTAATTGGTCGGGTGTGATCTTTTATAGTTTTGTTTTGTTTTTTTATTTTTATTTTTATTTTTTATAAACATTCTAAAATAACATGTTTTTTAACGAAAAAAGAATTGTTGAATAAGACCATTGGATTATGCTATTAGCAAATTCAGACGAACAAAAAAAAATCCAAAAAAAAATTATGTTCGTATACATAATCGAAAGCTCTTCTAATTTAATTCCTGAGGCAATATTTTTATGTATTTTATGGGCGAAAGTACTAGTATGGGGCATTGTATAACAATGTGATTAGCGTTCTACATTTACTGTTTCTTCGTATAAATATTACCGATTCGGAATTTATATTTTCTTAACTGTTCCTAATTTCATACATGTCTCTTATTTGATATTGTAAATTGAAAGATTGACGGTTTTAAAAAACATTAATGACGTAACTATTTCTTCTCTATTTTATTACCTCTATGTAAATTACTTATGATTTTTTTTAACTGTAGAAACGATGTTTAATTCTAAGTATAATTTAAATTGATTTCTTTTTTAACAATTAGTAACATCTCTGCAATATATACTACATATTATTTCTTCTACATATCCGTATGCGGGTATCACCCGCATCTGTTTAGTCATATGGGTGATTCTTTTCTAACTGTCACTTTTTTTATTAATAATTTTTGGATATCAAAATTATTTTTTTTATCTGTTTATGGATGTTATTACTCTAAATTATTGTAAAAATGAAAGTCTGAGATCATTTCGCTAGAACTTGAAAATTTCGAGAGCGACAATCAAATTTCAAATTTTTCGTTCCACGGTACTGACATATAATAAATTTGACGAACATTCTTTAGAAAAATCGTTTAATTTATTGTTTTATAACACTTTTAAACTCTTTAATATTAATTAACATTTAATTATTGAACATTTTTATAATGAATAATAGTAATCATAACATTTTTTTTTTTGACGTTTCAGTTAACTCTATCAATTTCTCTAATTGCGATGAATTCCCCGATTTTTTGGTATTTCGCAAGTTTAATCATACTCAGTAAGATTTATCAGGTAATTAGTTTAAATTATACATTGCGACAAAAAAAAAAATACAATTTATAGGAAAATTCTAGAAATGGACATGCCACGGTACTGACATTTAAGTGATTTAATCTCAGTTTCCTCTGAATTGCAAGTCATACTTTACAAAAAAAGTGATGAAATATGTTCATGAACATATAATTAACCCAAAAATTTCATTTATAGATCATTAATTAATGACCAGTGAGAACAAACAGTAAAGGACATAAAAAATCACAGTTAGAATGGAATCACCCATATATCATATAGATGCGAGAAATGTTGTCTTCTGGTCGAGTAATTTCTTTCATAGTAAAAAAACTGAAATGGATATATAATTGGTATACTTATATGTATGGAAATATTTTCTACTATTTAGTTTTTTTTTTTACACACTGTCATCTATCCCCAAAGTTAATGGCTGTGTTTTAGATAACAGCTGCCTGATACACATATTTATCGGAATCGAACCCACAACCCTTGAGACTTGACCCCTTGACCCTTCAACTGCGCCAACGGACTAATCGAACGCAACGTCAACTTTGACACTCCGGGCAAATCCCTGCGATTTTCGGACTGTATTATTGTGATTTTATGTAACATGAGATTCAATAAGCAAAAAATGGGTATATGTTGTCATTTATAAGATTATAAGTAATAAAAATAATTTTGTACAAATTTCTACGTGACAGTGGCGAAATTATCTATTCTTTTTTGGCACTAATAAACCAAAAGCAAAAGAAGTGTAGTTCTAATTTTCACAATTTTGTCTATAAAGATTGACTTATTCAAAACTGGCTGTGCCCGCGGTATCGCCTAAACATTAAGTTTTGCTTCATTTGTGTAAGTGATCGAAGATACTAAACCGCAAACCAGAAAGTGTCATCAGCACCGTCTATTGTGAACAAGTTGTACTTAAAAGTGTTGTTCATACTTTGTGTAAAAACAAATCATTATCCGAAATTTTGACGTCTTTTTACATTTTTTTTTTTACTGATTCCAGAATATAAATATTAATTAGCAATAATTAAACCCTATAAAACATTACTTACTTAACTAACCTTCTTTCTACTACATAACGTTATTACAATTTTCGGATCTAATTTAAATGCATTAACTCTTCTCTAAGACTGTCATTTAAAATACAAAATTCAAATTACAATAACTTTTAATAATATATAATTTACTTTAGAACGTACCTTATGATTTTCATAGTGACTGTGTATTTAATAGTGATATTATTTAAACAAACAGACAGATAGGCATTTCTAAAAATTATTTAATTGTATATAAGTCTTTTAAGACCCAAACAAAAAATTCTGAAAAAAAAAAGACGTGAAATTTACAACTTTATTATATGAATAGATTATTTCGTTTGCAAGTAACAAAATACATAGAACTTGCCACATAACAGCGGTAACAAAAATATTATGTATGCAGACAAATTTAAAGAGGATACAAGACAAGGCGTTTGAATCATGTTTACATAATCTTAGCCTTTCTAGAGTCTGTTTTGCCTAGTGTTCGAGTATACCCTCAAGGTGTATGTATACCCATGCCATTCAAACCTCTTCCGTACGCCTTGTGTACTCGACCATGACAGGTAATCTTAGTACACCGCCCCAAGCACTATTGTATAATAAAATGAAATATTAAACAAGATAAAACACTAAGAGAAATCGAAAATGCACAATCCTCTTGATTTATCTTGCAACGGAAATCGTCATAAATCTCTCTACAGTTCAAACAACGCGAAAATAATCTTTATCTATAGATGTAAAGGATATGATATATCTGTTGCTACTATCGCTAAATGATAGAGCTAACAAATTTACTGATTCATTTTTTTAGTGATAAAAAATGTTAATGTTAATCAAAGTTATAATTAATGAAAAATAAAATAATTAATAAAGAAATCAATTGAAAATAATTTATTTTATAGATTTGTCGGAAAAGTAAAGGAGACTTTTCTTTAGGCAGTTATATGGGGATAAGGATCAGCATTGCTTAATTTGTAGATTTATTTTTTATTTAGATTATCTTGTTACAGTCTCTAGATTACAATAGTATATTATCTTTTTTTTTCGATAGGAAATGCATTTATGCATTCCGCCACCAGAAGGCGACGGGTATGTGGGAATCGCTGACTGCGAAGCCAGAATACCCACTAAAACCCATCGATATAGTCGGGGCCGTGGCGGGGCGCCATGGGATCGCTTTCGCATACAACCATGACGCCCCGACACTTGGCTCCGCCCCTTCCAAGGAACCGCTAGATCGGTCTACTCTGCGTGAGGCAGAGAAGTACCGGGAGCAACCCAACTACCGAAGCCAGGCCACTCGCCGCCGCAAAGCAGAAGAGTGCCAGCATTGAGCGACCCAACACCTGCCGTCGTTTCGCACCCAGACAGCCCCGCAAGAACTGCAGGAAGCCAGGTTCGACCCAGGCGGCCCACGCACCGCGCGCCCTCTGCACAGAGCAGACGAGCGAGCCCGCCCGCTTAATATTATCATTATTGTATCTAACGTCAACTTAAAAAAACTCAAAGGTAAAAATTTAATGTTCGCAATAAACATTTCTTGTTAGTTAGTTCACAGGTGTAAGTCACAGCGTTTCTCCGGAGTTTGTGGCTATTTTTTTTTTGGTTCCTTTAAAATAAAATACTTTATAATGAAAAAATATCGAATTACTAAATTATTTTTGGAAACATAAATTAAAATAAAACTCATCATTTAAAAACATTCGGCGTTTTTCAGACTGACATTAAAATGTATTATGATGAACATTATAAATTAATTATGTAGAATAACTTATAAATGAGCAATCCTGTACAGGATGTTTATATGTTTTTAAATAATGGGTATATCATATCATAAAAATATTATGCAAGTGTTTCTAAAAAAAATATTTAATCAATTTCTAACAAAACAGAGGCCAGTTAACTGTTTTTAACTTTTTAAAACGCGTGTATTACTAAACTGTAAACGAAAACAAATCATTACATGTTTACATGACCGTCAGTTTTGAACTAGAACGATATAAACATATATCTGAAATCGAGTATAAAGAACAGTTTATAATATTGAAACAAAAAAGATTCCCACAGAATCAATATAAAACTGTTCACCGTAAGTAGGTACATACAAACAAAGTTACGGCTAGTTAATAGTTATGTGTGGACGTGCTGCCCTCTTGGCGTAATTAATAAATACTTATATCGAGGCTAATCGCTGTTAACGGATTGATAACGATCGGTAATAACGCGAAATTGACAGACCAGCAATGTAGGTAGACTAGAGATGGTTTTTTTATCCAATCTAACAATAAAATAAAGTTTTTTTTATACGTATTATAATAACATTAAAATCTCTTAATTCAATATTTGACTTTGTAAAAGTATTTATAATAAAGTTGTCTAGTTAATCTATAGTATACCATGACGATCTCTCAAACTGCTCTACCGATTTTAATGTAATTCTGGTACCAAAGGTACTTGAGGTTAATAAATTCTGAAAAGAACTTTTAAGTTAAAATTAATATACGTAGATTTTTTTATTATTATACATTAAATTTAAGAGTTATATTTTATTTAAAGTGAAGCCGAAGTACAGTTAGTTTACACATAGTTCAAAATACTGATAATTTTTGGGGTTCTACCGATCTAAGATTTAAACGATGCTGCAAGAATTAGAATATTGCACCGGAAAGAGCAAGCACTGCAGACGAGGTTAATAAGACACGATAATAATATATTTTTTTTAATTTTTAAACAGAAAATGATGATTCTCACAATACTTCTACCTTTTGTATTGACTAGTATTACTAATTAATAGTCTCTAATAATAATCTCTAATAATAGTAATCTTTTGCATAGAGACGAACGCAAGTTTATTACCATAAAAGCAATAATGTCAAAATTTTAAAACAAACTTCTATAAACACGTACATGATGAATAAACAAATGATAACTGGGTCTGTTTAAATGGAACAGGTCATTTCGAATGATGTAGCAAGAAAAGTTGCGTTCTGAACAATATTGAACTAACGGTTGTCTACCGAATATTAATAACTGTTCGGACTGCGAAGTGGGCATGCAGAGCTAATTAAAATCTCTCATCAGAGATATTGTGACAGCAGATAGAGTAGAGCAATGAGCGCGAACGGGTGAAAGCTGTCCAAGCAAACCTTGGAAGCTTAAGACATTAAGCGTGGCCTAGCAGATAAGGCATTATTGATTTTAAAACGAAAAAATTAAGCACAAGTATTTCCGTATCACAATTAACCTAAAACGGAATTCGTTGCGATGTATAAATGATATTTTTGTAATTTACATATAAAATATTGTAACTATATAGACGTTAATTTTTATGATATTCATAATCGATTTTTAATAACGTTACTTATTAAATAAAGTGTGTTAGAACAAAGTGTGAGAATAAAGTGTGTTAAAACGAATCGCTTAACGATAAATTGAATAACTTATATGTTATTTGTTAGGCTTATTCGTGTGTGTCCAATTTTAAGTATATCGGGTACATGTATATAAAAGATCTAATCACACGTCAATACTAAACGCTGTCAGCACGCTGATCAGCCTTCTTGCGGTTATTAACCCTTGATTAGAACTTGCACAATTGCAACTGGGCCAGTGGCCACCGCATTCCTTGTTCCCACGAAATAATATTAGTCGTTTATCCATTGTGGTTTATGATTCTTGTTATTATTTACTTTTATTAACCAGTACGTTAAAAATTTATATTTGTTTGTTTAATTTTCAATAT